>KQ464080.1:0-600000 GCA_001304625.1 Trametes sp. AH28-2 | reverse complement strand
CGATTGGAAGTCAGGCATATCGATTGCGTGCGATCTGGAATGTACAGTACTGCCTGCTCTTCTATCCCAGAAGATACGAGGCGCCATATCATGTTGTATTCAATACGTGCCAGTCTACGCCCATGGCACTGCTCGTCAGGACGTATGAACCGTCACGCCAGTAGAGTCCACACCGCTGCCAGACACCGTCCGGAGTCCATGCCATGGCGTGTATGATTGCGCACCAAGTTGCGCGCCAAGTTGTATAGTGTGTTGCACACTACAACCGGATGGCGGAGAGCAGCCCAAAATAGAGGCAGAGAACTAGACCAGTGCAACGACCTACGACGACGACTACTGGGAGGCAACACACTAGCAGCAAGCTTGACAAAGAAAGCCCAGATACTCAGAACGACCTCGGCATCCTCCACCTCGCCACCGCCTAATAGTACGAGCCATTCAATTTTACGAACTTAATAAGCTCCTGATGCCCTCTGATCTCATCCGCATAGACTCCGTCCGTGAGCACCTCGCCCATGAACTGGCCCCAAGGCAGCGTTGGCAGCAGTGCCGTGACGCTAAACTCCCAGTACTCGGGCAGCCACGCTGCGGCCTCCCAGTCGATCAGCCCGCAGATGCGACCATCCGCGCCGATCATGATGTTCTGCGGATTGAGGTCGCCGTGCGTGAAGACGATGGCATGGTGCGGCGCGCCGAAGAAGTAGGCCTTCAGCACCTCTTCCCCTGCGCGGCGAGCCTCGAGTAGCTGGGCAGTCCGTTCCGGCGTGGTGCTAGAGTCGTTAAGAGCCGTTTTGATGCCGCAGAAATGCGACCGTATGCCCTCCTTGAAGGCGTCTTCGTTCGCGTAGCGGGGAAGAGGCGTCGCGGGTACCATAGGCCCGTGTATCTCGCCGCCAGCCGCGCCGCAGACGGCGTCTCCAAACGGGCTGGAGAAGCTACGCATGCGGGTGAGGATGCGGGTGAGGTCGGCGATGAAAGTGTCCCAGTCCACTTCGTCGTTGTCAAATGAGTCCAAGGGACGTCCCAGAACACGGGTCATGAGCAAGGAGTCGCATATGGTGTAGTCGTCGCCCTTCGCCAGACCGAGAGAGCCGAACGAGATGCAGCGCGGTGCTGGTATGCCCATGGCACGGGCGAGGTTCATAGCGAGGCCCTCCTGCTCGTGGACGCGGCTGTGCCTTTTCAGTATGAGACCGAACGGAAGCGCGAGCATGCACGTGGGTGACTCGATCCTGTAGTGGCGCATGTACCACCTCGAGAAGGGGAAGAGGATGTACTCATGGATGTAGTAACATATCTTCTTGGTGAGTGCGGACGCTGGTCGGCCAACCTTTGGACAGGGCAGTAGCCGAGGTGGCAGACCCTGGCTCGGCGGAAAGCGTGGCATGACGGGGCGCAGATAAGTCATGAATCGCGGTTGCCAGTGCTCAATTTCGGATGATTGCTGGGTACGGATTCCGACGTACAAGGTGGACACGTACGCAGGCTGAGACTCGCGAGAAAAAGCTCGGAGAAGTTCGTCGTGCACTCATCCTGCGCCACCTCTCGCTGCACCGCTTTCTCATACGAGCGTGGCGCTTGCATCAAACCAACTGAATTTGATTGACGCCCCGACAGTGCAGGGGCGTCTCCAGTTGACTTACACCTCCACCTCATCATACTCGAGCCGGAGTCCACTCACAATCCAACGACGATGGCCTCCTTGCAGACCGGAAGACCACGATTTCCCCAGAATCTGCCCCTTCAACCCTTGCTCTGTCCAAGAGTTGGCCGACCATCATCTGCATTCACCAAACGTATATGCTATTATGTCCACGAGTACATTCTGGTTCCGTTCTCTCGTTGGTACATGGGCCATTGCAAGATTGAGCCGCCGATGTGCATCCATCATCTTCCATTCGGCCTCGTCCTCAAGCGACACAGCCGCGTTCACGAGCAGGAGGGTCTCGCGATGAATCTCGCTCGCGCCATGGGCGTCCCCGCGCCCCGCTTCATCTCCTGTGGCTCGCTGGGCCAGAGCAACCACTCGGATCCCTCCATCTGCGATTCAATCCTCATGACCCGCGTCCCTGGAACCCCCCTGGACCAAGTCGACCAATCGAAGGTGGACTGGGATGTCATTGTCACCGACCTCACCGACATCCTCACCCGCATGCGCAGCTACGCTAGCCCATTCGGCGATGCCGTCTGTGGCGTGGCTGGCGAGGACATCAGGGGGCCTATGATCCCCGCCTCGCCCATGGCGCGCTGCACCAACGAAGACGAATTCAAGGCTCGCATGCGCCCGTTCATCGCACGCTGGCACGCCTTGGATCGTGTCAGCGATGGCGTCCCTCCCGAAGAAGTAGAGACGTTGCGCGCCCTCTACCGCTCTAGGTTGGAGGTGTTGGAGACGTCTTTCTTCGGGCAACCTCCCCACGTCATCGTGTTCACGCACGGGGACCTCAACCCGCAGAACATCATGCTCGGCCCCGATGGGCACATCTGTGGAATCATCGATTGGGAGGGCGGCGCGTGGCTGCCCGAGTACTGGGAGATCAGCATTACTGCCATAGCGCCGTCGTTGCCCTGGGGCAAGTTCATGGACCAGAAAGTATCGGGCGGGGTCTATGCGCAAGAGCTCCGAGGACATCAGGCGCTGCTTCCGTTCGTTGGGAACAGCTTCTCCTACTGAGATTGGAGGAGCGTCCTCGTCTGGCATCTGGCTTGAATGCCCTCTCCGCGGTTCGCCCATTTCGCTATTCAACATAACTGGTTCTGCACTCACATCACTGATCGGGTTTCCCTATGTGCGTCATCTGGCTGCCTTTTCTGCTGCGCTGTATGTGGATGGTGCTGATGCGTGCGTGGCGCTGCGCATGCAGAGACCGCAATACGGGACGACGCATGATCGGATCCGACGCCGACGGACGTTGCATCCTCGAATGCCCGAGGGACGTGCCCGGGCTGCCCTCTTTGCCGCAGGTTGGGCTTCAGCTCCAACCCCCAGCCTCCCCTCGTGCTGCTTGCGCGGTACCGTCAAAGGGGCGCGAAGGGCGGCGCGTACGTCCCCCTAGTATACGCATCGTCGGCCTATCACATATCTTCATGGCTACGCCCGCTGCGAGATCCCTCTTCACGCCCAGTCTATGTTGAGATCTCAAGACATGATAGCAGTAGTGGTGGTAGGTTGACATTTTCTCTGCACCGTGGCTCAGACTCTGGAGTCTGAGCTCACATTGGCTGCCACTGGAGGACAGCAGAGGGCTTCGCGACCGGCATCCAATGCCAGCAGAACCTGCCCCACTAGGCTGGGGAGAGTATAGGAGTCGTTAGCAGAGTTTGTCTGGATTGAGACAGCCGTAACTAGCGTCTCTGTACTGTGTACCCTGGAAACGTGCTAGTTTGCAGCGACGGGAATTTCTCTCGACGCGTTCGTCAGCCTTTGTGCGTGCGTTTGGTGCATGCGCATCACCCAAAATACTGCGGCCATTGTGAAGGAGCATTTGAGGAATCCCATTTAAGCAGCCTATGCAATATACACACAGAAGGCCTCTCAATAGGTGAAACTGTCGGCTACGTACGGGAACAAAGCCTGATGTCCCCTGGTCTCCCGCGCATAGGCCCCGTCCGCGAGCACCGTGCCCATGAACTTGCCCCACGGCAGCGTCGGCAGCAAAGCCGTGATGCTGAACTCCCAGTACTCGGGCAGCCACGCCGCCGTCTCCCAGTCGATGATCGCGCAGACGTGCCCGTCCGGACCGATCATGATGTTCTGCGGATTGAGGTCCCCGTGCGTGAACACGATGGCGTGCGGGGGCAGCCCGAAGAAACAGGCCTCCAGCGTCTCCGCGCTAACGCGATAGGCTTCGCGCGTCTTGATGAGTTGTTCGGGCGTGTCGTGCGGACGTTCTAACGCCGCTTTCGAGCGGTTCACGACGAAAGGACGCAGGCGCTCCCTGAACTGGCCTTCGTTCGCGAATCTGGGCAGAGGCGAGGCAGGCATCATGGGGCCGCGGATGTCGCCTCCAGCCACCCCGCAGACAGCGTCTCCGTATGGGCTGGAGAAACTGCGCATGCGGGTGAGGATGCGGGTGAGATCGGCGGCGATGACGTCCCAGTCTACCTCGTCGTGGTCGAAGCAGTCCAGAGGGTATCCCGGGACGTGAGTCATGAGGATAGAATCGCATACGAGCCCACCGCTCCTCGCCCGACCCAAGGAGCCAAATGAGATGAATCGAGGCGCGGGTATGCCCATCGCCCGTGCGAGATCCATGGCGAGGCCTTCTTGTTCGTGGACGCGGCCGTGCCGCTTCAGAACGAGCCCGAAGGGAAGCATGAGGATGCAGCTCTGGGCTTCGATCTTGTAGCGCGCCATATACCACTGCGAAAAGGGCAGGAGGAGGTATTCGTGGATGTAATACCATATCTTCTGGGTGAGTGCGGACGCCGGTCGGCCAACCTTTGGACAGGGCAGTAGCCGAGGTGGCAGGCCCTGGCTCGGAAAGCGTGGCATGACGGGGCGCGGATAAGTCATGGATCGTGGTTGCTAATGTTCAATGTCGGATGACTGCTGGGTATGGATTCCCGTACAAGGTGGACTCGTACGCAAGCTGAGAGAAGAGAGAAGAGAGCAGCAGAGCTCAAAGAAGTTCGTCGTGCACTCATCCTGCGCCACCATCCGGTGCACCGCTTTCTCATTCGAGCGTGGCGCTCGCGGCAAACCAACTGCTACGCATGTGCGGACCCACAACTCCGCGAGCTCAGACCATCAGCCGTGGGCTAATACTGCACACTTCGTACACCATAACCAGAAGGGAAGTGGGAGGGTTACTCGCAGAGGGTCGTCTCGTCTCATTACAGCCGCAGCATGTCCGCATACTAGTCCCGAGCCGCCGATCTTGCTCCTGGGCGACGACAGCAAGTTCGCGTGCGATGCCGAGACGGAATACAGAGTCAAATGGCTCGCCACCTCTATGCACGGACGTGAGTGGCTCCTGCGCACAAACGCAGGTTTGGGACCGTTGCTGACGGTTGCCACGTACAGCTGGATCGGACACAGTGAGAGCATCCGTCTACAACACACCACTTCATCTAAAAATAGATCTCATCTCTAGACAGTGATCACACTGTCTATGCTCGTTCATAGCATGTGCCATTATTCCGAGGTCCTCAGAAAGGCACAGCGGCAGCTTGACAGCGTGCTCGGCACAGAACGCCTCCCGTCGTTCCAGGACGGGCCTGCCCGCCCTACATTCAAGTTGACTGCATCATGATCAAGGCAGTTCTGCGATGGGGAACTCCTGTGCCGATGAGTACGTGCTATTGCGTTAAACGGTCGACGATCCCTTCATAGCATCCATAGCCCCTCCGCATAGGCTCATCCAGGATGACCGGTATCGCGGATACGACCTCCCGGAAGGCTCATTCGTGCGTACAAACAATCCTCTGCCATGCATTGCACTCAGTTCAAGCTGTTCTTTGCGGCGCAGTGTATCGCTAACATGTGGTGAGTAGCCACCCCCTCGCCAGTCTCCGTTCAGGTGCATATGGCTCAACTAATTATTCCCGTCAAAAGGCTATCCTACACGACGAAAAACTTTACCCGGACCCTCTCACCTTCTCTCCCGAGCGGTTCGAGAAGACGGACGAAGCCGACAAGGCGAGCGACCCGTACAACTACGCGTTCGGCTTCGGCAGACGGTCGGTGCCCTCCCTCCGCATAATGTCCAATGCTAACAACCTAGTACACCTACGTCAGCCGTTGCCCGGGACTGCACTTCGCCGACCAATCCCTCTGGCTAGCTGTTGCGTCGATCCTCGCGTGCTTCGACATCGCTCCGCTACCAAGCGCAGGTCTGCCGCCTCTTGCAATTGCTCCGGGTGCTTTCAGGTGCGTCTCGCCATTCATTCTTTACATCTTCGTTGCCAGCTAACAAGCTCGTCAATCCGCTCAGGCATCCGAAGCCGTGCGTGTGCGAGATGCGCTTGCGACGCGCGGGGACAGCAGCGGTAATCGAGGCCGCGGCCGCTGCGTCGTCTCTGAACTGATTGACTAGCAGGAGCCGATAGGCTGGCATGGGTACGTGAATTATTGTCGACTTCGGTAATACAGTTGTATCATTCGAGTACCAACTAGCAGCAAGCGCACAACATACAATGCTTCGACTCGGTTCAGCACGACTGGTCACTGTGCACACTTGAGCACCTCCGATAAGACACGAGGCGCTATATCGCGATGCATCTTCAAGATGTGCCAGCTTACGCCCGTGGCACTGCTTGCCTGGACGTTCGGACCGTCACGCCGCGCATCTTCACGTCTGCAATAAATGATACAGGTCCCATCTACAACTTTCCCAGCTCAAGATCAATCGACCGACGGCCGGAATGGACCTTCTGAGTCGTCGCCTCACCCAAGTCCTCCAGATCCGCCGAGCCAACCGACTAATGTAGGTATTCCATGACGTTCTCGTTCCTGGTTATTCTTCTATGGGAAATAACACAACAACTATGTACACTACAGCTAGGCGCAGCTAGCAATAGTGCTAGATCTTTTCTCGCAGAGAGTGAAGACAGTTCCAAGTACCCGTTCGGCTTGGCTTTGGTACACGGTAGCAGCCATCTCACTGGCAGTTCGACGCTCACGAAGGATGAAAATTCTGGACGCTGCCCGGGACTGCATTTCGAGGACGAATCACTCTACCTTCTCTTGACGTCGATCCTCAGCGTGCTTCTATACCACTGCACTCATCGGCGGTGGTCTAGTACCACCGCATTGCATTGATTGCCGGCTATCGACGCGTACATCGAAGAGTTAGGCATGTAAGGGCATCGGAATCATATGGAAATGGATGCAAAAGCTGAGTCTGCAGCCGCTTCGTCTACACCAGGTATAGGGCGGCAAGGGCCACTAAAAAGGAAACGTTCGAGTGGATGCGAGATCGTGTTGATATTCGAGCCGCTCTGTCCAAACTCACATACAGAAGTGACCGAAAGTGTGAACGAGAGTAAGTGCACCGGCGTGCCGACAATGGATCTACAGTGAACAGCAGAGGGCACTCTGTCAGCAAAGTACAAACACAGTCCGGAGATACGAGAGAGGACCAACCAGAGAAGGAAACGGTTTGAGCGAGCTCGAGCTCGCCGTACGCCACTGGGAGACTAGTAGCAGAAACTGTCCGCCACGTATGGGAGTAGTTCCTGGTGACCCTTGATCTGCTGCGCGTAGACCCCTCCCGACACCTCCTTGTCCATGAACTTGCCCCAAGGCAGCGTCGGCAACAAGGCCGTGATGCTGAACTCCCAGTATTCAGGCAACCATGCTGCGCACTCCCAGTCGATGATCGCGCAGATGTGTCCGTCCGGGCCGATCATGATGTTCTGCGGATTGAGGTCCCCGTGCGTGAACACGATGGCGTGCGGGGGCAGCCCGAAGAAACAGGCCTCCAGCGTCTCCAAACTGACGCGGTAGGCCTCGCACATCTCGATGCGTGGATCGGGCGTATCGTGCGGACGTTCTAGCGCCGCGTTCGAGCTGTTTACGAATGGACGCAGGCGCTCCCTGAATTGGCCTTCGTCCGCGAATCTGGGCAGAGGCGAGGCAGGCATCATCGGGCCGCGGATGTCGCCTCCAGCCACCCCGCAGACAGCGTCTCCGTATGGGCTGGAGAAACTGCGCATACGGGTGAGGATGCGGGTGAGGTCGGCGGCGATGACGTCCCAGTCCAGCTCGTCGTGGTCGAAACAGTCCAGTGTATAGCCTGGGACGCGGGTCATGAGGATGGAATCGCATACGAGCCCACCGCTCCTCGCCCGACCCAAGGAGCCGAAGGAGATGAAGCGAGGGGCGGGTATGCCCATGGCCCGCGCGAGATCCATGGCGAGGCCTTCTTGTTCGTGGACGCGGCCGTGCCGCTTGAGGACGAGACCAAAGGGAAGCATGAAGATGCAGCTCTGGGCTTCGATCTTGTAGCGCACCATGTACCACTGCGAGAAGGGCAGGAGGATATATTCGTGGATGTAATACCATATCTTCTTGGTGAGTGCGGACGCCGGTCGGCCGACCTTTGGACAGGGCAGTAGCCGAGGTGGCAGGCCCTGGCTCGGAAAGCGTGGCATGACGGGGCGCGGATAAGTCATGGATCGCGGTGGCTAGTGTTCGATGTCGGATGACTGCTGGGTACGGATTCCCGTACAAGGTGGACTCGTACGCAAACTGGGAGTCGGGAGAAGAGAGCTCGAAGATGTTCGTCGTGTACTACCTCCCGGTGCACCGCTTTCTCATACGAGCGTGGCGCTCGCGGCAAACCAACTGCTACGCATGTGCGGACCCACAACTCCGCGAGCGCAGACCATCCGTCATAGCCTCATATTGCACACCTCGCACACCATAACCAGAAGGGAAGTGGGAGAGTTACTCGCAGAGGGTCGTCTCGTCTCATTACAGCCGCAGCATGTCCGCAAACCCGCCCGAGCCGCCGATTACAACCAGAACATAGTGATAGTATAAGTAGTAGTGCACACCGCGCGAAGTCTCCGTCTGGGCCACCGACGCGTACGCGTACGCGCCACGCTGCGCGCCCTTTTCACCGTACTGCGCATGCAGTACGAGCCGAGGCTGAGTGTTGAAGCCCGACCTGCGGCAAAGAGGGCACGTCCCTCGGGCGTCCGAGGATGCAGCGTCCGTCGGCGTCGGCTCCGATCAAGCGTCGTCCCGTATTGCGGCCTCTGTAAGCGCAGCGCCACGCAGGCGTCAGCACCATCCACACACAGCGCAGCAAATAAATAGGGCAGGCGGATGACGTACTGAAGAACTCGTACGAGAGCCAGCAGAGCGCGTTGCTCGGCATGAACGTGAGCACGCGCGGCGAGAGCCCGCGCGCGAAGCCCTTGAGCCCGTCGCGCTGCCAGATGATGCGGAACGCGTCCGCGAGCCCGCGCACGTTCCGGATCTCCGGGTCGTGCGACGTCCCGCGCGTCTGCAGGATCGTCTTCGCTACGTCCAGCGGGGTGGTCACCGCGCCCGCGACGGCCCCGGAGAGGCCGCCCGCGACGATGTGCGTCGCCGGCGAGTACGCGCCGTTCGGGTTCAGGAACGTCTTGAGCTGCTCGTACACGGTGAACTGCACCGCGGTGAACGGCACGGTCATCGTGAGCGTCGTCGGGTACGAGACGTAGAACGCGCTGAGGCCCTCCTTGGCGTAGACGGTGCGCGCGCAGGTGATCGCGGAGCGGAACTCGGACTTGTGTATTTGCATGCGCTGCTTGATCACTGGCGGGCGGGAAACGCGTTGGAAGCAGGGTCATGCGGCAGTAGGGGGAGGTTCTCACCATCGAAGGGGTTCATCAGCGCGTCGCTCGCGATCGTCGCGGACGCTCCTGCAAGCGCTTCAAGACGCATATCATCACGATTACACGATTTGAAGTCGCATTTTGAGCGATTGGAATATGCGGGTGGCGAAAGGGCAGCTGCATGTCAATATGCGCAGGAGGGGTGAAGAAGAAAGGCCACGCACACGTCGCTATCCACTGATTGCTCGCGCCCTCCACGTTTCCGCCCGCAAACTCCTTCACCAGCTCATACGCACCAAAGTGCACCGCATGCGCGGGCCCTGCTCCCATGATGACCGACGAGACACCCCTCCAGAGGGCGCGCATGCCCTCCGTCGACGATATCCGCGTGAACGCGTTTCCGACTCCGGTGTATACCGCTGCTGGAGACGTCGCAAATACTTGCATTCGGGTCTGTCGGGAGCAGAAGATACTGGCATGTCAGACCGAGCGCAAAATTGCACAAAAGGAGACGTTTTCTCGCACTTTGATGCTGTCTACCGGGAACATGACGGCGTGCTCTGTGATTCCGGCCTGTTGAAGTCACTTTTCAGCCCTCGCGTTCGCCCGCCGCTCTTCATAGCTGGGGCACGGAGAATGTGATACTCACAAGAGCACCTGCTGCCATGTTGACCTGCAATTTCCGAGGGTCAACGGATTCCCTCGTACACCAAATAGCGAAGGAGACGCACTGCGAGGCCTGCATTTGGCGAGAGTCCCTCGTACTCGATCTCTTCGATGGCCGCCATCGTGTGGTATGCAACCGGGGTCGTGCGGGCGGGCTTGCTGTGGGCGGGTTCACAACTTCACGGGCGTGCGGCCGTCGTGGTCGTGGTCAAGTCGCGGGTGCCGACGACAGACGGCGGCGTGGACTGCGGTGGGAGCGCGACGCGGGTGCGCGTGGCAGACGTGGAGGGCGAGTCTATATACTAGCGCGTGCGGCCCTGGCTTGGAGGGCGTGCGTGTGCGTGCGTGCCGGCGACCGCTGGGACTCTGGGACTCTGGGAGCGTGCAGAGCTGGCAAATGGGAGCAGGCGAGCCGGAGAATGGGCTGCCACGCGCCGCCTTGCTCAGCTCACGACCCTGACCATCGCTCCCACCCGCGGCCAATCGCAGCAGCCCTCCCCCGCGTCCAATCACTGCCGTCGGACCCGACGTCGGCGGGTGAACGGTGCTTGGTGCTCGGTGCTCGCTCATGGTACATTCCAACAGATGCTCTCTACGCTACACTCGCTGTTATAATACAGCTTACACGCTTTTCGTTCGCTACACCCGGCCCCTGTGCGGCCGAAACGTCCCCAGGGCGCCCGAACCGGCTCTATGACTGCGCTTGGCGTTTCTTCGCCTTCGCCTCCTCCGCGAGGCGGTCGTGCTCCTCGATGTCCCTGTGTGCCGTGCAGGTGAGTACGGAACGACGTGCGAGCTCGCGCAGGGCGGACGCACACTGCTTCCCAAGGGTAGTCGAGCCTATCACACAGATTATCGCGTGAGCATGTTTCCTCCCAGAATAGCGCAGATCGATCTCACCAGACATCCTCGATTTCGTCGCCGGCGTAATATCTGTATGGGCGGGAAGCCGCGGTTTAGACACGTAGGCTAGAAGAGCGCGGAGGTACCCACGGGATGTCGGCCGGGATCTGCGCCAGCTTGGGCTTCAGCTTGTTGTGCACGACGAACACAGCGAACTTGGTCCGCTTCGCGTCGCGCTCGGCCTCGGGCAAGAGTGCAAGCTCGCGTTCAACGTCCTGCTGGAGCTCCGTCACGGCGTAGCTGTGAAGGTCCGGGCTATGAGCGGATCTAAGCGCGGGTAAGGCGGCTTGCAGATCTCACTGGAGAGTCTTCCTGGAGTCATCCACTTCGTCCTGGTATATGGCGTAACGCTGTTAATATCGCGGCAGTGGGAAGGTCGCCGGTGGTGTTCAACTGACCACAATGAGAGCACGCCTGCCGAGCAGGAGCTTGCCGGACTCAGGGCCGCTGTATATGCACGAAAAACACAGTTAGTTCGCGCCGCTTTCGAACAGATTGTGTTACCCACAGCCACTGCGTGCGGATGACCTGCGCGCCGATCTGCTCAGCAGTCAGGCCCGGGAGGGACTCGTACAGGGAGAGCCCGATGGCATGGATGGGGATGTTGCCCTTCCGCTCGGGGCTTTTCAAGAACGTCCGCTAGATCCAGAGAACGTACGTTAGCCTCGCTTGCAGAGTACAGCAGAAAGTACGCGGTGCGCGAGACGTACCAGGACGCGCGCGGGGAAGAAGCCTCTGTATCCGAGGAAACGTCAAGCACACTGATCCGCATACAAGTGAGAGCGGTATACTCGCCCTCCACCTATAATGCAGACAATGCATGAGCGTTCAGAGGTCAATGTTGCGGTACCCCCAAAAGGCGGGCGCACCAATGGCAATGAGCAGGTCCGGCTTGAACTCCGCGATCTTCTGGGCGCTGCGGCGGATGAGGTTGTGCACGTCGTTGTACGTGACGCGGAGGTGCTCGGGCTCTTGCGTCGCGGCCATGGCTGGCGTCGAAGTCGAAACTGGAGTCTGAGAGAAGGAAAAGAGAGAGGAGAAGAGAGAAAGGAGCTTGGCGGAAAGCAGGCAATCACAGTAATTCTGCGGATCGCGATCGAAGACTAGAGCAGATAAGCCGAGGATAAGATCATCTCTAATCTGCCACAGTTTTCCGCTGATGGTCGCCTTATCTCGTTCTAACACGCCTGCGCGCTCCCGGACCCTTGATCGCGCCCACTACACTCGAGCTCACCGCACAAGTCCCTGCCGCGACGATGTCCGACCAACCCGCAGGCAGCGCAGGCGCATCCGGCTCGGGCTCAGGCTCGGGATCTAACCCGCCCAAAGCCATCGCGAGCCTCGCGAAGAAACAGAGCGACGTGACGCGCCTCGGCACCCAAAAGCTCAAGTTCGTGCCCACCCTCCCCGCGCGACGCGTCAAGGAGTGAGTCCCCCATCCCCGCCCATACCCCCTCCTCCCCCGCGCACCGCTCACCGCATCCCAGGGAGCGGTAGAGGGCGGGCCCGCGGTGGCGAGGGGCGCGGCGCAGCGCCCCGCCCGCCCCCGGTCGAGATGACCGCCTCTGGGCCGTTCGCGATGGGCCCCGCGCTCGGGGGCACGTCCGCCCGGCGCACCGCGCCGCGCTCGAACTTCGTGCCCATCGTGCCGCAGGGCCCCGGGGGCGCCGCACGCCTCGGGGCCGGGCTCACCGCGACGACGGCCCCGACGCTGAAGCGCGAGCCAAAAGACGGGGGCGTCCCGCCGGGGGACGACGAGGTGTATTCGGACCCGGACGAGGGCGTGGAGATCGTCGACATGGAGAACGTGCGGCAGATGGACTGGATGGCGCCCGAGAGCCTGCGGAAGGAGAAGGAGACGGGTAAGAAGAAGGTCAAGAAAGAGGAGAAGGCGGAGACGAAGCCCACAGGTGCGCTTTCCCAATCAGCTTCGGAGACAACATTTCCAACGGGGTGTGCAGGTGCCGTTGCGGCGGAAGCCATGGACGTCGACCGGTCTGCGACACCAGAAGAGGAGCAGGCAAATATGGCCAATGCTGTGGACCTCAGCGAAAGCGAAGACGAAGAGGAGCTCGAGGACATCATCGACGACTTCGCTCAGACACAGCTAGAGAATGACGAGGTGCGCCTCTTCCCCAACTCCAGGTATATCCGTGGTACTAAGAGCCTCTGTAGGAGTCGGACATACGGCAAGAACGCCTATATTTCTTCCAGTTCCCCAACCCATTTCCCGTCTTCCGAGCCCCAGAAGGGTCAACGACAGACGCGAAGGGCAAAAGCAAGGCCGAAGACGGCGGCGACGAGGCCGGCAAAAAGGTCACCTTCGCCGAGGACACCAAACCCCCTGCTCCCGGCGCAGCAACAGCACCAGCGGCGGGTGTTACAGGTGCCGCCGAGAAGAACGAAGAGCAGTCAAAAGTGGACGGCGTCGTTGGCCAGCTCGAGATTTACGAGAGCGGTGCCGTCAAACTCCGCATGGCCAACGGGATCCTCATGGACGTACGTCGTACAATTCCGATGTTCTGGTTACTGCGCTGACAAGCCAATCCGTACTACATCTACAGGTTACAGCAGCAACACAGCCCTCCTTCCTCCAGCACGCCGTCTACGTCGACTCCGAAAACAATCGGCTCTGTGTGCTCGGCGAGGTCAACCGCCGCTTCGTCGCCACCCCCGACATCGACGCCTTGCTCACGAGCATGGAGCTCGCCGACAACCCGCCTGCATTCGAGCTGGGGGAGGGCCTCCTCACCATGGACACGACATGACCACGGTACCTGGAGCTACCTCGTCATCTACCATTGACCACCGGTTCGTGGCCCTGCGATGATGATGCGCGCAGGCGGGCCAGGTCGGAACTTACATGCTGCAGAACAGATATCGCCGCTGTACTATCTACTGTACCTATTGCAAGAAACATATGGGAAGAGCGTTCGAGCATGCTGCACGAGCATGAGGGCCTGTCTGCTACTATACACTACAGGGTCAGATAACCATACCAATGTCGCCTCGTGCGAAGCGGACGGAGCGCGCGCATGTGTTCGCGCCAAGTCTGATACTATGTACACTATCTACCAGCTCTTCCTTCTCCACATCACGCCGCCGCCGGGGGTTCGACCGGGAGCGGCTCGGGCGTCGGCGTCGGCGCGGGGGCAGGGCTCGCCTCCTTGCTCGCGCTCGCACCCGCGCTGCTATCGTCCTCGCCGAAGATATCGAGGTAGCCGGCAACGCGCGCCTTGTTCTGGCCCTTCTTCAGCACGAAGTCGCGCAGGCCCGCCTTGAGGCTCGGCTGCTTGTCGACGAGCTCGCGCAGCTGGTCCTTGGGCAGCTGGAGGAGCGCGCCGAAGCTCGCGGGCGCGATGAGCTTCGCGAGGCGGATGAAGCCTTCCCAGAGCGGTGGGTTCGTCCAGATCTTCTTCGTGATAAGGCGGGAGAGCAGCGTGGTTGAGACGAAGCCGACCAGAGAGCGGTATGTGGTCACAGCCTGGATGACCTGTGAACAAACAATGTGTCAGCGGCAAATATGAGCGGGCAGGCTCTATGATACTGACTGTGCGTAGGAACAGAGTAGGCAGGTTCGGTTCGTCGACGAGCTGGTTCATCACGACCGCAAGGATCTCAGAACGGTATATCTCAGTCATGGAGAAGCATATGCCGATAGCTGTGCCTTTCGTCAGTGACTTCTTCGAGCATGCCTTCGGCAAACGACTCACCCTCGATCGCGCTCTTCAGCCCGATCTCCTTCTCGGATTGATGCAGCAGCACCATGAGCTCCGCAGGCGTGAGCAGCTCGCTCTGCCGCACGCGTGGCAAATTCGATGTGACTTTGCCGAACGTTTCCGGGGGTGTGGTAACGATCGAGCTGAACACCGACCGGACGAGGTTCTTCGGCTCCTGGGTGCCGTTAAGGATAGACACGATGCGCGGGAGGTGACGGAGAATGTCAGCCTGTGAAGTGCAATTGTCAAAGGCTGCTCTTGCTGGGATCACACTGATAGACGAGTGGCCGTACCTTGTCCATCTCAGCAATGATAGGGATGAGGAATCGGGCATCGAGGTCACGCTCGTTGACAAGGCTCTTGACCAAGGCGACGAGCTGCGCGCTCGGCCGGCCGTGCTCGGTGAAGATGGTGAGCACGCGCAGCGCGAGCGACTCGCTTCCTGGAGGGAAGGTCCGAAGAAGGGTGAGGAGCTTCCCGTGTGTTGACCCAAGCGCGCGGATGAGCGGGGTGATGAGCTGCTGGATCGTCTCTTGCACAGAGACGTCCATGCCGCCGTATGCGGCGAAGATTCTGTGATTACTTGTCAGAAATAGCGCATTCTAAGATATGTATGACTTACTCATCCAGGAACTCGGGAACCCTAGTCGAGAGCGCGAATAAGAGTTCCAGATGCTGCAAGATCTGTGAGTCGACAGCAGGCAATTCCAGCTGCTCCGGCAGATACGGCGTCTGGATGATCTCTTCCTGGGGAAGCTGTCCGTCTTCCATATTCCCGTCTTCCATGGGCTCGTCGTGATCAGCGCCATTGGTTTTCGGACTCTGGGGCTTCTCTTTTTCACTCGACATTTCGACGTCTTGCTTTTCTTGCTCCTTCTCTGGTGTCCGCTCTTGCGACTTATCCTTCGCAGCTGTGGGTCTTGACTGCAAACGGCGCAAGAGTTGCAGCGCGAAGTCGCGGACCATATCCGCCATAGGTTGCCCATCGGGGATCCACCGCTTGACAGTGTTGATCGCGGCACCGCGGGTGATTTTGTCCGGGTGTGTCGTAAGCTCGAGCAACATGTTCATCGCATCTGCTCGTAATGAGGGGCGCTGAGCTACGAACTCTCTCAATGCTGCAAAGCCCATCTGTCGCCTAACATATGCCCACAACAAACGTCAGACAACTCGATTGAGATGCATGGAGTAGTAAGAACGGACCGGTCAGCTTCCACGCAAGACTCTCTGAGCAAAGTCAGAATATCTTGTGGTACGTGTGGAAGGTCAAGCAAGAAACGCGAGAATGTCCTGTCCTTGCCGTCCGCATGTGTCTGATACGCAGCCACGATTTGGTTCAGCCAGGTTTCGTAGTTCGGTTGCTGCACATATAAGCGTCAGTAAAATGATATGTCAAGTGTTGAAGTATTTTACCCATCCACGGTCTTGTTGCCGTTGTATCCGGTCGTTGTACCACTCCTCGTTCATCCAGGTAGTCGCCAGTCGTACCCTGCGAACCATTTAGCCACGCCCGCACTCATTTGGATATCGTTGAACATACCGTCCGGGGAAATCAGCCATGATGTAGTCGCATAGCGCGTGCCTCAGCCGATCTTGCCTCTCATAGATCTCAGATCTGCGCACCAGTGCGCCCTCTTCGTCCTTGGGGTCTTGTTGCTCCTCCTGGTCCTCGGGGGTACTCACGGAGGGGTCGCTAACGCGCGTCACCATCCGCACGAGCAGCAGCATCCACATCTCCCCTGGCGATGAACGCAAAGCGTCACCGGCTTCAACAACGGGCTCATGCGAAGCCAGTTCCTTCGCGCCTTCTCGTATTCGCGCAATCGCCTTCCGCACGATCTCATCCCGTTCATCCGCTTCGAGTTCGCGTGGTGTTGGCAGCTTGAACTCTGTTAGAGGAACCTCGGCCGCGTCCATGTCGTGGTCGAGTGCCGCCTCCGCCTCATCAACAGGTTCGGCGTCTCCAGACATCTGACGATGCCGTTTAATCGCGTGCGGAAAGTAGCAAACGACGTCACGTACCTCCAAGTTGAGTTTGTCTGGCTCATACTCGATCTCCTCATCGTCGATGTCCATTTTGAGCGGGTCAACCGGCTCCTCCTTAACCACCGCTGGTGCAGGGGCAGGTGGTGGCGGCGGAGTAGCAGACTTGAGCTTCCTGTCAGCGCGAGGTTCGGAGGGCGGCATAGATGCACGAGGGCCAGTCGGCGGAGGAGTGGCAGTAGCAAGAGAGGGCGCTCGTGAAGGTCCAGCAGGGGCAGATGGCGGCGGGGTTGCAGAGACAACTGGTACGGCCGCAGCCCCGCCGGCTTTCTTGTGTCGATGTGCCTGAACGAGCCCCAGTAGAGCAGGCTCAGTGAATGCTTGCAGATTCGCTACAATCAAGTCAGTCACGAGCGTCGCAGGCAAGGAGCTGAAGTTGAAGGTGGATGCGGAGGGTGCGGCGACAGCAGGAAGGGCAGTAGGAGTAGACTCGTGTTCCAGCTTCGGTCGCTTCAAGTCAGGAGCTTCCGTTGCAGGTGTCGCTGCCGCGGCACGTTTTCGCGACGCCTCGGCTGCCTCCGCCTTGCGAGCCTTCTCCTGTGCTGCTGCTCGCTCCATGCGCTCTGCCTGTGACTGGAGGACAGCTTGGATCAGCCCCGCATATGACGCTCCTTGAGGTGCCCTACTATATATTCAGTATCTGGAGAACACGACAAGAACAGAGCTACCCACCGCGATATATGGGTGAGGAGTATCCGGACACTTTTCTCCACGCTCCGCACCTCCAGATATGGGCGGTTCTTGAGCTGCGTAGGGGACCAGTGCATGATGCTGGATACTACAAACTCCATAAGGCTAGGACGTCGTTTCACCAGGTTCCCCCAGCTGTTCATGATGGCTGAGAGCACGTTGGGATCTCTGTAGCAAGGCCGCATTAGTAAACGAAGAGACACTCACGAGCCAACTTACTCGCTGGTGTAGAGCAGCTTGACGACGCCCTCGAGCAACTTCATTCCTTCGGCCTCCAGGGCTTGCACAGAGATGAATGGGTGGTCCGTGGGACACATGGCCAGGTTGGGGTCGTCCTTATTTTGCAACTACGAAGAGCGCCGCGTTAGCAAACGAAAGGAGTGTCTGCTTTGACAAGCGTACCCTGGGGTCGTTGATACCTCGGCTCTGGACCAGGATGACTCTCTGCATGAACTTCAGCGCAGCGAGGCGAACACCGCTGTTCGTGTTCGGGGCCCAGACGAACTCGATAATCCTCGCTTTCGTCTGAATGAGGATGTCCCAAGGGCGGCGGTTGTTCCGGTTCACACATCTTGGACATATGAAGTCAGAGTGAGAGCCTTCAGGCATGCAAGCTACTCACAAGCTCCGGAACATCAACGCGTACACCGTCGGGAAGCATTGTACGACGACCTTCACCGTGTTCACGTTAGGATCGTTCAGTAACCCAGCGAGAACTTCGAGGGACTGATCCGCCACTGAAATATGCAGCATATAGTCAACGTATTGATTCACTCGGTCTATAAGGATTTCACGCACGCTGTGTGCGCGCATCTAAGCTCAAATTCGACCTGCAGATGGCGAAGTGTAGCAGGTCGAGCACCCATCGTTTCAGTAGCGAGTCTCCCGCGCCAGAGAGGGTCTTAATGAGCGTCGAACAAAGGATTGACAGGCTCGGGTGCCCCTCAAGCGAGTCCCGGAGCGTGGCGAGCAAGTCCGCTTGCTCTTTGGAGTCGGGGGGTGCAGTGAGCGCAAGAGAGAGCTGCGAGAGAGGGTCGATGGGGGCGGCGTTCGCAGCCATCTTGCGCAGCCGTCGTCGACGTGCTCAGTAGTGTGGTCGTGGAGAACGGCGGAGAGGTGCTGCTCGACGCGGTCCTCAGCGTACGAGACTGAGCGCCAACTGCAGGCGTAACGGCGCGCGTCAGTGGTGGCTGAGTTTCAATCCAGCTTGTCCTCTAACAGCGTCATGGTGAGTATATGCGCCATTATCCCTGCTTTCCTGCGCTGAATGACGGCCAAACAGGCTGGCCAACAATCCCAGAGCATCCAGACACTCCTCGAGGCCGAGAAGGAGGCCGCAAAGGTCGTCCAGCAGGCACGCCAATGTCCGTTCCGCCGCCCCTTGTCTACGGGACTCTTCACTCACGCCTACTCATTTCCGCACCGCAGATCGCGTGCAGAGGCTCAAGGATGCGCGCTCCGAGGCCGCAAAGGAGATAGAGGAGTACAAGAAGCAGAAGGAGGCCGAGTTCAAGGCCTTTGAGGCGTCGGTGCGTCCGGTCACCCTTGTATGATATCATCGACCGCGGACACTCACAACGCCGTTATCGACTCTCAGCACGCGGGAAACACGCAGGCCGCCCAGGCCACCGTTGACAAGGAGACTGAGGCGAAAAAGAAGGAAATCCGCTCGCAGTATGAGGCCAACAAGGACAAGGTCGTCCAGAAACTGCTCGACCGCGTCGTACTTGTCAAGCCCGAGCTGCACCGCAACCTCCAGAAGGTAGAAGCCTAGGCGTGCGCCCAACATACGCCCTTGCAGAATCTACATACCGGTAGACGAAGTTGCTCACCCATCATGTCTCTACCAAACCATCGGACTATGAACATATCGGAACGGTCGACATTGCAGCATGTACTGTATGATTACAGAGACGAATACCCAAAGCAATCTTCACGGTCAGACTGCGACCGCTACAACAAGAGGACCTGGATGTACATCAATATGGCGCGGCACACGCGACCGCCCGCTACGTCCCTAACTCGCGGCCCAAGAAAGCCCAACACGGTGTGCTACGTCCGCGGTGACCCAAGACGTCATTCATTGCCGCGGTCCCCCATCCACCAGCCAATCCAGCCCGACGGGCGCGACCCCATTCGCCAAGCCCGCCATTCCCTGCTGTAACGGCTGACCCTGCGCAACCCGCGTCGCGGACGGGCTCTGCCTCTGGCTCTGGGACCCGAGCGAGAGCGTGTTGGCGAACGCCTCCGACGGCGGTTTCCACGAATCGAGCAGGCCGCTCGCCTTAAGCGACGGGAGGTTCGTCTGTGCCGTCGGCGAGTGCACGTCCAAGTCGGACATCGACGCGTGCGAGCGCAGAAGCGAGCGTGTGTTCCCGTCCCGCCGGCCGTCGTACGCCTGGGCGCCCGTCCCTGCGCCGGGGGAGGAGTGCGCCGACGGCGGCGAGCCCGAAGCGGACTTCGGATCGCGCGCCTGGTACATCTGCTGCTGATGCTGCTGTTGGGCCGTCAGGGCGGCAGAAGCCTGCTGGCGCTGGATCGCCTGGCTCTGGCGCCACTGCTCCGCGACGAGGACGACCTTGAAGCCCCAGACCTTCTCGAAGTCGCGGTCCCACACCTGTACCTGGGGATCGTCCGGGCTGTACTTGCTATAAGACTATGCAGGCAAGTTAATCACGCGTTGTATCGCTTATAGAAGAGGGCGGACGATTCTTACCCAAAGGGCGCAAGCCGCTGATCGCGCCGTGTCAATAAAAGGTTATCGTCATTCCGGCACGAGTGCGGGCGCACGGGAGAGGAACGGGAGCGTCATCAGAGGCTGCCGGCGGCAGACGGAACGGCACACGTACAAAGGATAGAAGTCTTCGCGCGGGTCCCGGCGGCGGTGAAAATCATGTTCAGCTGCTCCCGGACCCAGGGAATCGGCTCCGAGAGCGTTCCCTCGCCCTGTTTGACAAAACGGGCGTAGTCAGACATCCTGCCCCGGCTGCAGAAGGGGTGTGCGTGCGCCACATCGCGCGAACTGCGGGCGTACCTCGAGGATGGCGAGGTAGCAGCACGGGTACATCGCGTGCATGAAACAATAACACCACGCGCCGGAGTTGGAGGACGTCTCGAACATGGCGACCTGGGTCTCCAAGTTCTCCTCCGTGAACTGCAGATGGCTGGGCAACGATTCGAGCCACGCCTGCGAAGACGTACGTTAGTCACTGGCTCGGGAACGGAAGCGAAAACACGTACGTCGAATACGGGCCTGATCGCTGCGATGGCGGCCGCACGTTCTGGTCCATCTTTAGTGGCTAGGCGGCCGGATGTGAGCTTCCCCCCAACAAAAATTAGCGGACCCCGGACCCACCGAGTATTGTTTCCACGTTGTGATGTATTTCCAGCATCCGGCACATGTGTCCGTATTGTGACGCATACCTTGTCCGGGGTGCAGGCCGCCGCAGGTACTCGGACGCTGTAAACCACGTCAGCGCTGCGGGAGTGCTCTGAACGCATACGTTAACTTACTCGCAGAGCTTGACAACATAGCCAACTCGAAGGTTGTCTCGTCAATGGGTAATCGCACCAGGTCCGCGAGTTCGGCCATCCGCGGCCGTATGGGCTTGCGGGTGTATATGTTGCTGATCCACGCCATGATCTGTATCAACCAGAAGCAGCGCCGCGTACATTCCCGGTCGATGAACTCCATGAGGGCATCTGTATTCGTTGGCGACGGCGGCGCGGCGTTGTCGGAACGGTGAACCTCCAGACTGCCCTCTAACACCTGCAACGCCAGCTCTGCACCCGTGCGGGAATTCATGCGTGATGAAATCAGCGCCCATGATCTCTTTCGCACAAGAAGGGCGGACATATGACCTACCGAAATACCTGTAATGACGGGTCCACGAGTGACTAGCGGCGACTTCGTGCATCTCGAGCAGGCAGAGTGCCTGGGCTGTGCTCACGCACGGCTCACATAATAGCCTCCCAGAGTTGTCAAACATGAGTGATAGGGCCTCCTGGAAAAATGGCACGCCGGCGAGGCGCGCATGGGAGGCCTTGGCCGCTACTGTTTTCGAGAGCGGCGCGGCAAGTGCGCATACAGCGAGCACAAGGTGCTTTGGTACCTTGTTCAGGCTGAGGTTAGCGGAGAAAGACGGCTTGTGAATGATCATCCGCTGGGGATTGCAGTGTGCGAAGAAGACTACCGTGAGGATCAGCAAAAATAGAGTGGGTCTAGGGGGGAGCAACGCACTGTTCACGAGCTCGTGAGTTGTTGCCGGATCTAATAGCGTCTCGCTACAGTCGTCGGGCGAAGCCGATGTCGAGGGCGGACTTGGTGCGCCGCCCGTCTGACCGCGCCGGGATCGTTTTATCGTCAGGTCGCGTTCGACGCCATTCTGGGGGCTGGTTGGAGGGGCGGCTGCAGTTGCGTGACCGGCCCATGGCGGCGGCTCGCTCGTCGGAGAGACCTGCAGGGAGCACGCTCAGAACCACAATCAGCTGATTGTGGTGCGTACTTACCGTGGCTACAGCGGCCGTAACAGGACGTTCAGGATTGGTATTTCTGGGAGCGGGCACTGGGCGACCGGCGGCGTCCGTATACGTGCAGTTCTTTGATGCATAGTAACTACTCGGGCTGTCAGAACTGAGCTGGAAAGCAACCGTCCCTTACACACCAGTTTGCGCATGGTGCTAGGATAAACGCGCGTGTCGGCTCAGTGGGCAATTATGCAGTGCGGGGTAAGCTCACCGGTCCCATCGCACCGGCGTTTGCTCTTGTGGCACGCGTCGCATGCTTTGCTGAGCCGCTTTCTCTTCGGGCCCTTGACAAAGGCAACCGAGATATGTTCGTTCTCGGAGTGGCGGAGGTGGTCGCTAGGGGCGGAGAGAGGCACCGACTGCGGGGAAAGCTTGGGTTCAGAGAGCTGAGGATTGTACATGGCGTGCTGAGCGTCGGTGGGCGAAGACATCGCCAAAGAGTAAGAAGGGGTCGTATGTCGACGCAAGAAATTGAAGAGCGAGCGTGGTACCGCTGTAGTGGTCTGGGGCCGCCAGGGAGAGAGGTGGCGGGAGAGGACGCGGGGAGATGGTGATGGAAGGAAGACAAGAAGGGCGGGAAGACGGGAAGGGGCCGTGGAAAGGACGAAAGGACGGGGAGGTACGATTGGGGTATATACTTGCGCTCTAGGACTCGCCGGAGGGTGGTTCGGACATGGGCGAGAGGCAAATGACAGAGTTCACCAGCACTCGCCTGCGGCCCGTTCCACTCTCCTGGGTCTCCGCAGGCGAGCGGCGCCTTCTGCCGCGGCAGCGTTTCCGCCCGGCCATGTTCCCCTGCTCCCCGTCACCGTCCCCCGAATGCCCGGCGCCGGCCCTGTGCCTGTAAATCTCGACGCTATCTCGTGCCCTCCCCCTCGAACCCCTCGCATGAGCGTCCAGACCCTCTCTTGGCCCTCCAGGGGTGTGGGGGCAGCGGAGGACAGCTGACCAGGATAGGAGTTCCGAGCCGAAGGCGCGCTTCCCGGCGCCGACGGAACTCACCAGGACGGTACACACGTACACCGCCGGCACTTTGACGGCGACTGCGTTCCTGCCTACCGCCGGCAGTCCCCGGATAACTCCTCGGGTGGCAGTACGTGCCTGATTATACGTCTTTCGTGCATGTTTCCCCTGGTTCCCTCAATAACGTTGGTGCACAATGGACCAAGCCAGACTCCTTAGTCAAACCTCCGAATATACTTGCCTTAGATGGCCTGCCGACCAGGGCAGATCAAAGAGTCAGTCTGATACGTTTTTCCCACCTCGGTACCGAAATCACATTCCGATCAGCGAGGGCGCAAGAGACATGCAGAAGCTGACAACTCCGTTCGCAGAGAAAATTATTCTCAAGAGCACTTTGGCGTCACATACATTTGTCTGCCCATATGACGCGTAGTCATGATGCAAAACGACGGTGACATTCAACTGCCCTGCAATGTCCGACTCAGAGGGCATTCATCTTTCAGATCACACTCGGAAAATTCGGTCGTGCAGCGTGTCATCATTGCGTCCAGAAGGGAGCGACGTGATGTACTGTATGTTTTGGCTATGGATACACGGCTTAATCGAACAGACCGAAACCCATGTCGTCGTCGGACTCCTCCTGTGAACGAACGGATATGTCAGAGACCGCGCAGACAGGGGAAGGGAAGGTGACCAGCGACCGACCTTCTCCTCCTTCTTCTCTTCCTCCTTCTTCTCCTCGGCGGCAGCAGCGGGGGCACCACCGGCAGCAGCGCCAGAGGAGGCGACGGCACCGCCAGACGGGACCTTCAGCAGCATATGTCAGAATGAATGAATTACCATATGCTCGCAGAGGAAGACGTACGGAGGCAAGCTTGGCCGAGCCCTCAGCAATCAGGGCGTTGACGTCCTTGCCCTCGAGCTCAGAGATGAGCTTCTCGAGACGCTCGTCATCGGCCTCAATGCCAACGGCACCGAGGACCTTCTTGATGTCCGCCGCGGAGGGGGAGGCGTTGCCGCCGATCTGGAGGAGGAGGTACGCAGCAACGTGACGCATCTATACCGAAGGTGAGCCATGCGGTCTCAGCACACAAGTTTGGCCAAGCGAGTTATTCGACTAAACGCACAGTGGTAGTTTTGAGGGGTTAAGGGAGAAGGTGGGTAGCCACAAATCACTGGACAACGCGGCCAAAAGTCAGCTCGCCGTGTTCCCAGTCAACGCGCCCATTGCGCACGACGACGAGCAGCCACACACCTTTTAATCCGCTGAGGGAAGACCTGTGGATTCTATCCGAGGACGAGATGCTGGACCCTCTGCGCGATCGGCGCGAGTGAGCCCACGCGCGCGCCGGTGGCTGAGAACTGTACAGTAACGTTTCCACGCCCTTCCACAAGCGCTCAGCCACCGCCCAGGCTTTCAGTCTCCGTCCCAAAGTAAGGCAGGAATTATCGCCCCTCCCGATCCCACCGCAAGACCGCCCACGACAACCGCAAGATGGTGAGTGCTGCCGTACACGGTGCCGCCAGTGGTGGAGAGGGAATGGATTGCTGATCGAACGAACTTTTGGCGTGTCTGTAGGCTGATTCCTCCGTTACCGACCCTCAAGTCGCTGCCGACCTCAAGAAGAAGCGGACGTTCCGCACGTTCTCGTACCGCGGTATCGAGCTTGACAAGCTTTTGGACCTGAGCAACGAGGAGGTGCGTCGTGCTGCCCGTACGAGAGTTTGTTGGAGCTGACGAGTTTGCGCGCATAGTTCGTTGAGGTACGCATCCCATGGCGCTGCTAATCCACAGAAGAAGCGAGTCTCACACCTATTCCCTATCCAGGTCGTCCATGCTCGTGCCCGCCGTCGGTTCCAGCGCGGCCTGAAGCGCAAGCCGATGGGTCTCATCAAGAAGCTGCGCAAGGCGAAGACGGAGGCTGCCCCCAACGAAAAGCCCGCGGTCGTCAAGACCCACCTCCGTGACATGATCATCGTCCCCGAGATGATCGGCAGCGTCGTCGGTATCTACAACGGCAAGGTGCGTGCTGCGGTCCGCGAATGTGTCGACCAGCGAAATTGACGGATTCTACTGAACTATAGGTCTTCAACTCCGTTGAGATCAAGCCTGAGATGGTCGGCCACTACCTTGCTGAGTTCTCGTGCTCATACCGGCCCGTCAAGCACGGTCGCCCCGGTATCGGTGCCACCCACTCCTCGCGATTGTACGTATCTCTTGCCGCCGCACCCCATAATTCAATCTTAACGTCGCTTCGTAGCATCCCTCTCAAGTAGAGGTCCGGGTTTACGACTTCCTTATGTCTCTCATCCACCACCACCATGTGCAGTAGTTCCAAAAGTATTATGCAACATGCTGCTATGCGCACCCGGAACGCATACTGTTGTCTGCACCGTACGTCTACACGCCGCTGTCAGATGTGTAGGATAGGGACCTGTGACTCGCCGCTTCATTTATGCATGTACTGGGCGAATCAATGAGCCAACGATTCAAGCAGGGATGATTGTGTGGGAGTTTCACTGGGTCTGGTAAGTACTTCCCCTCCACACCACTTAATACTTCACTGCAGCTGCTTTCGTTCTCATCTTATCTCAGTTCACGTCGAAGAGAAAGGCTTAAGCTGACTTGTATATGCGTCTTGATCGGTCTCGACTCGACCATTTCAGTGGATACTGTATGTGATGTTGCAAAGTGCACACGACATTGTCTTTCGCAATCCCTCCTCAGATACTATACTCCCTGTCACACCGAATGCCAAGGCCTCCTTGGAGTGGTCGAATAGGCACCGAAGTTCGAATGTCCTCTATCAAAACATCGCGAGGTACTTGCGAGACACCAGTACTGTCGGCGTATCGGCGCCTGCCGAGACTCGGAGGTACATAGGCTGCTTATCTGCCACTTTCCGACCATGACGCCCCGCAACACGATACTCGACGATACTCAACACCTCGATTATACTTGATAGTAATACGCGGACCGCCACTATCAACTCAACGGGACTCGGAATGCCCAACGCGATCCGATATATGCGAACTTCGAGGTACAATCACTGCATACATGCCGCGGCTGCAGCCACCGTCCACAATGATCGACCTCTATTGCACCATCCCAAACATCCTCCTTTCCTATCAACGGCTCTCCGAGGGGAGTCACCGTTGCGAACGTTCTAATTGAATTCGAAATCTAGATAAGCGTCGCAGACCGAGATACATAAGCGGCCATATGCTCCGATGTCGCCGGTGACGTCTTCCGTTCACACCATCTCTGCAACCGACCACCATGTCCTCGCCCATGCTCGCTGCGTACGAGGAGAAGAAGGGGCACCCCTCGGGCCCCTACATGCCCGAGCCCGTGTCGCAGCAGCCGCAGAAAACGCGCTGTGTGGGGCGGACCTTCGCAAAGGGCCTCGTGGGCGTGTTGGCGCTGCTGACATGCTTGCACACGCTTAAGCTCGTCGACGTACGCGCGTGCTGGTCGGACAGCGCCGTGGACGCTAGCGTAGAGCAGTGCCCTCAGGCGACCGCGGTTGTTCCGGAGAAGAACGGCGAGCTCTGGGCATCGTTGGGCGAGACGTTCGACACGGACGCGTTCAAGGGACGCGCCGTCGAATGGCTCGGTGGCGCCGTTCGAGTCCCGTGAGTTTCAACGCGGGCATGTAGATTGGGTCGTACTGATTTCTGTGCCTGCACAATATAGGACTCAGTCGTATGACAAGATGGCACCTGTGGGCCAGGACCCGCGCTGGGATGCATTTGGGCCTTTCCATGATTACCTCTTAACGGCATTTCCTCTGATGTAGGCTGAATGCGCGTTTTTACCACTCATTTCGGTTCCTGACATGACGTTGCAGCCATTCCACTCTTGAGCTTACCAAGGTCAACACCTATGGTCTAGTTTATACCTGGAAGGGCTCAGACCCGTCGCTGAAGCCAATCCTACTGGCTGCTCACCAAGGTTCGCAAGATACCACATATAACCCGCACGCACCCTCAGAGTGTGCCCCGTATATAACTCACAATGACACACAGATGTCGTTCCTGTCAATCCTGACACTGTGGACAAATGGACCCACCCGCCGTTCTCTGGCCACTTCGACGGTACGTGACACAGGGCAACGTCCTACAATCAGTGATGGTTCATCTGGCATGGACAGGGAAGCGGATCTGGGGTCGCGGCAGCTCCGATGACAAGAGCGGTCTGATTGGTGTCCTGTGAGACTCCTACGATGGCATAAACCCCGCGACGTGTTGCTGATAGATCTACAGGTCGTCCGTTGAGTCGCTGCTCGAGCGTGGTTTCAAGCCGACTCGCGGTGTCGTCCTCGCTTTCGGCTTCGACGAGGAGGCAAGCGGCATCTACGTGAGTGCTGCAGGCCCGTAGTCATACTCTAGATTCTCATGACTTGTGGCAGGGTGCATCTTCAATCAGCAAGCACTTGCTGTCGACATACGGCGAGAATGCATTCTTGCTTTTGGTCGACGAGGGCGGTATGTGCTATTTTTGGAGAATGACTCTCGCAATATTTCAACAATCACTGCAGGAGGATTCGGGAAGGAGTTCGGTGGCACCATTGCGACCCCCGCTATCGCAGAGAAAGGTTACATCGATGTCCGCGTCGAAGTCACCTCCCCTGGTGGCCATTCCAGTGTGCCTCCCCAGCACACGGTGAGCAGCTGAACAACATCGTAACTCCTGTGCGGGCTGACAGTTTTTCTATAGACGATTGGGATCCTCTCGCAGCTTCTTGTTCACTATGAGACCAATCCTTACGAGGTTCGCCTTTCCCGGGGCACGCCCATGTACTGGAAGTTCCAGTGCCTTGCGGCCCATGCGCCTGACGTCCCCCACAAACTCCGCAAGTCGCTCAAGAGGGCCGTCAAGTCCGACAAGGCTCTCAAAGAGGCGCAGAAGGAGCTATTCAAGACACCTTCCTTCCGCGCCTTTGTCGGCACCACGCAAGCCATCGACCTCATCAACGGGGGCGTGAAGACGAACGCGCTTCCCGAGCAGGCCTGGGCCGTCGTAAACCACCGGATCGCCACCGATAGGTGCGTGCTGCGATCTTGCCGCGATGCATATCGTCCTCGGTAACATTCTTGCTGACCGGATTCCTATCAGCTCGGTCGATGCTGTAAAGGAGCACGACACGGCACTGCTCAGAGGCCTTGCCAATGACTTCAACCTCTCGTACACGGCATTCGGCTCGCAGATCACGGGCAAGGACGCGCCCGCCTACGGAACGCTTACGATCAGCGATGCATGGGGCGCGGCACTCGAGCCTGCTCCCATCAGCCCCATCGACGCGCCCGAGTACGCTCTGCTCTCCGGGACGATCAAGGCGACGTATAACGCGCACCGCGGGCTCAAGGGCGATGACAACATCGTCGTCGCCCCTGGTATCATGTCCGGGAACACCGGTATGTCCTCGGAAGCTCCTGAAGTTACAGACGCTCATGTCGCTGCACAGACACTCGTTACTACTGGGCGTTGACCCCGCATATCTACCGGTACAACCACTACAACGCCGGAAATGGAACGTTCTTGGACAACGGAGTGCACACGATCAACGAATGCAAGTGGTCGAATACTCGCCTGGGTTCGGGTCACTGGTGCTGACGGCATTCTCTTCGCAGTCATCCAAATCGATTCATTCCTGGAGCAGATCAAGTTCTTCACCACACTGATCCTAAACGCCGACGAGTTCCGGGCGTAAAATGCAGTCCCAGGCTACATAGCAAACCACTTTTGGGTGTATAGTAACACAGGATTCCGGGCGAATACGCCGTTGATTATACACGGGACGGAGCAATAGGACATGTGCAGAGTTAACCGTCGTTTCAGATAGCACTTCTCCGAAGTGGGCTGTATCAACACAGACTGCATCTTGCATAGCCATGGAGCTTGTGACCTCAGGAAGCTAGGCCACCATTGAAAGCTATATATGTGAACTGTCAGCTAGCTAGACAGCCACGGGCGAGAAAAAAGGCGAGGGGCGATGCGGGCTCTGCTCAATCGCTCGGTCGTGGGCCGGGGAGTGCGTGACAGGGTGGGTAGGGGAGAGTAAGCGAATGTGACGAGTTTGTACAAGCCGTGTGACACTATGTGACCGAGTAAGTAAGTGCTGTAAGTTACGCCAAATTGGTGTTCCGAATTCAGCGTCGAAAGCGGCCGCCCTCCTCCACTGCTCCTGCTTGTCTTGCTCCCTGTCCTCCCTCTCCCTTCTCCGCCTCCCGCCCTCGCTCGCGACGCCCGACAACGTCTGTCGGTAGAGCAGCTATGAGCGTCCCTGGCGACTACGACCGTCAGCACAAGCAGCTCTCCGTCTCCTCTCAATCCTCTAACGACTCCGCGACCCTCGCATACATGGCCTCCGACCAGGACTCTGAGCACGATCACGACATCCTCCCTCCCTCCCTCTCCAACGGCACACACCCACCCTCACCGCGCACAGAGCCTCAAGGCTCAGATCGTGCGCACGTCCCGACCAGAGCGTCTACTGTCAGTTCCCCGCACGACCTCGATCAGAGGAAGCCCAGGGCCGACGACCAGTCTCATGCGCGTAGCGAGGACCTCAACCACTCCTCTGCGTGGTCGCGCAGCGATGCTCAGCACAACGACTATGCTCTGTCTCAGTCTCCTGCCCCGCCCTTCCTCGCTGCGAGCCGGCCGAGCACGCCAGGCAGCTCTCACCACCACAACCCCCCATCTCCCTCCGATCAGTCTGAGCACTCTCGCAGTCGGCCTCGGAGCGTGCACTCGGACTCGTCTCTCTATTCTGATTCATCTACCCCTGGGGGGAGCCAGCCTGGAGGCACATCCACAACGCATACTAGCACGAGCGTCGCTTCTACGTAAGTCCTCGCCGCTTGATTGACACACTCCTGCATCGCTTGTCGGCCGCCCTCAGCGTACGTTCTGGCATCATGCACGTTGTCTAACCATGTCTTTGGCAGACCATGCGCGGCTTGCGGCAAGGCCATGCAGGGAGCTTTCGTTCGCGCGTTAGGCGCTGTGTACCATCTCCAGTGTTTCAAATGCATGGTGAGCATCACACGGACCTGTCATCGTTGATCGATGCGTTGAACGCCATTCAGGACTGTGGGGCCGTCGTTGCGTCCAAGTTCTTCCCCATTGACGGCCAGGATGGGAAGCAGCACCCACTGTGCGAGCGGGACTACTTCCGGCGCCTGAACTTGATTTGCGCCAAGTGCGGCATGGCGTTGCGGGGCAGTTACATCACGGCGTGCAGTGAGTACTCTCCACTATCTACAGCAGGTCCTTGGGGTATGAACGGGTCCTGTAGACAAAAAGTTCCACGTTGAGCATTTCACGTGCTCCGTATGTCCAACGCTCTTCGGCCCGCAAGACTCGTACTACGAGCACGAAGGGGATGTGTATTGCCACTTCCACTACTCGACGCGATACGCGACGAAATGCGCAGGGTGTAACAGCGCGATTCTGAAGCAGTTTGTGGAGATCAACCGGAATATGCGGGACGAGTGCTGGCACCCAGAGTGTTATATGATCAACAAGGTACGTTCTTACCACGTTCGGTTTGGCCGGACTTTCTGAGGCGCCTTGGTAGTTTTGGAATGTCAAGGTTTCTTCGCGCCGACCTACAAGCCTACCACCGCCTGGGGCGGAGGAAGGGGAAGGTAGTTCTTCCGCGGAACCCCCGTACATCGAAGAGGAACGGCGAGAAACCGCACAGTCGCTGAGGGAGAAGCAAATCAGGATGGAACAGCAGGTCTATCGGATATGGACGTGAGTTCAGGCACCCGCCGCCCAAAGTGAAAACGCACAGGGCTGACTTCGTCCAGGGTGCTATCTGCCTTTGAGGAGTCTAGCGCCGCTTGCATATCCGACATGTTGCGGCAGGTCAGCAACGGACAATACCTCGATGCCATCCGGATGGCCGAGAAGTTCATTCTGCACGTCGAGGTTCTCTTCGCTACCATCGACGATCTGGAGTACCATTTCTCGCGACTACGGCTAAAGGGTCGGTTCGACCTCTCGGATTTCAGTCGTGACAAACTGACCTGTATCCTGGCTAGGCATGTCTCACGTACGGGAGGCGCGCATGCTATGTCGGAAGACTGTCGATCTCTTTACTCTCTTGTCGCATACGCAGGAGACAGGCGCACGACGGATGGGTATGACACAGGAGTTGCTCGCCCTGGTCACTGGGCTGGCACACTACCTGAAGATTCTCATCCGGATAGCACTCACCGGTGCGCTGAAGCTGGAGAGGGAGCAGGACGTACGGGAGGCGATCACCAACTTCCTGGACAAGCTGCACATGCTGGCCATCCAAGGCGCGAATCCTGCGGCGCGGCGGATCATGAAGCGCGCGAATGGGGAGCTCATCCCTCAGAACGACTCTGGCAACGTCGGCACGCAAGGGGTGACCTACGGGTTCAAGAGTCTTGCGCCCGAGAACGCAGGCGAGAGCCCCTTCAGCGCTGCACCGAAAGACCCCGCGCTGGCGAAGGTGGCAGTTGTCAACCCACCATCGGACCTGTGTATAAAGTGCAATCAGACGGTAGAGGAGGATTGCGTGCGGCTGGGAACCTACCAGCGGTGGCACTCCCACTGCCTCAGCTGCCAGACATGTGGAAAGATCGCAGCGATGCCAGCTATCAAGGAGCCCGTCAAGAGCCCCAGTCAGGACGAGCAGACCAAGGAGCTCGCAGTGCAAGGGCAGGACAAGGACTCGAAGCAGCCCAAGTTGTCAACGGCACGACGGCCGCCGGCCAACGTTGGCGCCTTCGTGTACGACCCGGATTCCATGAAGGAGACATCCTCGTTCGGCACCGTCCCTGTTGTCGTCTATTGCACCGACCATGCGCACGCGAACTGCCGTTCAGGCTTCCAGGCTGTCTCGCGCTTGGAACAGTACGCGTTTCTACTCAATGTCGCTCTGCGGCGATTGTACGTGCTGCTCAAGAAGCGCGGAGTGGTGCCTCTTTCTCCCGGTAAGTGACTTCATCGAGTGCGCTCTGCTGTCGGCTGAAGAATCAACAGCGGCGTCGTCTATACCAGGTCAGACCCCACGAGAGCTGGAGGAGGATCCGTACAGAAACTCCGCCGACATGAACCGGCTTCGCTCTGTCCATCTGGACCGCAAGCTGTCGTCGACAGCCCGAGTGCCAAAGCGGTCTACGATCGTCGAGAGCCCAACGGGCAAGGTCGCTCACCCCACGGATATGGCCCACCGTCCACAGCAAGTCAACGCGAGCGCGCACCCCACTCCGCAATCCGCTCAGCAGTCCTCCATGCGCCCCGCGAAAGCACCCCAACTCCACATGCAGCATCCCCACCAGCCACATCACCAGCGGTCATTACCGTCACCAGGGCAGATCGACACGAACGTGCAGTCACAGGTCATTCGGCCCTCGTTCGCACGGGGGAACACCGCGATCAAGATCGTCGACGAGTCCGGGCCCAACTCGCCCGCGGGTGGGAACGCAGACCACGACGGAATGGTGGGCGGGATCGAGGACGGCATCACGCTCGCGGATATTCCTCAGCTCGTCGAGGCCGCGCAAGCACGCGAGCAGCGGAGGTCGCTCCCCAACCAGAACGCGACCCCGTATATCGCGGAGCTGAACCCGGTACAGCTCGCGATCGTGAAGCACTGTGCGGTCTCCGTCCTCTCGCGGTCGCCGCTGCGGGACCAGTTCGACCTAGACGAGATCCTGGAGCTGGTGGAGCTGAAGAAGAGCTCGTTCTGGAACAAGCTCTTCAAGCCCGGCAACGACAAGAAGAACGTGAAGAAGAAGGGTGAGTGGACCGAGTAGTCTCTAGTGCGCTCGTATGATATAGCAGCTCAACGTCCGACTTTCAGGCGTGTTCGGCGTACCTTTGGAGCTTCTGGTCGAGCGGGAGGGCGCGGATTCCCTGCTGGGTGCCTCGCGTGCGACTCTTCGGATTCCCAGTTTTGTGGACGACGTTGTCTCCGCCATGCGGCAAATGGGTACGTTATATGAGCGATACACCCGCCGCTCGGAAATCTCACACGGTATCTTCAGATATGTCCATCGAGGGTATCTTCCGAAGGAACGGCAACATTCGGCGACTGAAGGAGCTCACGGAGGCGATCGACCGAGATGCATCGTCAGTTGATCTCACGCAGGACAACCCGGTCCAGCTCGCTGCGCTGCTCAAGAAATTCTTCCGGGACCTTCCTGATCCTCTCATGACGTACAAACTACATCGTTTGTTCATTGCAACTCAATGTAGGTCGTGCAGGGTCCCAAGGTTCTTTTCGCAAGGCTGGATAGCTGATCGTCTTCCATAGCATTGCCCAACGAGCATGATCGAAAGCGGTTGCTCCACATGGTATCGCTCATTCTACCGAAGGCTCATCGGGATACGTTGGAGGTGCTCTTCGTGTTCCTCAAGTGGGTGGCATCGTTCGCACACCTAGACGAAGAGACGGGTAGCAAGATGGACCTGCAGAACCTTGCGACAGTCATCTGCCCGAGCATCCTCTACTCCCGGGGCCAGAACGCCGTGCGGGACGAGAGTTTTGGCGCCATCCGCGTCGTCACCGCGCTGCTAGAGAACCAGGACGAGTTCTACTGCGTCCCGGAGGAGTTTTTGCCGATCCTGCAGGACGAGGAGCACTTCGCGAACTGCATGGAACTGCCAAGCCGGGAGTTCTTGAAGAAGGTCGAGGCGTACATGCGTGCGAAGTCGGGCGCACGCACCCCCGGTCTGACGTCGCCGACAATAGGCAACGCGCAGTTCAACTTCAACCCGGGCACGCCACGAGCAGAGGATATGCGCAGCATGCCTCCAAGGTGCGTTACGCGCCAGTGCACCCCGTCATACCGTATATCTAATCGTATGGCAGGTCTACCCAATCGAACCCGCAGTTCCTCGACAGACCTCCCCTCGCCAACTCTTCTCCCTCCGAGAACCTCCTCCGGAACGGACACCCTCAATCCCGGCCGCAGCCTCCACCGATCCAACACTCTCCCTTCTCATACCCGGCGGGAGCGAGCACCCCGCAGTCGGCAACCCAGAACCAATCGATGGGCGCTATCCTCTCCCCGCAGCCCCGTGCGCCCGCGAACATGCAGAACATGCAGAACATGCCGAGCATGCAAAGTCTGCAGAGCCCGAGCGCGGACTCGTGGGGAATGGACCCGCGTCCACCGCCGATGATCCAGGACCCGAACCGGCCGTCGTCGCGCCCGTCATCATTCATCAACAACAACCACACCTCATCTTCGCGGACGAGCAGCGAAAGCCCGCATCCGTTCGTGCCCAACGGGCACCCACAACAGCGTTGACACTGACCTGCTGCCGCTCGCGCATTGCTCTGATACTCCCTCCCCTGACTTACGTCCACCCTCACCCGTCCGCGATTCCTCCGCTGACCTCTCCTGCCCATGGCCCGCCGTCACGGCATCTGCACTCATTCGCCTTCGCCGGTATATATACTCTGAATTGCATCCGCTCATCAATAAGTCTTTCCCCTGTCCCTCTCACTCTCTACCCATGATTTCCCCCGTATCTGTACTTCACTTTACTCCATTTAACCTATAGCATGGACAAACATCTATACCCTCCCAGGCCAGTCGTTAGGGCGTCGAGTGACGAGAATTGGAATATCGTGTGTCGTCTGGGCTCGCTCCCTTGCGTTCGGCCCTCATATGCATACACTCCGAGCGCCAGGACAAAGGTGTCGCCTTTGGCTTATTCACTCAAACATATGAACGCCTTCATTGCATAACGGTACATGGTCTTCCTCCAGGATTTTGTAGCTCTAAATGGTTTCATAATAGTACAAGACCGGCGACCGCGAATACGAACTCAGTGAGTTAGACGCCGGAGAACCGATGGACGCGCCGGCGCGCGGCGGCGGGAAGCGGATTCCGCACCAGGGTGGCCGGGGTCTTCCGGGGTCGCCGCGTCGGGTTCTGGTCCCAATTTTTTGGAGAGCGCGGAGACAAGCTTCAACGTCGAGCGCGTGCTGGCGGAGGACGACGACAACATCCATGGGCTATGCGCAACGGAAGGTCGCGAACACGGCTGCTAAACTCGCCCATGTCTCCTCGCAGCACCTAAAAGCACTCCCGCCAAAACACTCTCTCGTCCAGGGCACCAGCAGGCCTGCCAACGCGGCACCCGCCGTCTTCGACGCACAATCCTGGGCTTCCTCCCAACCACCCCCGCGTTCGACCCTCGCCGCCTTCGCACACCGTATCGGCCTTGCGAACGTTGTGCCATCGACGGACGTCGTTCAGCAGGCGTGCACGCATCCGTCATTCGTCCAGCTGCACACACAGCAACATCCCGACCAGCCCCTCCCTACCACCAATGCCTCGCTCGCAACTCTGGGCAACTCCCTCTTGGGCCTCTTCGCAACGGAGTACGTTAATTCGTCCTTCCCGCACCTCCCGACGCGCGTCATGAAGGCGGCCGTGAGCGCACACGTCGGTCCGACGACGTGTGCCAACCTCGCTCGTGAAATTGGCGTCACACCAATTCTGCGTTGGCAACGGACAGTGAGTACAGTCTTTTACTGCACGTGTACTTAGGCTGATGCAGGCCGCACTGCGCAGCCCTCGACGACAGCGAACACTGCTGTTCTTCATGCGGACGCGCTGGCCTCTGTCCCTCGAGCGCTCACCGCGCTCGTGTATCAGTATAGGTCACTGCGCTCTGCCCGGAGATTCGTGGAGAAGTTCTTCTTCAGTCGGCAGGTCGATCTGAGGGGTATGATCAAGTTCCGGGATCCCAAGCAGACGCTACTGGAGACGGTCGCAAAGTATGGGCGGGAACGGCCAATCTCGAGGTACGTTACTTTCCCCTACATGTCTCCTGCGAGATCCGTTTCTGTGGGCGCGTTCGCGCCGCGCATCTGAGTGTGACCTGCGCGTATGACCTTGGCGGTAAACATCAAGAGCCTGCACGATGGGGATAGATCCTCTACCGGAAGAACAGGCGTCCGAATGTCCACCTATGCAGTATGCTTTTCTTCGATTTGGTCATGTGGAAGGCCCTTCATACGAGAATGACCAATCGACGAAAAGACAACTGTCGAGGTGCGACTTTGCAACCTTTGGTGCGACTGGACAGTTTGCAATCGTGCTGGGAATATGTGACATTCACGCTGCGCCCATGGCGGGCTGCAAGGTCACAACATATTCGTCGCGGACAAAGGCGCGATATGCTCATACGTCGCTTTGGCTTTGACAACCCGCTTGCGGCACACGACTGTCCTGTACTCATACACACCTGCGTCTCGCGGTCGTACTCGAGCTGCCGGTGAATATGCCTCGGCGTTCGCAGGTTCATATGGCGAGTGATCGTCATGAATGTCGTACAAGCGCAGCCCCCAGTTCGGGATCCGTGCCTATATTCGCTGCAATATGGGTGGTGATGTTTCTCGTACAAGACACTGACGGTTGCCTCCACAGACTGCTGAAGGAGACCGGTCGATACTCGAACTCGCCCGTCTTCGTAGTCGGCATCTTCTCAGGGGCGGACCAGCTGGGCGAGGGTTTCGGCAGCTCATTGAAGATGGCCGAGTACCGCGTACGTCCAGGTTGACACATCTTCCCCATCTCGCGCTGACTTGAGCGCATATAGGCTGCTGAGGACTCGTTGTTGAGGCTCTACCTGACGCGGCAACCTCCACACCTGGTGCAGCTACCGACGTCGACGTTCCCTGACGTACGGGGGAGCATATACGACGCGGAAGGTCCGGAGAGCGCATATGCGCCGGTGTCGATGGGTGATTCAGAGGTGTTGTATGGCAGTGCTGGTCGCGCGGGCATTCGCGTGCCTGGCGCGCGCTCGTCGGCTGCTGCTCAGGATGATTTAGAGGACTACCTATAGCTACATAGTAATGCAACATGCTTTAATTGTGCAGGACCACCCCTCGCTCGAGCTCGCGATGTGCGATGCGTGTCCGACTCGTACCGCGTGCATGAAGTTCCCGAGGGATGTGCGAAGGCCGCACGAGAGCGTACATATCACTGTCAGGACAGTTGTGGCGGTGTGGCGGCGGGTTCGGGTACGCTCCTGTCTCGCCGCCTGCCCGGGTGGGAGGGAGGCACCAGTGCAGCACCGCACCTGCAAGGTTGTCTCAATACCACCACCATCCTCGCCCTCGCTGGCACAACTCCCCTGAGCCAGACGACCTCCACGCACACACGACGCCCCGCTGCGGCTCCGGACGCAGCTCCATTCAGTGCTTATAACCGCTCCCTCTGCTGACGCCTGACGGACACGCCTCTCCGCTCGACTTGCTGGCCGGCGAATTTGAATAACTCACGACTGCTACGTATACCCATTCCTGGCGCGACCTTCGCCCCAGCACCACTGGCGCAACGACTCGCAACGGACTACTTAACTCATTATGGCCGTGCTCTCACTCCCGACCACGTTCTCGAACTCGTTCTGGACGCAGGACTACAGGAAGGGTCTGGAGGTACTATACGGACAGCTCGAACAGAGCATAGGGGAGAACACTGAGATCGCGGCGTTCATCCGGGTGAGTGTACCTACTGGGGTTGCTTCGAGACGCGTGTTGTTCGGGGTTGTATGGGGTGCATTTGGCCTTGCCTACCAGCGGCTCTCATAGACATCAGGTTTTCTCCGCTGCTAGTGCTGGTTCTACCCAAAGGATGAACGCGCGTTGCGAGATAGCCCAAGCACACGTTCGACGCGAGGGGCGCATGCTAACTACCATCCACAGACACGTGCTGCTGCTGAGCTCGCGCTCGCTGCGACTCTTAAGACTTCCACGCCAGCTCGTAAGCTTCCACCTGATAGCATTCGTTGAACATTTCTAATGCTTGTGTTGCAGGCTCTGTGTTTGACGTGGACGATGGCGCGTCATTACTCATGGCATTCAAGGGGCTACGCGAGGAGGCCGCTGCCGAGGGTGCCCTCCACGAGAGCGTCGCGAAAGAGCTGCAAACAGCCGTCGCTGAACCATTCGAGAAGTGGGCGGAAGGTTACAAGGTGAGTTAGTGCAGTAGAAATCACCAGACTTATCACTCAACACTGCATCACCTGGCAGGAGCGTCTTCTTAGCAGCAAGGCCAACTTGCTCGACGGCTGGATGTACTCCTACGAGGTTGCTCAGACCGAGGTTTGTTATCTGCATTCGTACAAGCAAAACGACGCGTCCTGAATCGTATTCCAGGTCAACAAGCTCAAGAATGACTACCTAACGAAGACCAGGAAAGCTGATGAGGCCGAGGACGAGTAGGTCGCCGTCCCTCACCGTGAATTTGTCATTCCGCTAAGGCACGCCAACCACGCACAGCGCCCGCTTCGCGCCCATCACACATCCGGTCGGCGACCAGAACACCTCGTCGCCGAAGCTGAAGCCCCTCGGCGCGAACCCGAACGCCGCTCCGCGCGCGCCCCAGCGTCAGGCCACTATGTCCGAGCGCATCACTCAGCGGCTGAAGGAGTTCCGCCTCAACGCCGGGGCGCACCCGCAGGCACGCCCCGAGAAACCAGATGTGCAATTCGACGCAGACGTGGAGGAGGAGAAGCAGGGACCCAAGCTCGACAAGGGCAAGGGTCGCGCAATCGACAGTGGCGCAAGCACGCCTCAACGTGTGAAGTCACCGCCGCCGATTGAGATGCCCCCTGCGGCCGCAAAGGTCAACCCGCCGAAGCTCGAGACGGATCCCGTGCCGCCGCCGCCTCTACCGCCCATGGATATCGCGGGTATACTCATGACGCCCGCGGAGGTCTCAGCGCTGATGAAGAAGGCGAAGGAGGAGCTGCCCTTGCGCCCGGTTCGTTTCCCGCTGCTGGGCGAGTACCAGGACTGCTTCTCGGGCGAGGAGTTCGCGAGCTGGCTGAATGCGAACGTGAAGGCGTTCGGGGGTAACCTCGACCACGCCGAGGTCGCCGCGCGTGTTCTGACTGAGAAGCACAACCTGCTACGCAGGCTGGGCGAGCTCGGAAATGACTTCGAGAACGCGGATGACGCGTTTTACCAGTTCCGGGCGAAGGTCAGTTGCGCGTACCACTATATGCTCATATTTTGTCATGTGCTAATCACGGACGCTTAGGCTTTCACGCTGGATGCTCCCCCTCCGGCTAAGCCAGCGGCCGCCCAGGCAGCCCTCACACCCATTGACAAGCTCTCACCGCTGACTCAAAACATCGCTGAGCGTACCGGCGGTCTAGCGAGCCTCGTGTCGAAGGCGTTTGCTGCTAACGCTGAACCGCAGTATGTGCGTGCCAGGCGCGATGCGGACGTTGCCGATCAGGAATACCGTGTCGCAGTTAGGAAGCTGGACAGGCAACGTCTCGGTCTCGAGGAGCGCATCGAAGACACACTGAAGACGCTGCAGAAGTGGGAACTCGACAGGCTACGCGCTGTCAAGACAGGCAAGTCCCCGACGGCAGCAGTTCCGTAATATCTCGCTGATTTCTTTCCGCTGTTTCAGTCCTCACGCAGTACTACAACACCCTCGCCAAGGTGTCAAAGGCGTACAGCACGTCCAACGAGACGATTGAGACTCTTATCGCGTCGTACCAACCTGAGCAGGACATCAAGGTGCTGATCGAACGCTGCCGCACGGGTCCCTTCCGGCCGGTCGCGCAGGTGTACGAGTCCATCAGCCACGACGAATCCGATGTCGTCTTCGGAATCGATCTGCGGCGCTGGGCGGACAGTGCGTACTGGCACGTCGCCAGCCCTGGTGAGAAAAAGGAGGAAGCGCCGCCCGTGCTAACGGCGCTGCTTGGGGCACTCCTGGAGGCGTATCCCAAGCTTCCCAACGATGCTGGTAAGCAGCATATATCTGACTCTCCAGCAGACACCCGGCTGACGGCCTACTACAGAGAGGCGTAAGACTTGGATCTACGAGGTTCCGCTACCCGCTGTGCACCATCTCCGGGAGACGCTCAATGCCGTCCCTCCTCAAGAAGACATCCCCCAGGATATGCTGCAGAAGTACGACGCGCCCGTTCTCGCTAGCGGTGTCAAGCTGTGGGCGCTCGAACTCGACCCGCCGCTGTGCATGTACGAGGGCTGGGACGAGCTGCGCAAGCTATACCCGACTGGTGCGTGAACTTGCTCGATATATGCTGATATATCGGCTGACATGTCTATCAGTTGGATCGAGTGCGAACCAGGAACTCAAGCCTTCCACTGAGCAGCACGTTCTGGAGTTGCAAGCCGCGCTTCAGAAGTTGCCGAAGATCCACCTGCTCGTGCTGGATATCATCGTGAAGCACCTCAAAGAGTATGTCTCTCAAATACTTCGCTCGTACTGGATAGTGTGTTTACGGTAACTCAGGCTTATCGCCTCAACATCTGAGTCCGAGAGCGAGCCCAACGAAGTGTACATCACCAAGCTGGCTTTGAGCATGGGTCGCAGTAAGTTGCAGCTCACACATACCTGACATCGGTGGCCTAACGCTCTCCCCCAGCCATCCTCCGACCCAAGCAAGAGAACGAGTTCTCCATCCAGGATCGTCACCCTACACGTACGCTGCCCGAACAATCTGCATGCGTATAGACGTACTAACAGGCGCTCAGTGCTATTCATCGACCTGCTGAGCAAGTACGACGACATCATCCCTCCCGCGATCGCCAAGAAGAAGCGCGAGTCCGAGCGCAAGGTCCCCATCCGGCGGCGCACGCGCCCCGTCGACATGCGCATGTCGCGTTCGCGCATCTCCGCCGGCGCCGACCTCAAGGAGCTCCAGGCGCAGCAGCTCGCCCAGCGCGGCCTGAAGTCCGCGAAGTCTCCGCCGCCGGTACCACCGGTTCCGCACATCAACGCACCCGCAGGTTCCCCGCCGCCTCTCGGTGGTGTACCGGAGGTGCCAGAGAGCCCTCGTCCGGTCACTGACGAACCGCTCGAGATGCATGAGCATGAGGCTGCACCCCAACTGACGACCGAGCCTGAGGAGCTCCCTGCGATCCCTCCGCCGCCCAAGCCGGGCCCGCGTCCGGGGGCTCGGGCGCGACGACGCCGACGGGGGAGAACGGCGCGCGCCTCGCGCGCGGGCCGCGGCTGACCAGGGGCCCGCGGCCGGTGAGCTCGCTGAACCGCCAGTCGATTGTGCGCCCGAGCTCGCCCGGGTCGCCGCCCGCGGGCTCGAACGGGTTCCCGACGAACGGGGGTGCGAACCTGCGGCGTGCGGGCTCGCGCACGAGCACGATGAGCAAGCGGAGCAGCATCAGCCGCGTGTCGGAGCTGAGCCGGAGGACGATGGCGAGCGATGCGGAGGACGAGGTGCTGCAGTGAGCGCGGGACGGAGGGCGCGGGACGGTGATTGAGAGTGCGCGCGAGGGACTGTGGATCTTACGGTAAACTATCTGCTTTTCGGTGGGAGGGATCTCGAGGTGGCTATGGTGCTTGTTTCTACGTTTCGTGCTTCTGAGTTGCATTGATGATTGCCTGCGTCCTGGGACGCGCTGTTATTCTCTGACGGTGTTCACGTTGCTCTAAATACGATCTTGCTATGTCTTACTTATGCTTGGATAGACCTTGATGATACCATGTCATGTCTACATGCACTGGGTGTTTTGCCCCACACTCGACAGATTGTTAGGCTGCCGAATTCACCACGGCATAGCAAGGCGCTCGAACCTTGGAGCCTCCAAGTACGAGACGAGATTGCACGACCTGCAACTTGAAGCTTAAGGATCACTTGGGGCTGCTCACTAGCACTCTTGGCCGAACATCGTCGTCGAGCGTTCGGCAGGAGTCGACCTGATATCGCGTGTACGTAGATGAGCAAAATGCCCAAAGGCGAATTGTCCCGACCACGTGCATGTTGTCGTACTTACGATGACCGCTCATGTACGTCTGCCAATTTAAATGACGGCGAGTCTCATATCTCAGATGGGATGCACACTCAATGGGTCGTTGTCATAATACACGGCATGGTAGAATCATTAAGAGACACATACGACAGAGTACAAGTACAGGTCCCAACAGGATACGAGAAAAGACACGAAGCGGGGGAAACGAGCATCTACACCTCCTGGGAGGCGCCCTCCTTCTTGCCCTTGTTGGATTTTGAGGGCAGGAGCTCGGGGTTGATGAAGGGCACGACACCACCCTGGGAGATGACGACGTCGCCGAGGAGCTTGTTGAGCCTGCGGACAGGTCAGTTTCACGCACTACGAACTGCTGAGATGATACGCACTCCTCATCGTTCCGGATAGCGAGCTGCAAGTGACGGGGCACAATACGCTGCTTCTTGTTGTCGCGAGCCGCGTTACCGGCAAGCTCGAGGATCTCAGCCGCAAGGTACTCGAGGACCGCAGCGAGGTAGACTGCGTGCGGAACGCGTGAGAAACTGGAGAGATAGAGGCCTAGGGCACTCAGCTGATGCACATACCAGGAGCACCTGCACCAACACGCTGGGCGTAGTTGCCCTTCTTCAAGAGACGGTGGACACGACCGACGGGGAACTGGAGACCAGCCTTGGCCGAACGCGACTGCGACTTGCCGGCATCACCACCAGCCTTGCCAGAGGAGGACTTGCCACTGCGGAAGGCCGAAATGTGAGTATTGAGCGTGTATTCGACCAAGTTGCTTCGCGTACGCTTTTCCCTTGCCAGACTGCGTAGCTGGTCAGCATTCGGTACGAGACTGGAGTAGTGAGCGTATACACACCATTTGTGCTAGATAGAGGTGGTTGAGGGTGAGTGGGGCGTGCGGGTGGTGGTGGAGAGGAAGAGGGACTTTGGGCTGGCGGACGCGAAGGCGTCCAGGGCTTATATAGCGCGCCGCGGATTGAGACTCCGACGGCGAGTAAACAAAGGGCGCGTGTGCACGTGACAGACGCGTCTTCGAACATGGGCGCCTGAGAGCACGCGTGGGGACAGGGCATGTGGCTGTGGCTGTGGGGGCCGACCCCGGACGGGCAGGCGAGAGTACTGTCTCTTCACGGTCCACGCAGAGAAGGCTACCGGGCTGCATGTTCTCGCTCGCGGTCTATTAAAACTGTGCACGGCTTGCCCGCCATGTCCAACCTCCCTCCCTACATCCCCCGCCCCCCCGTCGCTCCCCCCATCCCCGTCCACCACATGAGTCCTGTTGCGCCCACACACGACCAGGCACGTCGCGCTTCCTTCCATTCCTCCTGCTCGCTTGCTCATACATTCTCTGCTGATCTCTCCAGGTGCCGGTACTCTACGTGGTACGCATCCTTCCTCTTCTGCTCGTTCCAAGTCCTCACTCCCCCCGGCATCGCAGATCGTGGTCTATGCCGTCGTCATCTTCGCCTTCTGGAACATCCCCGGGGCCAGGGTGGTCATCAACCCGCTCAAGCTCTTTACCATCGGATGGCATGAGCTATGCCACATATCATTAGTGCGTTTCCTCTGCGTCATGCATCCAAGACACATCCTAGACCTCTGCAAGGCCATCTTAACAGGAGGCTCGGTCATGAAGGTCTGCATAGACCCCGACATGGGTGGCTGCACCATCGTCTCCGGCGGACACCCGCCCACCATCCTCGCCGCAGGCTACATCGGCTCCACCATCTTTGGGGGCCTCTTCATCATGGCCGGCTTTGACACCCTTGTCTCCAAGATCATGAGCTTCGTCCTCGGCGTTGGGCTCATTGCGCCTCTTGCGCTTGTCCGCAATAAATTGTACGTGCTCTCCATCCGTCATCCCCTCTGAGTCTGCCAGCTCACCGGGTCTTATTCCTTGAACGTTTGTGCAAATTTCGCGCTGGTGTGAACTACGCCTCGTGTTGTACCTGGATGGTTCCGCGATTGGACGTACACTGCCTTCCCGCGCTCGATGGAACCGAATAGAACAATACTCCTCACCGTGCTGTACGAAGGCCTCCTCATCGGGTTTTGGTTCGTTGACCACGCGTTCGTATATGCACACCCCCAGTGGAGAACATATGCTTACGAACAGTACAAGTGCAGACAGGCGCTCCGGTGGTATTGCTTATTTGTCGGGGTCATGAAGTACGCCACCTTTGTACCACATGCTTGGCTATCTCTAACCCGCTTGTTCTTTGCTCCCAAAGTGCCCTATATGTCGTATGTGAGTGCCTCGGTCTTGTGAACTTCCGTAGCAACCCATCTGACCCCCACGGCAGGGGACATCGCGGACGACAAGTACTTCCGCAAAGCAAACGACTCCGACGCGACGCAGTGGGGTATCCTGTACCCTCGTATACCTGCACATGGTACGACGCGTTCCGCCCGCCGTTTATGCTGGCTTTCGCTGATAGTTGAGGTGCAGTATGGGCGACGCTCTGGATCATCTTCGAGATCGCCGTCCTCACAGGCTTCGTCTTGCTTGGCATCGCCGCGTTCAAGCGCACGCCACAAGAGATGTACGCCGAAGCGGGTAAGCTTTCACTCCTTCCCCAGATCGCATACTCTCGTCGCGTTCGCAGCTAAACGACCTTTCTCGACAGCGCAATTCCTGCCGACATGACGCAGGTCGTCGCACGTCTCCCTCCCCCTCCTCCCTCTCTCACTGTCACTGTCACTCCGCATTGTATATCGCTCGCATCGCATCGCATCGCTCTGCTCTCTCCGCCACCGCCTATCTGTGCAAGTTGCTCCATCGTAGGTTCACGTCCGTCTACTACCTGTATTCCTGTCTGTACCACCTCCTGCCACCCACCTATCATCCTCCACACCTATCCTCCACACCTATCACTGTCTCCCTCACACCCCTTGTCCGTCAAGGAACCTCTATACCGCACACCACGTTACACACCACATACGACTTCTCTTTTGTAGACCCCGCCCCCGTTTCCCGCTGGTTGACCCACACCGACTGCTCTATCTGGGATACGCGTACGTGTACGATGGACGATGGGCGGTTTGGATCTCGGATCTCGTCGGAAGGATGTCTCACAGTCTGTTCGCTGCCGTTGCCGTCGTACCAGTAGTTGTATGTTCGCACATACTGTACGTACGGTCTGTACTGATCAAATCTGGGTTGACGTTGTGTAGTTCACTGGCAGATGGGGCTCGAAGTTTGTATGACAGTGCCAGCATCGCGAAGCCATGCAGCCCTGAGTCCCTGACCATTGAATCTGAAGCCCATACCGGCCCGCTCACTCGCTGGCTCATGCATCATGTCGGAGAGGACGACCCCTCCTACTCAGGACCTAAGTATCTGTGCAACCACTCGTACTTTCACCACCTGTACACTGCCACCTTCGCTTTTCCACGCAATAGTAGCAAGTTGTCTGTCGTTCCGCGAGCGACGTCTGAGCTGTGATCCTACAAATCCGGTGTTCCAAGTCCGCGCTACGCTAAAATGTCAAAAGAAATTCTCCGGCCTGCACTCGCGGTACCATCCAGAGCGCAAGTACGCGGTGATGGGCAGAGCGGAGATAAGTCATTATGCGATAATGGTAGCAACGTCGACATTGGCAGGATGTTCGTGAACGCGAGCAAACGCGGCCACGGTAGCCGGTGGCGGTCGTGATATACGGTTTGGCGGAGGTCCGTGAAGTGCGTGCGTGTCCGTCCCGGGTCCGTTCATACAAAAGCGGCGAGAGTGTGAGCGCGAGAAGCGGAAAGGCGGAGAGGGCGGGGGTCAGACGCGGGCGGGGCGCAGGAGCTATTTGCGAGAGGCTCGCCGTATGATGGTCGCGAGCGCGAGCGTGCCGAGCGCAGCGACGCCGCCGACGATCGCCATGCCGATGTAGCCCTCTGCGTGCGCGACGTGAGCGACTCTGCTCGGCGAGAGAACTTGGGTAGAAGGGGGGGCGGCTGGGAGGGGGTGGGACGTACCTCGTGTAACGCGCGTGTCGATGAGTCCTGCGAGACTCTGTGCCTGCATGTTGGTCGGCTCCTTGTCCAGTAGTAATGCTGCAGTCCGGAGAGGCGAGTACGGAAACGGCGCGATGCGTCAGCAGTCAGCATATCGAAGAAGTGCTCCGCGGTCGGGTGCGGGAGGGGGCGTACCGTTGAATCTCCTTGCCTCCTCGTAGTTGCCCATCTTATAGTGCCCGAGTGCGAGGTAATACAAGCATTCCCGACGCCGTGCGGGCTCTGCGCGGTATATTTCTGGCGCCAGGGGTCAGCACGCAAATACCCACAAAGTGCGGGGGCGGTGCGGGGCCGGGTGGGGGCAGACATACCTTGCAGCAGGCGGACGCCCTCGACCTGGTGCTCCGCCAGTGGGCTCTTCACGAGGCCCCATGCATAGTTGAACTTCGTCTGGACGGTGACGTGCGCCTGTGCGAGCTCCTTCTGGTACTGCAGCCTCAAGACCTGGGAGTGTACGGTCAGGACCCGCGGGCATGATAGGCATGTGTTTGAGCCTGGGGCGGCCGCGCGGTGCCTACCTCGAGCTCGTCGAAGGAGAGCGACTCCTCGGCGTCCGCGGCGTACGGCAGTTCGGTTGGCATGGCTATTCGCGCGTGCGGGTGGTGCTATGGCGAGGCGTGTACGGGAGTGAGTGGGGGCGAGGCGGGTGGGGGAGGAGGACAAGAGCGGAACGGTGCAGCAGTCCTGAGCCTGCGGACGAGAAACGGCAGGATCGGGACAGGACGCGGGGGACCGAGAAGCGCCCAGCACTGCAGCGGCGGCGAAGCGCCCCGTACGCCGTACGGTGGCTGCTGCTGCTGCTCTCATCCGTTCACCCACCACACACCCACCTTGACAATCGACAGACGCCGCGGCGCACCGCAGCTGGAGCGGAGATGTCGTGCAGTCGGACGACCGAAGGCGTGGACAAGTCCAAGATCACCTCGCTCCCCGACCCCCAGGCGAACGTCGTCCCGGAATCGTACACAAAGCGCTTCAAGGTTCGCATGCTCGCGCCTCCGTCTGAGTGCTGTTCAGAACTGAACGACATATGCGACGAAATTTACTGTTACAGGACAAGCCCGTATCCAAGTTCGTCGAGTGCGTTGCCCGAACGTTCCTCAGAGAGTAGGAAGTGCTCACCCGTGCCTGCACGGCCGCGGCCGCCAGCCCGTGCGCGGAGGCGTCCAAGGCGTCCATGGATTGCATGAACCACCACGACTACGACCGGGACCAGTGCCTCGACTACTTCCAGGCATACCGGGACTGCAAGAAGGCTTGGGTAAGCTGCGACGAAGGGTTGCTCACCACCATAGGATGAACGAATGCTAACACTGCCGTGCGCGAGCAGCAAACGCAACTAAAGGCGGACCGTCGTGCGGGGAAGACAGCATAATTGTGTCTACCGCTACTCGCTGACCACAAGACGGCTTGCTTTATGCGGCCCGCGCTCACTTCACCAAACGCCCCACCTAGGTCTACCGCTCCTCACACCATCCAGGTAGTCGCTATGCAACCACTTCATTGCGGGATCCCTTTTTGCGGCGGCGAATATGCTCTCTGAGATCCGTCATTGTCAAGTTTCTGTGCTGCGTTGTAATGGTACCATTTATAGGCGCTTCCTGTTTCTAGCGTCGTCTTGTGCGGAGTTACTTCAAGGTCAGTAATACATCTATAATGACACAGTGCCCAGCACCTTGCAGCATCTGTTACTTCAATAACCAGCTCAGATCCCGCGCAAGTGGTGACTGACCTCCCGCCATCGATGCAGCAGCGCATCCTAGACATTCGCTCAGATATTCTCTCATCGGCCGTCTCGCGACAGCCGGCCTTCTGAAAGCTTCACACCCTTCGCGTCCTCCTCCTCGTCCTCCCGGTTCTCCAGCAGCCCTTCCTCGAGCGACGCGTCCTCCGCGCTGTAAGCCCCGTTTGTATGCGCCTTCCCTTTCGCCTTCTCCTTCGTTAGCTGTACAAGAGGCCCGTCGTCAGAACCCATCCTAAGGGTGCCTGAGACCAACGAGGACAACGCACTACGACGTAAATTGCAGAGGTAAGAATGATCACCGTCCCGATGACGGTAAGCAGGGAGGGCGTCGTGTGGAAGAATAGAAACTCGTCGATAGCAGCGAAGACGATCTGTGCCGGAGGTGTCAGAGTGCGTGCCCCGCTACTTAGTGCTGGTCATCGACGGACCTGTGCGTATATTGCCATCGTGCCGCGCCCCGCCGTCTCACGTTGCAGCCCCGCCGTCGACAGGAACTGATTGCGGTGCGTCAGCACTTGGAGAACACCGAGTTCAGCGAGAGTCGCCGCACCTGTGCAGTGAAGCCGAAGACGCCGATGAGCAAGAGCTGTAGGAGCCACTCCCACTGCGTCGGGAAGACCACTGGGATGCGCAGCGCGAGCATCCTGTGCGTGTGGTAAGCCGCCCATCTGCGTCCCGTGAAGACCGATGCCGGAGGAAACTGTGGACGCACGCGATGGTAGTGACGATGATGCATTGCATCGAGTACGAGACGAGGTTGTGTAGCGGGTGCGCGCGCTTGCCGATCGCGCGGATGGTCGTGTCTGCGGGGCGCGATGAGTCCGCTCAGTATCGCTGCATCACGCTTTCTACGTACGGGATGCCACTCACAAGCTCCTGCAGCACCCAGCGTGCCCGTCAACGCCACGCTGGACCCCGTGCGATTTCAGCAACCATTCGATGGAGGATACAAACACAAGTCATACCACACTGCAAGCAGACGTTGGGCGGGTGCGACGCCGTCCCCGTCGCCACCCGTGCCGTCCGGTGCGGCGTCCAGATCTCCTTGCCTGCTGAACTCGGGACGCGCTATGAGGACGACCCCGACAAGACTGAAGACTGCGACAACACAAGCGCGACGAGGTCAGTGAGCGAGCGGACTCGGCGGCTTGAAGCACTCGCAAGAGAAGCAGGGACACTCACGTCCCGCGGCTACTTCCCGCCACGAGAGCGGCTCGCGCAGGAGGACCGCGCCCGAGATGGCGGTGAAGATCGGCGCGAGGAACTGCAGGACCGTCGCGTCCGAGAGCGATAGGTACTGCAGCGAGTAGTACAGGCTGAAGATGCCGACGAACCTGCCAGTGGGAAGGGGGAGAAGGGCTGATAAGCACCGAGTTGCGGTCGGAGATGCATGCACCGGAAAATACCCACCCGAAGCAGCCGCGAATGACGAGAAGGAGCCGCACCTCTTTGGGGCCGAGGATTGGGTCTGGGATTTTGGCGATAGTCCTGGAAGGGTGTTAGATGGAGCCCGGACGAATTGCATGGGCGATTTGAACTCTTGCAAGGAAGCTCACATGTACGCCACGCAGCAAATCCAGGTGATGCCCTATACATAGACTGATATGAGCAATGTTAACGAGGATGTTATAATCCGTTGGAGAGATTCATCTCCCCGCCCGTTCATCAGGTGGCGAGTGACTTCATACACCCACCATTCGGACGCATATCAGCTAACGTTGTAAGTAGAGAGTGTGTCAGTAGATACTCGCTATGTGCGGTGTTCACATTGTGGCACTTAGGCCTGTGCATACCTCCAATGCGGGAACCGCGGCCAAGTTGTTGAGCTTCTTGACCCACACGTTCATCAGCGCGAAGAAGAACTGGGCGGCGCCGACCAGGAGGAGGCCGGTGTTGCTCGCGGCGACCTCACGCGCGCGGTGTGTCCACCTGCGCCAACCTGACTTTTGCAGAGGAGCTTGATGTTGAGGGGGCGGATATTGGCCATCGCTTGAGGACGATTCGTATGACAGCAGTTGCGCATACGCCGACGATGAACCACTCGCAGAGAAAGCGGCGTCTCTGTCGGAAGGGAAAGTGCTTTGATCGGGCGTGTTCTCAGCGCGATACGGTTGTCTGCTGGTGGATGCCATGTCGCAACAGAGTGTCCTCCAGAGTGAGTACCACTACTAGTGAATCACGCGTCGCTCGACTACACTGGCAGTGGCCGCCTGCCGTTGCCGACGATATGATCAATGGCGTCCACAGCGGAGTCACAAGTTGATTCGACGGTGGCGGTGCTGCGCATCGGAGTTGCGACACCAGCCGAGTCCATGGCGAGTTCGCCAGCTTCCTGGTCATCTGCGTTCCGCCCTTCCATAATCGTTGGCTCACGACTTCTCAGTGCGTTTCTCTGCCTTAGCCAGCGTGAGGAAATACCGAAAAATCGACGATTCATCGCGACGCGTCACGTACTACCGCCGACGCCGTCTTGAAGAATCAAGGGCACCACGGCCGAAGAATCGCGCAGAGACATTGCGCTCCTTGCTATCGCCACGCGAGGGTCTTCAAATACATACGAGCTGGAAAATTATGGCAATGCTATCCGCCGGCAATTTTCCAACTATCCGCGGAATACGCCGGCCGCTCTACTTAGACACATACGTCCTCTTCACTGCCACTGGCACCGGCAGCCCCGACGAGCGTACCGCGGTCGCGTCCATCGCCGTCACGGTGCGATGTATCCTTAGTCGTGCATCCAAGGACATCGAAGAACGAGTACAGCCAAAGTGAGCTTCAAATTGTACGTAGCCCCCTTTGTATCCGACGTTCGTGTAAGGCAGCCTGAGAGGGGTGGCTTTGGATCCTATGGTCTGTCTATAATGCATGTCATACGAAGACAATTCAACACAAATACAAAACGCAGCCGTGATCGCACGGAATGTAGTCACATAGGACGATGCCTATCGAGGGCAGAGGCCAGGAGTCATTATGATACGCGTCTGATCTACACAGCGGTATTAAGGTAGGCACGCACTCCGAAAGTAGACTGTTTCGTCGGGACGTATAGCACAGCTCGAGCACGGAAACACTCGCCACTACCACACTCCCACCCCGCGACACTCACTTGCCCTGCGCCTTCCAGCACCCGGGCCCGAAGTCGCGCGGCCCGAGCGCACTGTCGACGACGCGCATCATCTCCACCACCTTTTCGTCCTCCCACCGCCTTCCGACGACCTGCACGCCCACCGGGAGGCCCGCCATCTTCTCCGCGTCGTAGAATCCCCGCGCGCCCCCGCTCCCGCTCGCGCACGCGCCGCGCTCCTTGTCCTTGTCCGCGCTGCGCCCGCCGGGGGGCTTCCCGTAGAGCAGGCCCTCGACAAACGCGGAGCCGTGCCCGCGCCCGACGCGTGGGTCTGTCCACTCGGGCGTCGCGATGTCCGTGGCGCGCACGCGCGTGACGGGGAGCGTGCCGACGGGCGAGTCGACGACGTTGTAGATGAGGTCGGCGCAGGCAAGGGCGGAGAGGTACTGTACGGAGCTGTGGGTGCGCAGAGGGGGTGAGCGTGTGTGGCAGCGGGCGTGAGAAGAGAAAGAAGGGAAAGAACACTCACCCGTGCGGGAGACCGGGCATGGCGAGCGCGGGGGCGATGATGCCGTCGAAGCCGTGCTTGTCCCAGACCTGTTCGGAGGGCGCGGCGCGGCGCGAGCAGAAAAGAGGGAGGGCGGGCAACGGGTGAAGACAGCGCACGGTCAGCGTACAGCCCATAATGCACGCGTGCGCGGAGATGAGGAGCAGAGGGAGAGACGCGCACCTCGCGGCAGAACATGCGCGTGTACTCATCGCGCTGGCGGACCCACTTGTGGTACTCCTCGACGTCCTTGCCGCAGCCCGCGCGCAGGACGGCCGGCACGACGTCGTCCTTGTACAGCTTCCCCACGGCCCACGCGGCGACGTTCCGCAGCCAGGCTTTTGAGTGCGCGCGTGCGCGTGCGTGCGTGTAGGCGTATGTGGGGAACGCAGATTGCCGCGCCAATGGAGGGGCGCCGATCGCATCGGGGGCACGGGTGGGGGTAAGGGGAGAAGTAGGGAGGGTGGGGGAGGGTGGAAGGGCAAGATGGAAGGGACCCTACACGCACCTGGCAGTCGCGAGCCCATGACTAGCGGGGCCACGCCAGGTTCCTATGCAGTGCCGGATGGTGTTAGCTGGCACTGGGACGGAGCGGCCATGGTAAGCGACAGAAGCAGCGGAGCGGGGCTCACCAGCGGGTCATCGCCGAGGTCCGCGGAGAGCGTTTTGTACTTGTCTGCGGCCGTGATCCCGATGAATATCTCCATCGCTCGCCGCGCTGGAGGATTGGCGGTGACATCAGACGGGGATTAAGGTGAGCATGCAGTGAGCGTTGTGGCGGCGGGAAGAAAGCGGCGCAGCGCGTACCCTGGGGGAGCTCAAACTCTATGCATTCGTGGCCTGCTGTACGCAATGCCTCGACGGCCTCACGCACGGCCCTCTGGCACGCAGGCGAGGCTTTGACGAAGTTGTCTGCGAAACCGGCGTCTGTTAGCCTATGCTTGTGAACGAGCAGCGGTGCATGACGTAGTTCGGGAAGGGCGAAAAAAGTCCGGACAGCGAAGGGCACGCTAACGCCAGTCAGAACGAGAAGCGATCGGGGCGAGCGCGGTGGCGAGCAGGAGAAAGAAGAAGAGAAAGATGGGCGCACGAGAGGCACCGCAGAGAGAAGAGCCATGGGCGAGGTACACGCACCGGAGAGGTAGAACCCAAACCGTAGCTTCGCCGGCATCTGCGGGTCGCGGTACGGTAGCGGCGCGGGGTCGAAGTCGGACCCCCGCTTCCCGAAGACGAGGCGCGATCCGAGCTCGATGTCTTCCACAGTCCTGTATGTGCCGTTGCGTGGACGCGGAGATTGCGCACGGGTAAGCCGCAAGCGATCGTAACGGAATTTATGACACGCACCGTCCCATCGGGCCTGCAACGGTGTGAATACCTTCGAATCCTGGCCAGGTTCCTGCATGTGCGACATCAGTGTCAGTGTGAATATTCCGAATAGGCTGGCCGGTGGAATGGCGCACCTTGAACTCCAGCCATGCTGATGCGGCCGGATCCGGGCTTGAGCGAAAAGATGCCGCAAAAGGCAGCAGGTATCCTAGAATAGACAAGGGTCGTGGCGGATGTCAGTGAACGAACTTGGGCTGAACGCGTGGCGACGCCCCCAGCGCAACTAGTTCGGAGGCGCATCTCAACGCGAATAACAAACTTACCTTAGCGAACCACCGATGTCGGTTCCCCACCCGAGCGCGGCGCCGTCCATCGCGAGGAGCGCGGCCTCGCCGCCGCTGGTGCCGCCAGACGAGTAGGACTTGCTGTACGGGTTGAGGGTGCGGCCCCAGACGGGGTTCACGCACTCGAAGAAGAAGATGAGCTGGGGGATGTTGGTCTTGCATATCGGGATGCCGCCCGCTTCGCGCACGAGGGCGACGACCTAGAGAGAGGCACGCGAAGCAGCGGGGTTAGCGCGCCTGCGTGTGCTTCGCCGGGTTCGATGCTTCCCAGGCCCGGAAAGGGAGGATTAATTACAGGCTGGCCTGGGGCGAGCTCGCGTACGCAGAACCCTCGACGCGCGCCGCGAGTGCGCGAGTGCCCACCCAAGCCACTGCGTCCGACCTGCACGGCCGGCACCCCCGGGCCGCGTCGGTCTGACGCAATGGGCCGAGCGCAGACGTCCGAGTCCGCGGGGACCGCATTTGCATCGTTCCACGAGGCGCAACTGCACACTCACCAGCGAGTCCTCGGCGCGGGGTTCGTCGGCATGGGACGAGAAGCCCAGGGTGGTGTCGTGGCCCTTGATATCGTCTAAGCGAGCGAGCGCGTGAGTGCACTCTTCGATTTGCATTTGCGCGATTCGGGCAGGGGCGGACCACTCACAGGTGTCCTTGAAACTGACGGGGACGCCATGGAGGGGGCCACGCACTTTCCCCGTTTGGGCGAACTCGTCGTCGAGAGCCTTGGCCTGGGCGCGCGCCTCCGCAAAGAGCACTAGAAGGCCGGCTTAATTAGCGTCGGAGTCGGAGCAGCCAGCCGCAACTGCGCCTGGGGCGCACGAAGCGAGCAGACGCAAAGGGCGGCTGACCTTCGGTGAGACAGTTCGTCACGTCCTGGGCGAGGGCGGTGCGGACGAGATAGGCGTCGAGGACCTCGGACGCGGTCCACTCGCCCTTTGCGATGCGCTGCACGATCTCCGTGGCTGCCGGTCCGAGCAGAGAAGAGGGGGCGCGGGTCAGCGAAGGGCGATCGCGCGAAGCTCCCGGGACAGGGAAGAAGGAAGGCAGACCTGTTGCGCGCAAGTACGGCTCCGCGTCTGCGCCGCTGCCCAGGGCGCGCGCGATGCGCAGGGCGTCTTGGCGGCGCGCCTGTTTGGCGCGGGCGACGGCGAGGTAGGCGGCGGAGGCGAAGGGCCACATGCGGGGCGGTGGTGGTGAGAGGTCGCGCGGAGGAGGAGGAGGGGCTGGCCGGGGAGCACGGACGGGTGGCGGAGGGGAGGATGGTATAAGTACGGGGGGCGGAGGCGCCGGCTGGGCGAGATGTCCGCGGAGTGAGGCGGGAGGGAGGGCGAGGGAGCCGACGAGGGAGAACCCATGCCCGAACGAGCTGCCGCTCTCCGTGCTCCTCCTCGCCCACCGCCCGTCGCAACGCGGGGCAAACGCCCGCGCCCACCGCCGGCTATTCAGATCGCGCACCACCAATCTCGCCAGCGCGCGGAGATCGGCGGACAATGCTCAGGCTGCTTTCCCCCGCGCACGCGCGCGCGCGCGATCGTCTGCAGGAGCGCGGCGGGACGCGCGCTACGGGACGGTGACAGGGCTGTCGAGTTAGCAGCACCGGATACCGAACTTACTCTTCTCGCCCAAACAGGCACAGGCGCGGTCAACACGAGTCCAGTCCCGTCCGAGCACCCACACACGCGCACACACGACGCACGCACGCGGACACGCCAGCTGCTCCCGTCGACGGTCTCCGTTATATATCTTCCGCCGCGGCGGCGCGCGTGGCCACCGCCAGCCCGGCCAATGCATCTGATCGCCCCCCGCGCACTTCGCGTCCGAGGCCGCAGGATCAGCCCACCGTGCTCGCGCAGCGGTAAATCCCACCCAGGCAGTCGGACGGCCCTCCTACCGCCGCTGCTAGAAGCTGCGTCACGCCCCTCCAATCGCCAGCCTCCTCGCTCCGCCACGGCTGCGAGGCGCCCATCTCGCCAGGAGCACACAACTCCCCACTCGCGCGGACACTCGAGCGGACGGTCGATGCCGGTCCAATGGGCCACGCCCAGAGCAGCTTCATGAGACTATATGCGATGCATGCGCTTCGTACGAACTTTCGAACGCAGAAGCCGTGGGCGCGCAGCATGTGGGAATCCCTCTGGGCTTGACTCGACGGTCTTGCTGCTCCTCGCTTGGCCCCGCGGTCTTCTGGGTGTCCGACCGGCTTCAGACGCGCACTTTTCCCTCCGGGCCCACTCTCCGAGCGTTCTGCGCCTCGCACAGCGGGCCCGGGAGGAGACTCTGCGGCGCGAAACAGTGGCCCACGCGTCGCCGCTGTCAACTCACAGCGCTGGCGGTCGGACTAACAGGCGTACCTGACGCTAGCAAAGTTCGAGGGGTCCACCCCCAAAGACAGAATCCGACAGATGGCGTCACAGCCGGAAGAGACGCAGACGCAGACAAGGAAACAGAGGCAGAAAGCTGTCAACGGGCCAGGGCCACTCGCCACATGTGCGGCCCGCGGTGCGCTGTTAGGCCGGCCAGGACGCGCTGCACGCTACCGGGAGCGCAATTCAGATCTCAGAACGAGAGCGAGGGCGAACGCGGGCGCGCCAGAGATAGACTCGGACGTACCAGTGCCGTCGTGGCGTCCCACCGAGAGGGCGCACGCAGGCACTGACGAGCGCCAGTGCGAGTGCTCCCCCGCGCCGCACCGATGACACGCTGCAGCGGACAGGTGCGCGGTGGGAGTGCGGGGCCCCCCGGGACGCCCGTGGTCTAACCTTGTCGCCGCCGCACCACGCACGCGCAGCGCGAGGCGCGAGCCCGGGCGGACATGGGGGCTCGGAGCCACGGACCAGCAAGTCGAGCTGGTGCAGAGCGAGCGCACCTCCGTGAGCGGCCGCGCAGCGGCCACGCGAAAGAACCCGGCGCGGGTGCAGACACCGCCAGCGGGTCGGCGTGGCGTGGTGCTGCTGCTGCTGTAGTTCCTCCGGGCTTCATGTGTCCTCTTCCGGCCTAGGTCTCCCGCGAACTTCTCGAGAGGCCAGCACCGTTCGGGAAGCCTGCGAGCCTCCGGGCGGGCGCGGGCGTCCATCGATGTCGACGCGATAGACGTCCGGCTTGACGCGGGGACGACGCCATGGAAGGATCGCGCTCGCCAGTAGTGTGTCCAGGGTTCTGCGCGACGGATCGGTTCTGCGGGTGCAGTCGAGCGATTGATCGTCCGAGCGCTGTGCATCGTGCCGCTGCCGCTGCGCCCGATGCAAGTATCGTGCCGGAAGATTGCTGCGACTGGTCCATGCTGCAGCCCGGGCGCCCAGCTTTCAATAGCACTCTTTGAGTTTGAACTGTCGACAGCGGGCGTCCGCTGGGGTGCGAGTGCGAGTCCCTCGGGGTCATCGCGGCACAGGAAGGAAATAGCAACGCTGGGTAAGATAGCAGTAAGAGCGAACAACGTACATACACGCAACACACCGGACAGACACGCAATATTCAGCGAGACGAGATGCGCAGCCCCGAGACCGGCAACCAAACGCACGTCCGTCTGAGACGTGCGCACACCTGCGCACACGTCCATCCCCCGCCTCCGATCAAGTAGCCGACGATCGACACTAGCCCGCCCCGTCCCGTCCGCCCCGCTCGCTGCCGGAGACTGGAGGCCAGGCAGGCGTGTCTCCATTCTGGCATCGCGAGAGAGAGGACCGAGACAGGGGAGGCCGGTGACGTGTGCGGGACCACGCTCAGTCCTGCGGGAGGGGCGGCGGGGCGTCCGGCTGGGGCGCGAAGATGAGGTTCAGCGGCGGGGTCGTGTTCGCGTCGTCCGCGAGGAGCGTCGCGATGATGCTCCTGCCCGCGAAGCTGCGCCCCGCGAGCGCCTTGAGCGCCGCCGCGGCCGCGCGGGGCTCCTGGTATTTGACGTACACGCGCCCGACGCCGGCCGCCTCGTCCGCGCGCTGCGCCGCGATCGCACTCTCGCGGCCCTCGCCCCACTTTGCCTTGTCCTTCTTGACCGGGCGCGGGATGCGCAGGTCCTCGACGACGCCGTACTTCTCGCACTCCTCCTTCACGTCCTCGTACAGGTCCGCGTACTCCTGGTCGTCCGCGAGCTCCTCGGGCACGACCATGTTCAGCATGAGCAGGATGCGGTCCTGCGTCGCCTCCAGGTCGCGCTCGCCCACCGGCATGATCGGCTTCGGGATCTCGGGTGCCATGTCGAACATGCCCGGGATGGGCGACTGGCCCGGTTTCGCGCCAACAGAGGCGCGCTGCACGACGAGAAACTTGTCGCCCAGCTCCATCCCGCTCAGGGATTGGATCGCAACGTCCGTCACGCTCGGGTCGACGTACTCGAAGAAGGCAAAGCCCTGTGGCGCAGAAGGATCAGTGCCTGGTCCATATGGACTACCCATTCAATGCGCACCTTGGACGGCCCGCTTCCGTTTTCTCTCACCAGGTTGAACGCCTTGAGCTCGCCGAAGCTGCTCAAGAGTTCCATCACCTGCTCCTCGTTGAGGTACGTCGGCAGCCCGCCAACGAAGATTTTGTTCGCCGAGTCGGGCACATTCGTAGACACGACGCCCGGGACGTGCATGTTCGCCATCATGTCGGGTCCGCCGTAGTCCTTTGGCCGACGAATCTTCAGTGGGCCGTTCAAGAAAATAATTCCATCAAAGGCCATTGCCGCAGTGGCGTCTTCTGCGCTGCGGAACTATATGAAGCAATGTCGTCAGATGGTCCAGAAGGTTGGGCGTGGCGTAGCGCAATGTGCACACCTCCACAAATGCGTAGTTCTTCTCGTAATTGCATTGTACGGCCAGCACCGGGTTGCCCGGCGCGCCCGTCCCCAGATTCATCTCCTTCATCTTCGAGTTGAAGAAGTCGGTCAGGTTTTGCTCGTTGATATCGGGCGTAATGCTTCCGATGTACAACCGGCGAGACTGTCTCGACAGGTTGGGGTTGACCCCAGTACCCATGCCGAACGTGTTGACAGGCATCGGGGGCGGCAGGCCAGGAATGGCGAGGATTGGTGGGATCTGCGTTCGGTTCGCTCCTGGGAGGTTGAACAGGCCTGATGGAGACAAGCATAAATGATTAGCACTGTTGAGAAGCTACTGCGTCACTGCTCGCTCCCTCTAGCCAAGCTGCCGTGATTTCTCCTGTGGCGACGTCAAGTATGTTGACGGCACGCCCGTCTAGCGTTTCAGGGAAACTGGATAACTGGCACAGTATCCAACTCCGCACTAATTGCGCCCCATATAGCAGTAAGGCTGTTGTACCAATTCACCAGTCCCCTTGTGCTCTGAATGGCACGCGGCAACGAAACGACTCGGCAGGGGAACAAGAACAACACGCTAGATTTGCGCACTCACCCGTCTGTTTAGCTTGCATGGCAGTATACTGCTCGTAACCAGGGGCGTGAACGTCCCATCCACTCGCCTTCCTCTTCCGTTGCGACAGCGGCGGAACGTCCGTGGGCGTCGGGGACCTCCTCTCGGGCGTGCCTAGCCCATCTCGGTGGCTTCCCCTACCCCGCCCCCGCCCTCCACGGTCGTCGTCACGCGGCGGCCTGCGGTGTCCGTGGTCGTCGTCTCCGCGGCGTTCGCGCCGGCGGTCGTCATCGCGGTGCCGCCGCGCATACTCTGCGTAATCCTCGCGTCCCGTGCCACCGCCTGCGTCTCCACCGCCACGGCCGTAACGCTCGCGGCCGTGGTCTCTGTCGCGCGGGTCCCGGTCGCGCTCCGAATGGCGGCGCGACTCGTAGCGTTCGCGGTCCCGCTCGCGGTCGCGATCACGGGGCGCGTCGCTGCGGTGCCTGCGGTCGCGGTCGTAGTCTCTGGAGGAATGGGAACGGTCGCCGTAGCGTGCTAGAGAAGGATCAACGGCGTGAGTACAATGCGCTGGAGGGCCGGGATGGAGCTGTTAGCGACCAGAGAGCCCGAAGGTGCTTCGCACGCGCGAGTTCGACGGGTACGACTGCGGACGTGGGGCTAGCTAGCTGCAAAAAAGGACATCTGTGGGTCATACGCGCGTAGAAAGCGACAGTCTGTTCCTCGGGCTGGCAGACGAGGCGACTCGGTGGACGACAAGGTCTCGTATTGCGACGACGCGGGTGCTAGCTAGCTGCAAAAAAACACGCCTGAAGGGAAGGACGATCGTCTGCGGCATCCTCAACGTTGCCTGCCTCCAGAAAGGGAATGGGAAGGACGAAAAACAGAGCAGACGGCCGTACTCACCACTCTCCTCGGGGGCTGTGGCCATTGCTGCAGTGTAGTCGGAGATGAGAGTGTGAGTCTCAACCGCGCCTGCTGCAGCCAGCTCCCCGCAAGGCCACCTATCCGTGGGAATAGAAAAACAAAACCCCCTAAACTGGGACTTACAGGACGCATATAATCTGCTTAGAAACACTGCTACCAAAACAGGCTAACTGATAACAAATTGTCGAGGGCGCCATAAGGTCGATCTTGGCCCGATCGCCCATCTGCCAGTAGATATGGACGGACTACCCCCTGCGCCGGCTGAGTGTGGCTTGAGTTCTGTCCACCTCGTCGCCGGGAGAGTTTTGCTAGCCCCCGCTGCTCTCGCAAACCTGTCGTGCTAGTCCCCGCCACAGGCCCCGACATCTCTGCTTTTTACGACGACTCGCCGAGCCCCGAAGCGAACGAGACGACCTCTTGCACCATGTCCAGCCCCTACCCAGAGGATGTCAAGACCGCCAGTGTCGACGGCCCGTTCGACGCTCCCTCGCTCCCCAACTCTCCGGAAACCACCCATGCACAGCTCCAGCTCTCCGCGCGGCCGCCGCTCGACTACTCGTCCACCCCGGCCTTCGTGAACAGCGTGTGGAGGCGTTTTCTGAGCCTGTGGACGAAGCGCTTCGTGCTCTCCCTCCTCGCCGGCCAGGTCGTCTCGCTCTGCATTACGTGCACGAACGTGACGACGACGGAGCTCGTGAACCGGAACTGGCAGCTGCCTACCACGCAGACGTTCTTCCTGTGAGCAATCCTCCCGCGCGGGCGAAGTCGAGCGAGTGCTGATCGACCCGGCAGGTACTTCTCTTTATGCGTAATTTATACGCCCTACACGATATACCAGTGTAAGTGTTCCTTTGCGCTTTTCATAGCGTACTGCGGCTCATTGCAATTGTAGACGGATTCGTAGGATGGCTGAAGATGATCTACAAGGACGGCTGGAAATGTACGCTCTCCGCACCTCCGCTACCTCGTGATCCGCCTCACATTTCTCCAGACATCATCCTCGCAGCTTGCGACGTGGAAGGCAACTTCCTTGTCGTTAAGGCGTACCAGTACACGACGCTCCTCTCATGTATGCTCCTCGACGCGTGGGCAATCCCGGTCTGCCTCCTCTTCTGCTGGATCTACATGCGCCCGAAGTACCACTGGACGCAACTCCTGGTATGTATCCGTCCAGCAACATATCCAGCGGAGAACTGACCTCGTTTGTGCAGGGTGTAGTGATCTGCGTCGGCGGGCTGGGCATGCTCGTCGCCTCGGACGAGATCACAGACAAGGACTGGCCCGCGCTCAGCCGCGCCAAGGGCGACATCTTCATGCTCGTCGGCGCCTCGCTCTACGGCTTCAGTGCGTCCCCTTCACCCTTCTTTCGCAGCCCGGATACTGAAAAGCTCTTATATGCAGCTAACGCGACAGAGGAGTTCTTCGTTCGCCGCTCGCCGCTGTACGAGGTCGTCGGGCAGCTCGGCATGTGGGGCGTGCTCATCAACGGCATCCAGGCCGCCGGGCTCGAGCACAAGGCCATGACGCAGGCGAGCTGGAATGGCGCGACAAGTAAGTCTGCCCCCTTCCTGTCTCTTTGCGGGACTCGCAAGCTCATTGAATCGGCATCGACAGTTGGGCTGCTCGTCGCATACACGGCGGCGATGTTCATCCTGTACACGGTCGCCCCGATCCTGTACCGCATGGCGTCCTCCGCGTACTACAACCTCTCGCTGCTCTCGAGCGACTTCTACGGGTTGCTCTTCGGGCTCTTCCTCTACGTGCGTCTTCCCTCCTTCCCCCCCCTCTCTTTGCTAAAAATCGCATGTGCTGACCGACGCTATGTAGCACTACTCGGTGTACTGGCTGTACTTCCCCGCGTTCGTTGTCGTCCTCCTCGGGCTCATCATCTACTTCTGGCACGCAACGCGTACGTCTCCCCGCTCTCTTTTCTCTCCTCGACCCGCAGTGCACTCATACTCATACTTGTTCATATTACAGCGGAAGAGCAGGGCAAGCTCGAGCCCCGCGCGCCCGAGTACGTCACCCAGCGGAACGGCGGCAACAACCGCGTCGCCGGGCAGGTGTAACGCAACCGCCCTGCGCGGTGCAGCTTCACGCGCCCCATTCGGCTAATACTCAGGCGGCGCTCATGACCTGACACGATTGACGACAAAAACGCCTCTCAGCGGTGTAACACCCTGAGCTTGCGAAGCCTTGTACGATTATACGATAGGATAGAGCTCGACGCGTGTGCGGGATCTAGGGGTGTATCGATCTTTACTCGGGACGTGCTATCGTCACAGAAGAGGGCGAACCATAACGGATTGAATATTGAAAGAGGTGTGTGAGTGTATAACAATAGAGGGTGGAGGTGAACAGTGTAGGGAAAGAGTGGAGACTGTCCGGGAGGGGAGCAAGCGATGACTTCGTAGTAGGTACAGGGTTTATCGAGAATCCGGGACGGGGCGCTGCTAATTATACAGCGTAAAAAACGAGGACAGGAGAAAGGGACGCAGAGTTATGGGCGCGGGCATGCTAGAAGAGGCGCGGGAAAGCCTAGACGAGGCGGCGCGGCGGCTCGGCGGCCTTCGCGCTCGCCTCGCGCTCCTGCTGCGCCTGGAGCTGGCGCTGCCACTCCTCGAACTGCTTGAACTTGGCCTCGCGCAGAGCCTGTAGCTCGCGCTCCTGCTGTTCGCGCTGTGCGCGGTGTTCAGCGAGCTTCTGTGTGGTGACAAGAGAGTCAACAGCGGGAATTGTGCATGTGAAGAAGACGTACGGATTTCAGACTCTCGACAGTGACGAGCAGGTTGTTGAGCGTCGCCTCGGACAGCTCCGTGATCTGCGCGCGGTTCACCATCAATCAGTCTCAATCCCGTATGCGCGAAGGGAGGAGCGACGCACCGTATCTGTCGCCTGTTGCACAATATCCTTCTCGCCCTGGCTCTGCTTCTCGGCGGGCGTAGTGGGAGGCATCGGCGGGCCCCATGCGCCCTCATCCCGGCGCGCGTCACGGCTCGAAGAGCCCCAGCCTTGGGAGTCGCGTCCCCAGGACCCCCATCCTGGCCGCCCGCCGTCCTGCTGCTGCGCGCGCGCATCCCGATCCCGACCCCACCAGCCCCAGCGATCCCAATGCCCGTGTCTGCCCTCGTTCCCCTGCTGCTGCGGCGGTTGCGGCTGCTGCGATTGCTGAGCCTGCTGTGATTGCTGCGGCTGCAGTGTCGAGGTGGACATCTGCGCTTGGGTCGGCTGTTGCGCATCCTGCACAGGGCCGTTTGGGAACGGCGAGGACCCGGGTGGGGGCGGCAGGGCGGCGCCGGGGGGCGGGTAGGCCTGCTGGGGAATGCGGTCGCGGCGGCACTGGGCGTGCGACTGCCAGTGATGCCACTCGTGTGCGTCGTGGTGCCAGTGCCACCAGGTAGCGAAGGCGGCGCCGAAGGAGAACCAGAAGAGGCGGGAGGTGCCGCGCCCGCAGCGGTAAGCGTGCGCCCAGTGTCCGTGGGGATACATAGTGTCGTGTGTGGTTTGGTAGAAAGAAGATCTGTAGGGAGGGTAGTTGTATGAGCTTGTGTAGCTTGGTAAGGCGGTGGTGAGGCGGATGTGGATGAGTGAGCGGACTGACCGGAGGGCGGGACGGTTATATGGCTCGCGGAGGGTGTGCCGCGCCGCCGGGATGCGTCAACCGCGAGGGCGTGGCCGACGGGGAGTGGTATGAAGCAGTCCGGCGAAGGCTGTTCTGGAGCAAGGGAGAGCGGTCTCTTGTGTATGTGCCGCAGGGCCGCGGAGGCACGCCGGGCGTGCGGGCGTGCGGGTGGATTTGCGTGCGAGTGCGGGATATGGGAGGCTGCCGAGTGGCTCGCGCAAGCTGCGTGCTAGGGCGCAGTGGGTCGGCGGAGGAGGCAGGACGGCGAAGAGAGCATCGCGGGAGGAGACAGGAAGCGTAAGACGGACGGCATCTGCGGATGCGCACCCATCGGAGGGCCCAAGGACAGCCCGTGCCGGAGCCGCCGGCCGTGGTCAGCGCAGCTCGGGCTCCCTTGACGCGTTCCCCCGGCCGGGCCTGCATCGCTTTGTGACACCCAGTGACCCTTCGCGCCATCCCGATTCTCTCGGAGTCGCGTTCACGCGTCCATCTCCTTTCTGTCAGCAACACCGACCGACACCTCAACTGGCCATACGCGTCGAGACGCGCCATAACATCCCGAGGCTATTTATCTCGTGCTGAAATGTCCAATCCACGAGACAACACCGTGAGCGGGCCGCTCATCCTCGCTGAAGGCAAAACCAAATGAACGACGCGACCAGGACAAGTCCCGGTCGGCATATGTGAGTTCAAGTCAAGCCGATCAGTCAGGCAACCCAAGCCCGGATGCACTGCACCGCGAATATATCCGCAACAAGATCCTTCATCAACATCTCGAGAAAGCACTACGACAAACATCTGCTCCCACAACCTCGGCAAGTGCTCATTCGCCACCCGTTCGGGGCATCGCACAACGAACTAACGGTCGAACCTACGCAGCGTATTTCCCAAGGACTGGCACTAAGTGCTACATTGCGATCACAAGCCTCTGTGCACGATGAGGACGTGCGAATAGCCGGTGGTCTCTCCCCGCATGACCTTACCAAGATAACCCCGGTCTCTCTGCCAGTAAGCGTCCTCGCACAATCCTCCCGCTCGTCAAGGAGGTGAACTTCGTAACAACTCCGCCGTACAGACGCTGCGCCCTGCATTTCTTCAAGTTGTCGAAGCGGAGCTCAAGAAGACGTTGCTTGCATTTGCAGATTACTACTCGCCAGATCATGACAAAGGCAAGACTCATCTCACTTCAGAGATCCGTCGTTGATGGTCTCAACATTCAATGACACCCAGATGACGACGACGACGGCCGCCTGGAGAACGCGTCGCAGATCCCAGAGCATATACGGCAAAAACAAGCCGTTTTGACGCAACAACGCGCCGCTCTCGACGAGCACCGAGCACATGTGCTGCATCTCGTCGAACAAATCAACGCCGTACGTCCTGCATTCTCCTCCTCTGGACTCTCCATAGGAAGGCCTATGACTCGACTAATCGAACACACCGCAGGCCCAACCTACCTTGGAAAGCCAACTCGTCACAGCGCTCGAGACACTCCCTCCACACCTGCGTGCCACACGTACCGCGCAGGCCGACGTGCTCGGCGCCACCATCGAAGCCGCATTGCTCAAGCTCTCCCTCATCCGCGCCCGCGCGCACCGCGCGCTCTACGGCTTCTCAGTCTCCTCAGCTCCATCCGCAAAGAACAAGGACAATGCAGCTCGCAGCGCCGTCTCCGCCCCAGCCCCGATACATCAGTCCGACGCCAACTCCGTCGCGGACGCCGTTGCTGCGGCGCACGGCGCGCTCCTCGCGCGGGAGCGCGCGCAGGACGCGGAGATGCGCGCGCTCGACGGGCAGATCGCCGCGTACGAGGACATGCTCGGCCTCGTCGAGGGCGGGCACGGGCGCGAGGGCGCGTTTGCGCAGGTCGTGCGGGACATGGCGCGCGTGAAGCGGGAGACGGAGGAGTGCAGGCGGGATCTGCGGCGGCTGGGGTGGACGGGCGACTGAGCGGTATGTGCAGTGTGTGAAAAGGACAATGCTGAGCGGTGCGTCTTCGGGGGATGTACAGCGCGCGCGACTGGGGGACTGGGGTGTTGGAGCTTACGGTTTCCGCTATGCAGGATACGCCATGGCTATACTCATATAGCGGCGCCTCGTCACGTCAGCGATCATCATCTGTGATTCGTTGGGCCCATTGTCTGTCGTCACCTACCTTGCAAACAATGTGTCCTCTCAGGATAGGTTACAGGCAATTAGCCATAGCCAAACTAACCGATCGGCGCTTGGCTATACTTCCCGACGCGCACAATAGAGTCCTACCCCAGCCTGGCCAGGGTAGCGGGTGAACTGCCCTTCCTCTGCTGCGCTGGGCTCGGACAGGATGGCTTGAGCCCAAAGCAGTGGCTAAGCAGGAGCTGACGTATCCCACCTCCGCGGTATAAAGAGTCCAGTGTCTGTCTTCGTTTCCCCCACTACCCACAAATTCCCTTCCCTCCCCTACTACACGAACACTACTGCCAACATGTCTCAGACAGTCCCGACCGCCAACACCGTACACGTTCCGCCATCGGCAGAGGCACTCTCTGCCCCGGTTGCTGCCAATCCCCGAAAGCGCCAGCGTATCGACGAGGAAACTGAGTCTGTCGCCGCGACGACTGTGAGCCAGGTGAGACTCGCTTCCCAATGCCATCTCAATGAATCAATGGTCGTGCTGATGCCCTCTTCAACAGCACGCCGACATGGGCGAGCGCAGGCAAGAAGATGCCATGAGCACGGCTCCGACCACGCGGCCGAGCGAGGAGATCCCCGCAGCTATGCGGATCATCCGCGCCCTGCAGTACGCAGATCGTGTTCGGCAGATTGGGACCTGTCCCACCAAACACGCCGCGCAGACGAAGATGATGTTGGGCTACGGCCCTCGCTCCGACGACAAAAGGTCCAAGATCGTGGAAGAGTCCCAGTATGACAGCAGGACGGCCCCGCCGGAGAAGAGGGCCAAGGACGCGGCGATTGCGCGCAACCAGGTGCGTCTAGTGGTAGACGCGCACCTTCTCGTGCCATCTGACACCTCGAGCAGGAACGCTTCGAGGAGCTTGCTAAGATCGCCAAGGAGAGCGGGCAGAACCGCGCCTCCGATTACCTCAGGCAGCCGTTCCGCCTCCGCGTTACCAGGCCGGGGTGCGAGTTCGACGGCCTCGTCACGGCTATACCACCCCCGCCCCCCGAAGTCAAGAAGAAGCTCCCCTCCCGCAACTGGTTAGACGAAGAGACGGACGAGGAAGAATTGGCGCAGGAAAAGAAGAGGAAGGAAGAAGACCGGGCGCGGGGCGCGGCGCTGAAAGCGCGGCAAGCGGAGCTCAAGGTGCGGCTGCCGCGGTGGTACAAGAACGCGGCCACGTCCGGCTATGGCGACGTGCGCGAGCAGGTCACCAAGGTCGACAAAAGTGTACGCACCGCGCGCGAGATCGGCCCGTCCGAGTTCGAGGTGGAGGACGAGCTGCTCCGGCGCATCGAGGCGATCTGGACGGAGCGCTTCGTGCCCAGCGCGGACGTGCGCGCGGAGCCGTACAAGATCCACCTCTACGGACCCGGTGGCCACTTCAAGTTGCACCGCGACACGCCCCAGAAGGACCTCGTCGGGACGTTCCTCGTCGGGCTGGGCGACACGGCGAGCGCAGGCGGCCTGGTCGTCGACGGGACGAAGATGGACGCCCACCCGGGGGTGTGGTGTGCGTTCTACCCGGACGTTCCACACTACGTGAAGGAATTGTACGGCGGGTATCGCGCGGTCATAGCCTTCAAGATCTTCCGAGCGCCGACGCCTACGGGAATGGCTGGCGAGAACAACGAAACGACGAAGACGGCGGAGGTCCGGCGCCAGGTCGCGGAGATCATTGCCCAGATGGAGGCGCCATATGGGATCCTGCTGGAGCACAAGTACTCGCTCGGGACGGACGAGTTCAGCGGCTTCGACTCGCTCCTGGCCGACGCTGTGCGCACCCAGTCTGCGGGGAGATTCGCCGTCCATCACCTCCCTGTCGTGGTGCAGTCGTGGTCCACGTGGGGGTCGCACAGCAGTGCGGACCCGTATGAAGACTTCACCATCCGCTGCTCGACGCGGGTGTATCCCTTCACCAGCGGCCACATCGACGCGCTCAACGTCTTCGGGTCGGACCAATACGGGATAGAGCACGGGCTGTGCGGGTGCCCATGGCTGGACGGCGTGGAGGACGTTCCGTTTTACACCGTGGACCTGTCGAAGCGGACCATGTTGCCGGTCAAGGAGGACGAGAGCGAGACATGCAACTACGTTGGGAACGAGGCGCAAGCGTGGAGGGACGACAGTGTGTATCTCTCGTATGCCTTGTTGGCGCTGCCCCGCGCTGCTCGCGGAGAGGGCGATCAGGACCGTGAGGGTGCGGCCTCGGGCTCCCAGTAGGTGGAACGCCGTATTGACTCCCAAGGAGTCGGTGAAGGACGGCGAGGGATACCTGGAGTCCGAGTCGGCTGCGAGAGACATTAACCGGACTTCGAATGTTGAGCGTTGGATGTTTCTCGTAAACCAAACCCGTATTAGCTCAAGTTAGGTCAATATTTTTTCACGGGGACATTTGTGTTAGCGATTTGTATATGCCACTTTGCTGAACGAACGTCGAGCCTCGGCGCGGGGTGGCACCATCATCCCGCTCGGATGCGGCGGTGCGGTACGCCAACAAGCGATGCCGCGTGGTGCAAGCTGATGAATCGTTTTCCTCCCGTACCGTATCTCTCAGGTTGCCAGTGCCCTCCTGCTGTAAAACGTACGTGCTCTTCAAGGTAACAACCCATCCCACAAAAGTCTTCACCTGTACAGTGACGTTAAGCAAGGAGGTGCTGCACGTTACCCCCGTCACGGTGAACGTCAAGCCGAGCGTGGTTCGTTGATGTAACGAAAGAAGCACCTATCGGCTGCAAGCATCGACCCGCCAGGCTGCTGATCTGGCGGCAGGAGACCCTGAACTGCCTAGTCGATTGCGTAAGGTTCTCCCAGCGTATGCCCAAGTATATATCAGGGCTTGCCAGCGGCGGAGGCGTACTGTAGTACTACTAGCCTCTATCGTCGGCTCTTGGCAGCGACTCTTCAGACTTCGACCCCCCGGCTGGTTGCCGTGCCAGTGATCATTAGGCTCAAGCCCATTGAGTTTGCTATGGTGGACACAACGCCTGTCAACGCTGATAATGCACCCTTCGTCACCCCTGCAACTGCTAGTGTTCCTCCCGCCGACGTTACATTGAACCGTGACCCCAGTAGGAAGCGTCAGCGCGTCGAAGACGACTTGGATCATTCCCTGGCACGAGACACTCAGGTCCAACTCACACCCTCATCGTTCCCTCAGTGCTTCCCAGCTAACCTTGCTTCTACTAGGACAATGATGGGACTAGTCATCGCCAGCATGTCGAAGGAGTAGCCCTTGCTACACAACCGCTGTACGACATTCCGGCCGCCGCCCGAGTCATGCGCGCAGTGCAGCGCGCACCTGAGAAGCTGCACAGCATCGGGATCTGCCTCACAAAGCATACTGCGAAAATCGAGGAGATGCTGAATCTGAACTGGGACTCGGACGTCTGCCGTGACTCGGTTGAGGAGCAGGACAGGCCGGTGATGACGGACGAGGCATGGCGGAACGAGGTATGTCAGCCTGGCCTGCGCTTGTGAAGTTTGTACGATGATAAATCTGACGACTGGAATGGGACTGTAACAGCGGCGATTCGAAAAGATCGCTGAAGCCCAGAAGAATGCGGCGTGCGGCTACCTCGAGGAGCAGTTCACGCTCCGCATCACCAAAGTGGATTGCGAGGAAGTGAGCCTCATCTATTCCGCTGGCAACGCATCAAACGAGCACCGTAGCGATGTCGCGGACAAGACCGCGCTGCATGAGCGGCTCAAGCGCTGGTTCGACAGCGCGCTGCCGTCAGGATATGGCGACGTGCGCGCGCAGGTCACCAAGGTGGACGAGAGCGTGCGCACCGCACGCGAGATCGGCCCGTCCGAGTTCGAGGTGGAGGACGAGCTGCTCCGGCGCATCGAGGCGATCTGGACGGAGCGCTTCGTGCCCAGCGCGTACGTGCGCGCGGAGCCGTACAAGATCCACCTCTACGGACCCGGTGGCCACTTCAAGATGCACCGCGACACGCCTCAGAAGGACCTTGTCGGGACGTTCCTTGTCGGGCTGGGTGACACGGCGAGGGCAGGCGGCCTGGTCGTCGACGGGACGAAGATGGACGCCGACCCCGGGGTATGGTGTGCGTTCTACCCGGACGTTCCGCACTACGTGCGGAAAGTGTACGACGGGTATCGCGCGGTTATAGCCTTCAAGATTTTCCGAGCGCCGACGCCTCCGGGAATGGCTGGGGAGAACAACGAGACGGCGAAGACGGCGGAGGTCCGGCGCCAGGTCGCGGAGGTCATCGCCCAGATGGAGGCGCCGTACGGGGTGCTCCTGAGCCACAAGTACTGCTTGGGCACGGGCAGCTTCAACGGCTTCGATGCGCTTCTGGCCGACGCTGTGCAGAGCCATTCCGCAGGCAAGTTCGACGTGCACCACTTCCCCGTTGTAGTCGACTCCGCATCGGAATGGGGAGAATACCGCTCCGACGACTGGGATATGGCGTGCAGAACAGGGGTTTATCCCCTGACCAGTGGCCACATCGACGTGCTCAACAACCTCCTCGAGAATGACGGCGGTATATGTCGCCACGAAGATTGTGGATCTGCGTGGCTGGATGGGGTAAAGGACGTTCCGTTCTATGCCGCGGACCTCTCGGAGCGCTCGCTGTTTCCTGTCAAGCACGAACAGGCGGAGACGGTCAATTACACTGGGAATGAGGCGCAGGCCTGGAGGGAGGACAGCGTATATCTGTCGTACGCTTTGCTTGTGTTGCCAAAGGCTGGCGTGGAGGTAGCAGAGTAGTAGGTTGGATTGAAGAGAATGATAGGCCAGCTGCGCTCCATCGTAACGATCTCTCCGTGTCGTTGCTGTTTCTGAGCTTCCGTGATTCGAATGTCGTACACTAGGATTGGCGTCCGAGCAATTCCTCAGTGCGTTAGTGGCGCAAGATCCCGTATTCGGAGAGTCGTTGCAGCAACGATACATGCACAATGGTATCAATCTACAGAGAACTTACATGACACGTCCAGTATATTACAAAGGTTCCGGTAGTCCGCGTGGGCGCTACATGCGCGGGAATAAGGTACGAACAACGAGAGTGAGAACGCGAACTAGAGCGACAGTCATTCCTTAAGACGTGTGCGAGAAAATAGCGCTAGCTGCATACCATGTAACGGTCCTGCGACGTGGAAGAACGAGTCTACGTCAGCCTGCTCACGACGGGGACCGCAGCGCTGCGAGAGGGCATGAGGGCGTTCGCTAGCAGCTGATTGCAAGTCCGCAGTCGTTCTCGGCGAGCGACAAACCACGAGCTCGTATCGCATGGGGCCGCGAGCGGTGTGCCGATAACTCCCCGCTTGTGAGCGACGCGCACGGCGCGCACCAGCGTATCGAGCTCGGTCTCGGAGTCCAAGTCGTCGAGGTTCTCGTAGACGTCATCCGCAGGGCCGACGTGCGTCGCGGCCGACACGGCGGCTGTTGCCGCAGCCACCGCCGCGCTCGCCTTCTTCCCCTTCTTCGTCGTCCCACCCGGCGCCGATGTCGTGCTCTTCTTGGTTACGTCGACCCCCGCAGCCGCAGCCGCCTCCATCGCGAGACGTTTCTTCTCCGCCTTCTCTCGCTCCTTACGCTCCTTGCGCTCGGCCTTGCTCTCCTTCTTGACCGGCTCGACCCAGTTCGGGTTGTTCGCGCGGTTCCACTCGAGGAGCAGCTCGTCGTAGCCCTTTGAGCGGCCCAGCACGGACCGCTTCGCGCCCATAGAATGCGACTTGCACGTGAGGGAGCGCGAGCAGGGTAGGCCCTTGTCGTTGATGACGCCACACTGCTTGTCGTAGTCGACTGGGCCCTTAACGCGAGTCCGGGCCTGCTTCTTGGTCTTGGGCGCGCCGGGATCTTCAAGCTCGTCCTCGGCTTTGCGCTTCTTTCCCTTCTTATCTGGCCCGCGAAGGTGAACGGCGAGGACGGGGGATCGTCAGGAAATGTACGTACCTGCCTCTGTGTCCGCGCCGAGCTTCCCCTTGATGCCCTTCTTTCCCCCAGATCGGATCTTGGCGCAATTCTCTGAAGCGAGGAGTTGAGTACCGTGCTGCAGGACTCACGACCCAGGTATCCACGACATCCGTCTCTGGATCATTGAACTATCACAGACTTGGGTCTCGCTACCGATAGCTTGCGCCCAGAAAGCATCCTCTCAAGCATAGTCTGCGCAGCAAGGGCTTTGGAGTGCTCGTGCCCTGCCTGGTCTGCAACGGATTCGGAGGGTAATACACTTGACAATAGCCACACCTTCGCTGCAGTCTGCCGGGTAGTATCGACACTCTGAGAGCGATTTGCTGTCTCCTCAATGTGCCATCACCCGACCGAATGAGAGGGAACCCGAACTTGCCCTCGCAGCTGCCCGAACCCGCTCGTTCATGAAAGCGGCGTTACTCAGAAGGGATTGGCATGTGAAGGCTCTATTCTTTCATTGCCATACTTTGCATTGTTCCCAGAAAGTCTCTCTTTATATCCAAGATATATAGCTCACCTGAATGCTCTGAGATAGCACTGCGAAGGATTGGCTTAGAGCAATCCTTGCATTTAACGATACCAACGTCCAGTTCGAGCGGCTCGGCGCCGAACGTCTTCATGTCGCGCGCAGAAAGCCATGCTGTCGGCGGAGATGGCAGTGCATTTGTAGAGTCGTGTGATGGCGGTGTCTGCGGGGAGATTTCCCAGGAAAAGGGGGAGGCAGGCGGAGAAGGAGTGGGCTTGAGCTTGAGGGTCATCGTGGTTCCTGCTCAAGCAGCACGGCGCGGGTCCAGATCTCAGACGCGACGCAGTGGCACAGCTCTTGCGCACGTGGGTCAATCAGACGCCCGCCTCCAGGCGCCCATCAACTTCGCTCGATATGGAAGGTAGTGCAACGTTGACGTCATGCGGAGATACGCCCTCCTGATTGGACCGTTGCGGTGTCATGACCGGGCTCGAAGTTCATTCCTACGGCCTGCACGCGTCCAGACCATCTATAAAATCCCCCGCGTTCGCGTTTGCCCCCGGACGCGTCTCTCCGTCTCTCCCCTCATCCTTACCTCCTGCTGTCTTGCCCCTCCACCATGCCCAAAGCCGCCGTGAAGAAAGCAAAGGCAGCTCTCTCTTCCGTCAAGATCCCCAAGCCGGACCTTTCTCGGTCCAATGGAAGCTCGCCCGTAACCCCCAAGACTCCCAAAACTCCGGCAGACGAGGGTCTCGAGTTCTTTGAGTCTGTGGGCAAGGGAGACCAGCTCATTCGCGTATACGAGTTGCGGTTGGATCCTGATGGTGGGCCTAACAAAGATCGAGCCGTTGAGTACATTCCCTTTGCCTTGCGCTGTAATACGACGCGCCTTCAAAGCTTCAGGAGTCTATGCCGGCATTTTGTGCATATTGGGCTCTGGACGCGATGGCTAATCGATATGTATAGTATATGCGCCTACCTCCGGCTTACACACCGTATGTTGTACGGGTAACCCTCGATGCTGGCACGCCGGCTTCCAGGAACGGTGTGTTCAAGACCAACTTCCCACTTGATGGAGGTCGATTTGAGCGCGACCGTTTTGCCGAGCGAAGGAACGTCACTCGATATTACTACTGTCGTGCCCGACTTACCTTTGTCGCGTCCGTACAGGCTACCCACCGATTTCTCGAGCCCCATCCAGATTGACCTTCCCATTTCTCATGCCGGAGCGTTCATATATTGGATCGAGTACGACGGAGATGCTCCCGGCGTCCGCGTGAAAGGGCGCGAAGGGTACTTCAACATTGACCCCATCCTCAAGACGAAGGCGCGCAGCCCTATTCTCTCTGGTGGCAAGATCGCGCAGGATGGCGCAGCTATCAAGTCAGACTACGTGAACATTCCCTTGGACGGCTTGTCGATCCTCACCCTCGTCTCCAAGTGGATGGGGCCCATCTCGACCTGGCGCGAGTACTTCGCTGAAACTAGTGCGCGAGGTTACAACATGATCCACTGGACCCCCTTGCAGGAGCGCGGTGAGAGCGACAGCCCCTACTCCATTCGCAATCAGCTCGTCTACGAACCCTCGATGTTCCCTGGAGACAAGGCGAACCCTGCGACTGATGGAGGCAAGGCGAAGCTAGAAGAGATCCTCAAGGTCGCCAAGGAGGAGTACGGCCTGCTCAGCCTAACGGACGTCGTCTTGAACCACACCGCTAACGATAGTCCTTGGCTCATTGACCACCCGGAAGCCGGTATGCTTCAATGTCTTCGTGGAGCGATAGTGAATACTGACTACTAGGTTTTTCATACAGGCTTCAGTCCCGCTAACACTCCGCATTTGACGCCAGCACTTGAGCTCGACACTGCCATGCTTGAGTTCTCCGGTGGTCTGCAAGCTGCCGGTCTTCCCACAACCATATCCTCCGAACAGGATGTGACGATGCTTGTCGATGCCTTCGATGCGTATTTGAAGGAGCGGACACTATGGCAATACTATGTCCTGGACGTCACCCGTGAGCGCAAGACCGTCAAAGAGGCGCTGGACCGCAAAGACGTGGTTCAGTGGTCTGGCCCTGACGTTGCTCTCAAAAACGTCGTGGAGCTTGCGAATATCATTCGCGAGTCAGGTCAAATCCAAGGATACAAGAAGCTGGAGAAAAGGTTTGGCACGCATGTCCCCGGTCCGGTGGCTGCTGGCTTCGTGAAGGCGGCTTTCGTCAACCTCGGAGAAGACAGCGAGTCCCTGGCAGATGCATGGGTACGCGTGGTGGACGTCCTCAATGTCCCTCTCTACGAGGAATGGACCGAGGACACGAAAGTGGCACTTGACAACATCCGGAACCGGCTGAAGTACACTCGTTTAGACGCACACGGTCCGAAGCTAGGCCCCATCACTCCTCAGTAAGCAAGCTCGCGTCGAAGTAGGTGCTTACTGACCACTTGCTAGGCTGCCTTTAGTCGAACCGTACTTCACTCGGCTGAAGACGTCGGAACCAGAGAAGTACTCCCTCGCCAACAATGGCTGGATTTGGAACGCCGACCCTCTCTCAAACTTTGCGCTGTGGCCGTCGAAGGCGTATCTCAGACGCGAAGTGATCGTCTGGGGTGATTGCGTCAAGCTCCGGTATGGTGATGGACCGTCGTCTAACCCTTGGCTGTGGGAGTACATGACGAAGTACGTCACGTCCCTCGCTGCGACTTTCGAGGGCTTCAGAATCGACAACTGCCATTCGACCCCTCTCCATGTGGGTATTCTTCTGTTGGACGCCGCGCGAGCGGTCAACCCGAATCTCTACGTTTGCGCGGAGCTGTTCACAGGCAGCGAGGAGATGGACACGATGTTCGTCAGTCGGCTGGGCATCAACAGCTTGATTCGGGAAGCAGGTAACGCATGGGATCCCAAGGAGTTCTCGCGTCTGCTGTACCGTCACGGCCTCGGCAAGCCACTAGGTAAGTCGATGTCAGCGCTCCTACTTCATATGCTCACCGCATCGCGCCAGGATCTATGGATGGAGCCTGCATGACGAGCAAAGCTGAACTCCCTCCTCCGACCGGGAAGGGTCCCACCCGAGACTGTGTCGTGATTCCTCACAACGGTTCGGTTCCCCACGCTCTCTTCTACGACCTCACGCACGACAACGAGTCGTACCTTGACAAGCGCTCAGCGGAGGACGCGCTATCTACTGGAGCCCTCATCACTTTCTCCTTCTCCGCCATCGGTTCCGTCAAGGGCTTCGACGACCTCTATCCGAAGCTGCTCAACCTAGTCGGAGAGAAGCGCAAGTACGAGGTGACGAACCTCGGGGAGCGCAGCGGAATCGCCAGGGCCAAACGCCTCCTGAACGCGCTGCACACCGAGTTCGCTCTGGAAGGGTATGAGGAAGGCCACGTTCACCAGGAGAACGATGTGAGTAGTTCGTTCACTCGTGGCAGACGCTCTCTGACGGCCAATCCCAGTACATCGTCCTGCACCGAGTGCAACCATCGACTCAGAAGGGATATATTCTCGTCGTTCACACAGCCTTCCAGAAGGGTTCAAAGGATCGCGGATACAGTGCGTTTAGTCTCGGAATCCGCCAGGGTGCTACTCTGATGCCGTTCTAGTTACCCCGATCAAACTTCGCAGCACGAAGGCGAAGTTCGTGTACGGTGCACACATCGACATCTCCTCGTACGAAGTCGACAAGGACCCTGACACTCTCCGTGGACTTCCCGGCAAACTGGTTGACATGCCGGAGGTTGTCGTCCCGCAAGGACTCGATGGCGAGGGTCCATTCGCGGAGATCGTCGTCCCTGACTACTTCCCACCCGGGAGCTTCATGGTGTTCGAGACCCAGCTTCAAGGCATCGACAGCACCCTCGACGCGTTCTGCTCGCAGGGCGCTGAGTCCGCGTTCGGCGACCTGAACCTCGTTGACCTGAATGTCGTGCTGCATCGTGCCGAGGGTGAGGAGAGAGACGCTACAGACGGCGCGATCGGAGCGTATGCCATCCCTGGTTACGGAAACTTGGTATACTGCGGCCTGGAAGGTTGGATGCACCCTCTGCGTCATATCATGCGCTACAACGATCTCGGCCACCCCCTCTGCGGCCACCTCCGCGAGGGTACTTGGGCGTTCGACTACATCCATGATCGCTTGCTCAAGTAAGGTCGCACCATATGCTCATGATAGTTCACTAATGTCCTGCTCAATGATAGGCAGGTCGACGTGTTCCCAGCCCTCGCGCAACCCGCGAAATGGCTCAAGGAGCGCCTCGAACGCGTGAAGCAAACCGTTCCGCCCTTCTTGCGCCCCAAGTACTTCGCAATCATCGTTTCTGAGGCCTACAAAGCCGCGCGCAGATCAGCTATCGAGCAGTGCTCTAACTTCGTCTCGAGCGGGCACGACCTCACACACAACCTCGCTCTGTGTTCCGTCCAGATGTATGGCCAGATCAAGTCGGCGTCGCTTGATCCCGGCAAGCCGACCCCCTCTTTGGCAGCGGGGCTCCCGCACTTCACGACGGGATGGGCGCGCTGCTGGGGTCGGGACGTGTTCATCTCTCTGCGCGGTCTCTTCCTGACGACCGGCAACTTCGACGGCGCTAAGGCGCATATCCTCGCCTTCGCGTCCACCTTGAAGCATGGCCTCATACCCAACCTCCTCGATTCTCTACGAACCCCTCGGTAAGCATCGTTCCTTTCATTCGCAGGCGAATTCGCCCTCACCCTGGTTTAGATACAACTCCCGCGATTCGCCGTGGTGGATGTTGCAGAACATCCAGGACTACGCACTGAGTGCCCCAGATGGCTTGTCGATCCTGTCCGAGTCTGTCAAGCGCCGCTTCCCGAAGGACGACACTTGGGTAGCCTGGGACGACCCCGCTGCGTACGCTTACTCCAGCACCATCGCCGAGATCATCCAGGAGATCTTGCAACGCCACGCCGACGGTATCCACTTCCGCGAGTACAACGCCGGCCCAAACCTCGACATGCAGATGAAGGACGAAGGCTTCAACATCGACATCCAGGTCGACTGGTCCACGGGCATCATCTCTGGCGGCAACCGGTACAACTGCGGCACATGGATGGACAAGATGGGCGAGTCGGAGAAGGCGGGCAACAAGGGTCTACCTGGGACCCCGCGCGATGGCGCTCCTGTCGAGATCACCGGTCTCCTCAAGAGCACGCTGCGGTGGTTGGACCAGCTGTCGCAGGCGGGCAAGTTCCCCTTCAAGGGCGTCGAAGCAGAGAGTAAGTCTTCAGTGCATGCGTGTATGCGTCGCTCATGAGGCTGAACATCCGATATAGTCGATGGCAAGAAGCGCCTCGTGACTTACAAGGAGTGGAACGATCTGCTTCAGGCGTCGTTCGAGAAATGCTACTACGTGCCGACAGGTATGTTACGCATCCAGCAACAGGAGAGGCCTGAACTAACCCATTTTTTAGACCCTAGCGAGGACGTGAAGTATAACGTCAACTCCAGCATCGTCAACCGCAGGGGCATCTACAAGGACGTGTACGGCTCCGGAGCTGGCAGGGAGTGGTCGGACTACCAGTTCCGTCCCAACTTTCCCATCGCGATGACCGTCGCGCCGGAGCTCTTCGACCCTGAGCACGCGCTTGGTGCCCTGAAACTCGCAGACCAGGTCCTTCGCGGCCCGCTGGGCATGAAGACGCTGGATCCCATCGATCTGCAATACCGCCCGTACTACGACAACGCGAACGACGGCACCGACCCCTCGGTCGCCAAGGGGTGGAACTACCACAACGTACGTCTTGTCGTCCTCGACCTTTCCTTCGGCTTGATGCTGACACGCATGCATAGGGACCGGAGTGGGGATGGCCGTTGGGCTACTTCCTGCGCGCATACTTGCACTTCGACACCAAGGTCGGTGCGGGCAAAGCGGTGAGTCGTGCCCGAACTCGACGGAGTTCTCATATACTGATCGCTTCCTAGGACGCCACTGAGACTCTGCACCACCTCCACCGCATCCTTCTCAAGCCGCGCGAGCACATCCAGAAGGATCCGTGGGCTGGCATTCCGGAGCTGACGAACAAGGACGGCGAGTACTGCCCCGACTCGTGCAACACTCAGGCGTGGAGCGCGAGCTGCTTGCTCGACTTCCTGGAGGAAGTGCATAAGCTGAGCGCGCGCTCGAAGTGATTCGGACTATCTCCTCGGACAAGATCGACATAACATGGACTGCAAAGCGTGTTGTACCTTTCCCTCCTGTAGCATCGGTCGATGCGCTGTTTCTTCTACTCTCATATACGGATACCACATCGATAGCAAGCCTTTCTCGTAGACCATCGGCAGTACCACCATTCTGTATCGCGTTCGCACACGTTTGTACCGTGTAGGGAATACAGGAAAGATATGTATGTTCTGTTACATGACACCACCGTGTTCCTTCCTTGTTCCTTCCAGACGTGGTTCATGGTGGGGTGCGGCCGCATCGCCCGGATCGGCGGAATGCACGAAGGCGACGAGTTCGGGCTCGGGCTCGGTGCGCGAGGGTCGGGGGTGGCCTGAAGTCGCAGGCTTCCGCGGGCCCGTTGCACGGCAGTATCGTACATAGCCCCCTAGACGCATCCATGGCGGAACTGGGGGTGTCATTGGCAACCCAGAGATACGAGCCAGCAGAGTTCCTCTAAACGTCAAAACAGATCCTAATCCAAGTCCTGTAGGCAAGCGGTACATGGTGATACACTAGAGCAGTAATAAGCAGCCTCCAAGCAGATCCATCGCCAGTGAGTATGTGCCGTTCGAAGCTTCAATCAAGGATTGAACTCTGCAGAGGAAAGTCGTCATTTAGTGTGCAGCGCGACTAGACAGATGTCGATGACTGCTCACCCTCTTCGTCCAGCAAAGTCTCCTCCGCTACACAAGCGTCGACCCAATCAGATATGACCAGGTGCCTTCGCTTTGGCCTGTCGTGCATCAATTGGGCATGAATTGGATACGAGTTGGGACCAATGCTCACTCGGACGTGCGCGCGATGAGTTCCTTGCGCCGGCTGGTGTCGCGCTTGTCGAGGACGACGTGCGTCAGCTTGGAGTCACCGAGGTCTGCCACGCGGCCGCCGTTCTCTGTGATCAGCTTTGACATCTCGGCGAACCTGCGGTCGGAGGTCGTGGTTGAGTATTACTGGAAGGCATCAATGAGACTGGGGTGAGAAGCATTCACCGTTTCTCGATGTCCGCCTCTCTCTTGGTGTTGACGGACATTCCGTGTTTCCTAGCGTTAGCCGGAGTATCAAGGTAGAAACAACTGGAGGGAGTGGTCAGGAATTCAGGGCATTGCGAATGAGGCGAAGTAGAGAGCTTGTCCTCACAGGTGCTTGAAGATGTGTGTTTCGTCGTAATGCATGGCACCGTCGTCTTCTCCCATTCGCACCTCAGGAGCCTTGCCCTGATACGTATGATGAGATCGAGGGAGACGGCAGTAATCCGACAAACACACCTTGCTCTCCGCCTGCTGCGACGCGCCCGTGTCCTGATCGACCTTCTCCCAATCATCGTCTTCGAAGCCGACGTCAGGCTCGGGTTCGACGTCCTCGTTATCGGACTCCGGATCCGGCTCTATCTCCGTTTCGCTCCCGCTGTCCAATCCGTCTCTATTGATTGCCTGTTGTTTGGCACCTACGTCAAACCACTCCGCAAGCGCGGGGTCGATCTCGACCTCCTTGGATTGGGCGGTTGGAGGTGAGTCAGTGGGAGACTTGCTCTTCCGCGACGCAGACGGGGAGGGCGAGGGAGGCTCTTCGTCGGGCTCCTCCTCGGTGTCGCTATCTTCCATAGCATACTCATCTGTCTCCTTGCGGGCCGCAGTGGCGTGGAAGAAGTATCTAGCAGACTGGTCAATAAATGGACGGCATGCGGACTAGAAGACGTACTTCTTGGTGAGCGGCACTATCTCCTCCTTCGCAACGCAGTCTAGTATCCACTGTGGGCGGATGATGTCGCACACTCCCTTGTCCATAATGAGCTTGATGTCGTAGGCTTGCCATCAACCGATGAGCGTATGAACGATGGATGCGATGCAAATATCCTCACGAGTTGTTTGTCCACCGTAGACAATGAGAAGGTTGGGGTCGTTACGGGCGACTTGGGCGTACTTTCCACCATGTGCGTGGATCCTAGAACGCGATTCAGGTATCAAGCCGGCTTATATCGCCATCCCGCTCACATTTGCAGCAGTGCCTTTTTGTCGTCCGCGCCCGTTCGCGACTTGGGGTCGGAGTATACAACTAATAGTGCTGATGAGCAAGGCCCAAGATTGCCCGGGGACCCACTCACCGAACTTGTAGTCTTCGAAGAGATTGGACTCGACTTCCACGTCCTTCAAGTTTACGCCACGGTATTCAGGCATCATGGTCGGCTACGGTATCAGGTAAGCATACCACGTGTATTTGACCCGCCTGACACACACCTTCTTCGCTGTCCGATTCTGCTTCTTCTTGGGTTTACTGAGATGTCACCAGTGAGCTTTCTGAACTGAACGTGGTCGTTGAAATACATACTCCGTGTCGTCCTCCATCTTCCTCTTCTTCTCAGACCGAATGTGTTCTAGGACAGCTGAAGAAATGTGAGTAAGCGTGCAATCGACAAGGGCGAGCGTGAGGTCCTTACAAGAGGCCGTCATGCAATCCCCAATGGAGAGGTCATCTCGGATCTGCAACGCTCGAGGGAATCGCATGGTGAAGCCCAAGTGGTACATATCAGAGCTCGTGATCTCCGCCGCCTTGACCTTCAAGATGAAGGAGCTGGCAAGGAGATGTGAGCGTCCGCTTGGAAGGTCCTTATATGCGAGATAGTGGCTCACTCCTGTGGTTCGATATAAACATCGCCTTTGTCATCGTGGCCCTTCCTTGAGACTTGAAGGAAGCTAGGCGGGTCCCGTCCCCACGGCTTCCATGGCTTTTGGCGGATCCATATGTAGTCTGCGTAGGAAAGACCGCTCCCGATGCGTACAAAGCTGCTATACCTGCCAGGTGTGGATGGGGCGGTCAAAGTCGTGGGCACGAAACATATGCGGATCGCTTACTTGGGCTCCTCATCATCGTTGTTCCCACGGCGGTCATCCAGCACTGCGCATATCAGAGTAGAGACACCACCCGAGCGCCTCCCAGAGCCATAGTTGCCACCTGATAGGAATATGAGAGGGGGCAGGGAGGGCGAACGACAGCAATCCGACTCACCTACGACGAGAACATCGACCGTTTCTCCCATGTTGTCCTGCGTAGCGGTCAGTTACGCGCCGCATATAAGGGCGTTTTTCTGGCTCACCATGTACTCTGGTTTGACCTGCAACGGAATGTGAGTGAAGGCTTTCGGGAAGGAACCAACGCATGAGCACCAACCTTGATCCAATCCTTGTTGCGTCCATTCAAGACGTACTCAGAATCCGGGTGCTTCATGATCAGTCCCTCGCCGCGGTTTCCGATGATCTCGTCCATTCGATTCCGCACGTCCTTGGCGGTGCGCCCCTCGAACTCGGAGACTAGCTCGATGCGTCCGGCAACAGGCGTGAAGCAAGAGCGGAGATTCCGCTTGCGGAACTTGAGAGACTTGTGCAGGAGTGACTTGCCATTGAGGTAGAGTAGGTCGAACACCTTGACTGGGGCGAGCGATACATGCAGTTAGCCAAGTGACAGTGTGGTATTGAAAATCGCGCTCACAGCAAGGGCGAGGGTTGAATTCTTTCTTCGACTTGTCTGAAGTGATTGTGTTAGCCCGGCACCTGGGAAGGCTAGGGGGGACTGACCTATGGCAGCGGTCTTGAGCGTGCCGAAGGGTAAGTTGCGTTCAGAGACGGGGTCCCAGACCAGCATCTCGCCGTCGAGGATGATCCTGTCAGATTATGTAAATCTCAACGAAGCAACCCAAAGCGAATACTCGTACTCGTCGACGCGTGGATCAAACGCAGAGTCAATGTAGGGTGTCAGACTTCCTGTCCCAACGTGTTTCCCGTAGAGATAGGTATAATCCTTCCCTTTCCTGGCAAAGGCGGGACGTGAGACTTCAGAAGATGTAGGTGCTGATGGATCCGACCTAGAGCAGTAGAAATATTCGTTTCCGCGCTTGTGCAGCTGCATACGCTCACCATCGAGCTTCTCTTCGATGATGAACGCACGTCCCTGCATCTCCTTGACCGAGTCCTCGATCCTCTTGGTAGGCCTCTTACACAGCATCGGAGCAAAGGCACGAAAGAGCTGGACAGCTTTGTCCTGCAACATACATTCAGTACGTATATGAAATCATGCGATTAGAAACGACTAACATCATCGTTGAGCCTTCGCTCGGGATCCCAAAGTTCCCAAGTCACTTTCTTGAGGTCGGAGCACGTGTTGAACAAGTCGTGTGCATCAGGATGGAAAACACCGAACACGGTGTTCTCCTTTACGGAGATGATCATGTCTGTATGACTCAAGTCAACCAGGCGAAGCGAAGTCAAAACCGAGACGACAAACCCTTCAAGATGATACGAACAATCCATCGCTGTTCCTCCGGTGTGCTCCTGTTGTACACTCGCTGCAAGATTCGAGACTGTATATCGCTGTACCGAAGTCGTAAGACATACGTGAACAGTACGGGGTTGGCTATCGTCGACTTACGATTTACCCATGTTCTGGGCGAGCTCGTCTAGTACATCGTTGACTTCGTCGATGGTCAATGAGCCCTCCACGACTGACGAGCGCTTGTGGACTACTTCATATAACACCGTTGGAAAATCACCAGATGAACGCTGTGTACCATAACATTCAGTGTCATACCGCAGAAGAACTCAGTTGTTGTGGCGTACGTCACGTTCTGTTGGCTTCTTCCAGTTCAGCAGCCTGATAGCATCTGGGTCGTGGCGCCCAAGCGGGATGAGCTTGATGTATGCCTTCGCGAGGTTCTTCTCCTTGAGGCCGTATACGGCGCGTTCTCTGTCTTTCTGTCGCGTTGCGCATCAGCATCCTCTCATGAGTATCGCTCAGAAACGACGGTACTTGTGGTAGAATCAACCGCAGCACGGGAAACAGGTCATATCCTATCTCTTTCCTCCAATGCTAAGTGATGGACGGATAAGCATGATGTTATGGAGACCAGCTGAGCAGCTGAGCATGACCATCACGTACGTTGAACCAAGAAAAGATGAGCTTTCGACGCTTCTCAGGTTTCCTTTCACTCTGCAGCTTCTCAAACAGAGCTACGAGTACGTGAAATGGCGCGCTGCCCTTGTTCTTTGGGGGCGCAGAGTACACGATGGGATGGTCCTCCGCTGTCACGGCCGGTGGCAATAGCTGAGAGGCTGGAGGTGATGAGAGTGCCGGTGTGGGCTGCATGTTTGTGAGTCTGTGGTGCCAGGTCCTGGTCTGCAACGCTCCAGGTATGGCTTTCGCACAGGTGGTGGTGGTAGGAGGGGAACGACGGATGGATTGCAAGCTGCGCCAACGCACTTCGTGGTGGTTGTGGCTAAGGGACAATGGCGCATCGCCACGCGACGGACCTACAAGTCACAATATACTTACTTAGCTCGGGATTAACGGCGGATTAGGACTACTATCACAATAAGCTATTTTGACGGGTATGGGTTATCGATTCCCATCACTGGAGGCGCGGCCCAGCTGATGCCTGCGGTAAGCTTCACGAAACTTGACTCTTGTCCCCATGCTGGTCGGATGTCTTTCTTCGGCTTTGAACAACAGAACGACCTTGAGAATGAAAAGCGCAGATTCCTCGAAGGCGGCGCGCAAGGCGAGGACCTAGCGGTCTACACTTGGGGCGAGGATAGCTACGACGGCCTGGGAGACGCATTGCAGGAGGGCGGAGATGAGCTCAATGACGAAACCTTTGGCATATCGGGGCCCGTCGGTGAGCATATAGTCGACCGTTGCTGTCCTACTTTCCGACAGTGTATCTCCAGGGAAGGACTTTGATTTCGGTGGGACCGCGCTGCCTGAGCAACAGAAGCCCGCCGCGTCCCAGTCAAGTCCTGCGCTTCCGGCGCAATCCTCGCGAAACGAACAACAGTCACAGGCCCAGCAGAAGGTCCAAGCTCATGGCGATGGTGAATCCTGTATGATCAACCACCACCATGTCGCGCTCCCTACCCTCATGCTCTGCACGCAGCCCATTCATCTCATCTCGATGCGGTATGGAGCAACAAATCACCCTTCTCTGTCCTTCCTCGAAACACAGGCCCCAACCGCGCGCAGAACCACACGCCCGTTGCGAAGCATTCCCCCTTAGCGTCTTCTGCGCAGCAGGCGACTCCCTCCCACAAACCCACCAGTCTGAGCCTAGGGGCGGATCTTCACAGAGGTGTCCACACGCTAGAGGAGATCGAGCGGGAGATGCGCGCGGCTGCGATAGCTCAACAGCAGCAACAGCAGCAGCAGCAACTTCAGCGGCAACAAGAGGAAGAGGAGCAGCTTCAGCTTCAGCAGGCTCAGCAGCAGCTCCAGCAACTCCAGCTCGAGCAGCAGATGCTGGCGCAGCACTCACCTCACGAGTTCCAGCTACATCATCAGATGTTGCAGCAACACCAGCCCCAGGCGTCAGCTCATGGTGTATCGCACTCACCCTCACGCTCGCAGGGGCAGCGCCAGGTCGTCCCTCCCCAACATGCTGCCGCAACTCCGCCTCCCCGCATGCACCCGCATTCGCAGTCACCGCGATTCCACCAACAACAGCAGCAACACCAGATCCACTTGCTCCAGCTCCAGCAACAACAGCAGCGTCAACTTCTGGAGTTGCAAGAGCAGCGCGAGCGCCAGCAACGCCAGCAGCTCCTCGAGTTGCAGGAACAGCTCAAGCTCGAAGAGCTGGAGCGGCAGCAGCAGCAACACCGGTTGCAGCAGCAGCAGATGCAGGCCGGTCCGAACGAGCTCATGCACAGTCACATCATCCATCAGCGCCTCAACTCTGGTGGGCTCAGTCCTGCGTTCGGCGATCGCGCGCGACGCTTGGGTAGGCAGTCGCCTGCGCAGGTGGCGCCACAGATGCCCGTCGAAGTGCCGTTCGGGCAGACACTGCAGTATCTCCCACAGAACATCCAGATGCAGCAGCGTCTGCTCGCGGAGATGGCACAGGCGGAGTTCCTGAGCACTATGCAAGGCGCAGGGTTGACTGAGCGGGACACGAGGGAGTCGCGCGAGCTGCAGGAGATCCTCCGTGTCGAGGCTATGCGCAAGATCATGGAGGCCGAGCGGATGGAGGAGAAGCGCAAGCGCAAGCTTGACAAGATCGCTCATATGGTATGTCACGATTATATTGGATCGCCCAACGGTATTCGAGCTGATGTTGGGCCTAGTCCCGCTACAATGACCTCATGACTCAGTCGGACAAGGACTTCATCACGCGCATCCAGGTGTCGCAGCTCGTTACACAGGACCCTTATGCGGACGACTTCTACGCCCAAGTGTATGGCGCCATCCTCCGGTCCCGCATGGGCCTCCCGACTTCGGAGGACCGTGTTCTGAAGTTTGGCTCTGGAGGCGGTGTTGGTCTTGGCCTGGGACAGAAGATGCCGGGACGTCGCCAGAATGCGATGCAGCGCATGGAAGCCCAGGTCGAGCGGATCGTCAACAACGCGAGGCTGAGGGAGAAGGAGAAGACATGTTCGTCCGTCTCTCGTCGTACTTTCCAGACATTCGCTGAAGTGTTTGTTAGCCCTCAACAATCTCCAGGGTGCACTCGGTAGGACAGCTGGCCGCAGTTACAAAGCGGCACCGCGTCAGTTGCTCCAAGTCGACTCCAGCAATGTGTCCACGTCGCCCACGACGTCTCACGCGCATGCGGCCCACATCTCGAAGACCGATGCGACGAAGACCAAGGAGGAAGGCGAGGGCGCTGCGCGTGAAGCTGCCAAGATCGGACGAGAGGCACTCATCAACGCCTCGGACGTGAGTGGTGTATTTAACAGCGTCGTCATGGTTCCACTGACTGGGCTTCACAGTCCACGGGTTTGGTCCGCAAGGAACCGCTGACGCACCGGGAAGCTCTCGTCGCTCTTGAGCAGCTGTACGACCTCGTGCTGGACCTCGAGCAGCGTAGGCGCGATCAGCCACCGCCCGAGGAGGTGGAGGAATTCGAAGCATGGTCCGTACATCCACATTTCGACACGATCGTGCCGTAGCTCACTCTGCAGTGCAGGAGCGAAGAATGCAGCCGACTCATCGACCAGCTGTTCGACAAGCTGATGGTCTCTGTGCCTCTCGAGACCAGCAACCCCCATCCGTTCGTCTCTATCATCACGCCGATCAAGGGCAAGAAGCTGCTCCCGCGCGTGGCGCGTCTGCTCGACAACAACCGCATGCAGATAATCCTCACGCTGCTCGTCGCGTGCTTCTCGCAGCTCGACGTCGTTGTGCAGGCGCCGCTGCTGGACACGCTTGAGGAGACGCGGGAGGTGCTCGACCTTGAAGCACAGACGCAGGCGTTCCTCGGCAGCGTCGTGCAGAGCATCCTGCCCGTTATCGCGAAGGCGCAGATGCGGCTCGTCACCGGCCTGTTTGGTCTGCTATTGGAGAGCAACAACGTGATCGCGATCGCGCGGACGAGAGTACGTTTTGCTGAAGCTGCTGAGCGACGTTATGCTGACATGTGTATAGCCCGGTATTGCGCTTCTCACTCTGTTCTTGAGCAGAGCAGAAGTCATCTTGCAGAACGTCGCAAATGGATCCGAAGTCGATGAGACGCCGACTGCCGAAGAGGTGCAGAGCTGGTACGTACCCTTCGCAACAAGTACTCGTCGGTCCAGGTCTAATGCATGCATGCGCCACAGGAGCATGCTCTACAACCATCTCTTTGAGCTCCTCCGGCCACAGCTCCACGTCCTCTTCCCGTCCGTGCGTCTGAGCATGCTCTCAGGCATCAACTTCACGAGCGTCCCGAACTCGGACGTGATCGACCAGCCCGTCTGGCAGTTCTTCGCCTCGCTCGCGTGCAGCGCGAACGACACGCAACAGTCCGTGCTCGTCACCGGCCTGCGCGACATCGTGCTCGAGAACGTCACGACCGCGACGAAGGGGCTTGGCGTCGAGAGCGAGGAGCGCCGCCGGCTCCGCCTGGCGAACGTGAACCTGTTCTTGCATGCGCTCGGGTTGGATAGCTCGCAGATCGCAGTGTAGGGTCGCCGCTCGCTGTACACTATCCGTTCGCTGCGCGTCTCTTTCCTGCTCTGGGTGGTCCCGCGTGGAGCGTCGTGTGTGTCTGTGTGTTGTGAACAACATATTACAATTGGTCGGATTGCACATCCAGTACTGTAGTCTAGCTAGCGTCTGTCCGTACGTTTCTTCCCATTTCATATCTCGTAGAGTCGAATCTGAGCTGTCGTTGCTGTCGTGGGGTGTCTCGTTGGGTCACTGTACGCATAGGAGTTCGCGGGCGTCGTGAGGTTTTGAAGGAACATCCTCGCACCCCGTGAGTTCCGCCCGCCGTTCCGTGCCCCTTTGCAAGATCGTCTCCTGGTCGACAATGATGCCCAGCAAGTCGAGCACGGGCATCGCATTCCATGCGGGCAGGCGATCGTCCGGAAGCTCGAGGAGTCCCGTAGCAGGCGGTGAGCCGCCATCGCCCACCAGCGGCAGCGCCATGAGCGGCAAGTAGAACAGCTTCTTCTTGCGGAGGTAGACGTCCGTCGGGACGTCGCGCACGTGCGAGCCGACCTCGAGGTGGTTCGTCGAGAGCGACGCGAACCCCGCGTAGTTCGGGTAGAGCATCACGTACCCGCGGAGGAAGACGAGCTCGATGAAGTAGCGCTTCCACGAGCGCGTCCAGCGGTTCGAGCGCACGCCCGGCACGACCGTCTGCGCGAGCGGCCACGCGTGCTGCGCGAGGCGCGCGCCGAGGTACGCGTGGAACTCGCGCCAGTGCTCGGGGAAGTAGAGCGCGCCCCAGCTGCAGGGGATCTGCGAGAGGTACGGGGTGTGCGGGTGCGCGAGGCCGGCGGCGGCGAACGCGGCGCGCGCGTCGAAGAGGTGCCGGCCTTCGGGGCGTAGCTCGAGGTTCTTCTGCTGGTAGAGGCTGATGCCGAAGAGGCGGGGGTCGCGGTCTTCCTTGCGACCATAGCTGCGAGGGTGGGGATCAGATGTGTCCAAGGCGAGCGGGACGTGTTGCACACATACCGATAGCGTAGTAGGGTCAACTTAAGGTATGCATAGAACAGCGGAGACAGCTCAACATCGTCCTCTAGAATGAGACCATAGGAGTCGTTGCCGCGAGGGTACCACGACTCGACTACCGCAGGAAGAAGGCCTCCGTGGATGATGCGATGGTGCAAAAAGACGCTCCCGTGCTCCCAAGCATACTCGCCCGCGATCCGCAATGTCTCGTCGTCGGCACTTTGCTCGATGTTGATGCGCATGTCCAGCGTATCGCCAAAGAAGCGGGCGGCACTCAGGGAAAATAGCAAGCGCCGCAAAGAGTGGGGTCTGTCGTTCGTGATGACTGAAAGTTCGATTTGCGGTACATGCCAATCTGGTATCACAGGGTAATGAGTGAGCGTACTTGAGGAGAACAGGAGTCCACTGACGCTTCCATTCCTCCAGATCCAAGGCAACCATCCAATCCGTGTAGGGTAAGTCCTTGCGTGGTATGCGAACATGAGCAAGGGAATGATGATCGCCGACGAGGAGCGCAGCAAGTTGAGGTTCAATCCGTGTCTCCTTGACAGAGATGATGACGTCCAACTTCTGGGGTACCAGGCCGGGGAGAGGAACTTGCGACGATGTACTGTCGGTCGCAACCATCGGGAGGTCGCATTCTGTACCCAGAGCTGTGATATTGCCGTCTGATACCAACGCCGTGACGTGATGCCCTTTACGCAGGAGTTCGCAAGCCACTGGAGAGAGGTACCGTAAGTCGGCAGCAGAGACCACGAGCAGAACCGTCCCAGCAACATTGTTCTGGACATTAAGCACTTCTTGCGCAGGGAGGAGCTGTTCGGAATGGAAATCTGGGACATCTGGTAGGATATGCACTGGAAGGCGGGCACCGTCCAATCCTTTAGGGGCAGAGTGATAGCACCATTCCACGGAGCTGTCTCCAGGAGAACCAAGGACCAAGCCCCCAGACAGCTCGAGCTGAGAACGTGAGACATAGTCGCCCAGAGCAGCCCAGTGGTCGGCACCAGACGTAGTATCGATGATTTTCGGCAAGAAATCTGTCGGTAAGACCATGGGAGGTACGAGATATGCTGCTCTCCGAGGCGCGAGCGAAGGTGTGATGCAGGTTACGCCGTCCAGGTAATAGTCGATACCGCGTGGGCCCATGGGAGCAGTCAGAGCGGTTGCAGATCGGAGTAGCAGGACGTCGCGTGTTTTGGCACCGCTGCCCTGGAGACCATTTTCGTCCAGCAAGAGAACCCAGTCTGCAGATAGCTTCCGAGCAGCTTGGAGAACGACAGGGGCTTGATCGGCGGATGCGGGCCAAGGGACAATGGATATCTCAACGTCGACATCGTCCTCCCCAGACAAGGCCGCTTGGAGGGCTTGACGCGTCTTCGTATGGTACTGCAGAGGAGCGACGAGGATTACTTCCGTCAACGAGCCCGGTCGTTCGATCAGTGTTCGTAGATGTGTCTCGAGGTTGGGGAGCGAGTCCGGGGAGATGGGTAGAATAGCTGCAAGATGAATCACGTCCGGAGCTGAGGGTGAGTGTGGATGTTTGTGTAGGGTCGCGGGTATGGCGTCATGGGCGGGCGAGGAGAGGTTAGATAGCGTCGGAAGAGAAAGCGGTTGCGTTTGCGGCGCCGTGGAAGGCGCGACATATGAGGGGCCTGTCTCAGGTTTTCTCTTCTCCAGATCCAATGTCTTCCGTGGAGAACCGTCGAGAAGAACGTATCGGACAAACCAGATGGCAGAGACGAGAGAGAAGACAGCATAGAACACCCGAGAACACAGCTTCCTCCTCTGCCGTCGAGCCTTGAGCACCGGCGAGCTTGGTTGAGAGTACAACATAGAGTATTCACAAACTACAGCAGACTTGACTTTGTCATAGAGGAGGGGCACAGGCAGAGCTACACGAGAAGGGGAGGCGGAGACGGTTCGAGGACAAGTTCGTTTGGGACGAGCGGGTACGAACCACGTCGCCTGCCAAATCGGTCCTCCCACGTGGCGGTGATCGGCGTCGAATATTTGCAGCCACCCGCCCTCTACACGAGGTTATAGACGGCAGACTCTGGTTCGAGACAATCCATCCCTTTCCCAACCTTACTGCGTCTGTCTGTGAGCTTGCGGACACCCCATGGCACCACCAGCATCAGCAAAAGCGAAGGCCGCGGCCAAGAAGACCAGCGGCGGGAAGAAGGAAAAGGTCTTCCACCCGCAGTCGCGCAAAGCCGGCCAGCTCGTGCGCACCCAGCTGCGCAAAAGCAAGCTCGTCGACCTCGCCCGGGAGCGCAATAAAAAGCAGGGCACGCAGGGTGGGTCCCATTGCTACTGGTACTGTAGTGCTGGATCCTGAAAAGACTCGCGCGTCGGGTGCAGTCGACATCTTCAACTTCTTCTACCACGCGCTCCCGCCCGAGGGCGGCGAGCTCTCCCTGGAAGAGCTGCACTTCATCGTACGGGACGTATGGCTCGCGCGACACGACGCCGAGCTAGAAGCGGAGCGCGCGGCGCGGCGCAAGGGCCGCCCGAAGAGCGCGAAGGAGCAAAAGCTCGAAGAGCTTAAGCTGCGCGAGACAGAGCTCTACCGCACCGGCATGGGTACGTCCATCTCCATCTCCCCTCCCCCTCTCCTCCCCCTTCCTATCCCCTTCCCGATTTTCGAGAGTCCAAAAATGCTCACGAACACCGTCACCCGCAGAGGTCGTCGACCTGACGCACCCGCGCAACGTCGAGCTCTTCCGCGCGTGGGACCAGAAGGAGGCGGGCTACCTGCAGCAGCTGCGCTTCGTCCGCATCTCGAGCGCTTCCCCAGAAACCGTCGTCCTCTCGCGCGTCGGCCAGCACCCGCTCCTGAAGCGCGAGGAGGAGGAGCGGCGGCAGCGGGAGGCGGAGGAGCGCGCCGCGCGCGAGGCGGCGATGGACACGGACGAGGCGCCGCTCCTCCTCGAGCCGCCCCAGAAGTTCGCGTCGACGATCCAGGGGATGGACGGGATCTGAGGCTTACGAGGGGTGCCGCTTGAGGGCGTGTTTGATTCCATGGTCACGGTGTGCTCTATAGGTATGTGTTGACTGTTAGTGTCTCGATGCAGTCCTTACATCTCATTCTCAGATGTATCAATACCATTTTCTTCCCATCGGATTACGCTCAAGCAGTCATGTCTGAACGCACTGGTATCATATTGTCAGTCATAAGGCATATCTCGTAAGTCATACTAATATCCACACCAGTCCACGGAGCCCAAAAACTCTCTACGCTCTACGCCCGCACTCTAATCCGCATGCACCACCTCCACGAAGCCTTCCTCCTCCCGCCCGCACACCACCGGCACCGGCGGGCTGTCCAGATCCCACTCCCTCCGCAACCGCGCATATATCAGCTTCAAGCTGCCCGCCGCGCCCTTCTCCAGCACGAGCTGCAGCATCACCGGGTACCCCGCCGCCTCGCACTCCGCGCCCGGCCTCCTGATCTCCGCGCGGAACCGCACGCCGCGCCCGACCGCCATCACGCTCCCCGCCGCGCCCTCGCTCGCGTCCGGCCCGACCCCCATCCCGCCCCCCGCCGCGCCCTCGCTCGCGTCCGCGAGCGTGCACGCGAGCACGAGCGCGTCCGACCCCGGCGCGTACGCCCCGGGCGCGACCGCCACGCCCATGCCCTCGAGCAGCCGCCGGCACGTCGCGTGCGTGTGCGCCGCGTCCTGCGTCGAGAGCAAGCGGTGCCGCGCCGGGCGCGCGCGGAAGAGCGCGAGCGCGCCGAACCAGCGCCGCTTCGGCGTCGAGGGCAGCACGAACGAGCCCTCGCGCGGACGCGGGAGAGGCGGGCGAGAGCGCGGGCGAGCGCTTCCGGAGCCGCTCGCGTGCGTCGTGGCCGGACGGCGAGAGCAGCTGCGTGCGCGGGGAGGATGCGTCTGACGCGGTCGTGGTGCTGCTGCGCTGCGAAGCTTTGCGCTCGTGGAGGTCGGTCTGCACAGAGAGCCGCGGTGGACCGGAGGCGTTCTCCTTGTCCGCTCCCCTCGAGGGAGGCCTGCGGATGCTCAGCGGGCGCGTAGCACTCTCTCGAGGGACCTCTACGATCTCGAATGGGTCCGTGTCGTTGTCGACTGCGGCAGCTTGGCCCTCAATCCGGTCCCCGAACTGCCGCTTCTGCGGCTGCTTCTTCGAAATCGCGACTGGGGTAGTGGCGAGCGGCGCGAAGAGCTCGTCGTAGTCGTCCCGCTCGCGGCTGGGGGTATCCCCACTGCTCGCCTTCATGACGGCCAGATGCTGGACGATCTGCTGGAGGAACTGCTGCACGCGGACGTCTTCGACCTCGGGGATCTGGAGGCCGGCGAGAGGAGAGCCTGGTGAGAGGAGAGCGGCGAGCTGGGGCGAGGCGAGCGTCGACGCGCACGAAGAGGTAGCCGTTCCCGGGGAGAGTGCGGCGGGGTCGTCAGTGGCGGTTCCCAACTGGGCGGGCTTCGCCCGACTCGGGCCCGCGACTGGGGACGGCGAGGGTGATCGGGACCTCTCCGGGACCCGCATGCGTGCGCCCGCGCGCGACGGCGTTGGGGGGCCCGTCCGCGGCGGCAGCTCAGCCAGCTCCTGTTCTCTCTCCTTTGCCTCCGCCGCGCGTTTTGCCCTGCGCTTCCGTGCCCGCCTAGCAGCCGTGCGCGCCTCCTCTTCCTCGTCGTAGGCCTCTGTGTGCTTCGCGCGGTACTGCACGAGGAGGTGGTACACGCCCTTCTCCCAGGACGGCTTCGTGTCGGTCAGACGCGCGACGATCTGGTCGTCGGGCGTGTCCCTCCAGAGTGTGCGCAGGTTCGTGAAGATGTCCGCGTCGATGTCGGCTGCGCTTGCGAGCGGACGCGCGATCTCGTCGAGCTTGGGGATGTCGCAGCTCATCGGCTTCGGCTTCTGGCTGGTGTAGAACGGGTGGCGGAGGATGTCCGGGATGGTGATGCGCTTGCGGACGTCCCGGGTGATCATGCGGCGGATGAGGTCCTGCGCACGCGGGTCGATGTCAGGCGGCATGGTGAACTTGCCGATCTTGACCTTCTCGAGCAGCGTGGGCAGGTCCTCGTCGTCGAACGGAAGGCGGCCGGCAAGGAGGGCGTAGAGAATGACGCCGCAAGACCAGATGTCGGATGCAGTTCCGTCGTAGGCATCGCCCATGATAACCTCGGGTGCGGCGTAGTGGGGGCTGCCGCATGCGGTCTGAAGCATGTTGTCCTTGCCCTGCCAGACGGCCATGCCGAAGTCGGCGACCTTGATGTTCTTGTCGCGGTCGAGGAGGAGGTTCTCCGGCTTGAGGTCGCGGTGTGCGATGTTGAAGCGGTGGCAGTAGTCTATGGCGGTGATGATTTGGTGGAAGTAGGTGAGGGCTTCGGGGGCGGCAAGACGGCCTTTGTTGCAAAGGTAGTCGAAGAGCTCGCCGCCCTCGACGTACTCGAGGATGAGGTAAAGTTCTGTGGAGGTCTCCCAGACGTCGTAGAGGCGCATGATGTTGGGGTGGTCGATGAGTTTCATGATGACGATCTCGCGCTCGATGCTGTGGAGGATGCGCTCTGCCTCTTCGCCGAGGGTGCAGATGGACATGCGAGAATTGAAGAGGGCGTTCTTGGAGACAATCTTCACGGCTGCGTATTGGCCGGTCTTGGTATGCCGTGCGAGTCTTACTCGACCTTTCTGCGCGGTGAGTTCCTGGGTGATACACTGGCCTGGATCGACTGACCTGAGCTACCTTTGCCAATAGTTCTGCCAATCTTCCACAGGCCTATCATCTTGGGGTCGCCATCGCGTTTGCTGCTGTGAGGCAGTTGGTGAAACGAGCTTGAGGCAGCCATGATGATGGGGGAAGAGATGAAGACAGAGGCGACATGGGGAACTCCAGTGGATCTGCCTTGGGGGTCGCTGGGGCTTCGGTGTCAGCCGCCCAGCCGCGCGCCCGAATAGCGTCCCGCCACAGACGCGACGCGTCCAGCGCGCTCACGTGCCGCGTGTTTACGCACGGCCCAGCTCAAATTTGAAAGGTTTACTATCTATCCCTGACGGATACTCCGTCCCGATTTTGTGAGTTGGCTTAGATGCAATTGTATAAGCTAGCACTAAAATACTTGACAGAAGTTCCTCAATTGCCAGCGCTGCCTAAGGCCTGGGACTGCGGTAGCTGGAGTGATTCCATATGTCAGTTGAGTCACTGGCAGTCGTATTTGGATGCGCGCCCCTGTAAGGTTTGCTTCCAACCGCATTGCAATGTACATGAACGTCTTCTTACACGCGTGTCTATCAGGTGTTCTTCCATGAGGCATCGCAGCATTATGGGGCCCCCAATCATACCATTCTTCTCATAAGAGTCCTTCCCCCGCGCAGACTGAGGAACACAACAAGGCTCCCACCACAGACACCCAACTCCATCGAGGATGCTCTCCCTTGCAGCTCAGCAGCCGTGCATCTACTACGCGCAAGGCCGCTGTGCCAAAGGCAACCAATGTCGATTTTCTCATACTGCCGCGAAATCAGCTCCACCTCCCCCGCCCAAACCACACCAAAATCCCAATACTACGCCTTACTCCCAACTCAATCCCACGCCCGTCTGTGAGTTCTACCAGAGAGGTCTCTGTCGCTTTGGAGAGGAGTGCAAAAACAGTCACCGCATCACCCCTTTGCCGCCGCCGACGGTACTCTCGCCCGCCGCGCCTTCGTTCAGTCCTCGCCTCACATCGAGCACGACGGCTCCCCAGGATACGACTGTAGGGGCTCAGTTCACGCGGCCCGCATCGCAGAAGGATCCCTTTGGACCGTGCAAGTTCTTCGCCCAGGGACGATGCAGCAAGGGCGACGCATGCTCTTTTCCTCACCCCAAAGGCTCGTCGATCCTCGGCGTGATTCCATCCCATACCTCTGCAGTGTTCGCGCCTTGCAAGTTCTTCTTGCAAGGGAGGTGCGCGAAGGGTGAGACGTGCCCCTTCCCGCATCCTGCGCGTGAACCCAAGGAACTACGAAGCGCTTCGCGAGGTATCGACGTTTTCCCGGCAGCAGTGAGTCCTTTATGGTCCTATGTGACGAGTACCACATGTCTTGATATCCTCGTCAGAGCGTGGCCCATCTGGCTAGCGGCCCAGCGTCGACGATGCAGACAACGGAAACCCCACCAGCGCACCCCGAGACTGCACGAACCTCACCGCCCTTGGGGGCCGTGGATCACGACAAAAGTGGTACTGAAGAACCTGCCGCAGAGCCCACAACCACTCGCACCAAACTGGCTTGCACGGTGGTTTACGGGCCTGGGGCAGTCGTTCAGAGCGTCACCACTGCCTTCGAGTCCCCTGTTATTCTCCTGCACAACCTCCCTCCAACACTGACCCACGCCACCCTCATCGCCCTCGCCGAGCCCTTTGGGGCGCTCAAGAGCGCGATCCTCACTCCGGCGCGAGAAGCTCACTCGGTGCCCTCCGCCCGTCTCGAGTACCTCGCGCCCGCCGACGCCGCCCGCGCGGTCCTCAGCCTCGCCGGTGAACCCGCTCTCCGCTATGGCAAGCTGCAGGCCACCGCGCGCCTCGACCTGCGCACCGCCGAGAGCGGCACGGCGACGCTCCGCAGCACGAAGGCGAAGCTCAGCTGGTTCGCGCCCAGCCTCGTCGCGTGGGCGCACTACGGCGAGCTCTCGACCGCGAAGCGCGAGGCCGCGCGCCTCGACGGCCTCGCGTTCTCCGGGCGCACCCTGCGCGCGTCGTTCCAGACGCCGTCGTGGAACCAGCGCATGTCGTTCTCCGTCGAGCTCAAGGGCCTCCCGCTCGACGCGTCCGCCGCGAACCTCGAGCGGTTCTGCCGCGCGGGCTCGGTGACGATGGGCCGCCCGAGCTTCGTCGTGGACGACGCGCTCACGGAGCTGCGCGCTCTGCTGTCGCGGCACGGGCCCCTGGAGGCGTTCGACTTCGTGCCCCCCGACCCCCGGGCGCCGATACCTAAGCCCAAGCTCGTCGCGTTCGTGCAGTTCGCCGACCCAGACGCGGCCGCGCGCGCGGTCGTGGCGCTGCACAGCACCCACCAGCGGTTCCTCCGCGGGAGCCCGATTTTCCTCGAGCTCATCCACTCCGTCAAGTACGCGCTGCCGCAGGCGCAGTTCGCCGCGCTCCAACCGGAGATCGACGCGCTGCGGGACGCGCTCGAGACGTGCAAGTTGCGGTATCACGATAGGGACGAGCACGGCGCCGCTGTCGAGCGGGTCAGTGTGCGCGCGTACGGGCCCGACGCGCAGGCGCTCGGACGACTCAAGAAGGAGCTGGAGGCGATGCTGAAGGGCGACGTCGTGCGCGATGGGCAGAACCAAGTCGTCTGGCAGGAGGAGTTCACGAGGCCCGGCGGGAAGGCCTTTCTGGATAATCTCGCCGTCGAAACCCAGGCGTTCGTCCGCTGCGATGACCGCACGAGGACGATCCATCTCTTTGGCAGCCAGGCAGCCCGAGCGGCCGCACGCACGCGCATCCTTGAACGGGTCGAGCAGCTCGCCGCCGCCGAGCACGTCATCGAGCTGGACGACATGTCGTTCCGCCGCATGCTGCATGGGGGCTTCCACGCGCTCCAAGCCTCGCTCGCCGACAAGGTCTTCCTGGACGTCGTGCGCCGGCAGCTCGTCGTGCGCGGGGACGACGCGGACATCCGCACCGCTCGCGCCGAGGTCTCGCAGCAGCACGCCGTCCAGACCACAGAGCGGTCCTCCACGGACGACACGCCCTGCCCGGTCTGCTTCTGCGATGTGTCCGAGCCCTTGGCGCTCCCGTGTGGGCACACCTACTGCCGATCCTGCCTGCAACACTACCTGGGCTCCCTCGCGCACGCCAGGGGGCCCCACCTCAGCGGCTTGCCTTGCCTCGACCACCCAGGACGACGGGACGCCCGCGGTCTGCGGACGCGGCGTCCCCCTCTCCACCATCCGCCTGCTGCTCTCGCCGGAAGAAGAAGAGCGCCTGCTCGCCGCGACGTTCCTCGCGCACATCCACAGCCGCGCGCACGAGTTCAGGTACTGCCCGACGGCGGACTGCCCGACGGTGTACCGCGCGGGCGCGGCGGACACGGCGCTGCGCTGCCCGGCGTGCCACGCGCGCGTGTGCGCGGCGTGCCACGTCGGCGCGCACGACGGCCTGAGCTGCGCGCAGTACCGGGACCACGCCGCGGGCGGCGGGGACGGCGCGGAGGCGTTCGAGCGCTGGCGCGCGGAGCACGACGTGCGGCCGTGCCCCGGCTGCGGCACCGGCCTGGAGAAGAACGGCGGGTGCAACCATATGCACTGTGCGCAGTGCGGAGCCCATTTGTGCTGGGTGTGCATGAAGGTGTTCGGCGAGACGGACAGCGGCGGGGGCGTGTATGCACACATGAGGAGGGAACACGGTGGTATCATGTAGGAGAACATGCGACTCTTCTCAGCATTCCCTACACGGTACAGCTGGATGTATATAATTGTGATGCAGGTTGGCCGTACGGTCGAGCGTCCAGGAAGAAAGGCTTGCTATTGGTTGATTGCCTGCATGAGATCAGAGGAAGCAATGCATCGACCGTAATGCTACAGGACAATCGACTCTGTCTCGTGCATCCTCGGGGCTACGCGCGGTACGCGGGGCTCTGGTAGAACTCACACAATGAGAGATGAGGAGTAGTAGTGTGGGCATTCGGGCGTAGCTTGGGCTCAGGACGTCAAATAGTGCGATGCAAGCGTCAATCGCATTCACAGATGGATGTAGTAATGTACAGAAGGTCGGGAGGAGACATCGACAGGAGTCGGGAAATGTAGGTCGGGCAAAGTGGAGAGCGCGGGATACAAAGCAAGCTTGGGCGGCGCAACTACTGCTACGGGAAGTACTCTGATAGTCTGGCAAGCAACATGGAATCAGGGGCTGAGGGGATCATCAACGGGCTCATATGCACAGGGATAGAGTCATGGTCGCGGACAGAGTAAAACAAGTGGGGCCGGGTACGACAAGATGAGATGGAGATTGCGAGGCGAGGGTTGAGGTAATATGTGACCGGAAGCATGAGATGGGATGGCGCGGATTACTCACTACGAGACGTGAACGCGGGATAAGCAAGTGCGTAGAATGGCAGATGGAGTCCCGTCTAGTACAGGACGGCGGTGTCCATGAATGATCGGAACATCCGAGGCCAATAAGAATATGTGGATAACGTAGGGTGATGCCGAGACAAGGAATCATCGCGGGTCGTCAAGAGTCGTTAACGCGATGCAGGGTAGAGGAATAGCCAAGAAAGCAGATGCGGGAGACGTAGATGGTGTCCAAGTATACTGTGCGGATCGCATACAGCGTGAAGCGTGTTCAGTACTGGCCGCCGAACCCCGGGCTCTGCAGGCCGTACAACACGGGTGACTTCGACAACGTCGGCAGGAACGGGTCAAACAGGCTTGACCCGCCGGGACTCTGGAAGAAGCTCGCAAAGTCGTCGTCGAACGCGCTGCGAGTCCCGCGAGAAGGGGTTCCGAATGGGGACATCGGCCGCGGGTCAGAGCGTGAGCTTGTCGGTCGTGACAGAGGGGTCCTCTTCGGCGTCCTGGGAACAGCCATCGGCGGCGAACGCGGGGTGAAAGAAGGTCCGGGCTCGCCAGCGAGTAAGTCGTCGACATTGTCTGGGCGGAGGTATGGCGCTCGGTGAGAGAAGAGAGTTGGGAGATCGTCTATGAGCGTAGGAGACAAGCCATGCCTGGAGAGCGAGCGCATGTGCGGTGACTTGAACGGGGAGAAGTTGAACAGCTCCGCTTCGAGGTCCTCGAGGCGGCGCGGGGGAGTGGAGGGCAATGACGAAGAGGGCGGATACTCAGGAGACGAGGGCCTCTCCTCAATATCTTCTACATCGGAGTACGCCGATGTGACCATTGCAGTCACCTCGACCTCGGACTGCGGTGAAGGCGAGCGCGTTAAGCGACCAGACGCCGCGTGTTGCTCCATCGCGCGCATGATGTCCTCCACACTCGCAGTCATGGGTGGAGGTGTCACCGGACGTGCGACGACCGGTTCGACTGCTGCCTGTGGTGGAGTTCCCTTCGGCGGAGTCTTCTTCGCAGGGCTGCTCTTTGCGGCTTTCTTCTTGGGTGTCCGGAAACCATATCGAGTTGTGGCTGCCGCTCTCCTCTCCAAAGTAGGCGATGGAGGAGGTGGAAGAACCGGCATTGGCTGATCAGATGCATGAGTTCGGAGACTGCGCGAGAGGAGAATGGGGGAGCAGACCTTAGAACGTTTCTTAACAGTGCTGCCGTCACCGTCTGCTCTTGCTTTGCCCTTGCCCAAATCCCTCTTGTTCGACTTCGGGGCAGTTGCGAGCTGAGGCGGCGCTGGGCCGTCAGACTGCAGCCACAAGGCTTCTGGGTCTTCGATGGGTCCCGCCATCTGAGGTGACGCCGAAGCGACGGCAGGGGAAGGATCGCGGGAGCTCTCTTCGCGTAGGCTGTGCTGGGATGACAGTGCGGGACTTGAGGAGCAGCTATTGCTTGACACCAGCTCTGGCACAGAGGACGACGATGGTGGTCGCTCGATAGGAGAACTGTTCTGGACGATGTCCTTCTTCGCAGTATCGGCACCACGAGACGTTGAGGCGATACCCAGTGGATGGTGCGTCGCATCCTGAACGGTGGATGCGGATGCGGCACGAGATATAACCCGGTGGTAGTTGGAGGAAGGGGGAAGTGGGGGGAAGAGTACGTCGGCGGGGGGCTGCTGTTGCTGTGAGCAAGCAATCTGATAATATGGCTGGTGATAGGGGTTAGCGGGAGTGACGTGGGGGAAGTAAGGCGGCAGCATTGGCGCAGGCGTCATTATTGGGAGGGAATGCGCGTCGTCCTCACTCGGCTGTTCGACGCTGACAGCCTTCCTACGCTTCGCCTTCGAGCCACCCGACTCATCGGCAGCGCGCTTCTTCGAGGCCTTGGTGGCTGGAGCATTGTTGACCATATCCGCGCATAGGGTCTTCTTGAAGCCGCCGCCCTCGAAGCAAGGAAGATCGCAATCCCAGACTGCCCACAAACTCTTCCCCTCCGTTCTGTCTCGCGGGACTTTGCGGAACACAGCCATGGTACTGAGGGCATGTCGGACGGAGTTCATCCACGTGGGTTCCCCGCGCCTGTAGTATGGGTAGACAGTGGTGATGAACTCATAGATGTCCTGCAACGCCAAAGCATGTATTGGCGATGCCAAGATGGCCTGGCCGATGATGGCCGCGTACGAGAGGTCTGGCTTGAGGTTTGAATAGGGACCGGGTGGAAGAGTGTACGGTAGACAGTCCTCCTCCTCCAAAGGCGCTGGTCTCATGGGTCCCGGAGATGAGACAAGATTGACGACAGGTGGAGGACTAGAACGTGGCGTTGGTGGACATGATGAGGTAGGTTCACGGTTGGAGGGTGTCTGTGGATTCAGGAACGGTGGGAGGGGCACCTTGAAAAGCCCGTGGCTGTGATTCGTGGACGGCGTCGCAGGCCCTCCACGTTTATCCTGGAAAACGTTAGCTATGTGCACAATGATAGTCAACTCGGTAGGAGACATACCAATGTGCGCCTCGAACCTGAAGCCTCACCCACTACTCGCTCGCTGTAGTACCTATAGTGATGTGGGGTCTCGGGTGGGTACTACGTGAATTGCAGATCGCGTCAACGACACGTAGAGAATTGGACGCGTCAAACTCACATTCGTTGCATCCTGACGCGTCGTATGATGTGTCGGAGTGAATGGGACGCGTGTATCTTCGCGCGGTCGCGACATGGACACTACCCGACATGCCCGTCACTGTCATGAACCAAAACCCGCTGTGCAACAGCCTACACACCTCGCCTGCGGTCTAGTTTAGCGCGGTTCCGCTGTTCAATTATGAGCTCCATCTTATCCCGAGGACGCTGGGTTGCCGCGTCCGATTGATCTCTCCTTGCAGGCGTTCTCGGGGCAGGCGAAGGTTCTCGCGAGGAAGAACTGGACACGGATTCGGAACGACTCCGTGAGGGTCGACTAGAACCGGCTACCATGCGTTCATAGAATTCGGTAGAAAGCTTGGGAGGTGCTTTCTGAGGTTGTGGAGGCTCCTTGGGCATGAACGGCTGGTTGCGGAGGAGGACTTCCATCATTTCTGTCTGTTTCGCCTTGAACTGCTCTTCAGTGAGTCCGAGTCTGCTGAGAGTTTCTCTGACAGGATCGGGTTTCGGAGGAGGTGGAGTCACAGGGCGAGGAAGGATCTCCCGCAGCCTCTGAGAGGGCATGGCGGGTAGGAGAGGTAAGACGATGTCAGAGAAGATGGCGGGAGGAGAGAGAGCGAGAGAGAGCAAGGCACGATGGACCACTGCCGTTACCCGACAGGGTAAGACCCTGCTAGCACATTACGTAATTCAAACTAGCCCGACCATTGGCTGGGTTGTACCTCGTTAACTCAGCGGCGCTGCTTATCTGCACGGAAATAATCCATCCCGATACTTGCGGGGACTGTGCTGTGCGAAGTCAGACTCGAGCCAGATCTACACCGTTCCTCCACCATCCCCGCTCGTTGACTGCGAGGATGCCCTACCACAATCTCAAGGGTGAGCGTATTGCATACTACGCTGGCTGGTGGGTTAACGCAGCAGATAGCTCTGATCAAGGGCATCCGGGCATGCAAGGCGAGTCGCGTTTACATTCCAATTACGTGCCAAGCAGCCGTGCTCATCCAAGTACGCAGACTGTCGCAGACGAGCGGGCCCTCATCAAACAAGAGTCTGCTGCCATACGTGCCTCTTTCCGTGAAGAAGACTCCTACGCAAGACACAACAATGTCGCGAAACTCCTCTACATACACATGCTCGGATTTGAAGCACACTTCGGCCAGATCGAATGTCTCAAGCTCGTAGCAAGCCCTCGATTCGGAGACAAGCGTCTTGGTTATTTGGGCATCATGCTGTTGTTGGATGAGAGCCAGGAGGTGCTCACGCTTGTCACGAACTCCTTGAAGAAGTACGTCCACAGAGTTGCTCTCCGGTGGATCATCTAACCCCAGATGCGAAGTGACATGAACCATGCAAATATGTATGCGGTCGGCTTGGCCCTTTGTACCTTCGCGGATATCGCATCCGAAGAAATGTCGCGAGATCTGGCCAACGAGATCGAGAAGTTGCTAGGTTCAAGTAACACCTACATCCGCAAGAAGGTATGTAGTATTCTAGTACGTCTCCTACGACCCTGTGCCCATAGTACCGCTTTAGGCCGCGCTATGCGCCCTCCGTGTAGTTCGCAAAGTCCCAGACCTCGCAGATCACTTCGTCTCGAAAGCCAAGAACCTCCTTGCGGACCGCAACCACGGCGTCCTGCTAACGGCCATTACCCTCGTCACGGAAATATGCGAAATCGATCCCCCAAGTCTAGAGGAGTTCCGCAACGTACGGACTTGTGCGCATTCACTTTGTGTATCACACTCACGTTCCCACATGTCAACCAGGCTGTGCCATTGCTCGTGCGCCATCTGAAGTCACTTGTCACGACGGGCTACAGCCCGGAACATGACGTCTCAGGAATCACCGACCCGTTCCTCCAGGTCAAGATTCTGCGTCTCATGCGCCTCTTGGGCAGGGGAGATGCGCGGGCGAGTGAAACCATGAACGACATCCTCGCTCAGGTTGCAACCAACACAGATTCGACGAAGAATGTCGGCAATTCCATTTTGTATGAGACTGTCATGACTGTACTCGAGATCGAGGCGGACAGCGGCTTGCGGGTCATGGCGATCAATATCTTGGGCAAATTCCTGAGTAACCGGGACAACAACATCCGGTATGTTCCCCGACGTACTTTATTACCTATCATATGCATCTGACGCCGGGCGCGGGTGCTAGATATGTTGCGCTGAACACGCTCAACAAGGTTGTCGCGATCGACACCAACGCAGTCCAGCGGCATCGCAACATCATCCTCGACTGCTTGCGCGATGGCGACATCTCCATCCGCCGGCGCGCGCTCGAGCTCTCGTATGCACTGATTAACGAGCAGAACGTCCGGATTCTCATCCGGGAGCTGCTCGCGTTCCTCGAGGTTGCGGACGATGAGTTTAAGCTCGGGATGACGACGCAGATCTGTCTCGCAGCGGAGCGCTTCGCGCCAAACAAACGCTGGCACATTGACACCGTCCTGCGCGTCTTGCGACTCGTAAGTGCCACCGTCTCCCCACTTCATTCGCAGATATAACGGGCGCTCCAGGCTGGGAACTTCGTTAGGGAAGAGATCCTCTCCGCCTTCATCCGGCTTGTTGCGCATACGCCGGAACTGCAAGCGTACACAGCCTCCAAGCTCTACTCCTCATTGCGAGCGGACATCTCACAAGAGTCCCTCACGCTCGCCTCTACATGGGTGATTGGCGAGTACAGCGAGATCCTCCTTGAGGGTGGCCTCGTCGACGAGGAGCAGCCCAGGGTCGTGAGTTCCTCCGTGTTATAATTTGCTTCTGCAGAACCTTTTTTGACATTGCTGCGATGTCCATAAAAGATCTCAGACAAGGAGATAATCGACCTCCTCATCTCCGTCCTCGACTCGCCTTACGCCAACTACCTCACCCGCCAATTCGTCCTTACCGCCCTCACCAAAATCTCGGCGCGGCCGACGACATCCGCTGCACAGCAGGAGCGAATACAGACACTGCTCATGACGTACACGACAAGCCCCGAGCTAGAGCTCCAGCAGCGCGCTGTCGAGTTCGCTAGCCTGTTCAACCTTGGCGAGATCAGGTCGGGCGTGCTAGAGCGCATGCCCGCGCCTGAGCTGAAGGCAACTGTACTTGGTGTCGGTGCGTTAGCAGCGGTTGATCTTCATGCTGTACTGCGATTTACTCAATCGTATGCAGTGAGCGAGAACAAGCCTGTAGGCTCAGTACAGCCCGGCCAAGACGTGAGTATCGCTCGGAAGTCAGTCAACACAATCAACTGAACCTGATTATTAGGCGGATCTCTTGGGCGACGCAGTCCCCAGCGCACCCGCTACGAACGGTCAAGCTGCTGCCCCGGCCACACAAGACCTACTCGCCGAGATCTTCGGCAGTTCTGGGTCCTCCGCCCCAACCTCCTCCAGTTCGCCCGCACCCGCACCTGCGCAACGCAACATCGCCCAGGACATTCTCGGACTGTTCGACTCCCCCTCTGCCCCTGCAGCTGCCCCCGCCGCTGCCGCCCCCGCGTACGCCGCCCAATCCTCCCTGTTCGGCGGGCCTGCGGCGGCACCCTCCCCCGTGCCCCAGGCCGCATCTCCCCCGGCTGCACAGGCCCCGGCGGTAACGGGGTACACCGCGTACGACAAGAACGAACTCCGTATTACGCTCACACCGCAGACGTCGCCGACGCGCCCCGGTCTCGTCCGGATTCTCGCGCACTTCGTGGCGACAGGCGCGAACACCTTGACGGGGCTCAACTTCCAGGCCGCCGTGCCCAAGGTATTTATCACTTTTTAGATACAAGCTGGTAGGGTCGCTGACGCAGGTAACCACAGTCGCAACAACTACAGATGGCGCCCATCTCGAGTCCGGACGTCGCACCTGGTCATGCAGAGACGCAGGAAATGCGTGTACTGGCCCCTGCTGGCGTAAGTAAACCACAGTAGCCAAGAGGGAAAGCAGCTGACCTACTCTCTCCAGGCGAACATCCGTCTACGGTTGCGCATCGCGTTCAACGTAGCAGGACGTGCGGTGCAGGACCAAGTTGACTTCGCTGGGTTCCCGCCGGGCCTGACGGGCGGTTCATGATGTGCATAATGTGTAGTAGAAGTCTCGGATGGTGCAGTATTTTATCGGTTCGCTCTGGAATGCATACCTCTTCGGCATTTGGCCTGGCGCTGTATACTTGCATGCAGAGACTGAACATAAAAGTGGTGTTACCGCATCCCGGTCAACAACACCGCCAACAGAACCAGATGATCGGCAAGAAACATGATTGTAGTAACGAATCCTAAAGTACGCATACATAGCAGAGAGACCTATCGTACAACATAAAACACCAATGCGACTCAGATGAACATCTGCAACGGGTGGCGATCGTAGACATTTTGGCCCTCGCTCAGCTCGCCAAGGTCGGGGTAGAACGGCACGAGCGCGTCTTCGGCGCCGAGGTAGAGCGAGTTGTAGATCCGCCAGTACACCTCGCGCACCTTCCGCGCGGGGTGGAAGAGGCCCTGGAGGGTGTAGCTGAGGAGGACCCCGGGGCCGAGCGTGACGCGCATCGCCTCAATGGCCTCCATGACCGCGCCGATGACGTGTGGGGACGTCTCGAAGCAGTTCGGCCAGACGAGGTTCATGAGGTGGAGCATAGAGTCCTCGCACCCGAGACCGGCGACGCCGAGGGCGAGATGCTTGACGATCGTGCTCGCCGTCTGGCGATGGACGAGATCGCGGTCGGTGAGCGCGTCTTCGAGCATAGTGACGACAGAGTCTGCGTAGTAGGCCGACTGGGGGCCAACATACTCGAAGACGAAGGAGAGCGCCTTCAGACAGCCGGTACGAACGTTGAGTTCCGCTGTGCGGTACTCGTTGAGGATGGCAGGGATACATGTGAAGGCTACAGGATGCGGTCAGCAACACTACATCAAAATAAAGAGCGACAGGAACACTCACGTCCGCAAGTCTCCGCGACAATGGCGATGGCGACGGTACTGCATACACGACTCTGACGCTCTTGCACGCGCAAGTTCGTGAGCAGCACTTGCAGGACGTCCTGGGGACCCAGACTCTTCGCAATGTAACCGAACGAGTTGACGGCCGCACGTCGGATACCCTTCTTGTGCGCCTTCAACAGGTCCAAGAGCTCGAAGCAGATACGCATCCACTCGCGGGCGGGGACGAACTCGGCACCACGATCGGCAATACGGCCAATCAAGTTAATGGTCGCCTCCTGCACCTTCTCGTGTCGGTTACGAAGAATAGGGGTCATACGAGGCACTACACGGAAATCATTAGACTTTTCATCGCTCCCGGAAGAGGGAATCACTTACAGAGATCCTTCACGGGCGGGTTCATCTGCGTCATACCGACTACGTTGGCGATAGCACCCTCCGCCGCGATGATACTGCCGAGTGTATCGGGGTACTCCTCACCGAGCTGCTCAAAGAGCACGAGGCCAAGCTTGCTGAGAAGCTGATCCTCTCCACACTGCTTGATGACGACGGCGAGACGCGTTGTAAGGTCGGCCGCTTGTTGACGGACCTTCGCGCTCTTGTTGTTCAGCCGCCAGAGGATCGTCGAGACGATCTGAGTGAGGTATGGCTTCACGCGAATGCCTGAACGCAGAGTGTTAGTGATATCTCTAGACGTAGCGGATACCAAAACGTACCGAGAGCATTGACGACAGTCCCGAAACCGTCCAGCATGACCTGATCCTCTGTGGTCTGCTCCTGGAAGGCGTAGATGATACCGTCGACAAGTCGTACTTCGAGTCGTTCGTCGATATCGGAGGCACCGAGAGACGCGACGACCTTCGTGATAGTCTCCATGACCATCTTCCGGTACGGCTCCGCTTCGTCCTTCAGGTCGTTAACGATGCGGCCCACGATCTCCGCGACACCAGCTTTCTGCGCAAGCTCGACCGTGGTCTCAACGACCTGGCGGTAGTTGCGGCGGTCGAGCGCCATCCGGCGGACCCAGAACGCCTTGAAGAAGTCCGGTAGGATGTCCTGCTTGATGTACTGCGGGGTGACACCCTCCGTCGCCGCGCACTGCTGCACGACCTTCAGGACGATCTTCTTCATCTCCTCGTCCGACGTTTGGAACTCGCGGATGAGGATGATGGTGACCTCCTTGATGTAGTACTGCACGTACTCTGGGTCCATGAGCGGGAGGATGAAGCCGATAGCCTTCAGGAATGCTGCCAAGCTCTTGCCACGGTGGAGACGGATACCGACCCAAAGCGGCTTGAGCACGTTGTCGAAGGACTCGATACCGTAGGGAGCGGCAGCTTCCGCCAGTGCGGCCAGAGCGAGCGCAGTCATCGTCCGCACCTTCGTCTGCTCATCCTGAAGACCGTGCGCGATGCAGTCCACGAGGTTGCGCAGGTGAGGGAGAACAGCGCAGCCCATCATGATGGCAATCTGCTGGACGATGCGGATACCGGTATGGCGAGCTTGCCAGGACTTCTTGCTTCGACAGACGGCCTTCAAGAAGGGGAGCAGCGAGGGGATACCGAGAGCAGACGCGACGACGGAGAACGCACGGGCGGTGGTGTTACGCACGTATTCGTCGGCGTGGTCGATATCGGGACGCATGGTGGAGATCATGTGGGCGAGACCAGCGGCCTTGGACAGGTTCGAGATGATCTCGCGACCCTCGACACGAGCGTAGTAGTCTTCGTCGATGAGCAGGGGCTCGATGACGACAAGGATCTTGTGCACGTACGGTCGAACAAGATCGTCAAGCTTGTAGAGAACGCGGTCGATGACCTTCACCAGCAGATGCCGCTCCTGGTCCTCCAGCGTCCGCTCCATGAGCAGAGGCAGGATCTTGTCGAACAGAGGACCCGCACCGAACTCACGAGCCTTGTCCGTGATCTGACGGAGAGCGGTCTTCCGGACGGGAGGAGTACCGTTCTTAATCTTGAGGAGCAGCCGCATGATCTTGCGCTCCTTCATTTCGTCGACCGACATCTCCGTCTCGTCCTCCTCCTTCAAGATCTTGGCGAAGTATTGAGCGTCTTCCGCCTTGAAGAACGCCAGATTGCCGACGCCAGGTATCTCGGTGGGAAGCTCAGGAGCGAGGCCAGCTGCGGCGGCCATGGCTGCCGCATCCGAGCTTTCTTGAATCTGGAAGCCGCCAACTTCGGTGACGGGCGTTGCAGACAGTTTGGGAGGTCGGACAAGCGGTGCATAGCCAGGAGGGGGAGTGACGATAGCGTAGCCAGCGGAAGGCAAAAGGGTGTCGAGCTCTTCGTCGGTGAGGTACCGGTTGTGCTTGTCCTCGTGCATGAAGCCGGGTGCATTCATGATGATGGGGGTCATGGCCACCTCGGGGGCAGCAGCGGGTGCCTGGTCCCAACGCGACCTCTTCCCGCTGGGAGTTTCGCCCGCGACGTCGGCAGGGGTCGCATCCCACCTAGACCGCCGCTTCTTCGGCGCAGCGCCCTCGAGAGCCTCTTTTGACCACTCACCCTTGTTCTCCTTGTCCTCCTCCTTCTCCTTCGGAGGCTCCTCGATGTCCCAGCGCCGTTTGCGCTTCGTGCCCTGAAGCGCGGCGAGTTCCTTCTGCGCCTCCTCGAGCTCTTCGCGCGGCGGCGTTTTGTCGAGGTCCATCTTCGACTGGCCCGCCTCGCGTGCCTCCTTCTCCTTCTCCTCGATTGCCCTCCTCACCCGCTCCTCCTCCTTCTCCAGGCGCTGCAACCTCATCGCCTCTTTGTATCCGCCGCCGTCCACCTCCTGACCCTCTGAAACCGCCTTGAATGCGTCCGCGCTTTCGTGGGCCTGGCGGTTGAACCTTCGGTTGTGGTAGTCGGACTGGCGAGAGGCGATTTGACGCTTCGAGGCCGTCTCAGCAAACGGGTCGATGTCCTCCTCCTCCGCCATTTCCGCGAACTCCTGCAGCACCTCCTTCGGCGCCGTAAACGAGTCGATGAGTCGTGGTGACCTTGGAGAAGACATGATGAGAAGTCAGATGAGAAGTGAATGGAGAGAACGGAAGGGTGTGAGCGTTTGCGATTCACCGTCGGGGGCTGAGTAAACGGCGCCACAGCGGAGTATCAATGTTTGGTCTCCGACAAAACCACTTGAGCGCCGAACGCTTCTGTGCTACTTCTGTGTCGTGTTGCTGAAATATCAAACATACATATACGTGCTCCTGCTGTCGAGTTATACACCCCTCAACTGCTGTTATACGCGTTAAGCTACCCTGGAATGCGCCTGAGATCACGGAAAACGGAACCACTGTTGACGGACATGATGACCAAGTCTGCACCCAGCTTCGGCAAGCTCTCCTGGCTATCGACCATTCGTCGCCCTTGTGGCCTTCGCTGCTGCATTCTCGCGTCTTAGCTCCTGGATCACGGCCTACGCGGTTATCGTGGTCAACCTCGGCACACTCAATTATACCGCTCCCATTGCACGGGGAAGAACGTACCGCCAGAGCCTCGGGATTGACACCCCCTTCGATCAAGTTCACGCAAGTTGCAAGCGTCTCTTTGTCAAGACCCGTGTTGAGCAACTGGGAGATGTCGTGGAGAGCTAGGTGCGCCAGTTGCAGAAGCTTCGCCGACTGCGATATATACAGAATACACGAAGAAGACGTACTGTCCAGGGTTTCCGCCGCTGCCGATCGACGCTCTGCTTCTCGCGTGGACATCCCAACAGTTTGTATCGCAAGGCAGCGGTCTACGCGATAGAAATGGCTGGCGCGCTCAGCTTTGTGGACTGGCTGGCTGAAGTGGCGGAGGCGAAGCCGCAAAGTCGCGGCTTGTGTGCGCGTCGCGTCGCGCCTCATAGTGCATGCTTAGTCATACTCGCTGAGTCTGTGCTGTGTCTTCGAAGCCATCCTGACCAAAGCACGTCTCGCCAGGGTGGGTTGGCGTTATTCATTCGCTTGAAAGTCCACCGTATATAGACCGCGATTCCTAAGAAGCTGATCGACCCATCGTACTTAAGGCGGACGCAGGAGCAGTGGACATCCATCCAACTTGACCCGGGACTTCCCCCCCTAACCCGTTGAACCCCGATCAACAACTCCAGCCTCTATCGCAATGTCTACCACTGAGTACAAGTCGCCCCTCGAGGGCTACGAGAACGCAGAGCCGCTGCCGACGACGTTCAACGCCGACGGCAAGTCGTACTACAACCCTCCGGGCCCGCGCTCCGCCGCGTACGACGACTTCCCGGCGCCGATCAAGTCAGAGAACAACGGCTTCGACTTCCACAGTGAGTCCTGTTCACCATGACTATCCGCTCAAGGGCTGATGCTGACATGCCGATCCAGTCTACTACCATCCCAACTCGCCTGTGGAGAAGAAGTACGCCGCGGAGCTGCACGAGCGCATCCGACGCGAGTTCCCCGAGGTATGTATACACTGCAACCGCGCATTAGAGCTCAGCTGATATTCATGCCGCGTTAGTTCCGCATCTATAAGCTGTGGGACAAGGCCGTGGGCCCTCACCCGGTGCCCATGTTCGAGGTGAACGTCTTCACGCCGCACCAGACCGGCACGTTCTTCTCCTGGCTCGTGGTGAACCGCGGTCCGCTCTCGTGAGTGACGTTCCTATGCTCGGCTGGAGGGCTTGCTAACGGAGCGCATTTACCAGCGTCCTGGTCCACCCGAACACCGGCGATGCGCTCAAGGACCACACGGAACTCGCGACGTGGATGGGCAGGCCGTACCCGCTGTACGTGGATATGCTGAAGACGTTCCAGCGCCCCGCTAGCTCCAGTTAGTCAATGTCTCCACCTGTGTACTACTACTAGGATTGAATCAACGCACTGTATACCATTGCCAAGGACGATACTGACATCAATGCATGGCGGCTGAGATTTGAGGCAGCTTGACTTGCCTCCTTGCATCAGCTTCTTGTCGCACCTTGAGCACGCTCCGCCTCGGACACGCGATGGTGAGAGGCAAAGGAAAATTATCTAATAAACAATACAAATACACCCAGTACAGAGATACACAGACAAGACAAGCCACGCCCAAACACCCTTACGTGCGCTCACCGCGCAACCGACGGGCGAGAGCCTATACAATCTAGGTCAGCGACTATCGAGCAGCGAGAATACGAGGACCGCGTACCAAGTCTTTGGGCTGGATCGTTACACGCTTTGCGTGGATCGCAGCGAGGTTGGTGTCCTCGAAGAGCGAGACGAGGTACGCCTCGGACGCCTCCTGGAGCGCCATGACGGCGGAGGACTGGAAGCGCAGGTCGGTCTGTGCAACGCGTGCCCATCAGCACAATGCGTCAAATCCCACGGAGGATTAAGACAAACCTTGAAGTCCTGCGCGATTTCACGGACGAGCCGCTGGAAGGGCAGCTTGCGGATGAGGAGCTCGGTCGACTTCTGGTACCGACGGATCTCGCGGAGTGCGACGGTACCAGGCCGGAAGCGATGAGGCTTCTTCACACCGCCGGTCGCCGCCTAAGAACAAGTGCACATGAGCGTGATGCTCGAAAACGGCGAGGGTAGGAGTGGCTTACAGCTGCGGTCTTGCGCGCCTGGGACTTGGCAGCGAGCTGCTTGCGGGGCGCCTTGCCACCGGTGGACTTGCGAGCGGTCTGCTTGGTGCGGGCCATTGCTGATAATGTGCTGAAGTTGTTGGTGGTTGGTGGTGGTGGCGAAGGTGCAGAAGCCGGCGGGTGGAAGGGCGGATGGATGGGGGGTGGCTGCTGCCGCGCCTCGGGTACTTATGCAAGGCGCCGCGACGCGTCGGGGGCACGTGCGCCTACGCGTTGACGCCGTTCAACAGAAATAAGGTTCACACACGTGATCGCAGCCACAGGCGCGTCCGGGCGTCCGATATAAGCAGGCGCGCCAAGTCCCCAGAGCTGCACTCACCCTCACTCCTCCACAAGCCCTCTCACCTCCTTCGCCTCGTCGAAGCCACCAAATTCGCTTTCAAGCACATTCTCAACCGCCTCTACTTCTATCAACATGTCTGGCCGTGGAAAGGGTGGAAAGGGTCTCGGCAAGGGTGGCGCGAAGCGTCACCGCAAGATTCTCCGCGACAACATTCAGGGTAAGTCTCCTCAACAATATTCGTACTTCATGCGCTGACAAGATCGTCAGGCATCACTAAGCCCGCCATCCGTCGTCTCGCCCGTCGTGGTGGTGTCAAGCGTATCTCCGGTCTCATCTACGAGGAGACCCGTGGTGTTCTCAAGATCTTCCTCGAAAACGTGAGTTGCCTTCAAAGCTATATGTCGGTCTTTGTCTGACTTTGACATGTCCAGGTCATCCGCGACTCTGTGACCTACACTGAGCACGCAAAGCGGAAAACTGTTACCGCGCTCGACGTTGTGTATGCCTTGAAGCGTTCGGGCCGCACATTGTACGGGTTCGGCGCATAGAGGGGTTTCGGCGACTTGTTTATTTCCTTGTATCATTATGTGAATAGTGTATAACAGCGGGCTCTAATCGTCCTTGGGCTTCCTCGCAACTCCTCCATGTTCGATGATCATGTTAGAACGCTGCGTAATGTTGTTAACCAAATGGCCGAAGTACTGATGACTGGTGAGGTACTCTTGCCCAGCGCGACGCTTGGGCTTTTAACCTCTTCTTTGGAGAACTCGTCCAAGAACTCATCCAGCCATAACGTTCTGCACTCGCATGTGTCAATGTTGCATGCGCAGCGCGCTTGATCCGGGTAGAGCCTGAATACAAGACACCGACCAAGGTGCACCGGCGACGGTGTACAGCCGGTCAATGTCTGCTGACCCCCAGGTGCAGCCACAGGGATGATCACGGCGACCACCACTGCCGTCTCTCGGGAACGGCGATACCCGTCCTGTGTACTTGTCGACTCTTGTGTTCTGTCTGATGAGAGTGGTACACACAAACGTTATGAGAGTTCGGTAAGGCAGTCGAAGCACCATTTAGGAGCCGAGGGGGGACACACGGAAGCAAGGGACGCGGCAGACGCGCAATGATGCGGTAGGCGCTAATCTGGCCCCGCCGATCTCATATCACATGCCGGCTAAACGGGCGCGAGAACGACGGCCGGACACCGACCCCAGCTCCCTCCTTAAAGCTCTCAGCCTCCGCCTCGCCGCCTCCACCATCCCTCTCTCCCCCTCATTCCACCGCCATGGCCACCATCACGACCCCCGTCACAAAGCTCTTCAAGATCAAGCACCCCATCCTGCTTGCAGGTGAGCCATGTCGTTAACCATGTGCGTGAAGCGACAGCAGCTCAAAAGCGACATGGTGCATAGGCATGAACGTGGCTGCTGGTCCTGAGCTTGCGGCTGCTGTTACCAACGCGGGTGGCCTCGGTGTCATTGGCGGTGTCGGCTACACCCCTAAGATCCTGCGGGCGCAGGTAAGCTTTCCCGGCGACCGAGAGACCCATGGTATTCCATGCTCACCACTACTCCGTAGATTAAAGCGCTCAAGGATGACCTTGTGGACAAGAACGCGCCTTTCGGTGTCGACCTCTTGCTACCGCAGGTCGGTGGAAATGCTCGCAAGACGAACGTGAGTAACATCCACGTACACTCCATGCTATCTCTAACGCTATTGGTACCTCAGTACGATTACACGAAGGGCCAGCTGCCTGACCTCCTCGACGTCATAATCGACGAGAAGGCCTCCCTGTTCGTCTGCGCCGTCGGTGTTCCCCCCAAATGGGCAGTCGACAAGCTGCACCAGGCGGGCATCCCCGTCATGAACGTGAGTCCCACCTCCGCACGCGCCCCACCCTCAACCAACTCAACCCCGCAACCCAGATGGTCGGCCATCCCAAGCACGTCACGAAGGCGCTGGACGTCGGCGTCGACCTCATCTGCGCGCAAGCCGGTGAGGGTGGCGGCCACACGGGCGACATCCCCGCGACGCTGCTCATCCCTGCCTGCGTCGACATCTGCAAGGGTCGCAAGTCGTCGCTGACCGGCGAGCCCATCTACGTCATCGGCGCTGGGGCTGTGTACGACGGCCGCAGCCTGGCGGCGAACCTTTCGTGGGGCGCGCAGGCCGTGTGGGTCGGCACGCGCTTCGTCGCGAGCAAGGAGGCCGGCGCGCCTAAGGCGCATAAGGAGGCGGTTCTGAGCGCCGGGTACGAGGATGCCGTAACGACTCTCATTTACACCGGTCGGCCCCTCCGTGTCCGGAGGACACCTTATGTTGATGACTGGTAAGCCTGCCAGCTCCGGCCGAGTATTGTCGCTGACACTCCCTTGTTTACTAGGAACAACAACCGCCAGGCGGAGATCAAGGAGCTCACGTCGAAGGGCATCCTCCCGTACGAGCACGACCTCAAGGAGCACCCCGAGAAGTCGCTCGAGGCGCGCGCGTGGCTCATCGGGCGCGTCGCCGCGCTCATCCACGACGTGCTCCCCGCGAAGGACATTGTGGAGAACATGGTGAACGAGGCGGCGCAGATCCTGCAGGAGAACGCGGCGAAGGTGTCCGTAAAGGCTAAGCTATAGTATTTATGCCACGGCCGTCCGTGATATGTTGTGCCCCTAGTCTGTTTCCGTTCAGGATCTTTGGATATTGATCATTTGTGTTCGTGGAAACGAAGTATCCCACTTTGTGGAGATGAACGCCTCGGTCAACGCCGGGCCCCTTCGTCGTGAGTGAATGTCGGCCTGTGTGCTGAGCGCTGAGCGCTGAGACGTACGTGCTACCGCAGCACCGTCATGGGTCCTGTATATAGGCTGACGACCTACCTGTGGGATTCACTCCAGCGTTCACCTCGACACTGTTATATACGAGTGCGTACAATCCTCTCCGGCCAGTCGACGTCTCCGCTAACACTGCAAGCTGCATCTCAGTGTCCACCAGCAACGCGAACACGAAGACAGCTGGGACAGACGCCGCCCCAGCCCCGACCGCCGCTCCCCCTCCCTTCGACAGGCCGTCCGCGGACATCGTGCTGCGCAGCGCCGACCACGTCGACTTCCGCGTCCGGCGCGCCATACTCGAGGAGGCGTCCGCCTTGTTCGCCGACATGCTCAGCATGCCGCAGCCACCGACTCAGACACCCTCCGAGCCGGAATCCCAGCCCATCCCCCCTGTCATTCCCGTGAGCGAGGCTAGCAAGGTCCTCCAGGCTGTCCTGCGGATGTGCTACCCGGTGTCCGACCCAGCGTTCGCTTCCCTCGGCGAGCTTGGGCCCGTGATGGAGGTGGTGCGGAAGTACCAGATGGACGAGCTCATCCCGGGGCTAGCGCGTCGGTTGGAGGAATTGTCCACGTCCGCTCCTGTGCAGGCGTACGCCCTCGCCTTCAAGTTCGGGATGCACGGCGCCGCGAGGGTCGCCGCCAAACACTTCCTCAACCTTGAACAGCCCTGGCCGTTCGCCGAGGAGTTGGACGACATCTCGGGCGGCGCCTACTTCCGCCTGTTGGCGTACAGGGAGAAGTGTGTGCAGGTGGCGAAGGCCGTTGCGCTATCTATCATGGACTGGATGGAGACGGATGACTTCACCTGGCTCACCTGCGATTGTTGTGCTGATCTCTGTTACAACGGGAGTATTGCGGTCTATCAGGTACTCGACCAGATGCGCAAGGTGTCGACGTGGTTCCACAATCACCTCATACACATGTCAACCCTCCTCACGTCCCGGCCGTCTCGTTGCGCGTTGGAAGATCCCTGCACATACGATCAGATCGCACAGCAAGCCTTATTACTTTGCAAGGTGTGCAGACTCAACATCGCCGTGCATATCCGCACGTTTCACACGTTGGTGGCGGATGAAGTTGAACGGAGGATCTCGGAGGTGCGTTGCCGTGTCACGGTACCAGGCCACCAGGAGCCGCCACAAGTGCTGACGCTTGCCGTACCACGCAGGTCGTATTGGAGATTCGAGAGTCGAGATGATCGGCCTCAGATGGTAGTCGGATTCTTGTTTATATTGGCTGGCAGAGTACCTGTCTTACGGGGGCGCATGATGTAAGATCGGTTAGGTATTGTCCTATTCAAATGGCAACTTTGGGACGACATGGTTCTCGAAGCACATCGACCGCATTTAATACGCGTTGAGTCTTGAGAGCGGCATCGGACGGAAGAACACTTGCGAAAAGTCGACTGCCAGGGAATCTGTACTGCGACGGAAGCCACTGAGAAGTTCAGAATTTGTAGAAAGACACCTCGCGCTGACAGGCTCAGGTTCATGTTGAGGGGTTGGGGAAACAGAGGATTATCCAAGGTGCATAACTACGTGTAGTGAAAGCGACGCGTCGACGCCCGAGATGGTGGTGGAAGTAGAGCCGTGGGAATACTATGTACATGCGCGGCCACAACATTTATTGCTGCTTTCACGGCGCTTGTCGCGGGCGCGAGATCGCGAAATTCGCGCGACGCGCCCGTCTGGGGCGCGTCGACGCAGAACGTCCATAGCTCACTCAATACTCCACGAACTCGCCTATTCCTTTCAGATTCGTAATCTGCTCATCGACGCGCAGGGCACGGTACAGAAATTGTCGCAAAACTTAAAGTTTGAGTGATCTGCTCCTCGGAAGCCCCCTGGTGAGGAGAACGAAGAATACTCATCGGATCTGCATTTGATGCCGCCATAGTATGGTGCAAACATGCTTTCAATCCCTTCTGAAGGGCATGCAATGTTAGCTGGCCGTGTGAATATGGCACTATGTGCTCATCCACAACTAGATCGGATACCTATCCACCTCGACGTCTTCACACGCCTTCAAAGGCGTCGTCCCGACATTTTACCACACCCAATCTACGACATAGTGATAGGAAAAGCTCACCCAAGTATCCGAAGAATATATCCTCGAGTATTCCAGCCAAGGTCATGGTCGCGCGCCTTGTCCCTCGGCTTGATGACGTGGCCACTGTCTTCAGCCTTTCAGAGCTACAGAGCGTGCTGTGGCACAAGTAACAGCCTTAAGATAGTGTATCGTAACTTTCAAAGGGCTCTGGAGTGTTCTGGACATCACACCCGATGCAAAGGAATATATTCTCGCAGGTGCTGCCTCGCCCTGTAACTCCCTGAAGCCTAGGGCCAAGCAGATCTACGCGGAAAATCATGGAATTTATATACTGCCCTCCCTACGCATCTATACAGTCAACTCAAGTACATTCTAGTAGCGAGCGAGGCCTGTGTCATTTGCAATTCGTGTTCTCCTTCCCGAGAGGGCCGCCGAGGATGAGATCACTCAAACTTCGAATTTCGCAACAGTTGCTGTACCGTGCCCTGCGCGTCGATGAGCAGATTACGAATCTGAAAGGAATAGGCGAGTTCGTGGAGTATTGAGTGAGCTATGGACGTTCTGCGTCGACGCGCCCCAGACGGGCGCGTCGCGCGAATTTCGCGATCTCGCGCCCGCGACAAGCGCCGTGAAAGCAGCAATACTTGATACGTCCGACACCACCCTCGCTGCGTCTGGTGTGCAACAGGAGTCCGGTGACGTTACACCTGCAGATCGAGATGGAAATCGTCTTCGAGCCTGCCGCTTCAGCCCTTGTCTATGTACGCTCAAACGCGATCAGTACTCCTTTGCTTTGACTACGTACATATACGATCGATGTATCACTGACCGCGGCTCCAATGGGCACGAGAAGTCCATGTGTTGAAGCGATTCCATATCGTCAGCTTACCGAGGCCCTTCACAGTAACGAGGCTAGGGATCCCGGGGAACCTGACCCCCAATACACGGAGATCTGCAGTCCGGTTCAGCGTCATCATATAATACATGAGAACCCTCGCATTGAACTTCATACTGTGGGTTCATCGGATACGTGACTATCGGGTACAATGCAATGCAATGTACAAGTCGTTCAAGGGCCTGTTACCTGTTCTTGCGTGTCGTGAGTAGTTGTCAAGCATATCTAGGCAATGAGAGGGCAGACCTTCGAAACAACCTCGTTCACCGCCGAAGCGTATGACTCGAGAACTGCCCACGCCCAGGCAAGGTTCTCCGACGGTGAACACTGCTTCCCAGAGATTGCGCCGGTTTCGTGCGATACATCGCCCTCTTTGCCTGCTCGGCAGGGCGGATGATCATCTACCATGGCTTTCAAGAAGTATTTCGCCACTTCGGTGTTACCGCCTAGCGTGGATCCGCATGGCTTGTAACTGAGCGCTACGCGGATCCGTAGGAATTGATAGGGGTGCATCCTTGGTCCGGCATTGAGGTAAATTACGCTTGGATGGCGAGCATCGCAAGGGGACGCCTTGCAGCATGAACGCCGCGGTGGTCCTTCAAGTCGAAGTTGGGAACAAGCTGTAGCAGCTCGGGAACACACCTCGAGGTACCACAGGAGTCGGCGGTAGGGACCGTTTCCTATCGTCTCAAACTCTGGAAGATAGCGGGCGTATATGGAGGGAATGTTGTGACCTCGCAGAGCGCACGGGCGCAGAGCTGAGCCTCGGCCACCCAGCCATATCGCATAGCGGCAATATAGAGGCGCAGTGGATCCGTATTCAGGATGGTGGGCCAGGAACGCCGAATCGGGGCTTCCACGTCTGGTAGGGCATTTTTGCGACTGGCGGAGAGCACATCTAGGAGAAGGTCCAGATCGCGAGGTTGTTCATAACTTGATGAGAGGCACAGTCGCAGCAGGGCGTCGACAACGATGCTATCCTCCGCCATTACGCGAATGGACGGGAGGTTCTCTTCGTCCTCCAGTAGCTCCGTCGTCGCCGGTACACGGCCTAGCAACGCCGAGACCGAATGCATCGCGATGACCGCGCGTGACAATCGGAATTCGACAAGATCGCAGCTCCTTATGATTAGGCCGACGTCAGAGGTTGTGTCGAAGCGAGGGTCAAGGGAGCGAAGCGATTCCCTCCGTACGGGGTCCGCACGCTTCGAAGGTCCGCAGAAGGGGCCTATGGAGGCGGTGGCGCCGGCGGGGATGCTACGGGTGAGGGGGACCCCGGATCGTATAGGCGATGGGATCGCAGCGCGGTCCAGCTCTAGCAGACGGTAGTATGCGCCGGCGGAGATGTCGTCGAGTCCAGGACAGAGCAGACCTTCGACGCGCCCCATCTCGACTACGGTCCGCGCAGCGATTCCGACTTCGTCCTCCAGCCCGAGCCGACATGCGGTGACGAATACATGGAGGGGATCGACGTGCAAGAAGCGGGGCTGGACCATGATGTCCTTCGCCAGTTCGATCGCCGTCCGCATGTCGTACTTCATGGCTGCGCCGAGAACCCGGTGGAGGAGGTCGAGGGAGGGCAATTGAGGGACTGGCTCGGGGTAGCAGATACGCAGCAAGACGTCCAGCGCTTCGCTGTCTTCGGAGACGTCCACCATCGGTCTCTCGGAGGCCATGCCCGGCGGCTGGGGGATGGTGAACATGTCGGCGAATACGGGAGACGCTAGAGCGAGGATGATACGATGGACGTGGAACTCGATGTTGTCGCTAGAACGGATCACGAGGTCCGCGTCGTCACGATTGAACGGCTTGGAGGCCTTCCGTCCCGGATGTGGGGGAGGCTCAGGTTGAGCAGCGTCGCATATCAGAGTGAGCGAAGACATATCTACGACACCAATCAGTGCTCTATATGCCAACTTCTGGAGCAGAAATTGGCGCACCGAAGAGTCCGAATGATACCAGTATTTGCTATGCACAACACCACTTTCACAGGCAATATCCCTGAAAGCATAAGTCAACTGACCTGTCGTACAGCCTACTAGCGTCGAATGGACTCACCCGCACAGCGAGTCTGATTGGGAGGCGATAGCAAGGCAGCTCATCTGGGTTGGCAGCGCACCTTTTAAGTGTAGTTCGCTGGTGATTACCGCAGCCTACCGCAGCACCACCGTGGGGAGGATCAACTAGCGTCACATTAAACAAACGCGCAAAGCTTATGCCATACCACCGGCGAGCATCCATCATGATGATTCAATGGTGCGTAGCCAATTGAGTTCGAGCATTCTAGCTCCAGTAGAGGCGGCGGGGACCAGTTCACGCGCTTCGGGCGGGCCAACAGCGGTACGTGGCACAGCACAGGTGCCCGTGTATGTAATGCAAGGTGCATGTATCGAGTTTGGGCATCTAGAGCATACTGTCAGTGCTTGCATGTAGCTGAATATCAGACGGCGAGGCTTACCAGACCACCACATGTTCAGCGGTTGAGCGCACAGCGGCGGAACGTCGATCGCACCGCGCCATACACGACGCGTTAGAAGGCTTTCAGTAGAGTATATACACCCAAAAGTACATCTATAAAACAAAGCGGGAGACGAGACGCCTACACAGATACACGCGGCAATATGGCAGTGCACGGGGAGAGGGGGGAGAGTGCCGTGGTGGAGAGGGAGAGAGAAAGAAGTCTGCGACAACAACACCAGTCACTAGTCGCTACGTACTGCGCAGCGCTATACGGTAGTACTACTCGTCGTGAGTGTGCAGGAGGGCTCGAGACGCCGGACACCGGACCTACTACGGTCGCAACTACGCCCAAGGGAAAAAAGTCAAGCCTGGAAACCGAACACGGGAGATGGTGGGAGAGGTGAGGGGAGCGGGGCAAAGGGGGAGAGATGGGATGAGATGAGGACGATGGGGAGGGGAGTACGGATACACGACACGGGACATCATCGAACCAAACCAGCAGGAGAGGAGGGGAGCAGATGGACGTGAACGCGAAGATGATGGGGGAACGGTCCAAGAAAACAACAGGATGCGGTGCGTCGGCGCAGGATACACGTGTGGGGTGTGACGCCACGGCCTCGGGCGTGCGGGTGCGGGTACGGGTGCAGGTGCATGATGTAGGGGAGACAATTGCAGGGAGCCGGGGAATGTGGACAGACAGCGCCGCGCGCGGTGCAATGGTCGCGCGGGGCGTGATTATGTGCAGAGGCGCGGGGGTAAGTAAGCATAGGAAGAGATATAGTGCCCGAGGACGAGGGACGAGAAAACCGAGGCGATAAACAGCTGCCATACGCATATTCGAATAATAACTTGAGGAACAGGGAGACATCGTGAGGGAGATGAGGGTGGGGAAGAGTTGTCATGAGGTGTTGCAGGCAGCAAAGCGTATTATGCGATGCGTTATGGCAGCCGTGTATCTGGTTTGTGAGGGTGATGGGGCGGGGGAGGATGGTCGCAGAATTGAACGCACGCCCGTTCGGCTGTGTTTAGTTCCATATTGACCCGAGGAATCCACGCGCGGACTGCACGATCTCCGCCGCGCGGTTCACGAGCGTTCCAGCCTGCTCCTGCATGCCGTCCAATGACGTCCTTTGGGCGCGCGACGGATGTCTCGAAGCGTCGGGTGTATCAGCGGACTTGGGCGACTCTGTAGAAGGCGACGGAGGACTGGGCGACGGGTCCGTCGAAGCGGATGGCGACTTGCCGGTGCTCGGCGACGTGGCGGTGGAAGACGAGGCAGGCTCGTGAGACGCGAAGACAGGAGATGGGAGGGGTTCGGCCTTCTGCGCGGGGGCCACCTGCATCCGGAATGCTGCTACCGGCGAGTTCGCCGGAGTAGGCTGTCTCGATCTCCGCTGCTCGACTTCGTCCTCCTCCGGAATAGGCGACGGTATTGCCACTGTGACCGCCGGGATCTTCGCCGCCGCCTGGGGTTCTGTCGCGCGACTGGACCGCTCGGATTCCTGCTGGGCCGCGCTTGGGCCCACAGTCGACACGCTTGCCGTCTCGGTCGACGACCCAGACACGGACGACGGCGGCGAGGGTATCCGCATTGTCCTCTCGGGGATGTCCGACAACACCGGCGAGTACGGCTGGTAGGCACCATCACCGCCCTCGCCACCGCGCGACGGTGAGCCCACAGGGTTCGGAGGGCTCAAGCTGTCGCCTAAACGCCGGCCAGTGCGTTCCCGCCCGCGCTCCTCCTCTCCACGTCGCCGGCTGCTCCTCTGCGCAGCGGGGTCGCGGTCACGACACCGGCCGCCAACATAGGCACTGCCGATACCAATCGCGCTGCCGGTGGGGGAGATGCTGCCCATGGGCGAACTCGTCCCGCGACTCCGGCTCCGGCTGCCCGAGCGCTCGCGGTCCGAGAAGGACGACGTGCGTGTGGACGACCGTCCGCGGGAGCCGGACCCACTGCGCGAGTCCGTTGAGTGCGAGTAGGACGACGAGCCGGTCGTCGTGCTCCCGCTCACACTCGGCGAATGGGGTGTACGGCCGCGCGAGGGTGCACCATCGGCCGGGGAGAGGAGCGCCGGGTCGCAGGGTGCGGAACCCGGCGCGGAGGAAGGTATCGAGTGTGCGCTGGATACGGACGACACGATGTGGGAATGTGCGGGGCTGACGCGGGGCACGGGCACAGCGGGAGTGGAGGGTAATAAGCTATGGGCACCGGGAGGCGACGAGCCGTCCTCGTCTGGTATCCTGAACGCCGCGGCTGACCTGGCCGGACTGCTCTCGCGGGACCGCTCTTGCCTCTCCTCGACCGCGCCGCTGACCTCGTTGACCACGACGACGGGCATGTCGCCGCTGTCGGCGTTCGGTGAGGTGACCGGATGCCAGCCGCTGTTGTTACTCCGCCCCATCGTTACGCTGGAAGCACCGCCCTCCGCAAAGCGCATGATGTCGTCCCCGTCGTCGTCGCGTACATCCACGCGACTCCGTCTCCGGGATATATGCGCATGCTGTGGGGCATGGCTGAAGTCCTCGCCGAGATCGGGGCCGCCGAAGTAGTCATACGCGTCCTCGAGCGGCGCATGGTTGATGTCATCGATCTGCATAGGAGAGTCGACGAGGGAATGCGATCCATAGAAGCTGCCCGAGTTCGAGCGCGAGAGCGACGACCCGCCGATCGAGTGCTCAGCCGGCATACCGACGCTGGGTATACGGGGCGAGGAACCGGGAGCCGGGGACCGTGCGAGTGGGGAGCGAGGATAGGGTGATGCAGTGCCGACGGAGAAGTACGACTCGCGGTGGTGGTAGATGTCCTCATTGCTGCCCATGTTCGGCGTACCCGGCTGGCTGTAGCTTGCCGGAGGCACGTAGACCAGGTCGACCTCATTCGGCGACTCAGGCATCTTGCCTTCGAGAACGGTTCCCAGTTCGTTACCCACGCCCGTGCTCTTCAATAGCGTCGGTGGGATAGGCGCGATCGTGACATGTTCTCTATCCGTAGACGCGCGCCGGACCATGGGAGGACGGGGCCGCGTTGCCGTTGTGTCAGCGCCAAACGTCGTGGCAAACGGGGAACTTCGCGAAGAGGAGGACGAACGGGAACGGCTCGACGCCGTGCGCATCTCGAGAACGTCGTCGTCGTCATCATCCGAATCCGATCCCGGACCGTAATACGACACGGGCTCTTCGTATTCGCCGTCGTATCCGAGTTCCGAGTCGTACCTGGCGCCTGCGTGTTAGCGTTGTCTCTATCGCGCAGTTCGCAATGGTGCCACTCACCCATCATCGTACGCATCAAAGACACGACCATCGCGCGGAGGACCGGTATTAGCGCGCTTGATCTTGGGCTTCTCAATCGCAATACACTGTTCGACGAACGTGTTGAAGCTGATGTGCTTCTTCTTGCCCCCTGGACCGTGGGAGCCGTCCGCGCCAGTACTCGAACTGCCGCTCAAGTCCTGATCGCTGCCAGTGGAGCCAGAAGCTTCGCTTCCGGTCGCCGCCAGCGTGACAGGAGGCGCGGTGCCGTCTTCAGCGATAATCCGAGGGGGCGAGTTCTTGCGGAAGGGGCGTCCGCGGAGACTGATATGCGTATCGCTCTTGGTGTGCATGAGTGGCGGACGTGTGGGAGTTGACGACGCCGACCCCTCTTCACGCTCCTCCTCGTCATCGCTATCAAGATGGTTGAAGAAGGGACTCGCGGGGAGGGAGAGTAGCTGGCTGATGCTACGACGCTTCAGAATGGGCTTCTTCGGCGCAGGCGCAGGAGATTGACTCCGCACGTCCTTGTTGGTCTTGTACGGACCGGGGACGTGGTCGGTACTCGTTTTACGATGTAGACTGTTGAGCTTCGGCGTCTTCTTCGTCGAGTAATCCGTCCAATCGTGACCGATGTGTAATGGGCCATACAGCCAGGTCACGTCGGAGTCCTTCAGCCTGCGAGAAGACGTTAGAAAGCGCAGGGGAAACGCGGTATCACGGCCTCCTAAACACGAGGAGCACTATCTCGTCCATACCAACCCCTCATGTTTGGGAGCGCGATACGAGAGATGAACGGCTAGATGGACATAAAACACACCAATTGAGTGTCTCGGGGCTGATCGTCTTGAGCTTGTTTCTCTGCTTCCACCACGTCCGCCAACTCGCGTTCTCAAGACGCATGCCGTTCGCGATGGCGTTCTTCTGGCGAGTCATGCTACGCCATGACCGCCAGACGTCCTCTTCCTTCCAGTTGTGGGACAAGTAGTCGACCTGACCTTCGGGGAGGGTGTCGAAGGACGAGTCGTCAGGCGCAGCATTGTGAGTGACCGAGACGAGCAAGACGGGCAGGTAGCTCGTCAACGTCGCGGGAATGGGCATCGTCGTCGTATGAGCCAGGGCTGCAGAGGTATGTTGGAGAGACGGACGACGATTGGCAAGGCGAGCAGAAAAAGCTAGTGCTAAAGGTGGTTGGGAGGTGGGGTCGGTAGCGGATATCTGAGGGAGACCTTGTGACCAGGTACTCGATGATGGGGGTGCGTCGTCGACAGCGCGCTGGGCGTGCAGACTAGACGGCAGATGAGGTGAGGAGCTGGGTGATCAGGACGGGGGCGCCATGGACGGCGGAGGAGAAAGAGGTTGAGGGATGGAGGGAAGACGGTGGAGAAATCGTTGGCGGTATGCCTGGAAAAGCCCGCGCTGTCCCGATTCGCCATCTCCCACGTGCACGTGCCTTTTTTGCCCGCCCCGGCGCCCAGCGGCGCCCCCGCCTCTTCCTTCTTCCCGCCCCCGACGACCCCGCCGACGACGGCCGCCATCGATGCTCTCTTCATCGTTCACGCGCCCGCAGTTGTGCGCATCGATGGCCCCCCTCGCTCACATCCAGCATTTCCCGCCATTTTCTTTGAACCTCGTCGCTGTGGACGCGGAGCCCCTGCGCGGCCCGGACGGACCTCTGGATGCTCCGAGGAGCGTCCATCACGCCCTGGCTGCATTCTCACAGCTTTCCTCGCTTGTGCATCTGCTCACGACGTCGGACCAGGTTCCACCTGAAATCGACTCCTCGCCTCGGCCTCAGTCGAAGGTGCCAGGTGGAGTTCCATATCGTACTTAGCCTGCCCCACTCGCCACCATAGCCACTCTCGTCCTTCCGACAGCCCTCGATCTCAGCTCGACGCCCGAACCTCGCGTTCCCTGCGCGCGCAGGCGTCATCCGTGGTGCGCGGCGGTCCCCCGGATCCCCGCACTTCGCAGCTCGCTCGATGTCGTAAAATCATGCGGGCGGTGCCCATCGTGGGCGCGAACGCGGGGCGTGACCACCACCGCCCACTCCGTGGCACCCGCCCTGCCTGTTCAGCAGAGCCCCGTTTTGCAACTCGTTTCGCATTCGCATGTTGACGGCCGGCGGTGCTGCGCCGGCCGTCAGTTGACCTCGTCCGTTGCGCTGCCACCCGCACCCTCAATTAGCTCTGTTGACTTGTTCGTCCCCGGCCGAGCAACGAAGACACATGGTCCTTCCGCCCGGCGACCACGCTTGTGTTTCCCTCTTTGGGCAGTGTCGCTGCACCTTGTGACCCCCCTCCGCGCCCTCTACATCCGCGAACCGACAGCTGTGCTTCTCAGCAATGCAAGCGCTGCGTGCCACACGCAACGCAACGCCAAACGTGAGTCGATTCCGACTAGTCAGGACGTGTGCTTCACCTCCGCAGCCGCCTCAACTGCGACGCAGCTGCGTTCGACCCTTGTCTCCCCACGGACCGTAGTACGCAGGCACCGACACTCCGAAGCCGAACGACTTCCGGCAACTTACCTTCTCACCCCTCGTACGTACTGGAGCGCGCCCCTGGTTTCTCCGAGCGTTCTCAGAACCTGCAGATGACGAGCAGCACCGTCGTTCGATCGCGAAGCGCCTTGCACGGACGATCATGCAAGTCTGTTTGAGTTACCCCGCCTCGGCCGGTCCCGTCCACAGCGCAGCGGCGGTCGCGGCGGACTTCCCGATAAAGGCCCCCGCCCTCGCCAAAGAATATCACATGCTAAACGTTCCCGCCGATCTGCAATCTCGAAACTCGATCGTCGCTCCCCGTCGGCGAATTCAGCGTAGCAAATGCCAAACGCTCCATGAAACCACGGGAGAGGTGTACGGTAACTCGGATCTCATGGTTCGCTCATAGCCCACAATGTCCTCATCTAGAGTGTGCCTCAGTCCCACTCGCCGAAAATGCCGCTGGCGGACCCACAGGAACACATACGCATTCACTCACAGAGGGGCCAGCCTGGATCGGCGGGTCAAACAAGCGTCGTGCATATCAGTGACCTCGACCCGCCGGCGGGTGCAGTGACGGCGTGGTGGCGGCGCCGGCGACCGACGCTCGGTATCCGCACCGATAGCAGCTATTGACGCAGCTGCGCCCACCTTGACCCGGCCACGGATTGCAATTGTGCACGACAGCAGCCCAGCCCGCCCCGAGGCAGTGCCGAACGCCTGAGGCCGCTTATCTGGACCAGTTTTTGCCTCAAGGTGGAGTCGGCCAATTCTCTCTCGTGCTCTTGGTGAGGATAGGTAGCAGATGCATGCATGGCCCAAGTTCGACGAGCAACATGAGGCTGCAACAAGTTCAGCGCAATATCGGAAGACGCGCTCGCGTTCTCGACACTTCACTCGATCTCTCAACATAGCTCTCGAGGCGCACATCCCCCAACGTCAACGCGGCACATACTCGCGTAGGTGGACCGTGGCTCACAGGGGCTACTCTGTGATTGCTTGCAGGGATGACCGCCTGGACCAATACATATGGTCCAAGCAGTTCAGATTGCTCGCTGCTTTACTTCCACTAGTACATCTTTCCGGCTGTCTGGAGGAGACCACTAGTACGCCTGCACCGGCTAGCGTGCCCTCAACAAACTTTGGCACTCAAGTACTCATGCCCAGTGAAAATCGACAAGTGTCCACGGGTGTCCAGTCCTGCCGGGTCGTGTGAAATCGTGGAGGATTTGGACTGACAGCTCACACGAGCGGACAGGCTCAGGCAGGCTGTGTTGTTCATTACAGGATGTCATCCTGCCGAGTCCTGTAGCAAATCTAATTATATTCCCTTCGCATCCTCGTCATTACTGTACAGTCGTGCCCCATCGTGCGACATCCCCATATATCTACCGCCGAGCGGGCCAGCATCTGGCGGGCTGCAGCAGGATACAGCACGATAGGAGCGCGCCGTATCCTGCTGCCTGCTCGCCCGCACTGCAATGGGCGTGCCCGCACCCCGCCTCCCCGCAGGCACCTCGCCCCCTCCGGCATACCCCCGCCACCGCGATCTCTGCACCTGCTGTGCCCGCGCCCCCATCCACTGCACAGCAGGACGTTCAGGCGTGCGCCTCGGTGGACCTGAGAGATATGCCAGTGTTAGGAGAGAGAGAGAGAGGGTGGAAAGTCGAACGAGAGTCGAACGAAGAGTTGAATCGAGGAAACAAGCGCTCTGCGCCGTTCCGGGAGTGGTGGAGTTGGCGCCCAAGCCGAGCTGTTTGGCCCAAGGGGAGAGGACGGGTCGTCGAGTCACGGTGCATGCAGACAGCAAGACAGCCCCGCCGTGCCCGTCATGCGATGCGTCGACCACTCGATCCAGTTAGCTAAAGGTAGATGCGCGCACAGGCCCACGTCAATCGACCGGACAGTGGGACGGACTCTGGATGGGGCGCCTATTTCCAAGGAATCGGCACGATGCCACACGATACATGACAGCATCCAAGCTCTGGCACGATCCGGCACGCCTGGACACTTGTCGATTTTCACTGGGACTCATGTCAGAATCAAGAAAAATGGAGGGAAGCATACATACAATCATACCGACGGCGGAGGATCATTGCTTAATGTAGTCTATACACTGTTTACTCGGAGAGAAGTCAGGCCGCCTGGCGAAATGGCATCGCGTCTGACTACGAATCAGGAGATTGCAGGTTCGACCCCTGCGGTGGTCATCACATTTTTCTTTCTCTTCTTGCTTGTCGATGTCATCCGCAACTCGCAGGGACCTGATTGTAAACTCGCAACTGTCTGTGAGATCCAAGGCATCCTTGTGTGACGAGACCTGCACATCGCGAAACTGTGCGAGATCTCTTGACCCCTGATACTCGTAGCGGCACAGCGGTCACTCAAACGTTGCGCCCCCATGAGAGATTAATATCAAAGTGCTCCTCGGATCGCTTCAACGGGGGTCCCTGGCATGGCTCGCATTGTATGACCTGTGGGTCACGGTGGACGTTGGCGATTGACTGAACCGAGGCACCGGCCCGCGTGGTCGCAAGCTCGCGGCGGTGTTCAGTTGTCTCGATTCGGATGAATCTGATGCTACTCACCCGGTGCGTCTCTCGTGCTTTTTCCCATGTCTATTGCTTGGTGCTCTCGAGCGTATCCGACCGTGCCCCCAACGTTGTGCTGTTTCGCCAGTCGGCTGTACTCTGTGCGGAATGAGCACCCTTGTCTCAGAAGCTAGCTCGCATATGCTCACCTCGGCGACGCACTACTCTCGAACAATGTCTGGCGGCACGAAGAATCGACCACGCTGCCGCGCCCGTCCTTGGAGGATAGACGGAGGGATGGCCAGCGCGTTAGCCTGGTTGAACGTCCACCGCCGCCCAACATCAGCCCGGGTCCGACGCTACCGTCGAACAGCCTTGACCGCGTATTTCAAGGTGGAATCCAAGCCGCCCGTTCGACTTCCCATGACATCAGATACGCCTCAAGATTCCCCGCCGTGTTCGTTTCGTTTCGTTCAGGGCGTCCACCGGGAGTTTGGGAGATGAGACAGGGCGAACAGGGCTTGTGAACGGTGCGTATATTCCCTGTTAATGCCACCATACGTCCCGCATTCTCCGAGGGGCAGAACGTGATATGGGCTCCGGGACGTCCACAACACCGTCGAACGATCCGCTTGCTTGCCCTCATTGAAAGGCACTCAAGCTGTGAGTTGTTCTACGCCCACTCTACCTCTGCGCGAGATTCGCGCAGAGGCCGTCATTGTAGAGGTAAAGTGGTCTGCTATTCTCTTATGCGAGAGCTTAGCTGCATCAACCCCTTCCTGCCCGTTCCATGTCATTCGGGCTTTTTGGCCTGAGCATGATGCGGGACTGCGAAGGCGAATGGCCGTGACCGTGACAGCCAGTCACAGCGTCTCTGGGATCTGTGGTGGTTTGCGATGGTTCTAGCTGCCTTGGTCCGCTACTTTGACGAGAGACTTTTCGTGCTCGTGCAGCAATGAGATTGGTTGGACTGACCAGTGTATCCTCGCAGGTGATTCGGGATGACGAGTGCGCCATGAGGTTGACCAAGCTCGGGGCTTTCAAAAGGCTGCCGGTACCAGCGTATTTCCTATGACCTCGTCCCGTAGTCGTGCTAACCGGTGTTGCGCACACCTCAAGAATTGATATGTCCGCGGGGCAGCGCATCTATGCAAACGGTATATTGAGAAGGAGGGAGATTGCATGACGCACCTCCGAGCCGTCCTCCTAATCGGCCTTATCCGTCTGCTCCTGCGTCTCCGCAGCTTCTCGGCTTCTTGGGTGCCGCAGCATGGGCCTGAAAACGGCAATTAGGATGTGCAAGGCGAGTCGCTTGCTCTTCTCTCCGCCTGCCTCAAACCTTCCACGCAAGTCGCGAATAGACGTCCGCCTCAAGCACACCCAGGCCGAGTCTGACTCGACCCCGCCTCACCACGTGCCCGAACATCCAAGCTCGAAGAATCCCAATCCACGATAGAGGCAGTGCCACCGACAGCGATGTGCATACACATGCCGACAAAGATCCCTAGCCTTCATCACGAGGCGATGCGTGTACAGCCCCGGCGCAACGTGCCAGCAGCGAAGTGCGAAGACGAGGTGTGAGAATGAAGCGACCGCAAGCCTCGTGCGGGGGGCACCGTTGGCTAACCAAAATCAGCGTCATCCGCGCCTTCGACGCAACAACGACGGGGTGTGGGCGTCCCGAAGTTCCTCACCGAGCGTCCTCAATCAATCCTCATCGCACCCGGGCTGGCCCCGGGCCCCTCCCCTGGGCGTAATTTTTCGCAATTTACGTCCCCAACGACTCATCTTCTTGCTTATTATAACTCTTCGGAGTCCTTGGTCGCTTGCCACCGCCCGCTGCTCTGGTCTCCCGCGGCTTCTAGTACGCGAGACGCCGTCCGCGGCTGCGGCACGTTTAAAAAAGTGCTGAAAATTGCAAGTTCCCCGCACCTGGCTCGGTCTTTTCACTCCCCTCTCCCTCTCGCCCTCTCGCAGCCGTCGAACATGGCCACGTTCCGCCTCCCCAGCTACCGCGAGAGCCACGGCCACCGCTACCATCCTTACGGCCGTTTCCACCGCCGCGCCCAGCGGTTCGATCCCATCGTGGTGAGTCCGCTCCGGTCATTTGTCGTCGTCTAGTCCCCCCGGAAGTTCAAGACTGCGGCGGCAAACGTGTGTGCAGGTGGCAGCGGTGTTTCAAGATGCGCACGGCGACGCGTTGGAGGCGCAGGGCGGGCAGGGCGATGGTGGCGTGGTGAGTGCTGTTTGACGCGTCGTGGGGGAGCAGCAATTGACGAGCGGGCGCAGGGCGTGCCAGAGGACAGGAGCGATGCTGCTGAAGACGGGAGTCGGGAGGACCTGTCGAACCTAGAGCGGGCGCTGCACCTCGAAGAGGCAGAGAAGACGCGAGGGCTGTCTACGCTCGTGGTGGTGCGAGGAGCGTATCTCTGGCGCCGCGTGCATGTGCTGATGATGTTCGCCCAAACACCCGCAGGAACTCGCGCTTGCCGTCACACGCGCCCTCCGACGCCTTTGCTCCGCGTGATGGCCCGTCTCCCTGGTGGCCAGCCACTGAACATCTGGTGGCATCTCGTCACCGTGTTTCCTTGTTGTCGAATTGCTTTCTTGTTATCTTGATCGTCCCGCATACTCCCATAGATTTTCCCCTATGACTCAACCTCGACCCCGGTTGCTTATTGCCGGTCTGTATCCATAGTTCCGCTTCCCCCATCGCCTACCATGTCCTGTAGCATAGTCCTTTCGCTCTCATTTGCTTTGCTGTCGCGTCCCACCGTACAAACTCGATTCCACAACAGACTCGATATCGTTACACTACAGTCAATAAAAACGCTCGGTCATAATTGCCGTCTACGTTGCCTGTGTGAAAATGCACCCTTGTGGGTCCCAGTGTGAAAGCGATGCATCAACACTTACTAGCCGGGATTAGGACAGAAGTCGAAGGGCGTGAAGAGAAAAAGATGACCACATGACCACCGCAGGGAACCTGCAATCTCCTGATTCGTAGTCAGACGCGATGCCATTTCGCCAGGCGGCCGATACAACTACGGAGCAATGTGTCAGTCTAGTTTCAGTCAATGTGTGGCTACCAATGACGCGCCGCGGACCACAGTTCCGCGCTTCAGGCCGATCACACACCTACTCCCGGCCACTTCTCCTGCTCCGACCTCCCCCTCACCAACAAATCCAAAGTACCCGCGAAGGAGACCACAATGGCATTTGCTGGCGCCTGCGCCAGAACTCTTCGCTTAAACATTGGTGGCTTTCGACCCCCTGCATGTCGAGGACCTCTCCTGGCGTCCGCACGTCTCTCCACGCGGCGGACACCACTCTACCGCTCGTTCTCTGTATACGCTGCTCTCCGCAATACCCCATCACCACCTGCAAGCCCGACACCGCGCCAGCAGAAGGACGACGCGCCGGAGAAAGCAGCAGCGCCGCCCACAGTTAGGGAGAACATCTACACCGTGCCCAACCTCCTCACGCTCTCCCGCATAGTCGCCTGCCCCGTGCTCGGCTGGGCGATCGTGCACGACGACTTCCACCTCGCGACCGGCCTGCTCGTGTACGCCGGCCTGACAGACCTGGTTCGCGTCTCTCCTTCTCTCATCCGCGAGTGAACGTGCGACTGGAACTCGCTTGCGCGTTTACAAGGTCGACGGATGGCTCGCCCGGAGGTACAACATGGGCTCCGTCCTCGGGACGATTCTTGACCCCGCCGCGGACAAGGCGCTCATGACGACGCTCACCATAACATTCGCGGTCAAGGACCTGATTCCCGGTACGCATGCTTCCACAGCCCCACCCTCTCAGGCTATTGACCCTCTGCGACGCGCGTATATCAGTCCCGCTCGCAGTTATCATCCTTGGACGAGACGTGCTCCTCAGCCTCGCCGCGTTCTACATCCGCTACACGTCTCTGCCCCCACCGGTGAGCGCGGTCCTGGTTTCCTCGAAAGACATCACGTGACCATACCCCACACAGAAAACGTTTGCGCGATATTGGGACTTCGGCATCCCCTCCGCCGAGGTTCGCCCAACTGGTATCAGCAAGGTAGGTGTCCATTTGAGCTGAAACTGTTACCCTCCCATCCACCGTCTAGGAAGAAGTCGATCGGCTGCTCATCTGACTTTCCAGGTCAACACGGCGCTGCAACTATTGCTGATGGGCACCGCGACGATCAGCCCCATTCTCCCGCTCGACATCAGCCTCCCACTCCAGGCTCTCCAGTATGGACATCTTCCTGCTCCGCCTTCGGACAATATACTGACCCAGAATGTCAGGTGGATTGTCGCGGGCACCACGATATGGAGCGGCGCGTCCTACGTCTTCGCCAAAGACGGCTTCCGCGTCATCTCGTCCGCCACGAAGGGTCGTTCCGGACCACCGCCTCCTTCAGGCCCCAGCTCATAGCGTGGGACGAAACGCAACACCTCATTGGGCCTCCCGGTTTCTCGATACTATACGGTCATATATACACGGCGCTCGGCGGGTCATAATATAATTACACGGTATGCGCGGGTAGTACAGCTACACAACATTAACACTAGATGCAAGGTATCGGGGGGTAGCGCGGGTCGGATAACGATACAACGTCTAAAGCAAGAAGCAGTCGTCGAGCGTTCACGAGCTTTTGCCGGTGGGGATGGCGGGCCCGTTGGCGGCTCTGCGTTTGCGGACCTCTTGGAGCGCAGCTTCTATGGCCGGTTTCGCTGCCCGTTGTTGCCTCCACTGCTCCCCGGCTCGCCTATTCAAAAGTGTTCAGTGCCTGCAATGATACCAAACACGTGCAGCACACGACATACCTCGCGCGGTTGACGAACACGATGGATTGTACGACGCTCTTGAGCGTCTTGGTCTTGGATTGAGACGGAGGGTTCGAAGATACCGTAGGATACCCTATCCGCGCAATGGCTGCGAGAATCTTCTCTTCCCTGTTACACAGCCAACAGCTGTCAGACCACAAGCTCGGAGGCCATGTGGATAGTCACTCACTTTCGTTCGAGGCGCGCCATCAGGACGAGCAGGTACTGTTTCTGGAAGCCGAGGTCGCAGCGGAACACGTACTCGCGCGTGTACTTTGCCTTCAGGTACCGGATCTGCACCATCAGCCCCTTGCACTCCTTGTTGTGCTGCTGTCGGAGTGCCACCAGCTGGCCATCGTCCCTGCAATGCTATCAGCAGCCGCCGTGAGACCTCGCAAGAAACCACTTACGCAGCACAGACATGCCCCTGCCACTCGCGCGCTTTCTCCTTCTGCCCGTCGAGCTCCTCCTTGAGCACACGGAGCTGTGCCTGCGCCTGCTTCTGCGCACGCGCAGCCGCTGCGCGCTCCTCCCTCCGCTCGCTCTCGACCTTGTCCTTCTGCGCGCGGAGCGCTTTCAGGTCGCGCCCGAACGCCTCGGCGTCGCGCCGAACACGGCGCAGGTCTGCTTCGAGCGCCGCGACGGTGCGCGCGACATCGCCCTTCTCGGCCGCCAGACGCGCCTTCTCCGCCTCGACGCGCTCGAGTTCGGAGGCCTGGTCGGAGAGTGCGCGGCGGAGGTCCTCAATCTCGAGCACGCGCAGGTCAAGCTCGTGCCGCCGGTTGTCGTGCGAGGTCTGGGACGCGGCGTATTCGCTCTTCAGCCGTTTCACCTCCTATGCCGCACCGTGAGTTGCTGCTGTAAGCGGTAGAAAACATAACGAACCTCGGATGCCTTCGCATAGCGACGCTGGAGATCTTTGTGATCGGCGGCAAGCATGGACCGCTCTTGGCGCAGCTGTTCCATGTTTTCCAGGTTCTCGGAGACCCTAGCCTCGAGGAGACGCGCCTTCTGGTCGGCGGTCGCATTGCCTACATTTGTGGTTAGATAGGTAGCGTTGCGGCTCAAGACTATATGCGTACTGCGCAGCTCCTTCTCAAGCTCATTGTTCTTCTGCTTGATGTGCTGTAGTTGCTCTCGCACGTCCGCCATGTCCTGGGGGGTATCAGTCAATGGTGAATTGATAGCATTGACTTTTCAACTTACTGATTCGGTGCGACGCAGGTCGAGCAGGACCGCTTCCTTCTCTCTTTGAGCCTTCGTCTGCTCGGCAGTCAGCGCGCGAAGGCGACTTCGCTCGGCCTTCAGTTCTGCCTCCAACTCGGCCATCATGAGCTTCGCCTTCTCGAGTTCCTAAATACGATGTCAATTCAGAGTTTCGGATATGGTGCGCGAAGTATCACTCACGCCTTCGATGCCGGCACGAGCCTTCTCGCCACGACGCTCGGCCTCTGCGTACTTGCGGATCTCGTCTCTAGCATTATGAACCTCCGCGTTCAGCCGCGAAGCAGCATCCTGAAGCACAGCGTTCTCGCCCATGATCTTGCTCCGCTCTTCCTCCCAAGATCGCCGCATAGCGTCCAGCTGTGCATTGACCTCCTTGAGCTCCGAGCGCAAAGCCTCGCTGGTCCTAGTAGGAGGGGTAGGCGGCTCAGCGGGTAGGCTCATTGTAGACGCCTCCAGGATCGAGCTAGAGGTATTTCAGTAAGAACACGGAAATATGTCGGGTCCATTACGACGTACCTCTCATCAGCATCGGCTGCACTCTCCAAGCCACGCATGTCGATCTTAGTCCTGCACTTCGTGCACCTCAGGCGTTGCATACGATGCACACGACGCTCCTCCTTGCGAGTCATCCGTGCGATTTCGTCCTCGAGGGCGTTGATGTGGTCGCGGGCATCCTCGAGCTGTTGCGTCAGATCGACGACACCGAGCCCCGCGTCTTCTAAACGGTCGAGTTTGTCATCAATGCTGGCGTTCGCGCGATCCAGCTCATGCTGCAACCGCGCCAGCTCTGCCACAAGGGGAGACATAGACGGGTCTTGCATGGTGCTTTGCAGCCAGGACAGCTAGGTCTCCACGTTAGAATGCACAACACACCGTGATACACTTCACGTACATCGCGGAGAGGGCCGCCAGGCGTCTTGGGGCTCTTGAAAGAGAGGTTGAGCAGCTGCCGGTGCATCGGCGACATGCCGCTCCCGTTGGCGAGCCTGCCGGGAGTGCCGAACACACCGCTCTGGTTCTTGAGAGACTTGAGCCGCTCTAGCAGATCCTCCTTCTCCTTCTCGAGGAGCTCAATGCGGGCGTCCTTCGCGTTCTCGATGGCTCTACGAGCGGGCGATTGGGCGACCACGGTGTTCAGGCGCGCGATCTCCTTGTGCGCATCATCAAGCTCAGACTCCAGCGCCTCCACTTCCGCCTGCAGGTCGCGGGCAATGGTGCTCTGCGACGGGCCGAGCTGAGAGACGGACCGCTCTTGCTGCTTCTCGGCCGCACGCTCGAGAGAGGCGATGGTTGTCTTCAAAGTCGCGACCTCCTGCTCGTCGGCAAGCATCTTCTTCTCGGCTGCCTCGAGTGCAGTCTCCATCTGTCGTGCGAGCTCTGACGCCCGTTCAGCCTCCTCCACCAGACGGTCATTGTCCTGCTGCTCCTGCTCGAGTTCCGCCGTGAGCTGGTTCGCATTCTCCTGAGCGGCGGCAAGCTGGTGTTCGAGGTCTTGAATACGACGATTGTCCGCTGCAGCATCCGCTTCGTACCGCGCGGCCGCATCTTCAGCCTCCCGGAGCTGGGCGCGGACCTTGCGGATCTCTTCCTCGAGGCGTTCCGACTGGTACACCGCGTTGGACAGCTCGTCCATCTTGTCCCGGAGCTCCTCCTCCAACGCAGCCGTGCGCTTCCGCTCGGCTTGCAGCGCGGCGTCGGACTCGTCCAGCCGTTCGTCCGCACGCATGACCTCGTCCTCGAGCTCCTTGATCTGCCTCTGCGCGTTCTGCAGTTCGCCCCGCACTTGCGCGAGCCGCTCGTTCGCCTCATTGACCTCCGCACCGAGCTCGCGACCGCTCTCGAGCACGCTCTCCGCCTTCTTCAAGCGCTCTGCGAGCACCTCCTTCTCGACCTGCACGACGGCGAGGCGGTGCTTGGCGTCCTTCACGTCCTCCGCCCGCTCCGCCTCCACGCGCTTGGCCGCCTCTTCGGCTTCGCTCAGACGCTTCTCGAGGTCGGCGACGATGCCCTCGACGCCCTTCTCGACTTCGACCATGCGCTCGCGCCATCGGTCTTTGTCCCGCGCGCGCTCGGCTCGCTCGGCCTGCAGTGCCTCTTCTGCCTTTGTCTTGTCTGCAGTACACGTCTCGAGTTCCTCCTTGATCTCCTCGATCATCTCCTCGAGCGCAGCCTTCTCTTCCCGCCAGGCCTCCGCGACGTCCTCCTCAGTAACGTCGCCCAGTCCGAGGGCTGGCCCCGCGCTGACCCGACGCCCGCCGCTAGAACGCCGATTCGGAGGGTCCCAAGCGGGCGTGGCAGTAGAAGAGGGGGCAGAACCAGGCGTAGAGGCGGGCGCAGGCGAGCCCTCAATGTTTCGCCCGTACTTCTCCTCAAACGCGCGCAGACGGCCGACGAGCATCTCGTTCTCCTCCTGCAGGCGGCGGTTGAGCCCGTGGAGGTACGAGTTCAGCTTGCCAGCGTTGAAGCGGCCCACGCCGTGCCCGCGCTCGCCGAGGCCCATGACGGGGTCGAAGGAGGCGTTCGCCCGCGCATGCGTCGTCAGATCGTGGGAGGAGGCGGTCGAGACGAAGGACGCGCGGTCCATCGCGTGGTCGTACGGTGACTCCGAGCCAGACCCGGAGTCGGAGGCGACGTTCCATGCTTGAGTGAGGGGATGCGAGAGACGCGCGCGCTTCGCCGCGGCCGGGCGTGGAGTGATGCCGGCGAAGGCTTTGCGGAGGGTCACGCCTGGGGTGGCTTGGAGCTCAGGCTGTGAGTCGGGCGACTGCGACTCGTCGCTGGGGTTGCCTGGGTGGGGTGTTGGATAGCGAAGCCGCGGACGCGCAGTTGAGTTTATGACGGAGAGCAGGAATGAACGCTTGTGGGCGTGCGGGGTCGCGGGGTCTTCGCCAGTTGGGTAGCCTTCATGGCTTTCCTCCTCTTCGTGATCGTCCGGCTCGTAGGCATATTGTTTCGGTGTCTCGTCCGTATCGAAACGAACTTGCTGTTGCTGAGGTGTTGTAGTTGGAAGCTGCGGTGTGGTGGACGCCAGTGGTGCACCGAAGCGTGCCCTTGGACGGGGCTGGAAGGCCGGGGTAGGTGTGAACATTGCTGATGCTGATGCTGGAGACGAGAACGCCGCCGATATAGGAGTGGGAGAGCGCATGTTTCGTATTCCATTGCCGGAACTGCCGTTCAGGTCAGCGGAAGCGGCCTCTTCTGAAGAAAAGGTTGGCTCCCTCGACTGTTGCGAATAATGATCGCTAACGTCATCGGGCCGGTGTCGTTCGCTGACGGGACTGGCCTGGTGTTGGCTCTGAGAAATGTCTGGGAGTATCTCCGTGTCGTGAATAGAGGGCTCCTGATCTTCGCTTTCGCTCAGGAATGCAGATCCCAGACTCATTTGTGTGAGGTCTCGCTCTTCGACATGTGGCGGTACTGCAGGCGAAGCTGTTGCCGAACGGGGCAGAGGTACGGCTAGAGCAGCCAGCGGAGGGTCGGTATCGGCGCGTTGCCATCCACCAGACCTCGTGCTGTGTGGGGTGGAGTTGGACGTAGATGAAGATGGAGAGGACGTTGTGCGTGTCAGGGAAGGCGTTCTAGTACGGGAGAGTGGACGGCGGAACGAGATATTTCGTAACTTGTCGAAGGGTGAAGCCTGCTGATGCATCAGCCTCCGTGACGACAAGTGTTAGTGATTGACATACCTTTGGCTCTGAGCGTAAGCTGACAGAGTAGTCGTACTCCGACTTCCGTCGAGGGGTTCCTGTATCCACTGGAACAGGGGAGTTGGAACGGCTGACTGACTGAAGCGCGTCCGACAAGTCAAACTCAGGATCCGCAGTCTCGTCAAGAGTCGGGGGAAGGTACGCTTCAGGCACAGAACTGTCTTCCGTCTCCTGGTCACTACTGCGTATATCCATGTCTTCATGGGGGTAACGTGTCTCCGGTAAACTAGGGATGGAGCTGATGTCGAAGCTTTCGTGGTGGGGTGGGACGGGCCCTGACCCTCTGGAGATCGACAAAGACGACTTCGTAGAGCGAGAAGCCAGAGAGTTTGCAAAGCGAGCCGTGCTAGAGGTACTAGAGGGTGCTCTGATAGTGGAGGCCGCGTGCGAGAGGGCAGCAGGAGTGGAGTGTATGGGTGAGGCCATCTGCATATCGTCTTCGCTGCTCTGGTCCAAAATCGTCTGAGGATCGGCAGAGTCGTCAAACGCGGGCAGCGACGGTAGGGAAGGCATGTCCCTTTCTTGATCAACCTGAATTCGGCGCCATACTCTTGACGGTGTTTCGAGAAGATTTGCCATGGTGATTCACGTATCCTTATGTTGAGTGGCTCCTCGCTGATACCTGCCAGAAAAACTTGAATGAGTAGGAGTGGTGCATGGGGGGCTGGGTGGTTTTGTGTCCGATTGGATGGTCTACGAGACTGCGCGGGGGTGCTCCGCATCGAAGCCTTGTGCCTGTCGAGCGCGGTACATCTATCCTGACTCATTCACCAAGTAGATAGTAGAGTTTGCAGTAAAGACTTCACTTCGGAAGGTGCGGTGGCGGCAGTACCCCATCGAAATGAGTAGCGCAATCGGCACGGGAAAGAACATTCGCAAGGATGCTCTCGGCCACCTCACGCACCCGTCAGACTTTCGGGGAGTAGATCATGCAGAAGAATCCTTCGCGCACATCACACAAGCAATCCACCAAACAAGAAGGCACAACCGCAATAGCAAACTCACCACGCGCTTCTAGTCCTGACCCACAATCACAGCCGTTTGCGAGTTGCCTTGGGATTGTGCTAGAGAGCGAAAGCCAGAGGTTGTGAAGATGGTAGAGAGCAGGTTCACAGTTTGAGTCGGGCTGAGCTTTGAGAGCGCTCCGGAGTGGGCAGTGGAGGGGTGGATGTCCAGAACTCGGACAGGGCAGCGGGTCGCGGTCGTGGCTCCGGGGAAGGATCAACAGGCGCTCACGACGCGGTTTCAACTCCACGTGATCGTCGCGTCGGTAGGCGCTAATACAGGCGCTTATTTGAGCACTCCTGGCCATGGGCCGCCGCAGCAGGGCAGCATCTCACTCTCAGACTTGCACTGCCAGAACAGGCTCAGGCCTGCGCACTCCGACGACTGTTGCCCTGCCCCACTCGATCATATTCCACTCAAGTAATTTGTTGAGAACTCGGACTGCAATGTGGCAACTCTGCAGCTCCTCTCCTTCGATGAAATACCGTCCCACTGCCATGTTACGACATAAACGTGCATAGGCCACGAGGACGTCGACGTCGGCCGGATTCCCACTCTGTGGCTCGGCGCTGTAGCAGCGTTGCTACGGTAGACCGCCATTCCTTTTTATCAGCACGATCGAAGTGCATTCCCATCAACATATCCTCGCGCACACCGCGTCGGACTGACATATTGGCGAAACATCTGGCCCGTCCACCCGGATTGTCCGTGTAAGTCCAGATAGTACACACTATCATCCGATTAGGTCTAAACTCATCAGTCGATGTCTGGAGCTTGTAGCGACCAGCACCAGCAACAATGGACACGCAGACGTCTGGCACTACTTCGCTCAAGCCTGGAAAGACTCCCCCAATCCGCAGAACATCTGAACCATTCGACAGAGAGGATGCCGACCTAATCGTTCGCTCTAGCGACAACGTCGACTTCTATGTCCACCGCCTTATCCTTTCCCTGGCCTCCCCGGTATTTGCCAGTATGCTCACCTTCCCTCAACCGCCCGGTACCGACCCCGTGCGACCCGTGGTTGATGTGCTCGAGAAGAGCGAGGCCCTGGACGTCTTCTTCCGAGTGCTGTACCCAGTCCCAGATCCCGAGCTGCAATCTCTCTCCTCCATCCGTGAGGTGCTCGTAGCGGCCATGAAGTACGACTCCACCGCGGTCGTGGCCTCTATGAAGAGGGCTCTATCCCAGTCGCGCGCCATGGAAGACAACCCCCTCCGCGTCTTTGCCATCGCATGCTATTTCGGGATGGAGGCGGAGGCAAAGATCGCTGCTGAGAAGGCCGTCCTCAACAATCGGGTGACCGGCCGCATTTGCGCAGAACTCAACGAGATCTCCGCTGGCGCCTACTACCGCCTCCTGCAGCTCAATCGCACCCGGAAGACAATTCAGTCCAAAGCGTCTGGCATCAACCGCGTCACCGTGGACTTCGCTGGCATCGGGCCGTTTTGTGAGGCCCCTATGCCCGCTGCGACTCGCCGGAGGGAACCTCTCGCGTCTGCTGGACACCCCTTCGATGCGCCCGAGGCAGATCTCACACTCAGGAGCTGCGACGCGGTCGAGTTCCGAGTATCCCGTGCTATCATTCTCCTCTCTTCGACTGCGTTCCTCCAACGGGTCCTCCGCGAGCCCGTAGAAGAGTCTGAGCATCCTGCGGGAGAACCTCCGGTCTACCCCATGAAGGAGGACAGCGTCGTGGTGGATGCACTCCTGCGAATCTGCTACCCCGTCGCCCATCCTGCGCTCTCCGACTTGGATCTGCTCCTCGACGTGCTCGCCGCCGGTCACAAGTACGACATCAAGAAAGTGGAGCAGGTCGCGCGGGACGCCCTTTCCGCGAACATTGGCGCGGATCCCCTCCGTCTCTACCTCGCCGCGGCGCGATGCGGTTGGACAGCGGAGGCGCGCATGTGCGCGGACGAGCTCCGCCGACGCTACGACGTGTCCACCATCTCTGGCCTGTACCATGCGGACATGGAGACGGCTTCGAACCGATGGTATCGATACCTCCTATTCTACGTGGACGAATGCTGCAAAGCCGCCGCAGGCCGCCACGAATTATACCTCACTCACACTCAGTGCTGCGGCCAACCTGCGCAGGTCATGTCGCTCTCCGACCTCGACAGTGATTCTGAATATTGCGGGTATCTGTGCCTTGAGATGGACGCGTGTTGCCAGCGCTACCCAGAGGTTGTCCAGACCGATCCAGGACATGTACCCTCCTGGCTCTCATCTTCCTTCGCGTCCATCATCGCCGCTTTGAAAGAGAAACCTTGCGCGACCTCTCTCGCTTCAAACACGGAGGCGGCGAAGGCCCTCATCAACCTGGTTGCTTCCGATACACTACCGTGCACAACTAAATGTCACTCCGTCGAGTCAACACAACGAGTGGGCAGACAGACCATTCGGACGGTTGTCGTCAGTCGCATGAGGACGTGTACCGCTGCCGACCACGTCTTGTGGGCATGTACGCTCCTTCGACGGTATGCCAAGAAGGTGGACAAGGCTATACAGAAGGCAGGTGTTTCCGTCTCAAATTGTTACCCATCCCCGATCTCAAGTGGGACGCTGACTTGCGTTTGAGTGCAGGTCCCGTTCGTGTTGCCGGATGCGGAGTCTCCGAGTCCGACGGGCGCTGCGGCATGAAGATCCTCGGTAAGCCTGCTCTTCCATGTGTCGTTGTACCACCGCCTTATATTCACAAGCCATACAGGCGTACGCCTAACCTGATTGTGTATTTGTGAGAATACTTTCACTATACGATGATTGCCAGTAGTACCTTGCCGACTTGTGCTCTTTACTGTGAACGTCTACTGGGGATACAAGTCGTGGCTTTTTTTTAGTCTCTTGCTGCACTCGACGACTGATTGCTACCCCAAAATGTCGATGTCATTGAGGACAGTGATCCTGTATGATCGTGACTATGTATGAGTACTGTTATGACTAGTAGTGGCCTTTCGAAGCGGTTGGGAGAGTCTGAGCGGACGTCCTCTTGGGTGCAGGGCGGCTCGCGCTCTTGATCGCTTTGGCCGGAGCGCGGTGTTGTTCCACCAGCTCGTGATACGCCCACGCCGTGACGGACTCCATTTCCTCCACATAGCCATATCGCATAGGGTCCGCGAGGATCGCCTTCTCCGCCAACGCCTTCTCCTTGCCGAACGAGTGTTTCGCTGCGAGCAGATAACACCGCAAGGGAGAAGAAGGGAGCCTCATCGTGCAGAGCTCCTGAGAGACGGTCTCGAGAACGCGGTCGAGGCGATACTCCCGTGCTTTGACCACGAGAGTAAACAAGCCGGTGATGGAGATGGTCCAGAGCCACGCGGGCGCGGGGTTGTAGCAGAGCGAAAGCAGCCTCACAAGGATTTCGCCGTAGCAAGTGAATTGGAGTACGGGCCGGGAGTTGGTGTGTGTTGCGTCGTTGGACCGCGCGTGGCTGAAGTTGCGCTCTGCATCCTTGATCTTGTCCGCGAGGAGGGTAGACGCCATGGACAGAACGACCTTGTGGGCGGCGTATTCCTTGCCATCGTGAGCACGGCAAGTGATGTCCGCGTAGTCGGCGTAGATGCCGAGTTCAGACGTGGTCAGGACCTGGGGCACCGTCGGGGGCAGTGCCGCGGCTTCGTCGGCATGGAGCGTGCAGAAGGTGTAGCTCGCGTCGGCGACACCCTTGTCGTAGTAGCGGCGCAGACGGAAGTATGCGCCGGCAGTGACTTCGCGGTACTCGGCGATCGCGTCCGAGGGGAACTCGAGCTTGATCAGGTGGTCCGCAGCGGCACGCGCCTCTTTCTCGAGCTCGAGGATGCAAGCGATAGCCCAGACGCGGAGGGGCTCTCGCGAGATGAACGAGCGGAGAGCCGTGCGCATCAGGGACATGGCCTCGCCCATGCGGTACCTCTTCGCGGCTTCGTAGACGAGGCGGACACTCTTCAAATCCTTGAAGGTCGGGTCCGTAACGGGGTAGCAGAGCCGAAAGAGGCGATCCAGAACGGTCGAATGCTCCTTGACCTGGACGACCATAGGTTTCCAGCCTGAACGGTCCTCCGACTGAGCAGGCTGAGGAAGCCTCACCCCTGCGAAGATAGGGGAGGCGATGGAGAGGATGATGCTGTGCACATGGAAATCGACGTGGTCGGAGGAGCGAAAAACCACGTCTGCGTCTGGATTGTCGAATGGATGGCCCGCGCGAGGATAGATCAAGCCTTCTGTATCAGTTGCTGAAGCCGACGTTGCTCCTATCCTGCAGATCAGGACCCCCCTGCGCAGATGAAGTATGTGAGGTTGTCATAATGTACAACACCGTGCAGTTAGAAGCGAATAGACGTACAGCTGAGCGTCCGTTTGTGAAGGCGGGCGCATATTCGGGCTGCTGAGCTCGCGACCGACTGCTACGTCGACGTCGTAGTATGTGGAAGCACTGTCCAGCACGTCGTGGGATCAGTGCGTCCTGCGTGATCTGACCGGTGTATGCCATCCATTCTATTGACATAAGAGCCAGGTCATCGAGCTCGTAGTCGTAGATCAAGTCCAGGTTAAGAACCACGTTGATCGCAAGCGCCTGTGGGTGGTTCGCGGGCGCTTAGCTGTGCACGGAGTGGCTGCAGCTTGCGCTCTCGTGCTGCGCTCTCCTCATCTGCTCTCTGCATCGTCCTTCGGGTTCCCTGCACGGGTCTCTGCCCCTTGACTACTATCTTCCCTCTCTGTGCCGCTCTTGAACGCAAGATACACCCAGGCAAAGCTACTCAGTAAACGACTGTCGGACAAGGGGCAATTGATGGCTTCTCAAGACTCTGAACTCGGCGATACCCTCCGGAATATTCATCTCGAGGATAGAGGAGCACTTGACGCGGAATTTGACCCCTGGAAGGATACACCTCCAAGCAAGCAACCTGATCATGCCTCAGACAAGGCTCCACATATCCCTTACTCGGATCATCATGCTACCCAAAGTCCTGCCGCTATACCTGGAGAGAACATGCACGTACCGGCAAATGCAGATGTTCTACGCGAGTTCGATCCGTTAGCGAGTGCCGAAGCTAAGGCGGCTCACAAACCTCGACCGAGCTCTACTGGTCACCCGCCACCACCCGCCCCGATTGACGTCGAAGGGGAGGTCTCTTCACCCCCGGATGCACCGAGTACGCCGGAGGCTAGCTCGGGGCGTGCCCCTTCGCCTCCACATACACCATCGCCTCCAAATCGCACCTCGTCGCCAATACCCGCTTTCCCTGCGCTCGCCGCTCTTGCCCGTACGTTCGCGCTTCCGCTCACCTCTCGAGGGCAGCGGCCGCGTTCGCTGGATACCGCAACTGCGGTTCCATCTCCCGCCACCATCTCCTCCTTCGCAAAGCAGCAGGATACGCCCCCTCAACCTCGCGTGGAGGATGTCCAGCCCAGCCGCAGTCAGGATGTTGCGTCAAGTAGTAGTGGACGTAGCAGCCCGTCGGGGAAAGGCAAGGACTTGGAGCCTCCCCCCTTCGACTTCCAGAAGTTCCTCGACCAAATGAAGGCGAAGGGGGCGGAACCTGTGGCGAAATATCTCCGGTCGTATGTCAGTGCACCCGTGTCATTCCTGGAGGGTACTAACGGCCCATGCAGCTTCCTCAGCAACTTTGCTAAACGCACGTTCACGGTTAACGATCAGGTCAAACTGATCAACGACTTCCTCAATGTGAGAGCCTGGAATCTCACCAATCTACTGTTGCTCATTATGGAAGCAGTTCATCTCTGCGCGAATGCGAGAGAGCGAGGTGTGGCGTAATGCAAGTGAAGCTGAGTTCGACAATGCTATGGAAGGGATGGAGAAACTCGTCATGAACAGATTATACGAATTGTGAGCGAATAGCCTGCGTATATGCGTCGCAGAACTGTTACTGACAGGGTACCAGCACTTTCACCCCGCAAGTGGCGAAAGCGATACCTCCACGTCCTGTAACCGCAGACGACCTTGAGCGCGATCGCGTCCTCTCCCAACGGATAGCGTTATTCAAGTGGATAGAGCCAAAACATCTGGATGTCCCGGAGGGTGAGGGCAGTGAAGGGTTCCTGATGTTCGCGCAACAAGGTTTGCGCTCCCGTATCTGCTACGTGATGTGCTTTCACTAAACAGACCACGACCCATTGCGTTAGAACTGCTCAAGATCAACCACTACAAGGCCCCGCGCGACAAGTTGATCTGCATTCTGAATTGCTGCAAGGTCATATTTGGTCCGCCACGACTTGCCTTGATCTCGAGCGTATCCTGATATCCTTTCGACAGGGCTGATCCGACATTTGCACAAGGACGAAAGCGCGGACACGTTTGTGCCAATCTTGATCTACGTGGTGCTCAAGGCGAACCCACCACATCTGCTGTCGAACGTCGAGTAAGTGATGTTCGGCCGCCAGGGCTGTAGGACATTTATAGACCCGCGATAGGTTCATCAACCGTTTCCGCAATCCGGCGAAGCTGCAGAGCGAAGCGGGATACTACCTGTCTAGTTTGGTGAGCTTCATATACACAACGCCTCCCTCTTCAAGCTGACGTTGTGCAGATGGGTGCCGTCTCTTTTATTGAGACCATGGACCACACGTCGCTATCGAACATCACCCAAGAGGAGTTCGAGAGGTCTGTCGTCGACTTAAAGCGCTGCTACTAGTGCTCATACGGTGTGCAGGAACGTTGAGGACGCGATCCAGTCGCTGCCGAGTACTGGCTCGCAAACCCCAGAACGCGCATTCACCACAGGACCGGAGTTCTCAGGGACAGCGACACCGCCGCGGTTTGCTGGTGCGTCGGCATCACACACCGGGGAAGAGTCTGCGCAGCCTCTGTCTCTCCCGACACCAGGCCAAACGCTCGGAGAGGACGCACGACGTTTCCTGCAGAAGACGGGCGACACGATATCCAAGCCGCTCAACGCGATCAGCCGAATATTCAATGAAGTCCTCGATGGGGCCGAGGATACACTCTCTTACCTCCCGGGCCCCTTCGCACCTCTAGAGCTCGGGCGAGAACAACAGGAGCAGCAGCTATATGCGCAGGACGGACACTCCGCGTACCCACAGGGCTACCCTCAGACTCCAATGGGCGCTGGCTCCGAGGGCCAGCCCTATCAGCCGCCTCTCCAACCCCCATATAAGCCGCGCGTGCGCCGAGCATCCCCACAGCCCTCCCCTCAGCCCTCCATCCGGTCCGCATCGTCAGCGCAGTTCCCCTACCTACCCCCCGACGACACCCCCACCCGAGCACGCTCGCACAGCGTCGGGCCGTACACGAACCAGCCGCTCGCGATCGGGCCCTCGCAGCAGCCGGGCGCGCTGCACCCCTCGGGCTCGCGGCTGCACTCGCTCGTGCAGGGCGAGCGCGAGCTGCGCGCGCCGTCGCCGCACGTGTCGCGCACGCCGACGCCCGCGCTGGACATCGCGGGGCTGCAGGAGGAGATCGACCGCGCGCACGAGAAGGCGGCGGTCGCGGCGCGCGAGACGCTCCGGCAGATCTTCCCGACGACGGACCCGGAGGTCGTGGAGTGGGTGCTGGAGGCGAACGAGGGCGATCTGGGGAAGAGCATCGAGGCGTTGCTGGAGATGAGCAGCGCGACGTAGGTACGCGGTGCGTTTTTGTCTGAGCTGGTCTCCATGAGCTATAGAACATCGCGCATTTGAGGACGGTACGTCATGACACGCACACGGGCAGCCAGACGCCCCTGTTCCGGGGAAGTAACGCCACACGTTGGTACACTATGCAGTTCGGATTGCCTGACAAGCGTGTTTGGAGTTCAAGTGAATGATGGGCTTGCTTGTTCAGCCGTAAACCATGGAGCCAGTCAAAGAGTGAGATTATGGCAATGTACGAGCGTTGCCGAGAACGGTAGTGGTTCTTCGTACGACCACGTTGACTCACCTAAACGAGAGGTCGCTGCGGTAGCTCATGGCACCGCCGGCTGGTAGACCGCTCCCTCTCCTATCTGATCTCAGCTAGCAGAGTCCATTGTCCCCAGCAAGTGTCACCTACAAGAGCTATTGTATGTACCTTAGACACTCTGCAGTCCCGAAGTTCTGAACTAATCCAGACAATCGTCACCAGACTCTGAACGAAGATGTCTGCTACAATGGCGTCCTCACCCTTTGATAGACCGGCCGCGGACGTCGTCTTGCGCAGCGCCGACAACGTCGATTTCCGGGTCTACAGTCAAATCCTCACCATGGCATCTTCCGTCTTCGACGATATGGTCGTCGTTGCCCATCCCGACAAAGGAGACTCTACGGACGGGCGGGAGACCCCCGTTATTCCCCTCACGGAGAATAGCGACACTCTCGACGCGCTCCTTCGGCTCTGCTATCCGATCGAAAAGCCAGGCAAGGCCAGGTCTCTCGAGGACATCCCGCCCATCCTGACTGCCGCCCTCAAATACCTGATGCCACTCCCCATATCTGTGCTGAAGAAAGAAGTCATCGCGTTCGCTCAAATCAGACCGCTTCAGGTGTGGGCGATCGGGTGTCAGCTCTGTCTGGAGGACATGGCGCGCGTAGGTGCAGAGGCCGCGCTGCACTTCAAGGACCTCGGGACCTACAACTACTTGCGCGAGTTCGTCCCGGTGAAGGATTTCCTGCGAGAAGCGCGCGGTGTCTCGGCCGGGGACTACTTCCGTCTGGTGGAGTTCCATCGACTTGCAGGTGACGTCCCCTCAATGTCCCCGCTGACGCGGCCGATGATGGTAGGCGACGATAACGCCTCCCTCATGTCGGGCACTACACGAGTCGCGGATAAATTCTTTGCGTCTCTCCCCTACCCCGACCTTATCTGCCGCGCAGAGGACGGGGCCGAGTTCCCCGTCCACAAAGGATTACTCTGTATGGCATCTCCTGTACTTTCCGACAAAGTTGCGGCGGCTGCGCGATCATTCGTACCATCTTCGGAAGGAGAGAAGGCGGCGGACGCCAAACTATCGCCCATCCTCGGCTTCGCAGAAGACGGGGGAGTCCTGGCGGCGCTGCTTCGGTTCTGCTATCCAGGACCACCGGTCTTTCCAGGCGACGACATGTCATTGTTTCTCTCTGTGCTCGACGCTGCCGAGACCTACAAGATGACCCAGGTCGTAGATTCCCTCAAGTCGCATTGGGCGGAAATGGCTGCGCGAGTCCCGCTATCGGCATACTTCGCCGCTACCCAGACGGGTCTTCATCGAGAGGCCCGGGTGGCTGCCAGACACTCGCTCCAGATGTCTCTTCGTGGCAAATACGTTGCGGAGATGGAGAGTTCCCCTCCGCAGGTCTACCAACGACTCATCGAATACCACGATCGCGCCCACCAAGTAGCGACTACTGTTGCACTCGCTTACGACGTGTGGCAAGGCCCGCCGATCCGGGACACAACGGGAGAATCTGGCTCTATCAGCGCAGCACAACGCAAGGAGCGTAACAAAACCGGGAAGAAGCCCTTCCATGCCGATGAAGAACGGTGCAACGGTGGATGTCAGGGCTTCCAAGGCGAGAGTTGGCTCCGGGAGCGCCGAGAAAGCTACCTTCGGCATCTCGCTGAAGGCCCTGGGAAGCCATTCCTGTCGGACGTTGTGCTCTTCAGGAACTCTGCGACGTATAATCTGGGCGGACCAGCGTGGTGCGCCTGCTGTTTCCGCTTGGCTAGTGGTATTGTACGCCTCGGGACGTCGTTGCCGGAGAAAATTCATGCAGAGCTTGACAAGGTACGGCCGGTCTTCCACCTACCTCCTCGACAAGCTCATGCTAACCTCGCTGCTATAGATTGAACTGTAGGAATGGTGGCGATCGAGCTGGTGCTATGTAGTGTGTTTTGAATATCAGATGACACCGTCCTGGGTGTCGCGATCGAGTACTCTAAACCGCCCGTATGTGTCTGGCATCTCCATGATTGCACGTGATTAGTGAAAGACTCGCTCCATCTCCTCAATGATCGGCTGTCGACCATGATGGTGGCAGCCATATGTGATTTCTCTAGCTAAGCGTCCGAGTCGGGAACGGTGCGTCGTCCGACGAGTCTCACCAGTACTGTACCATGCGCGTTCAAGTTCTAGCATACTATCCTCTTCATCCGCCAAAGAGGTGTCTCTGGCATCCGTAGTATCACAACAGTCACTTGAGCCGCTATTTACTAGTGCTTCCGACGAATCGTCACATACATATATGGCGCTTTCTTTGTCGAGTGCCGACCCAAGTCCTCGTACTACCACCCAAACCTGGGCGCCTATCACTACCATCAGTTGCCTCCAACTACTACGGGCTTTTGACCGGTCATTTGTCGCGACACCTGCACCTTACCGGCTTCATAGTACTTTGCCAGGTGGATCGCCGTCGAATGTTTTCGGAGCATACTCATCCATTCACGGAGCCATCGGCAGACATCATATTCTGTTCCTCGGACGATGTCCAGTTTCGACTGCACAAGATCATCCTCTCTCTGGCATCCGGGTTCTTCAAGGATATGCTGAGCCTTCCACAACCTGGTTCTCCCTCCTTTCCCATCCCATTCCAGCGTAACCAACCCCAGTCCGACGACATCGATGGTTTGCCTGTGGTACACGTCACGGAGTGCAGCGCCGTCCTGGAGAGCCTATTTCGGCTCTGCTACCCCATAGATGACCCTCCTCTAACAGACCTCGCTCAAGTATACCCTGTCTTGGAAGCGGCCATCAAGTACCAGATGGACGAAGCCACGAAAATCGCCAAAAGCAAGCTGCTTGAAATCGCTCGACTAGGTGCATCAGTGCGCGTCTATGCCACTGCATGCCGCCTGTCTTTAGAAGACCTCGCCGCGGCCGCAGCTGGGGAGGTACTCCTGCAGCAGGCGCAACACGACTACGCTCAGGAGCTCGAAGAGATCCCCGTAGGCGCATACCATCGACTACTCTACTTCTGCGAGCTCGGCGGCAAGGTCGCGGGCGACTTCGTCTTCCATCATCATCCCGCGCTCGACAGAGCCCCCATTCCCGAGTCGTCTCACGATTCCAGCACACGCGCGCCGAGGAGCCTCGCAGAACGCCCCGATCACTCGGATTCTACCAGCGATGCATCGAACTGCGAGATGACCAATGTCACCATCTCCGCCTCTGATGGGGTGCAACTTCACGTCGTCAAAGCCATTGTACAGCTGTCATCGCCGGTACTAGCCGCCATGTTGTCGTCCCTTCCGCCTTCTGAATACCCATGCCTGACACTTTCCGAGCCGAGTCACATCATATCCGTGCTCTTCCAGATATGCTCCCCCGCAGACGAAGACCCTCCGCTGGCTGATCTGCATGACATCTTCTCCGCCTTCGTCGCCGCCGAGAAATACAAGATGAAGAAGCCGATCACCTTTCTGCGCGGCCTACTGGCGAAGCAGACAACCGACCCCTCGGTCGAACCATTGACGCTCTATCTGGTCACCTGCTCCCTGAACTTGCGCGACCTCGCTAGCGCTGCAGCCCGGCGAACTCTTCGGCGCAGCCTGACGACAGAGCTGAATGCGCATATCGACTCCTTCGGAGCCGTCGCCGGCACACTCTGGCGTCTATTGGAGTACCATCGCGAATGTCGGAAGATCGTAGGCGCTATGACTAGCGACAAGACATGGATCCCCCCCAAGTGGAGGATCTCGAAAACTCTCCTTCATTACGGTCCCACTGGCACAAGGTCGAACCTCCCCTGCTGGGTCCATCCGTATCTCGCCCGCCTTAAACAGGCAGAGTGGCCGAGCCCCGAGTTCGCGATGGAGAGTACTCTTCTGAGATCCATTCTGTATGCCTCCGGGAGCGTGAGCCAGGACGATCCACTCATTGTCAAATGTGATAAATGCACGGACTCGATCGGTGTTATGACCCTGGTCGACTTCAGCAAGTATGTGGGTCACACGCTCGCTGCGCGGGAGAATGAGGTGAGCAATATCTCTATGCCGATTGCAAATACCGGCCCCGAGATGATATATCAAAGATCGTATTGCAATGGAAGTCGCCGACACCGTCCGATTCGACGCTTTCTCAATAAGTGGTGCATACGTGTATTGAACAGCTCAATCATCATTCCGACATGTCTCGTCGCTGACATTGGCGTAGTTTGCAAGGCTCGGACGCATCCGTTTCATCAACATATACTCACAATCACTCATTTCTGCCGCTCCTTGCCGCTGTCCTTCAACTTGTTCTCCAGCAGGAAGAGATCATATGTGTGTATCGCCTGTCCATGCCAGGTTACAGACACAGCAGCAAATATTAACGTGCTCTGGCAGTCCAGACTCCACACTATCCTCAAGTCTACCATCGGGTGGACTGTGAGTCACGCTCTGTTCACTTCTGTCCTAGCGACCTATTGAAGGATACAAATCCGATTAGCCTGTTCCGCACGGCCCCTAGATCCAATGGGTAGCACGTAACGGTGCATGCGAGAGGCGCATCCGTGTATACAAACGTCAACACTGTCGCCTGTCCGTGTGTACTCCGAACCTTATAGTGACCGGCCTCTCATCCTGACTCGACGTGCGACTTGAAGCTGTCCTACACCCTCCCGATCACCGTGTTAAATTCTCCTCTGTTGTACTTCATCTCGCATGGACTCGCATTCAACGTACCATCATCCGTTCCAGGATCCGAAGGCGGATATCATCATTTGCTCCTCCGATAACGTCCTTTTCCGACTACACAAGACGATCCTCTCCCTATCGTCCGACGTCTTCGAGGGCATGTTCGATCTTCCACAGGGTCCCTCCGAGCCAAGCCGCATCGACAGGTTGCCTGTCGTGCACGTTACAGAGCCGGGTACCGTTCTCGATAGCCTCTTTCGCCTGTGCTACCCAACTACAGATCCGCCGTTGGAGACGATCGAGCAAGTTCTCCCTACGCTGGAGGCAGCCATGAAATACCAGATGCAGGAAGCTATCCAAATCACCACCCGAAGCCTACGCGATCTTGCTCCAAAGGCCCCACTCCGCGTGTATGCCATCGCATGCCGGCTGTCTCTCCTCAATGTCATCGATGTCGCAGCACGAGCCGTCCGGGACCAGAAGCTGCAAGATGCTTACGTGGAGGAGCTCGAGCAAATCTCCGTGGTCGCCTACCATCAATTACTGAAGTTCTGCGAACTTCCCGCCACACAGACGCTTGGCGGGCCCCGTATATACGAGACCTCTCTGACAATCCCGAGGGAGGCTCTAGGGGCACCTCGATGGAGCCTAAAGCGGTCGCGTTCACATCGGGCTGCCGGTGCTCCTGCTATGTTTGACCCGGAGGGCGCTGGTGTTGTGATCCTCACCGCCGACGACGTGCGTTTCGGAGTCTCTGAGTCCATTCTGCAGCTATCATCGGACAGGCTGAATGCAATGCTTCTTGTCATCCCTGCAACCGAATCGCCTCGGGTCCTCCGAGTACCGGAGCACAGCACTATCATCCTCGCGCTCCTCCGGCTATGCTACCCTATCCCTCGTCCTCGCCTCACGGACATCTGCGAGATACCCGTCCTACTATGGACGGCGAGGAAGTACAAGATGGACGCAGCGACAGAGGCCTTGGACGATGCGTTGTGCGCCCTTGCGGACGGACCCCCAAACCCCACCGCAGAGCAGGCAGATCCTCTGTCTGTATACTTTGCCGGCTGCCGCCTCGGTCTGCCCAAAGTCGCGGCAGCAGCGGCGCGCCGTTCTCTGCGACGAGACATCGTCGAGACGTACCCCGGGACCGCGGAGTCCTTCGGTGTCGCGGCCGTCCATCTGTGGCGCCTCCTCCAGTACCACCGGAGATGCCGCGCCGCCGTCCGTGCCGTCCTTGAGGACGAACAGTGGGTCTCCGAGGACTGGAAGAAGCGGCTGAAGGGCTGCTCCCGCAAGGACTCCGGGGACAGGCCTTGCTGGTGGAAGCGCTACCTCGCTGCAATCGCGAAGGAGCCGTGGCCGAGTAGCGCGTCCGCGATTTCGGAGGCCGTGCTACAAGAGGCCGTCTACAACGAGCTGCAGAAGTCGGCGCTGTGCCAGTATTGCAGCAAGCCGCAGAGCCTGCTCACGCTCTTCAGCGCTAGCAAGTACGTCCAGGAAACGATGGAAGCGCGCGAGAAGGAGGTACGTCTGTGGGGTTCAGCTCTCGGAGAAGCCGCAAAGCTAGGCGTTGATTCACATGTTTTTCCTAGGTGACCCTGGAGTGGTTCCATCTTGATGAGGCTGTCGGTTGAATATCGGATTGGAGCGCCGCGGCGGAGTTCTTTGGCTGCGCCGGCGTAGATGTTTGCTTCCCCTCGAGCTCGAGCTCTAGAAGATCTCTCCCTTTATCTCCTATGCGTCGAACGACCATGATACTCGGGGATCCCATGATATCAGTGAACGATTGCCCTACCGTACAGCGAGGTGTCCGCAGATTGTGAAGGTCGAAACATTCAGGCGGTGCTCGCGCTACTAGCGTACATATTCCCCCTCTCCGGAACGCCTCGGGAAGCCCGTAGCCTGTTGCACCTAGGTATTGACACTGTATTCACTCTACAACTTCACGGCTAACCTTCTTCACCGTCGTCTATATGCATGCTTCACGATTCACTTTGGGCGCGTCTAGTAGTGGTATTTATGCAATGATACTCATACATGCGTCCGAGACGCGGGCTCTACCAGAAGACCAACGACCTCTCCGGCCTGCGAGGAAACTACAACAACGCATGACACGCGCGCGGGCCGGAGGAGAAGAAATAGCGGGGTAAGTAATGGTATGCAGCGTAGTGGAGAGGGCGGGACGAATCGATTAGATGGTGCGGGCCGTCAATGTGGAGGGGGGCAGGAGGTATCGAGATTGAGATTATAAGCGTGAATGTGTGCACGGGGAAAGACGACGATAGCGAGCGAAAGCGGGAGGGGCGGGGCGCCTCGGGCTCTCATGCCTTGGGCGCGCGGATGTACGTGCGGCGGTACTTGGCGTCGATGTTCTCGAGGTAGTACGCGCCGGGCCAGATGTTGTCGAGCGAGCCCGTCGGCGTGTACGAGCCCGCGTTGTGGTTCTTCTCGCGCAGCGCGAGCGCGTCGACGTACTCCTGGCACGGCACGACCTTCATCGCCTCGAGGCGGCGCACGAGGTCCATCTTCTCGCGGATCGCGCCCGTGTCGCCGCGGACCTTGATCGTGAAGAACGAGCTCGCGAGGCCGGAGCCGTACGCGAACATGCTGATGCGCTTCCCGCGCAGCTCCGCGGGCTCGACGCTCGCGAGCAGCGACGCGAGTCCGCCGTAGAGCGAGGCCGTGTACATGTTCCCGCAGCGGCGCGCGACGCGCATGCCCTTCTCGACCGTGCTCTCGAACTCGGCCTTGGCGAGCCCGATGAACGTCTTCTCGAGCGCCTTGTCGGTGAGCGACGCCTTGTACGGCTGCGCGAGGACGGCCTCGCGGTCGGGCACGTTCGCGTAGCGCGGTGCGTCGGGGTTCGCGAGGAAGTCGTTGTAGACGAGGCGGGCGTGGGCCTTCTGCACCATCTTGCCGTATGGCGAGTGGAAGACGGGGTAGTCGACGTCCGCGAGCGAGAACGCAGGGCCGGTGGACTGGCCCGCGAGCTTCTTCGCCTTCGCGTGCTTTGCGCGGAACGCGGCGTAGGACGCGTCGATGGCAGAGATGTAGGCGGAGATGGAGAGCGGGCCGTCGACCTCGGGGTACTCCGAGTCGAGCTTGGGCTTGTAGAAGTCGTACGAGTTCACCATGTGCGAACCGTGGATCGCTGCGGGGACGGCGCGTTAGCAGGCGTACTCTCGCGGGTGGGAACCGGACAACGTGAATAGAAGGTCTGGACCGGCGTGCCGGTGCATATAAGGCTGGAATTTGATGCACCGTCATGATCGGTGGCTTTTGCTCTTTTCCTTAACGCCTCACTTTGTTGCCAGACGGCTCGCACAGCAGGGAGATAAGGGCCACAATAACTCAATCGGACTTACGTTCAACAGCGAGAGGGGCGTTGGGGCCGATGAGCATGGCGAAGGCACCAGCACCACCAGTCGGGCGTCCGCTGCCCTCAGCGTAGATGGCAATGTCACCACCGACAACGATGGCGTTCCGGCCGTCCCAAGACGAAGACTCGACCCAGTTGACGGCGTTGAAGAGAGCGGCAGTGGAGCCGTAGCAGGCGTTCTTGGAGTCGACACCCTCAATGTCGGTGTTGCCGGCCTCAGCAAAGAAGTCCATGAGGTGGGTCTTGGTCGATTTTGACTTGTCGATGATCGTCTCGGTGCCAACGTCGATGCGGCCAATCGACTTGGGGTCGATCTCGTACTTCTCGATGAGGTTGATCACCGCTGGACGGGCGAGTCAGGGGCGAGGGCTTGGTGGGGACATGGAGGGGACATACCGGTGAGTGCGAAGGAGTTGATGTCTTCGCGGTCGTCGCAGCAGGCCATGAACTTCTGGCCGAGGCCGATGGTGTACTTGCCCTTGGGCACGTTGTCAAACTCCTCGAGCTCCTCCTCGGAGATGCACTGCACGACGGCAAGATCAGGACGCGTGATACGGCGTATGCAAACGCGACAGCACGTACGCGGCGGGGGAAGTACATCTCCATGGCAAGGATACCGACATCCTTGGGGCGCTGGGGCGCCTCGACGTCCTGGCTGGTGGAAGCGTTGAGGGAGACAGTCATGGCTGGCAGGCGCGTCGAGGGCTGTGTTTTGGGACCGATGGGGGATGGAGGAGGAGAAGGAGGAGATGAGGGCCGGCGGGGCGCCAGGGACGTTATATAGAAAAACGAGGATGAGACGAGGCTCGGGTATTATTTTGATTTGGGGGTCGTCGTACCACCGCCGTCTGCCCTTTGCGCCGGACATCCCCGCCCTCCCATTGGCCCGCCCCGCCCAGGCGCCCGTGAGCCTCGCGCGACGGCCTTGTCTCCTCCTCCCTGCTCTCCTGTCCTCCCCTCATCACTCAATATCGGCGACGCTCTCGGAGCTCTCCTCAACGGAGCGCGGACAATACCTGTCGCAGCGAAAACGCTCACGGGACGCTGCCGCGCTCTGCGCGCGCGGAGCCGCCGTATCTCGTCCGCGTCTTGTACGTCCTCTTTACCTCTAGCGCGTCCCCTGTCCACCATTCCCGTCTTGTCCTCGCTCGAGTCTGGGATCGTCTTACGACACGGCACACCTAGCCAGCCTTGCGCATCACACCATGCTCGATTTATCGCAAATCACGATCATCTGCACGCGCGTGCATTCTCCACGCCCATCTTCCAGCTCGCGCGCGCTCCGGCTGGCACGACGCCGCCGGATGTCCCAACATATGTCCGGACGCTCCGTGCATACCTCCTCGTCGCCGAACGCGTCATGACGACACCGCAAGGAGCTCAGACCAACTCTCCGCCCTGCTCGGGGCGCCTCTACAGTTTGAAGCGCGCGTTAATGTCTGCGTAGGATGCCGGTGCTCCGTCGCATCGGACCCGCCGGGCAAGGACACACGTCCTCCGACGTGCTTTGACCGCCGACGCTTTATACCGGGTAACTGTTCCTATCACCAGGTACGTCCCTGCATTCCCCGGTGTGTTGTGCGGCAGGCAGGAACGGTGGCGCAGCGCATCTCATGTCATATGTTTAGCTCAGGCAGAGACGGAGCTAGTGGCACGCAGCCGGCGCAGGCGATGGTGTCCTAAAGCCACTGCGTGCGCCGTCATTAGCGTCTTCTGCGTACTCGCAGTGTTGTTGTCCCCACGGCATCCACGAAGCCATCGCAGCCCTGACATGCCAGTTCAGGAACAGATGGCATCGGCGGATCCGCGAGGAGGACGAGCTTGTCCGAGGCGACCGGCGACCGGCCGCACGATCGCGGGGGCGCAGTGTTAGCCAGATACATAAGGATACGGTGCTGCTACAATTCCCAGAATGGCCGTACAAACTCGACGTGCAACTGTCGGCATTCACCCCCCCGTCTAGTCTCCCGCGTTATCAGTTCAGTCGAGTTCGATTTGGATCTGTCGAGGCGCACGTCAGCGGGAATGTCTGCAACATAGCATCAATGTGGCAGCGGCGCACCTCGTCGATTGTAGAACGTAACATGTCCGGGAGGGAGATCGCCCACTCCATGAAGGGACGCAGGAATTTGAACCCATACGACTTGTTTTCTAAGTCACCGTACAGCTCGCTCCTCCAATTCCCGTTGCCAGGCCTCAGAGTTGCGCCAGAGACAAAGAATTTTGTTATGGCCTCGATGACATTGGAGATATTGTGGCCGTTAATGTAGATGTTATACTTCATGCGGCGGCCGACCTCGTTGACTCGCTCACTGGCAGCATGACGACAAGCATCGTAGTAGACGAGCAAGCGATGGTAGGCCAATGCCGGCGCGCTGTCCATGACGGTAGCGTAGGCGTCCGCGATCGGTGCCGTAAGTACATCCTTCGCAGCGGCCTTCGCGCATTCGCTGAGCCCGTGGTTGCTCGCTACGATGTAGGCTTCCAGGGGACGGGAATCGGCCGCGGCGTCCCAAGCTACGAGAGCCTCGCGTGCAACACGCGCCATTCCGTATTTTCTGGACACGACCAGGAGTACGGCCAGTCGAGTGAGGTCGTCGGGCAGGGCGCCTGCCAGGTCATAGCATGCACGTAGCAAGTCAGATACTACGCCGGCATCCTCATCGAACTGGAGCTCGATCGGCGCGACACTGGGTGAGTTGGAGCTGCCCGAGCTTGGGACGTTTGAACGCGCGTTCCGAAGCTCTGCAAGTCGCGCTTCCAACACCAGTGAATGCATGCTGAGGACGACCTGGTGAGCGAGGAAGGTCGCCTCTTCGCCCGTACGCCAGGTTGCTCGACAGGTCACGTCGGTCGACGGTAGCCTCGTAGCGAATGGTGGGGGTAAGGCGGCGTGCGGAACACCGGCTGCGAGTTCTCGCGGGGGGCTCAGCAGAGTCAAGTGTCCCTCATCTATCGCGGACTGGCCAGCCTTGAGGAACTGCTTGAGCCTGAAGTAGTCCCCGGCCGAGATGCCAGACATGTTCCCGAGGTCCTTCATGAACGACAGCGCCTCCTCCTGCTCGTTGCGAGTCCACGATTTCCGAAGCGCCAAAGCAGCTTGCCGCGCGACGTCCTCGAGGCCCGTGCGGCACGCGGCCGCCCACACCTGCAGCGGGCTCTTTGGCGTGATCACGGCGAGTCTCTCGGACATGATCTCGAGGGGCCGCTCCATCTCGTATTTGGTCGCAGCGAACAGCGCGGGCACCATCTTCTGTGGGTCCTCCATCAGCGCGCGGGGGAGGGCGATGGGGTATATGAGGCGCAGGAGCAGCTCGAGCGTCGTGCTGTCTTCGGAGATGGGTACGACGGGCACCTCCTCTCCCGCTCGTCCGCCTGCTCCTCCGGAAGGCGAAGCGCGCGTGGTCGGTTGCGGGAGTGCGAGCATGGATGCGAAGAATGGGGATGCTTGGGCGAGGATCGCGGAGTGCACGCGGAAGTCGACGAGGTCTGCGGTGCGCAGGATGAGGTCCGCCGAGGGCTGGTCGAATGGGTGCGCCGCGTCGGTGCAGCGCGGGGTGTCTGGACGGGACTGGATGTCGGGCATGCTGAAGTTCAAGTGACTGACGAACGCGCAGAGAGAGGAGATGGAGGAAGGTGGCTGCAGGGGCGGCGAGGACGTCGTGGGTGTGGTGCGCGTGTTTTCAACTTCCCAGACCGCACAGTAACAGCATGCGGGAGCGCATCGGAAAAACTTATTCACCCAATTGTACCTGCAGGCAAGGCTGAGGTCAGTCAAAACACAATCATATGCGCAATGCTCAAAACGTTGGGAAAGTCCGATTCACCTCTTCGATAGCTGCAGCGAGCTTTTGTGGCAAGGCGTCTCCAATCCGGATGAGCTGTCCAACAAACGAATTCCCTCTGCTACACAGGGCATTTTCCGAGATCGCCTCTCGAAGTAAGGCCAGCGGACCGACGTATGACTCCCAGCCGCCGCCGCCGCCGCGCTCGCTCGAGCCACGGGTGAAGTTGCGCAGATAGTCAGCGAACCACGACTGCTTTGGCATGTGATCCATACATCCGGACACCCTCCTCGTCTCGAGCAGGATTTTGTGCTCGTCGAGAAGGTTTTCCCCACGGAGGTGCCAGCTATTCATCGTCTGGTGCTCGGCCATCACCCCTTCGACGGCCCTCCGGCATGAAAGGAGATAGGCGAGAAGCCTGTGATAGGCACGCGCTGGCGCGTTCTCCATCCATGGCGTGTACATCCCCTGCGTGCCGAACCCCAGCGGCCAAAGTGCTAGTTTTGCAGCTGCACGAGCTTGGGCGGCTAGATTGTATTGGGTTGCGACGAAGTACGCATCGAGGGGACTGAGGAGGGCTTGTTTGCCCCACAGTCTCTGTGCTCTGGCCTTCACCACCGTCATCTCGTGCTCGTCGCATGCAGCAATCGCCTGGGCCAGGCGAGGGAGATCGGAGGGCGTCTCGGCGTAGCAGATTGCGAGGATGGTAGACAACGTCTGGGCATTGCATTTGAAGCGAAGGATCGGTCGCGGGGCTTGAGGTGAAGGATCGCCAGTGCCCGGCTGAAGCATCCGCGTGGCCTCGTACGATGATTCTGGGGGAATTAGGGTTTCGAGTCCAGGAAGCGATGTGAGCGGGAGGTCGTACTGGAATGTCACAGAACGCAGCGAAAGAATGGCTCGATGGGCTTCAAAGTCGACGTCGTCAGAGGAGCGGCAGATGACATCCGGGTGAGGGATAGGCGATGAGAAAAGTCCTTCATCGGGAGGGTCATGAATCCCGCCAGGGGTACCGACAGACGCAGTCGCGGTGGATAACATGCGGTGGTCGGGGGCAACCGCGCCTTGCTGACGGAGGAACTCACACAAGCGGAAGTAGTCTCCGGCAGAGATATCGTCCAAAACGGCGAGGCCCCTTGCCTCAACGATCGTCTGCACGCCGTGCTCGGTCTCCAGTTCCTTCGCGGTGCGTAAGAGGTGATTAGCGGCTATGCGAGCGACCTTCTCGGACCTTAGGCGGCAGGCGATGGCCCAGGTGCGCAGAGGATCTTTGGACACAACATCCTCCAGTCTCTTGTTGAGGACCAAGATGGGCCACTCCATGTCGTACTTCATCGCCGCCTCGAGCGCGGAGAGTATACCGTCGATATCCTCGTCCTCGTCCTTCGCGACTGGGTAACACAGACGGAGGAGCGTGTCTAGCGTCTTGCTATCCTCCGAAACTTCTACCACAGGAAGTGACGATGCCTGTGCGGCTCCACGTAGCGAGTCTTCGGGCTGGGGGAGTTGGAACATGGTGGCGAACACTGGGGATACGATGCTAAGGATTGCCCGGTGAACGCAGAAGTCCACTCGGTCGGGCGTGCGGAGGATGATATCGGCTGAGTCGAGGTCGAAGGGATAAGACGCAGAGGTGTACGCCGGAGCCACATCTTGCAGTGCGTCGTCCATCGCGAGATGTCACTGGAGTGAGAGAATGAGCAAACCAAACTGTACAAAGAGGTAAGAGTGATCAAGATGGATGGGGTTGGGAATAAACGCCGCAAGGGCATACACGAGGCAGCAACGTGCTAGGAAGAAGTCGAAGCACTCTACGTACCAAGGCCGGCTTGGGTGTGCGATTCCTGAGGGAGCCGCCGTTTCACGAGGACACCTTGATGTCTAGGACTACCCAAGTTCTCGCTCAGTAGGTCCGTCAAGGTAAGCCCTGCCTGTCTAGAGGCCCAGAGGTTAGCTTTCCCTGTGTATCTCCGGGCTGGCGTCGAAAGAAAGGCTCGAAGATGAAAGATATATCACGCCATTACTTTTGGACAGGTACATAATCATCCTCAATATCTAAACAGATGTATACTCGTGTAACGTCGCCTGGCAAAACATCGAGTGAGTTGAGACATTCGGTGTCATCGAGTGACCCATACCTTATCAAAATTTCACCGCCGACTCTTTGACCGAATAAGTATCGGTTAGACTTCGGGTAGATGGGTTTGAAATCTCTCGTATTGCTGGGCTGCAAGGGTAAGGGGGACAATAAGAAAAACCGCGTAAGCGCAGGGGGGACAATGTCCGTATTGACGCACCAGAATGGCAAGTGCGTTCGCGCACATGTGACATTGGTGCATAAATTCGCGACGCGTCCGCACAGCGCTCAAGGTTCAACTTGCTCCTGACCACCTATCACTTTCCCTGTCCCCCGCTGTACGACCGTCCACTTCGACGCCTGCACCACGATCCCCCGATCAGTACGGCCAGCCACATTGGTCTACGAACACGCACATACCACTCGCTCCACCCACCTCAGTCTTCAAAGACCAATTTAGCCATCATGAACACAACCACCAACGACCACTCCACCCCCGCGTCGGCTCCTACCCTGGCCATTTACACGCCCCGCCCGACGAGATTGATCAATTTCGATACAATCATGGACGCGACCGACGTCGTCGAGGTCAGCATCGGCACTGGATACGTAAATCCCTCGGTGAGTGGATAGCGGATCGATCCTCCCGAAGGGGGTACTCACATGCGGCATTGAGTAGTACTGGCGTGTAGGCGGCAAAACAGCCCAGTTACTGGAGGCGCAGATGCGCTGGGTACGGTGGAGCTTTGAGTGGTACCGATACGAGGAGAGGGCGGCGAAGAACGCAGACGACACGGCAGCCGCCCCGTGGCCGCCGTTCAAGAAGGCGGAATGGACGCCAGACCAACCGCCGGACTCGAAGGCGGCGATCGCTCCAGCTGATACAGCGGCGGCGGATACCACACGAACGGCGGCAGAGGAAGGGCACCCCACGAGCGAGGTGACTTCCCAGCAGGAGGCGTCCGCCCCATCGAAGGCCAACGATGCCGGCAATGAACCCTCGCTTGCGCAGGAGAGCATGCTAGCGACAGCGCAGCAAGGACCTGCGTCGTCGTCCACTGGCAGCATCCCCGAAACCCCGCCCGGGCTCGCCGTGGACGAGGCAACACGGCTCCACCGCATCAAGCACCTGCGCTGGTGGTACGAGTTTCTGCGGGATGGCCCCAAGGATTACTTCTCACCGCAAGATCCGGAGGATCTTGACGAAGAGGAGTGCGGGGTAGTGGTCTCCGTGCTGCGCTATCTGGAGCTCGGTTGAGCGCGGAATCGAGGCCGCCCCCCGGCGGATCTGTCTGGCTTTGGGATGGGGGATGCGTAGTTGTGCATTAAGGTGAGTTCTTACAACTCGCGCGGCAGCTTGGATACTTAAGGAACCTCGGCGTGATACGACAACGGGCGGCTACCGCTATATCAGGTTCGAGGGAAACACGGGCGTTCTGGGCCCCCGCAGCGGTACGTAGGAGGGATTCCGTTTGAGTGATGTTGTCGCGCCTCACAAGGCCCTTGCACGTCTGCCAACTTGGCCAGCCCCGTCCTCTTGCGGTTTTGTTGGTAGTACTGTGACGTGCACAACAATCTTACACAAACACTACGAGAGCCACTCAGAGGCATGGATGCTACAACAAAAGCACTGCGTCAGCATAATGATGAGCCTAGATCGGGGGACCTCTTTCGAAGTGCTGCCATCTTCTCACCTTGTCTTCAATCTCAACCTTGTTTTTCTTACGCTCATATCTCCAAGATGCCGTTGAACGTAGGTAGTTGGACGAATGGGAGGGCGGGTAAGATTGTGTTGGCTGTAAGAGTCGAAACACTGAAACAAATGATCGTGTCGACAGCACACCCTTCTCAACCCTCTCAGGGGTGCGCCGCACGCCACTCACAACGGCCCAATGGTCTAGTAGTATGATTCGCGCTTCGGGCATTCCGAGCTTGCGCGAGGTCCCGGGTTCAATTCCCGGTTGGGCCCCGCTATTTTTCTTGGAATTTGCAGGATCATGTGACGTCACCTGTGTCCAGAGAGCAGCCACCAACGGGGCGCCACCACTCCTCCTCCTCCTCGTCTTCAGCTCAAAGTTGGCTCAAAGTCACGAAGAATTTGTATCTCTACCATCACGACAAGCACGCCATGCCCGTTCCCAAGCACATCCTCAACCAGATCAAGGCCATTATCCCGCCTCTCAACGGCTCCTTGCACAAGGGACAGTCAGGTCGCGTAGGCGTCCTGGGCGGAGCACTCGAGTGAGTACAACGTTCATATGTTGAGCGTTTTTGGAGAAGCTTACGCGCGAGATAGCTACACGGGTGCGCCCTTCTTCGCGTCAATCTCCGCCCTGCGCATAGTGAGCCCAATGCATGGCCCCCAATCCGGTGCAGACTGACACTTGTGTAGGGTGCCGACCTCTCCCACGTCATCTGCTCGCCCACTGCGGCTGGAGCAATCAAGTCGTACTCTCCCGATCTCATCGTACACCCTATCCTGCGTGAAGACCAGTTAGCCCGCAACCACCCACCGCACCTATCAGACGCTGACATGCATTGCAGGAACACCGAACAGCTCCGGTCGACACTGGACTCCCTTCTCTCGCGTCTCCATGTCCTCATCGTCGGCCCAGGCCTCGGGCGTGAGGACTACATGATCAAGTACGCGAAGCTCGCGGTCACCATTGCGAAGGAGCAGGGCATGTACGTCGTGCTCGACGCGGACGCGCTCTGGATGATCGGCCAAGACCTTGCGCTCATCCGGGGCTACCGCCGCGCCGTCCTCACACCGAACGTAATGGAGTTCAAGCGGCTAAGCGAGAACGTCGTGCGTATCTCCTTCCTGCCTTCAAGCTTTCAGACGGTTCGCTGACCGGGTGGTGAACAGAATATCGACCCGAAGATTCCAGCGGAGGAGCGCGCGATGCATGTCTCGCGCGCACTCGGAGGTGTGACCGTCCTGGAAAAGGGTGCTTCAGACATCATCTGCACGAACACCGGCGAAGCCAGCAAGGAGCAGGCTGAACTCAACAAGGTCCGTCTCTCCGGGTTCGTGGCGCGTAGACGGTGAGCTGACGGCCCCCGTCGCGCTAGATCTCCGAAGGGGAGAGCACAGAAGAGCGCGTGGTCGTCGACATCCCCGGAGGTCTGAAGCGGTGCGGTGGCCAGGGCGACATACTCAGTGGCTCGGTCGGCACTGTCATGGCGTGGGGCAAGTGCTACGAGACCGGGGCGTTTGGGTGGGTGGATCTTGAGATGAAGTGCGACTTGGACGCATCGATGGCTAATGCTTGCTTGCAGCGATAAGTCTATTCCCGCGTCCCGTATCCCGCTCCTCGCGGCTGTCGCGGGATCGATGGTCACGCGGACCGCGTCGCGGCGCGCGTTCAGCAAGCACGGACGTGGTACGTTCTTGGAACTTACAGCACCTTGATAGTGCGCGACTGACCAGTATTTCTAGGCGTCGTCACGCAGGACATGATCCCAGAAATCGGCGGGGCGTTCGCGGAGGTCTTCGGCGAGGGCGAGAAGGGCTGGGGCGCGACCACGAGCGAGGGGAAGCTCTGAATGGCGTACAGGAGAAGCGCAGAAGTCGACGGAGCATTTGTACAACATTTACAGCAAACCCACTTGTATCGCACACATTGCTATGACCGTAGAGAACTTGAATGGCTGAAGGGACTGCACGTTGTAGTTGCTGATTGTGCTCCAGGGTGGCAATTTCTGCCCGGCGACCTGATGCTCGTCCTTCAACTTACCGTAGATTATCTGGAGGGACACATCGCAAACAGAAACAAGACGCAGGACTCGGAGAGGAGGCGCCACAACCGCGAGTCCGCAACGCGCCCGCACGCGTACGTTCCACGTGACGCAGTGTATGTCGCGTCCTTCATCGCGTTCTGCAAGTTGTGCGCGACGCTCAGCCACCGACAACACGCTCCCAGCTCCCGGAGACAGACATCGGCCTTGTTACTGCTCCGAGTGCTTGCTTTGACGCACGACCGATGGCACATCCGGCGGGTTCGATGGACGACGGCGAAGAACAGCCGTGGGCTTCCTCGGGTTCGTCCTACGCTTTCCCCCATAATCCAGTCTCTAATAATGGTTGTAGATGAGGACGCCGAAGGCTCTTCTGACTATGAATCCTCTTCTGGGTCCGATGACGAAGAGTCCGACGAGGAACCCGTCGCTGGTCCAAGCGGCCTTCATGCACCCGGCGGCGGCGCGCAATCAACCCAGGAAGACGCGGACGCGGAAGACACGCAGGTCGAGAAAGCGATCGAGGGTGACTTCGACCGGCTCATCCAGAACATCCGCGAGGCGGGCGACGGGACGAGCTCGGGCATGCTGAGCAGGATGTGGGATATCAACCTGGAGGAGCGCGAGGCCGAGTTCAAGGACGACCTGCGCGAGGCGTCCGGGGTCGGCAAGATGAAGAAAAAGGTGCGCACACCTCTCCCCGTGCTGCTTTCGGCTCGGACTCACCGATGCGCTATCCTCAGCGTGGCCGAAGGCGCGGCCCTGTCCTCTCGCAGCAAGTGCGCGCGCTGATAGGCGAGGGCAACCAGGCGTTCGTGGACGCAGACCTCCCGGAGACGATCCGCATCATGCAGGAGGTTATCCGAATTGAACCGCGCGCGGCGGCGCCCTGGAGCGTGCTCGCGCAGTGCTACGACGACATGGGCGAACGCCTCAAAGCGCTACAATTGCGCATCATGGCCGCGCACCTGAACCACGACCCGGATGAGTGGGCGGAGCTCGCTCAGCAGTCTAGGTGAGTCGCAAAGGGGCTCGAGAGCTTGCGCGCTTGCGAACGCGTTTGCAGGAATCTGGGGTACAACCAGCAAGCGCTGTATTGTTATGGGAAGATGTACCACCTCGACCCGACGAACGTGAACGCGCTATGGGACCGTGCCTCCCTAGCGAAGGAGATCGGCGACCTCAAGACGGTAAGTCTATCCGCCCCATGCATGCATCTTCTTGAATTGAACATGAGCAGGCCCGCTCGACGATGCTCGCCATGTTGAAACGGCTCCCGCACCACCTCCCCGTGCTGGACGAGCTGCGGCCGATTCTCATCGAACTCTCCGATCTCGCCCTCTGCGCGGAGCTCTTCCAGCGCGCGTTCGACCACTACCACGCCGCCTTCCCCTCCGGGCGCGGGCTCGACGCCGAGACGGGCGCGGAGGTACCCGGGGGCGGATTCGGGCTGATGCACCTGCTCGTGCTCGCGGACCTGTACAACACCCTCGGAGAGTATGCGAAGTCGGTGGACACGATCCGGCGGGGGTGTCGGTGGCTCCAGGGGCGCGCGGCGCAGAAGTACTGGGATGCGTGTGAGGACGATAGGGAATGGGACGTGCCGGACAGCGGGGTGCAACGCGGGGGCGAGGGCGAGATGCAACCGGGGATGTATCCGCTAGATGTCAATGCACGACATCGACTCGCCATCGCGCGCATCAAGGGCGGCGACGTCGAAGAGGGCAAGGTCGGTCATTGCCTGAATGCTCTCTGGAGGTTGATGCCGACCTTCGGTTCGTTAGATGCACGCCAAGATCGTGCTCGCGCAGGACACCGCGGAGTACTCACCGCTCTTCTCTGAGATCGCGGACGCGTATTTTGAGCGGGAGATGTACGCGGAAGCTGGGCACATTTACGAGATGCTGGGTGCCGATGCAGGTACGAGCAGCATGTATGTGCTTCTCCAGGCGGCTGCGTGTCGTCGTATGATCGGTGATTTGAAGGAGGCGGCGGAGGTGTACGAACATGGTGAGCATTCGTGTATTCATGCGTATAGTCCCCTGTCTCATGGCGTGCGCAGTCATCCAGGCCGACCCCGGGCAAAACGAGGCAAAGATGAAGCTTGCAGAGATCTACGAAATCCTCAACGAGCCAAGGAAGGCGTTGGACTTGGTCATGCAAGGTACGGCTCAGTGTTTTCTTTCCAGTCATTGTACTTGCGTTGACGTTCTTCGACAGTCATTGAGTCCCGTAAACGCCGCGCAGCCAATCGCGAAGGAACCGTTGAATCCGGTGCGGGCGAGCCCGGCTCCGCCTCCCTCTTCGAAGAGGGCAAAGTGCGCGGGACGAAGGCCAAGGGCACTCCTGCCAAGTCCAACCCGAACAAGCTCACTGTCGCGCAGCTGCGCGAGCTCGAGGCGCAGAAAGAGCGTGAGGCGGTGCAGTCGTGGCACCGCGTGCAGGAGCTGTGGCCGCGCATGCTCGCGGAGGAGGAGGAGGCGACGCGCGAGTGGCTCCTCGAGGCGGAGAAGCTCGTCGAGTCGTTCCGGGAGACGAGAGCGTTGTTCTTGACGAGTCGGGTGAGGAGTGCTTCATTGCCTTTGTCATATGGTGTGACTGGCGGTGTGCTGATGAGGCGTGCAGCACCGGGGGTTCCGAGGGATGTTCCCGAGGAGTGCGCGGAAGCAGACAACGGAGGCAAGCGAGGATAGTATGGCGTCGCGGTTGCAGCTCGAGCTTGGTAGGTCCTCGCGCACACGGCCTTCATAGACATCCTAACAATCCTTCAGGACGCGATACTCTCACGCGGAAGGGTGCTAAGGCGGAGAATGTGAACACCTTCCGCACGATCGCTTTCGATGACTGGTTGCGACTTTTCATGCATGTTGAGTCAACTCTTGCTCCCGTCGCCAACATACACCGTCTGACTCTACGCAGTACGCCTTCCTCTTAACAAGAAGGGGGCAGTACGAGTCTGCCAACGAAGTCTTGCGGCACCTCCTATTCTCCAACGCCTTCCAGTCACGCTCATCGCAAGATTCCATCCGACTTGCTCTGATTAGTACGCCGCGGCGCTTCTCATCCACTTGTCCCGACACTGACCTCCGCATCAGCCTGTGCGATCCACGCAGAACAGTTCCAAAACGTGGTTGAGCATGCCCGCAAGCTGATCAACGGGCACCAGTTCAACAATGAGCCTATCCGGATTCTCGTGTCGTCCCTCGGCAGTGGGCTGCGCGCAACGGACGCCTTCCTCGTCTCGACCCTCTCGAAGCACCTGCTGCGAGAGACGCGTCTGGCTGACGCTGCGGTCAGGGACCCAGAGTCTCTTCGCTACAACACTGCTCAGAGACGATACGGAATGGTCGGCTCGTCGGTGAAGGGCGACCCTGACGATGTCCCTGATGACGACGATGAGGTGGACACTCCCGCTGCAGTAGCCGAACTCGAGCGTGCAAAACTCCCCACGAAACCCAACCCTCTCAACGTCGCTGTGTATGGCCAGATCCTCCTTGCAGCGAAGAGCTATCAGAGCGCTTTGTGTGAGTTTGACCTTAGAATTGGCTACGGAACAGCTTTGCTTACGCCACTATAGTCTACTTGTTGCAGGCCTATGACTATGCACCGGATGACCCGCTAATATGCCTGTGTCTCGCTATTGCATCTGTCGGACGGGCGATGCAGAGGCAGTCGGATAACCGACATCATCTCATCTCTCAGGTCGGTTTCCGTAGACTACAAGCGCATACACCCACTCACCGAAAGCATCAGGCTATGGCGTTCTTGACGCGATATCGAGAGCTGCGCGGGGACGCCGCAGAGGGGCTGGATGAGGTCGAGTACAACTTCGGTCGAGTCTTCCACCAACTCGGTGAGTACTCTGGCGTCGTTGGTGGTATCTCTCTCATAGCCGGAATCAGGTCTTCATACGCTTGCTGTTCGCCACTATGAGCGTGTCCTGGCTGCTGCGGAAGCAAGGTCGAATGCCAACGACGAGGTACGTTCATATGTCAATCTCGCTCCGCCATATGCTGACCCCTCGCCTTCGTTTTCAGGACTCCGGACTTGCGCGCGAAGCCGCATATAACTTATCTCTCATCTATGTCAGCACCGGTGCTGCACCTCTCGCGCAAGCACTCTACCGACGATGGTTGTCGCTGTAGTATTTCGCGAATCCCGTGCGAGGTCTGTACGCTATGACTCTTGATGTATCGGATCTCTGCTAGCTGCTTGTCGCGTGCTACATCCACCTCCCGGGCCCAATCCCTCCCCTCGCACCCGTGTCACATCGACATCATGGCATCCACAACCTCCGCCACGCAACAACCTCCGCTCCCGAAGCAAAATCTAGGGCCCAACCGGGAATTGAACCCGGGACCTCGCGCACGCTCGGAAAGCCCGAAGCGCGAATCATACTACTAGACCATTGGGCCATGAAAGGTCAGAGCAACCAGCCGTCTCCGGCCCATACGATTGCCTCACGTCGATGGAGTTCAGTACAAGCTCGAAAGTTCATCGTTTCTTACTGAGCAGACGAGATGTGCTACTACGGATACATGCCAAGACGTCTATAAAAGCGTCCACGCTACGAGGAAACGAGATGGTGAAAGAATGGCGTTTCAAACGAAGGTACTGCCGGAAGGCGGCAAAGAACGAAGGACATGGTTCGAGCAGCGTTCAAGAGATGAGTGAATGAACCAGAAGAAGAGTGGAGGCGCAGCACTATAATGCCTGTTAGAGCGAACTGCGGGATACTGCAGACGGAGTGAGGTGAGCATCCGGTATTTAAGACAGCGAATACATGGGACGCACGAACCTCAGATCGTCGGCTCGGCCGCGACCTCTGTAGTCTCGGTAGGGAGCCCGATGGTGTACGTCGTGAACGACACAGTCGGCTCAGTAGGAACGTCCGTTGTCTCGGCGGGCACTCCAGTCGTCTCGGTTGAAACCTCAGTCGTCTCGGAGGGGACTTCGGTAGTTTCGGTCGGGGCTTCTGTCGTTTCGGTCGCGGGCGCGGACGTGCCAGGTGAAGGCGCCTCAGTAGACTCTGTCGGTAGCTCCGTGGCGGCGGACGAGGACTCGGCAGGGAGGCTCGATGTCGCAGAGAGGGTCTCAGTCGGCGACGCTGTAGGCTCTTCCGTCGTCTCGGTGGGGGACTCCGAGGTAGGCGAGGGCGCTTCCGTAGACTCTGACGCGGTGGGAGGGACTTCGGTAGTCTCAGTCGATGTAGGAAGCTCGGACGTCGCAGTGACCGACGTGGTGGGGCTTTCGGTAGTCGCGGTGTCCGTCGGGGTAGGAACATCGGTCGGCAGAGTAGGGACGTCCGTCGGCAGTGTCAGGATGTCCGTCGGCAGAGTAGGGAAGTCGGTGAGAGTGGGGGCATCGGTGGTCTCGGTGGGTACATCAGTGGTCTCGGTAGGGACGTCCGTCGTCGTCTCCGTGGCTGAGGGCGCGTCGGTAGACTCCGTCGGTGTCTCCGAAGTCGTGGAGGAAACCGCCGTGGTCTCGGTGGAAGTAGGGAGCTCAGATGTCGGGGATGGGAGATCGGTGGCCGACTCAGTTGGGGCGTCCGTAGTAGCGCTATCGGTCGAGGTAGGGATGTCGGTTGAAGTTGCAACATCAGTCGAGGTGGGAACGTCGGTAGAGGTAGGGACGTCAGTCGTTATAGTCGAACTGTCGGTAGGAGTGGGGATGTCGGTTGTTGTTTCGGACGGGACGTCGGTGGTCTCGGTAGGCACATCGGATGTCTCGGTAGGAACATCAGTCGTCTGGGTAGGGACGTCGGTTGTTACCGAGGGCACTTCAGTAGACTCAGTCGGCAGCTCTGAAGTAGCGGTCGGGACTCCCGTGGTCTCGGTCGGGAAGTCAGACGTGGCTGAGGGGACGTCGGTGGGGGACCCGGTGGAGGTTTCGGTGGTGACGATGTCAGTAGAGGTAGGGAGATCGCTAGTGAGAGTGGGTGCGTCGGTCGAAGTAGGAACATCGGTCGTGTCCGTAGGAATGTCGGTGGTCTCGGTGGGTAGAACCGTACTCTCGGTAGGGAGGTCTGTCGCCGACTCCGTCGGAAGAGTGACCGTGTCCGTCGGAGTGGGCAGATCAGTCGTCTGACTGGGAACGTCCGTGGTCTCGGTTGGCAGGTCGGTGTCCGTGGCAGAAGGAACCTCGGTAGACGAGACAGGGACGTCTGTGGTCGATACGGGAACGTCCGTAGTGGTGGTCGGGAGATCGGTGGTCACGTCCGTTGTCGTCCCCGTCGGGATGTCCGTCGTCTCGGTCGGCGTAGCCGTGGTCTCGGTGGGGACGCCAGTGGTCTCACTCGGAAGGTCGGTGGTTTCGGAAGGGATGTCCGTGGTCGTTTCCGTGGGTAGGTCGGTGGTCGTCTCCGTAGGTAGATCGGTGGTCGTGCTCGGCGGTACGTCGGTTGTCTCCGATGGCACGTCCGTACTGGTAGAGGTGGTGGGCTCCTCGGAGGCCGTGCTCGAAGTGTCGCTTGTGGTAGCGGTAGGAGCCTCGCTTGTCGTCGTCGAGGCTTCAGAGGACGCCGTCTCGCTAGTGGCCGTCGAGGACCCGGTGAACGTCTCGCTCGGACTAGCGGACGTCACAGTCGCCGTGTCCGAGGAGACTGGAGCGCTGATGGACTCCGAAGGAGTGGCAGAAGGCGCAGGGAAGGGGAAGTCGGAGGGGAAAGGAGGGAAAGGCGAACTGGTCGGGTTGCCGTCGAAGGGGAAGTCGGGCGAGAACGAGAGCTGCCTGAGAACGAAGCCCCCACTTCCGCGCGCGACGGAGGGAGAATGGTGTTTGGAGGGAGGGAAGGGAGGGACTTGGCTGTTGTTGTAGGGCGTACCAAGGGGCGCCGCGGTGGACCTCGAAACGCCGACGGCGAGGGCGACCAAAACGGAGAGATGCATGACGAGCAACGAACGTGCGAAGCGGGTGCACCCTAGAAGTCGCCATGAATTCAATAAAAAGGTTATGTATACGACAAATGCATGAGCACACTCACTGAAAATGCGGGATTGGGAGGGCAGCGCTGGAGGTGCGAGCACGTCGCCAACACCTTTATATGTATGGGTTGGGATTATGATGCAATGCAGGTGGATGCGTCATTGGTTGGCAACTGTGCATGCGTGACTTTCCATTCTATCTGAAGTTTCACAATGAACACGGCGAAATATCTCTTCCAGTCAGTGTTGTGCACAAGCCGGCGTATCCAAACGCCTGAATGCACCGCAACACATGAGTCCGGACCTTTTCTGTACCGCACATTCAGTCTGTAGGAGAACGAATCAGTGGGGGCCCCTTCGTGCTGCAGAATAGGACGGGCACCAAGCAGCAGCGTTACCAAGTGTGGAGCATATACATTCGGGTAGCGGCGTGGAATGGACAGCGGCAGACCGCCGACACCCTTGACGTATGAACCGTCCTCGGAGCCGGCAAAGCAGTGACGAAGCGTGCTGAGTGCAGAAGTTGAGCATTTGGGCTATGCATTCCCCCGGCTATAGAGGGCGATGAGGACGTACCATGCTTGTCTCAAGAAGGCACGCAGTGTCGTCATAAAAGTCTCAGGCCCGTCGGGAGTGAGCGTGTTGGTGAATCCGTGCGACTAAAAGTAGAGCTGTATTCGGCCAGAGTCCTGGACGCAGTCGCCAACGATTCTAGCAACTACGTACACCGTATGCCCGAGTGGACCGCTACGGTCGTCGTGCAAGTGGCCGTTCAGGCATCAAGTCACCGAATACCGGTACGAGATGAAACCAGAAGGTATCTGCTCTCTTCCCTGCGTCGCTGGGGAGACATAATCAGCGATGTCAAGCTCGCGTACATATTGACTTGCCACGAACTCACCCAAGGCTGCTAATTCCCATAAATCTCGGTAGTCAGCTAACGCGGGAGTCTACACGCATATAGGCGGATGCTACATCATGTCCGTACTGCCGCCTAGTCCACCAACATTACCTCAATCATGCTCGCTGCAACTGCGCTGACCATTTCAGGCGAGTATGAGCATACAATAGAATGGGAACAGCAGGTTTCAGATGGGTTTTCTGCGGGACGTTGTCGTGGACCGCGCGATGGTCGATTGACAACAGCAGTTACCTCACTAGAGCTGATGCAATCCGTATATGTCCGTTACAAGAAGCCCACATCCAACGGGGCCGCCTGGCGAATGGCATCGCGTCTGACTACGAATCAGGAGATTGCAGGTTCGACCCCTGCGGTGGTCATTGCAGACATAGTTTATCCTTTTGCTCGTCAGTGTCATCCAAGGACATGTTTGTGGCCCATCCCAACTATTTACTGGAAAGGCGAATGCTTTTGTCTTTGCAATATACTTTCATGCCAGCGAGAGTGTCTTTTGTCATGATGCAACGCACGACAAGGAAGTGGGCTGATGGTTCACTATGAGACACATAGAACATGATATATGGATTCATAGAGCCCCATGCTATGGGATTTAACTGACCCCACACGGTAGGTTGTCCCTGCCACGCCACTCCTCAGAGAGTTGGATCATCGTTTGGATGGGCCATAGTAACTAGTACTCGTAGCCTGCCACAAAAGCGATGCGGGAGGTGGAAGAGGCAAAACTATGAGTCGGCCCAGGATCGAACTGAGGACCTTCTGTGTGTTAGACAGATGCGATAACCAACTACGCCACCGACCCGTTGACGTCGGTAGTCTTGATGCGTATCTCTGTCTTAGATGAACCGACGACCGACGACAAGCCAGTGGCCACTGCCCTCGAGCGCTGGATATCAAACCTGTCGCTCTACACAAAGACCAAATTCCCAGTAAGTACGCCAGTGCACAGTACAGTGCCAAGGAAGGAGGTGGCGCGATTCCTGTGTAGTTGAGATTCTAAGCGGAAACAGCAAAAATGACCACCGCAGGGGTCGAACCTGCAATCTCCTGATTCGTAGTCAGACGCGATGCCATTTCGCCAGGCGGCCGATATGAACCCATATAAAACATGTTAATATTGTCAGCCCATGTAGCAAGACACTTGGCACTGATAGCTACACCTGTAGGTTCCAGGCAAAGCGAGTAGTCTGCACCTCATGATAGTCGTAGTGTTACGAGGCGTCATCGGGCCGACAAGAGGGTAAGATTGAACGACGCATATGCCAGTCATGGCAATCATACAGTACAAAGGATGCAAGCCTCAAGTGCGCGTTGGCCAGGATTACACGTGCAGTGCTGAGCCATAGTGTAGTGGAATAGAGCGAATGCAGTACTAGGGTACGATAGAAAACGAGGATTAGAACGGTGTGGTGTTTGGAATGCTAATGCCAGCGTGCGATACAAATACAGAGCGAACGATACAAACACAGACGTCCACGACGAGGTCAAGAATTGGGACCCAAGACGCGAACATCGGGTCACGCACGACCGCTGGACTTTGCGGCGAGCAGCCGCGCTATCCTGAGCTGCACGAGCTCCTGGACGGTCTCGGACCACGCGGCCGAGATGAGCGGCGGCGAGTTCCAGTCGACCCCCGGGAAGAGCGCGTCCAGGCACCTCGCGAGCCGCCTCGCTTCGGGGATGCGGGAGGACCACCCCGCGTCGGCCAGCTTGAACGTCCGGAGCCCTTCCAGAGCAACAGCCGCAGCGGCCTCGGCAGACACACACAGTATGTCGTCGACGTCTGCCGCGGAGGCGTCGATCCCAGGGAGGGTGAGGTCCGTGAGGTCTGGACATTGGCGGGAGACGAGCGCGAGGTCGCGCAGGGGCGTGATGGCGGACGAGGGGAAGTACGCGAGGTGCAGCCGGGCGACCTTCGGCCACGCCGCGCACATCGTCTTCAGGTCGTCCACCGACGCTGCGACGACCGCGACCTCGGGCGCGATCGCCAGGCGCACGCCCACGAGCCCGCGCACCGCGAGCAGCGGCTCGATGGTCTTGATGAGCGGCTGGGGCGCCGACTGCTCGGGCCCGATGCCGCGCAGCGAGAGGGTGAATTCGCGCAGGGTGCAGGCGAACTTCGACCGGAGGAACTCCGTGACGGAGTGCAGATTGTCGTGGACGGAGGATGTCGCGCACTCGCAGTGGAGCAGAGCGATGGTCTCGAGGTGGGGCGAGGATATGGACGAGAGGAAGGCGGGGACGGAGCACAGGGGAGCGAACATCGCGTCGAGAGTGAGCGTCCGGAGCGACGGGAAGGCGCCCGATTCGAAGCACGGGAGGGCGGCCTCTGAGAGACGAAGCTTCAGGTGCTGGAGACCCGGGAGCACGGCGAGGGGACGGAGGAGCGGCTGGGTCGTCACTTTCCCGTAGGTGTGCTCGAGCATGTCAAACGTTTCCAGGGCTCGCATCTCGCCCACAGACTCGAACCACGACTCCTTCGCCTCGCCCGAAGTGGTGATCCGCAGATAGCTCAGATTGGGAGCTTTCTCAGGGATTTGCTGGACGAGGTCTCGAACGAACGCTTCATGAGCGAGTGGAGAATGACAAGTGCCGGATCCACCAGAATGTGGCAGCGGTTGCTTGAAGATGATGTGCAGGCTACGAAGGGATGGGGAGATGAGTTGGAGAAGATCTGTAGAGTCTGAGACCCGCTGCACCCAGCGCAAGTGACTCAGTTGTGGAAGCAGCGTCTGTGTCTTGATCCATGAAGGGACGCGGTTGCCACCGTCGACAGCCTTCACTGAGCCACAGACCGTGCGAACGTGTTGCGCGTAGCACAACGCTCGGGAAGCCTGTTCTGGGAGATATGCCAGCTGCTGGATCTGCAAGGACGCGTACGGCGTGAGTAGATTCACACATTTGGGAATGCAGGAAGACTCTACCTGTTTCGCAGGGAGGCGTATCAAGCCGCCGTGTGGTTCTTCTGACGCGAGAGAGATAGTCCCAAGCAGCGTGAGGAGCCCAGAGAGATCGTCGACGTTTCTCCATAGGAGAGCGACTGCAGGGTAGAAGAATGTCCGGGACACCCGCGCACACCGCGCCAGCGTGCGCGCATCTGCGACGTCAGTATCCCGGGTGCGCCACGCGTTAGCATAGTTGGTGGCTGGGTCGAAGTCGTACCACGACGCAGGGGAGCCCTGGAAGTGCTCCAGGACGGTGTAGAGTATGTCGGGGCAAGAAAGCGCGCGATGAGCTTGAGGAGACATCGTTGCAGTACAACGTTGAGCTGCGGGATGGGTGCGCGTGTCGTAAGCACGTCTGTGGTTGATTAGCCTCTTGTATACGTCCTCGAGGGGGGTGACCAGGCAGTGCTTTGATGGAGCCTCGAGGGAGCGGATCGAGGGGCGGCGGGAGGGGAAGCACTGCCAGACGTTGGCCAGACGCTCCTATATTACGGACAACCGTCTGCCAAGATTGGACTAGAGGCTCCCGCAGGGCGCGGACGGCGGCGAGAGCCTGATAATCCGCCCTTGCAAGCTCCGAGAGGCCGAACCCGGGCCTCCGCACGAGGACGACACACGGTTGGGTGAAACAGAGTGCACCGGCGAGTGAGTGAGGACACTGGACGATGTACGTGATCGGCCGTCGCGCACCGCGGAACGGGACGCGACTAGCGGTGTGTCATTGTGTCATCTCGGCTTGCAGCCGAGCTATGGCCACTGGTGCGCAGGGAGTTCGCATGACGAGAGCAGGGGACCCTTCACGCACCGGGGTGGCGGACGGTGTGGCGTGGGCTATCTCACAAGGCATATGGACGCCCACCTGACAGGTACGTCGCCGGCCAAGATCGTACAGGACTGGGCCTCGACTTGATAGCACGAACGAGACAAAAGACCTATTGGAGTCCCAGAAGGTAGACGGAGGACGACCCACCTCGCTGAGCGACCCTGCTCCGCCTCGGTACGTCCTTCCGCTGATGCCAGAGCCAGATCAAAAACACGCACCGTCCGGCATCTCAACATGAACGCGTCGACTTTGTGGACAGTTGCGAGAATGTCAGACCACAAGACAAAAACGAAACCAGTTTCATGCCAGGCCACAGGGTGATAGGCGTAGCCTGCGCCGTGAATAGAGAGCAGCGCGAGGCAGGGAAGCAGCGCAGCACCGCCAGCAGCGTCGATAATTGCGTCGCGTACGCGTCGACATCATGACGCAGTTTGCAAACGCGCACAGCCCGTAGTACTTTCAATTGTCAGATAGTCAAAGGCGTGCAGGCGAAGACAGGCGAGAGGTGGAGGAGCGGAGGGAAGGAGCCCGAGATTGTCGTCCGCGTCGACGCCGGCGACGAAGCGAACGGCAAGCAGCTCGCGCTCCGGTAGCCTCGGACCGGCACGAACGCCCTTCCGCCGTTCCTCCAACCGCGAGTGTGCTCTCGACCTCCACAACCTCTACCAGCTTCACTCGCCTAGGGTCAACACCATGCCTGCGTCTAACTTGGAGAGCAAGAGAACGGTCGTAACCACCGGGACACACGCCCAAACCCCGGCTACCCCGGACAAACTGCGCGCAATCGCGGCTTCGCGCCCATTCACCCAGCAGGAAGGTACCCCTCCCGCTCCCACCCGCACGCTGCTCTCGCTGATCAGGGACGCGCCGCTATCTAGGTGGACGTTGTCTTCCCGTCGTGCGCGGCGCTTGAAGACGTGTTGCTCAAGTTGGACGCGGTATACTGGAGATGCGAATGCGCGCTGAGCGATTTCCTCGAGTTTGCGAAGGCTCATGTGCACGAGACCGCCTTGGACAGGTGCGTTGCTTCCTTCCATGCATGTAGCCCTGAATGATACTGAACTGCTGTTGGATCTCTGTAGCAAGGTCGTAGCTCTGGGCTTGGCCAGTACTACCAACAAAGACGTATGGAGCCTGGACTCGAGGGGCTTCTTGACCCTGGTGGTAGGAAAGCAAACGTATGAGGCTCTGGGCCTCATCGGCGAACCCCTCCCTTGGAAAGAGCTCACAGACACGCATGGTATGTGCTACCGCCCATTCCTCAGATGGCGTATCCTTGATGGCTTCTGGGGTTCAACATGCAGTCATCCATATATCCCTCCGAGGATCTCGTCCTTCCGTAGAGAGCATGAAGACCTGGCTTGCTTATGGGCCCAAGGAGGCTGCTGCACTACGCCGATGGGACGCCCAACGAGGCCCGTGGAAAGTGTTATTCTATTGTGACGGTATAGGTCAGTTTTGATCAGTTTCTTGACGGTGCGTGGTACTGAAGTGCGTCGACTCCAGAAAGCTCTATGATTGGCAGCACACGATGTGAACTGTCCCGCACTGTTCATAGAAGAGAGAACGTCCACGTACCTGAGATCCGGCGCGACGATATCCTGACGCATGGTGGCCAGCGAGACGGCGTGGCGGACGAATGGGAGCAGCATGTGCCGTCGCTTTTCGAGTGGATCGGCATGGCCTCCCTAGGTTCTCCTAGGTATCTCGCTTGCAACTGAAAAGGCATTCGGAAGTGACAGATATCGTGTACAGAATCTCCGCCAACGACCGCTGCGACCCGTACATAGCGGTGTACACTCCTCCAGAGCCGTCTCGCGTCAGCGATGTCACCGCCATTCGTTGGAGTGGCTTGATCCCCCCAACATTCGTTCAGAGTATTGTTGACAGCGTAACGTACGTCGTCTCAATGATCTTCAGCCCACTGGTTCCGGTTGCTCACTTTCTGAACAGATCGCCCAATGTTCCATCGCCTGGCTTCGTAGCGGTGACAGCCCAGTGCATTCCAACGGCGCCAGTATCGTATCTTCCTGTCGACCCAACAAAAGCCCCGCCCCTACGCGCCCCCAGATCCGAAGCAGAAGATACGTGGTCAGCGGTGTACGTAAAGGACGATGTGGGCGCATGGTGGGCGCTGGCGGAGAGTGTAGGGCAGTGGGACAAGAGATGGGGCTAGGCTGGACGCCCGTTGCCGTAAACATGTTTTGTGTGTATCTATCGGCTACGTATGTTATGCGTCCTTGCTTCTTCACAGGAAGACACCGCCACGAAGGGCGTACTCTCGTAACCAGTCTTCTCCTGAAATCGAACGCGACGCGTATATGTATCACGTGCGACGCGTACTGCACCGTCGGCGGATCGATCTGAGCCGGATCTGACGACTCTGGTCCCGACGTCTGCGCCGAAATGCACAAATCGGACGTTCTCCTCCTCCAAGTCCCCTCAGGACCGCTCTTGCGCACTTCATCACCTAGGCGTCCATGTTCTGCCTTCGAACGACGCCCGCAAGCATCCTGACCCGCTCACGACCCCTACACCGAGTCATGTCTTCCTCCGCTCTCCCGCCCTCGTCAATCCCGCTCTTCGACACCGTCGCATCGTACCGGGAGTGGAGGAACAAGGCGCGCGACGAGAAGAAGTCGGTAGGCTATGTTGCCACGATGGGCGCGCTGCACGACGGCCACCTGTCTCTCGGTACGCCTCGCACCCTCAACTGTTCCCTTTCCAAACTCTTACCACACCCGCCCGGCAGTGAAGCGCTCCCTCGCCGAGAACGACCTCACCGTGCTCTCCATCTTCGTGAACCCCGCGCAGTTCGCGCCGCACGAGGACCTCGCGACGTACCCGCGCACGCTCCCGCGCGACCTCGCGCTCCTCACCGCGCTCTCCGTCCCGTCCCCCGTAGACGGGACGCCGCGCGGGCCCGCGGCGGTGTTCGTGCCGACGGTGCGCGAGATGTACCCGAGCGGGATCGTGCAGGACCCGCGCGCGCAGAGGGGCACGTTCGTCGAGGTGATGGGGTACGGGCACCAGATGGAGGGCCGCACGCGCCCGACGTTCTTCCGCGGCGTCGCGACCGTGGTCACGAAGCTCTTCAACGCGATCGAGGTGAGTAGCGTGCCCCTCCTGCTTGCTGTGCGCTCGTCCTGACGCGTCTCTGCACAGCCGACGCGTACGTACTTTGGGCAGAAGGACATCCAACAGGCCCTCCTGCTACGACGTATGACGCGCGACCTGCTGCTCTCGCATCCCGACCCAGAGCATCTGTACATTGTGCCTACTACTAGGTATGTTCCTTCTCGTCACCGTAAACAGAATCTGTCAGACTGAATATGTACAGGGACCCGTCAACAAATCTGGCCCTCTCCTCGCGGAACGCGTACCTCACCCCACACGAGCGCGACCACGTCGCGCCCGCGCTCTACGCCGCGCTCCAGGCCGCCCAATCCGCCTGGGACGCAGGTGCGCCCAAAACGGAGTGCATCGGCCGGGCGCAGGCGGTGATCGAGGACAGGAAGCGCGAGGCGGGCGCGTCCGTCGACCTCCGGCTGGACTACATCGAGATGAACGACCCGGAGTCGTTCGACGTCCTGCCGGACGCGGTGCGGAGGGAGGAGTGGGAGGCGGAGGAGGCGGGGCGGCCGGTCATTCTGAGCGGGGCGATGTGGGTGGGCAAGACGAGGCTGATCGATAATATTGTGTTGGGGGCGAGACATACGCTGGGCATCGTCGACTAATGCATGCTGGAGGATTGTACGCGTCGTCTGTAACATCGGGTGTGCGCGTTCGTGGCCAGTGGGACATTGTGGATGTACTGTACACACTTGCTAGTAATCCTACACATAGTCATCCTGCCAGTGTTACATAGCCAGATAAGATCATGTTGCTCCATCATAACATACCATCCTACTATAAGCCGGACGATATGTACTTGCATGCGTGTTCAGACAACTACGCACTGTCGATCGCAAAGAACGCATTGACCACAGCCGGGGCACACCTTTCGCCGTGGCCAGTGGCGCACACTTCATGAGGTCCAAGCGCCGCGGCTGCACTACGCCTCGCAATGTGCAGCTTCAGAGCAAACCTGAGACAGCGAAGTGCATACAAGGCGATCGGTAGCATCGATCGCCTACTACCTCGCCAGACAAGCAGCCACTTACTTGTCCAATGGGGAGACAAGGCGTCGTGTCTAGTGATAGTGAGCCTGGCACCTTTACTATGAATCGGGGCTTGTAGCATACCTTGGTCGCCGTACGAGTGGGGGCCAAAGCGCACGCGCGCCTGGGCGCGAGGTCCGAGCCAAGCTGGCCCGTGGCACTGGCGGTACTAGGGACTAGCCAAAGCGCACCCCGCGGTTGGACTCAGACGACAAGCCACGCGGCTGCGACGCAGGCAAAGCGTCCTCCGCGTCCGTGAATATATAAGAGGGGGCACGCGATGCCTAGCAGCATCACAGCAACACTCGGCTTCGAGCTCACCACCAGTCCCCTCTCTAGCAAGCGGCTGTCTGCACCGTTGGACGGGAGCAAACAGTGCCCCCGGGTGAGTGCTAGTATCCTTCCGATTCTTGAGATTGGGCAACGCGAAAAGGTCAGCGCGCCGCGCTACCGCTCTCATACGCACCTGGGCCTCACTGAGAGGCTTGTCTATCAGCCGAATGCGGTAGATAGACAAGCGATCTCCGTCAGGCCGGGTGCGCCTGGGGGCGGACAGCGCGGGGCGCTGCCCTGCGCGGCTCCGCTTCGCGTGCAATTCCTGAGCACGCCGCGGCTCGCAGGTGCTCCTGGGTCTTACTGAGAGGTTTATCTGCCAGACAAATGTGTCAGGCAGATAAACGATCTCCGTTGGACCGGGTGCGTCTGGGAGCTGCGTCGCGCGTTCGAACGCGCCTTGAGCTCGGTTTGGGACGTACGGGAGACTTGTCACCCTAAGAGCGCCTGTATTTCACCAGCGGGCTCAATAGTAGACAGCCCGCCTCCGCCTGGCAAGGGATGCTTTGGGAAGTACGGCGGGGATGGACGCTTTCCTGAGCTGTATCAATTTCAAGAGATGCTCGCGACGCGGCTCACTGGTACGCCTGGGTCTCACTGAGAGGTTTATCTGCCAGACAAGTGTGTCAGGTAGATAAACGATCTCCGTTGGACCGGGCGCGTCAGAGGGTCGCAGCGCATTTGCTCACTATGGTTTCACTGGAGAGAGATGGCGGTGGTGATGCGGGAGGGGTAGATGGTATGGGGACGTGAACCTGGGCTTTACTGAGAGGTTTATCTGTCAGGCCAGTGGGTCAGACAGATAAACGATCTCCGTTGAGCCGGGCGCACAAGCTCTATGACCAACAGAGCTGAGCATCTCCCGTACCCTGTAAATACGAAGGCATCAGCTTCCGCCTTCGAGAGAGGACATACGGGTGGTCGCTATTGAAGTACTTGCCAGTGACGTTGCCAAGTTTCCTTCTTCGCTAGTACAGAGGCATGAATCTGTGCGTAGTCGCATATACTATCCACACGAGCTATTACCAAACAGCGGGTGGCATGATACTGGGTAATGACCGTGACGGTGCAATATGAATGACATCGGCCCTACCTGGCGTGAATTCAGCGGCATGCTAGAGGCGGTCGCTCGGGCAGGTATCTACGCACCTTACAGGCTTGAAAACGAATTGCCTGCGGATCCTAGAAGTGACCAGACATCGCAGGTGAGTGCGAAGTGCTACATATACCGCACGCTCTCGTGTTGCTGGCGCCCTTGTCTGGCATGCGCCGGGTAATGCCGGAAATAAACGCCACCCCAGAAAGGAAACGCGAACCTAGTCAAAACTAGCCGCCCTCTCTTGGACGCTCACCGAGGACCCACACCATGACAGCAGCGCCGGTAGCCGCAGTCTATCGTTCACGAAGCCCGATGGCGATATCATACTCCGTTCTGCGGATGAAGTCGAGTTCCGCGTCCACTCGCCGACGCATCGCCGGTATTCGCGAGCATGTTCACGCTCCCCCAACCATCAGTAACACCCTCGAAGTCTGCGCCGGCATCATCGTCCTCGTCAACTCTTTCTCATCAAAGCCCGGAACCTCCTGTCGCTCACATGGCCGAGTCAAGCGAAATGCTGGACGCGTTGCTTCGACTCTGCTATCCCTCCACGGACCTCGCGGACCTGTCCAACCTGCATCCACACAGTGTAGGGCGTCTCATCCAAATCGCGAGGAAGTACGACATGGAGGAGATAGTATCACGCCGCCAAACTCTTCACGGCGCCCGGCATACTAGACGACCCGCTGCACGCGCTCCTCGTCTACGCCGTCGCCAGCGACGTCGACGTACCTCAAGCGGACCCGGCCGCGCGAGCGAGTCTCCGCGCTTCCTTTGGAAAGGTCCTCCCGCACAAACTCGACGGTATCTCAGCCGCGTCGCTGTACAGGCTCACAGGGTACCGGAGGGGGGTCCACGCCGCGGCCGTCAACTACCTCACCGACACGACGCGGTGGCAGTTCGTGGACAAGAACTACGCCCTCAACCCTGCGGACTGGGGCTTCACGGCTCTCGTGCCCGACCCTGGGACGATCGTCACTCCTATGACAAAGTCCCGATGCTATGACCATTACGCGGAGGAGCTCAACCCCTACGAGCTGTTCCCGGTACATGTCGAGAGCCCCCCGCATCTTCATGTCGACCGGACGCGCATCATCCAGCAATTGGTAGAGCAGGTGGAGCAGATCAACGCCGCGTTCGAGTTGACGCTCCCCGTAGAACTGTACGCAGACGCCCAGGGGTATCTGGATTGTCCGTACTGCTGGGATAAGGCGGATGAGTTCCTCGACGGCTTTTGCGAGAGCTTGAAAAAGAACGTGCTCAAAGTCATGCTCGAGGTAGTCATATAACCGTGGTGGCCCTTCCTCCGCTGATGATGTTTGCTGCAGGTTCCCCTCGATGTGCCCGATGCATAGGAGGAAGGTGGTCTTGCACACAGGGAGCAAGAATCGGCGATACAGTATGAAATTCATTTACTGGTCTACGTCCAACCGGATATAGACTCTCACCGGGATTGGGACGTGTGCCGCCGGAGCGCTTGCATTCGCAACTCGTGTTGTACATGAAGCTATCGTAAGATCTATCTATCCTGTATGTGTGCGGAAAGCTAGCTATGTCATTGACCCGGTCACGTATCTCGTACGCCTGCATACTGTCATGTCGCATTATCACCGTCGCGGCTCGTAACCTAGGGAGGCAGTCAAGAACCTGTGTCTGTCAATCATCCGCGCCCTCAGCCTTGTTACCCGGTATGTACGGCGCGGTGACCTCCCCGAAGCACACGCCCTTGTACGTCCGCAGATGCCGCGCGAGCGCGTCCTTCCTGCTGAACGTCTTCCGGCACCCGCCCACCATGAAGCTTCCATCGTACTCGAACGGCGCCCCGAGCTGCACCTCCATCGGCACGCCGTGCTTGCCCGCGTCGACGAGCGGCACGCCGCAGCAGACCCACTCCTGCGTCTCGCCTTCGTGCGTCTTGAGGTGCCGTTTGAGGTCTGGGGTGCGCTTGTTGGACTGGACGTAGTTGCAGTGTGGACACTCCCAGCGATTTGCGCGCGCCGAGGCGGGGCCTCTGGCGTCAGCGGGCACAGTCGCATTCCGGCGAGGGGTGGGGACGAGCTTCGTGGAATCAAGAGATGTATCGCACGACGCGGACGGCGTAGCTGGGGTGGGATGGGGGAATGATGGGACCGTGATGTTGCGCGCGCGATGGCTCGTACGCTGACGAGGCTCGGAGTTGGACAGCGGTGGTGTTCCACTGAGGCTAATGGCCACTTCTACAGGATGCGAGGTTACGCGCGACGGCGACGAGGGCGGCTCCGCAGCAGGGGTAACGTTGGGTTCGAGACAAGAAGGTGAGGCGTCCGCAGCGATGTGAGCGATTTGGTAAGTGCGATATTGTTGGGCAGTCGTCTCGCCGCCGCTCGTCCCCTCTGAGTACTGCAGGGGTGCTGCAACAGGAAAGGCCGACTGCGCCACGGTCCTCGGGTAGCCAAGATACGCGTCTGCAAGCGCCGAGTAGGTGCTGATGACTATGGAGGAGGGCGTCGCGGCCATGGGTGGAGAGTCGTAGGCTTGCGGCGCCTGGGCTGGCGAGCCTACGATCGGTCCGAGTGCGGTGGTCGGAGCTGCGTAGGGGTAATATGCCCCTTCGTAGTCGTTGACCATTGGTGGGGGAGACGCGGTGGTAGAGTCCGTATACCATTGGGAGTACACGCCTTCGGAAAGCACGGAAGACGGATATGAGTCCGGGTTGGGATAGGGCAGACCATGGATATCCGCCGTGGCACAGTCCACGTTGGGAGGATGGATGGGTGGAATGGCAAGGCTGACGAGGTTCATGAGCACAAGAAAATTGTCATATGATAAAGCGGCATACTAATCGTTTGCGAGGCCCTCCTCAAAACGTAGAAGGGTGTGATAGTACGCGTATGAGTGCTCCGCGTATACCTCGCAGTCGGGAGATGATGCGGTGTGCTCCCAAGGCTGGGCTGCATCTGCGCAATAGTGAGGGCCTTGTAGCTGCGTGTGGTCGTACGAGTAAGAGGAGCTATCCTGGGGCTGAGACTGAGTATCCGCGAGGGGAGGGTGGGCAGTAGGTTGGTAGAAGGAGGCCATCTTGCGGGCTGAAGGGGGAGCTGGGGGAAGATGGGGATGTCCTATCCCCCATCTCCCCCTCGTCCTTTATGCCACCCGACATGCGGTACCTGCAGCGCGCGGCCGTCAGCGGAGAAGGTCGACGATGCGCATCGAGGTCAGATACAAGCAGCGGTGGGCTTGCAGGCGCCCAGCTCTTCACGAACCTCAGCACGTAGTAGGGTGATCTTCCCACGCTCCTCCCAGATCTTGCCTTCACCTGCCGGCGTCTCTTTTGCCTCCGCGTTTCTGCATGCGGGCTGCAGGGTGCGGCGGAGGGCAAAGTCCTTTCTACAGGGCTGCGTGCTTGAGAGGCGATTGCTGGAGGTCAGAACAGCCTACTTATGATGCTCTGCAGGAAAGCCTTTGTCTGCTGACAATGAAACCAGAACGCCCGTTCGGGTTGAGGTTGAAATGGTAAACATCGAAAGCACGGTGCAGATACGAGACTATGTTACACTTTTGCTACGAGATACAAAATCTTCATGCAAAAATCAGGGAAGGCCGAAGAGTCTGGGTATACATCCCCACATCGCGAAAGTCCACAGCGCCGCCAAGGCCCGCACCTTTTACGACGAGACCACCTCCGTCTGCACGCCCGCAGAGCTCTTGTCCGAGACCGCAGCCTGAGCATCTGCAGAGGCGGCTGCGGCGACTGGAGCAGCTCCGTCATCGGCAGCAGCGCCCTTCGCGCCCGCAGCCAGAGCGTCAGGCTCATCCTCCGCCTTGGCCTTCACTATACCGGACCCGGCCACGCGCCCCTTCACCTTCTTCTCCTGCAGCTTGCGCTCGACCCACGCCGGCGCGTCGCCGACCGCGTCGTACGGCCGCGTCTTGTACGCCATCAGGTACCCCTGCAGCGTCGCCATCGAGAACGCGCGGTTCGGGACCGCCGCGGCGAACGCGTCCGCGAGCTCCGCCGCCTTGCGCCGCGAGAGCTTCGGCGCGCGCGCCGTGTGCGCCTGCCCGACGTACACCGTCGACGAGCCGTCCGAGTCCGAGTCTGCGGGCGTGGCGGGGGCGCGGTCGGCGGCGTCGAGCTGCTCGGCGCTGCTGGTGCGGGAGGAGGAGTCGAACCCAAGCCCGGAGGCCTTCGCGTCGGCGGCCACCGCTTCCTCGTCGTCCTCCGCGTCCGCGTCCTTGCTGTCGGCGCCAGAGGGGAGATAGAAGCGGCGGAACATCTCGCGGCACTGGTACTTGCTCGCGAGCTTGAACTCGATGTGCAGGTCGAGCCGGCCGGGGCGGCAGAGCGCAGGATCGAGCGCGTCGTAGTCATTCGTCGTCGCAAACAGGATGCGGCCTTCCTGCGCGGCGATACCATCGAGGGCGTTGAGAAGGCCGCTGAGCGTGACGCGTCCAACGGACGCGGGCGCATCGCTCCCGCCCTTGCCGGCGTGCTGCGCGTCTTTGTCTTCCTGCTCCTTCTCGGGGTCGGCAATATCGCGCTTGACGCCCTGGTGGAAGGCGGCGTCGATGTCCTCGACAAGCACGATGCATTGTGTGGGTAGGTCCGCGATCGTCGAGCTGAGGGAGGTGTCATCGAGTCCGAGCCGGGTGAGTGAGAGGATGTAGACGTCAAGGTTCAGTTCGCCGGCGATGCTGTGTATGAGCGAGGTCTTGCCCGAGCCAGGTGCTCCGTACAGGAGGTAGCCCCGACGATGGGGAATTCCTATACGAGGCCTGCGTTAGCTCATCTCCGGGCGCAGTAGGTGGCGCACCAACCTCGCTCGGCGTACCAGGCCTTGCTGGCCAGGAAGTCTTTCGCATCAGTAAGGACGAGCTCGATGACGCCGGGATCGAGGATGATGGACTTCATCGGCCGCTTGTGCTGGGTGGACACCCTCTTCCAGTAGTCGGAACTGTTCGCCACCGATTAGCTCATTGAGCGCTACAGAAGAAGACGAGGCACCCACGGGTCCGAGACGTAGATCGAGATCATGTTCTCGCTTGCCTGGTGGTAGAGCTTCTTCGCCTCCACGAGAAGCTGACGTAGAATATCATGGTCACGCGTGAGAATCCTACACAAGACGTCAGTAAAAGGCCACATGTATAGCCTTGAATCAACTCACCGGACTTGCAGCGTCTGCCTGGGGCTGTTCCACGGGCCGTCGGAGACTTGGTCGCGAGTGATGGTAACATATCGGAACCTGTACCAGAGCGTATAGGTGGTGAGCAGCGAGGGCAAGAACGAGATCTTGCGGCCCTCCGTCTCGTCGTCGGTACCGGAGTCGATGGCAGCCGAGTTCTTGCCAAAAGAGCGGGTGCTGACGTCCAGGGTCCGGGCGGTACCTACGTTCATACTGATTAGCGTCCACCGTGGGTTCCGAGCGAAAGGCGGTGCTCACGGAAGATAGAGTGCTTCGAGAGCCAGAACATGAGCCAATCTGTACACACAGCGCCGCTCAGCAAAATCAACGCGCAGTTAGGATATTGATTTTGCGCACCGACACACTCGTCATTGCCGTCGAAGGTTGCGGTGATCCAGAAGTAGTTAATGAGGCCGTAGTACGACTTTGTGAGCAGGCGCCGGCACGTCTCGACGACTGCGCCGAGGAGCAGGAGCTTCAGCCAGTCGCGCACGGCAGAGAAGCCGAGGACCATGCTAATGAGAGAGGGGATTTGCAGTGGCGAAAAGGACGCCACCGACGCGAGAGCTTCCACGGTGGCGTTGCCCGAGGCGGACGTCTCGCTCGCGTTGAGGTTCACGGCTCCAGACTGGATGGCCGACATGACGGTCTGCAACACCGCGACCGCGTCCATGATCGCAGCAGGAGAATCGCAGTGCCGGTATTCGGGGAGGTCAGAAGCCTAGCAGAAGGCGGGTGTTGAGTGGACCCTGCGACCGGAGACCATCGTTCTTATACGCACCGAGCGGGCTTCAAAGAGCGAATCAGGCAGGTTCGGAGCCGGTCCAGAGTAAGATTCGCAGTGCAGCCTGAGGCGCGCGAGTCAAGACAAACCTGATCAATGACTCGGGCTAGAAGCGGTGCGCAAGAACTCGGCAGGTGGCGCGTGCAGACGACAAACGGCCGACGTCGCGGTGACAAAGGACGTCCCGCACGTCGCTTGGAGGTCGCGTCGCCTCCGGCGCAACACTGGTTGTCACCGCATAGGCCCGGGCCTCTGCTTTGGCCGCCACCCGGAAATTGCTGCAAAGAGCCGTGCGTCGCGCGAGCGGTTCACTCGCCCGCGTGCCAAGTCAGGGGGCTTCACTTGCAGCAACGGGTCCTGTGCGCAAAGCTGCAGCACGAAAGAAGGGTCGCCGGGGCACATGCGCCGTCCATGCTGAAAGAAGAGGCCTGCGGCAGAGCAGAATTGCCAAGCAGGACCCAGCGGCGGGGATTGTGCATCGGCCGTCGTCCAGTGGTCGCCGCGCAAGACAGACAACTCCGAAGGGCGATGCGGCACATTGTCCACCTCACCACGCGGGGCGTGCGGTCCGCATCCCGTGCGCCTGTTCGATTCCTCAGAAGCCCTTTTGCTGCTTTGGCAAGAACGCATACATCCTGCGATGTTATACAAACCGCAGAAGACACGGAAGGTGGGTGCATGGCCATACTAACCATTCAGAACATCAGCCAGGTCACATCGGAGTCCACAGCACATGAGACTGTGTCGTTTTGTGGTCAAAACGTACCCAAGTGGACCATTCTCGAGTAACGCGAGGCGGCCGCGTGCGACCACGACACCTCGAAAGGCCAAATGCGACCACCCACCGTGCAGCAGGTCTCCGCCCTTTATACAAACAAAGGATTATGGTTTCTCCGGAATACACCACACAGCCGTCAAACCACGGCCCCATGCCCTGCAGATGCGCGTCTACCGCGGCCAGCTGCAGGATCATCGTCGGATGCTGCATGGTATACATGAGAGCTCTTTCGGTCGTCAATTCTCCATATCTATACGTGTACCTGGACAGACCGACCTGGAAGATTTCATCTACGACGAACCTTGCAGGGGCGGCCTACATACCCGAGCCAAGTATTCGCAGCCTACTCGCCGGCACGACTTGGCCGCACGCGACACGGTGTTGCCCTGTTATAACTGCTTTTGTGAGCCTTCATGAAACCATGTCCGGCATTCCAAGATCACAACCGCAGCACTGAAAGTATGGCCCAGCACAGGAATGGATCCTGTAGGGAACTCTCAGATACACCCTGCGGGTGTCCTTGTACTCTCAAGGTCAGCGCTCTTCTGCTCCTGCTCTGCAGAAGTGGGGTCTCCTGGGTGATCGCCGGTACGTGTATGCTTGCGTTGCAAGAGCGTTTGTAATGTTACACAATCTTCGTTGGGCTCACGGAAATCTAGTCTACAAGGGACCCAGGACAAAGGGACAGAAGGCGAATCCGGAAAACTCACAAAAACGTAGGCTAGAGGTCGTACCGCATCGTGACTGCAGTATCCTCGTTACAGCGTAACAAGGACTACCGCACTGGTGATGCTAGATACCCGGAGTTCCTCCCAGAATCACACTTCACTGCGGCAACACCGGGGGGCTCGACCCGTCGTCCTTCTTCTCGCTCGCGGACGCAGCCTTCTCCCGCAACTTCTTCTCCACCCACGCAGGCGCGTCCGCAAGGGCGTCCAGCGGCCGGAGCTTGTACGCCATCAGGTACCCCTGCAATGTCGCCATCGAGAACGCCCGCGGTGGGACGATGTCCGCAAACCGCTCGGCGAGCGCCGCCGCCTCCTGCGCAGACAGGCCTCCCGCGCCGCGCAGCACGGTTCCGCCCACGTACGCCGAGCGCACGGCCTCGGGAAGCCTGGAAGCGGGCGGAGTTGCGTCCTGTGCGGCGTCGAGCAGGGGCCCTTTCGACTCCGACGCACGGGCGAGTTCAGCCGGCGGGGTAGAGTTCGCGGAACTGTACCCGGAGTCGTCCTTCTCGTCCACGTCGCCGCGGCGCGCCGCGTCGGCCTCGTCGGGCGCGTAGAACCGCTTGAAGAGCTCCCGCGCCTGGTACCGGCTCGCGAGCTGGAACTCGATGTGCAGGTCCAGCCGGCCCGGGCGCAGCAGCGCGGGGTCCAGCGCGGAGTAGTCGTTCGTCGTCGCGAACAGGATCCGGCCCTCCTGCGCGGCGATGCCGTCGAGCGCGTTCAGGAGCCCGCTGAGCGTGACCCCGTTCCCGAACGGGTCGGGCTTGCCGTCCTTGCCCGCGTCCTTGGCCTTCGAGTCCTTGCTGCCGCCCTCGCCGGCGGCCGGGGCGCCGCCCCCGGCGGCGTGCTGCTTCTCCGGGTCGGCGATGTCGCGCTTCATGCCGCGGTGGAAGGCGGCGTCGATGTCCTCGATGAGCAGCAGGCACTTCTCGGGCAGGCGCGCGATGAGCGACTTCAGGCTGTTGTCGTCGAGCGCGAGGACGGTGAGCGAGAGGATGTAGATGCTCAGGCCGAGCTCGCCCGCGATGCTGTGGATCATCGACGTCTTCCCCGCGCCCGGGGCGCCGTACAGCAGGTAGCCGCGCCGGAACGGGATCCCTGTGGGCACGCGTGGTGCGGTCAGCATTCATTCGTACGGCGGCGCGGGGAAGAGAAGTTCGCGGGAGCGTACCTCGGCTGGCGTACCACCGCTTGCTGTTGATGAAGTCCCGTGCATCCGCGAGCACGACCTCGAGCACGCCCGGGTCGAGGATGACCGAGCACGCGGGCCGTTTCTGCTGGGTTGCGACGTGCTTCCATCGATCGCAGCTAAGTTCGGCAGGCGCTCAGCTCTGTGGACCACAACCACAATGTGATGGGCGCCCACCTCTCTGTAACGTATACGCTAATAACGTTCTGACTCGCGTCCATGTAGCTCTTGCGTGCCTCGATCAGGAGGTCTCGCAGAATCCGGGGGTTCCGCGAAAGGATGCTATATGCCATCGCAAAGCAGTGTGAGCCGCCACGGAGACCCACATACACCGGAGTAGGGTGAAGCGTACCGGAGCTCGAGGATTTCAACAGGGCGGGAGTAGCTGTTCGCACACCGCTGCTCTCGCATGATGGTCACGTATCGCCCCTTGTACCACAAGCCGTACTTCTTGTCCATGGAGGGGTAGAACGTCATCTGGTCCTCGACGTTCCCGAACATGTCCACTGAGTTATCTAGCCCATAGTTGTAGGACGTAATCTCGACATGGCGCGCCGTGTCTACCCATCACACACAGTCAGCATCTCTATCATGCGCGAACACCGCCCAGAGCACTTACTGAACACTTTGCGCTCCGCAGCCCAGTGCAACACCCAATCTACAAATCCGGTCAGCCATCCCGCTTGAGGACAACAAGCCGACCGTCGACATGTACCACTCACCCCCAGTATCGTCCGGCATCTCAAACGTCGCGGTGAACCAGAAGAAGTCCTGGATCCTCTGCCACGACTTCGACAGCAGGCGGCGGCAGCCCTCGAGCACCGCGCCGAGGAGCAGCAGCTTCGCCCAGTCGCGGAACGCGGACGTCGACAGCAGCATCAGCAGCAGCTGTGCGAGCCCGACGTCCGCCGCCCCCACAGCTACGCCCTGCGAGGGCGCCGCGGCGTTGGCGTTGAGGAGAGGCCCGGAGGCGGGGGCCTGCGGGGATGCGGCGGGTGCGGCGGCGGTGGCGTTCAGGTCCCCGGCTTGCACCACGGCCAGGACCGTCTGGAGGAGTTGCGCGGCGTCCATATCTTCGCGCAGGAGATGCGGTGGTGGTGGTGGTGGTGGTGGTGATTTGTGCCGCCAACTTGCCCCTCAGGCGGCCTTGATATACGCAGAGAGCCAAGTCATCCTCTCCCGTCCCGCCAATCTCCCCGGAGCCGGCGATGACGGTAGCAAGTATACGCATAGGGAGGCGGCGTGCCGTTTCGGGTGTGGGCGCGCGGAGAAGAAGGTGCAGGCGGTGATGCACGTGGTGGTGGGTAGTCATTTTTGTGTCCTTGGGTTTGGGCACGATGCTGCACTGCATCGCGCATTGCGCTCGCGTAGAGGGCGGTATGAGTCTGCAGTGAGTAGCGGCATGTGCTAGGCCTGTATTTGCACCACCGGTGGAACGGGGATGTTGTATGCCCGCGGGACGTTTGATGACGGGCCAATGTAGCTAAGTAGATCCATCCGCTCATGAGGTTGTCCTGTGTGACATATGGCGGTAAACTACATTGCAAACTCACGTCGGGAGTCAGTACACACCTATGTACAACGGCTCCGAACTGAGCGGCCCACTTACACAGCTCCGAATCGGCCGCAAGCAGTGGAGATACCGCGCTGTAAACTTCTGCTGAGCCTGAATATGAGCGCAGGGTGGTGCGAGATGTCGATAACAGAAGCATGGCCAGGCAGCGCGCATGGAAGACGGTAGAAGGCAAGGCCCGTGGGCGATGGCGATGACGGGCATGTGCAGTGGCGGAAGAGCTCGCATGGAGATCGGCACGGTAGATTGCTAGCACCTAGGACATATAGCTAAGACCGGCATATGCGCATTTGCGATATGCTGTGAGAGGTAAGCCAGGTGAGATGGCGTGGAGAGGACGCCTTCGGTGAAGCGCTAGCCCCCGTATTCGCCATCGAAGTCGTCCGTCGTACATGGTGGTGGTGATGGAAGTGCAAGCCAGCTCGCGTCTGCGCATGCCGCGTCGGACTTCGGACTGCGAACAACTCACTCGGACTCGTCAAGCACACTGCGTGAATTACATCCATCTGTCACACATGAAACATGCGGAACATATGGAGTTAGTACTCTGGGGACGCGGCTATGAGAGGTAATAAAACAACACTGCATAACGATGACTAGCAGCGGAACAACAGCCATACTGTGTGTACATGTACCCTTTTGAGACACCGAGGAGGCAAACCGTGTAGACCTATGTGAAAACGAGCGGGTAGTGATACAGTACACTCCAAGGACCGTGGCGCCCGCGAACAAGCAAGCATACATGGGGAAAGAGAGACCAAGCACGTATAGTGAGGTTGGAGTGCTATAGTAGGGAATTGGGCATGGGAAATAGACGGGCATGCAGCCTAAGGAGGGTGGGTGTCGCAGAAGTAAGCCAAGCAAAGAGGGTGCCATGGGTGGTTGGTGGTTGTTTGTCGCGTTACGCAGCACGGTGCGCGGGGACGAGAGAGGGAGGAGCGATGCGGGTCACGGACATGCGCGCCCCACGGTTCGTGAGGGGGCTAGTCGGGGGCGGAATGGTAGCGCTGACGGTAGGGAATGTGGTCCACGAGTAAAGGCGTGGCGTGACCGAAGGAGGCGGAGAGGGTGAGACGAGGTGCGGCGTCGAGTAGGAGGGAGGTGTGCTTGGACGCGGCGGAGTGGCGGGAACGCGGGATATGGGATCCGAGGACATCGGGCGCGACTCCTCCCGCGGCCAAGACACGGGTACGCGAGCGTGTACAGTACGACGCGTTTCCTGGCGCTCGCGCTGGCGAGCAGTCTCCATCCGGTCTATCAGGGAGAGATAGTACTGGACTCTCTCCTCAGCAGGGAGGTCGCGTCCCGCGTCGATCTGCGCGTCCAGGGCCGGGTTACGCGGGATGGATACATCTGCGCGCGATTCGTCCGAATCGTCCAGGACGCGCATCCCGGCGGCTCTGGCCTCCCGGTCAAAGGCATCGACATCGACAACTTCCATAGGGCTTCCGCGGCCGCTGGAGGAGCCCGAGCTGGAGCCAGAGCTCTCGCCGAGGTCGATGACAGTGTCAGCCGGGGAGGGTGACACCGGGATCTGGATCTGCTGGGCGGGATCGAGGAAGGCCTCGTATACGGCGTCGTCGCTCTCGAAGAACTCGTCCGCGTCGGGGTCGAACTGGGACGCGTAGGACCACTTTTCGTAGGCGGGGTGCTGGGGCTCGGGCTGGACGCGGACGGCAGGCTGGCGCGAAGCGGAGAAGAGCGGGCGACCCATGGTGGCTTTGGAGGCGAAAGGTGTGGTAGAGCGAAGAATTAGAGTGCTGGCCTGGCAGCTTTTGTGGGTATGGCAAAGGAGGGTATGGGCGACGTGGACGGACAGTCCAACTCGTCTTCGCTCGCCCTCCGATCGCGACGCGGCGCTTCAGGGCAGGCCCGTGCGCGGCACCGCCACTCCCTTTTGCGGCCCTCACATGATCACATCCAGAGGAGTTAGAACGGAGCAGTGTTTTCCTCTTCTGCCTCTCTCTTTAGGCTTTCTCACTCTTCCAGCACTCGTCGGACGCTTTGCCACCAAGGACCATCTCAAGGCAAGAGGCCTTAACCCGCCTGGACAAACTGCCGAGGGTGGCGCAGAGACATCCCTCAAGCTCAAGAGGCGGCTTGACCCAGGTACCTCCAGTAGCACCTCCGGTCATTCTGGACCACCGGAGACACTCTCGGGCTGGGGAAAGTCGGAGTTACGCGGTAAAACCGCTCTACACTGTTATACACCATAAAAGCATCGTAAGATAGTACATATACACCTCGACCGACTCCCCCATCGTTGCGATCATGAGCATCATTCCATCATCCTCTCGCCCCGCGGGGGAGAGCTCATAGCGTGTAGCGGTACCCGCTCCACTCGTCGCCCTTGTCGCGCTTCGCGTCCGCGACGCTGTCGTACGTCCCGTTGCACGCCAGGTCCGTTCGGTGGTCGTTGACGCCCCGGATGATCTCGTCCCGCTCCCCGCGCTCGCGCTTCGCGTTCTCGCGCCGCAGGAAGTACCAGTACACGACCGCCGTGATCAGCCCGATGCAGATGTACATTAGGACGATCCCGTGGCCGAGCGTGTACCACGGCGCGTCTCTTGCGCGGTACTGCATGTAGAAGACACAGGTAAGTCGCAGGCTTCTCGCAGGGACAGTACAGATACATACGACGTTGGACGAGACTGCGCCATTGATGTTGCCGAAACTGATCACCATCGCGATCGATACGCTGCGCTTGTATGAGCCCTCGACGTTGTTGGACACCCATGCGACGAGGTTCGGGATCGTTGGGTAGATGCCGCACGCCGCGAGGTATACCGCGATGTACGACAGCGTCGCATTTCGTGACACGATGAGGATGATATACCCCACCATCCCAACGGTCAGGCAGAGCCTAAAAGCACCGTCGGTCAGTCTCGCAGTCCTCACGTCTCGCAAGATGCACGAAAACTCACATTGCGAGATATCCGCGGCAGCCGTGTTTGTCTGCAACAAAACCGACGATGCAAGTCACGATGCAAGCCAGCGCGTACACCGGCACGGTGAGCAGGTTGGCGGGCGTAGCGGTGTATCCTGCGCCAAGGGTCAGCCTTCCAGGAAACCTCTACGTGACAATCTACTCACCAAGCTGGTTGATAATGCTAGGTAGGAAGAGCGAGAACGCGTACAGCGGACCATCCGCACCCATATACAGGAACACTGAGCAATCCCCATCAGACTCCAACAAGCCACGAGAACGCCGAGCGAACAAAGCCACTCACTGCCGACCCAGGTCTTCCAGTCCAGCAGACTGCGCCAGATGTAGTGCCACCGCAAATTCTCGCCCGCAGCGCTGTACTGGTCGTCCGCCTGGAGCCGCCGCACGACGACCGTGCGCTCCGCCTCGCTCAGGAACTTCGCGGTGTCGGGGAAGTCCTGGATGATCCAGAACGACGCGATGCCGGCGAGCACGGTCACGAGCCCCTCGAGGATGAAGATCCACGCCCACGCCGGCTTGCCCCCGACGCCCTCCATGTTCGAGATCGCCGCCTGGCACACACACACGAGGATACCTCGGTCAGACTCGGTGCCGAAGAGAGATCCGATGAGAGGGGAAGGTACGCACCGCGAGCAGCCCGCCGAACGCGCCGGAGACCGTCGCGGCGGAGAAGAAGAGCGCGGCGCGGATGCCGAACTCGGAGCGTTTGTACCAGCTGCGTGTAGGCGGGTCGTCTATGATTAGACCGCAAGAACCCCGGCTCGCGGAGGGCGAGAAGCACGCACCAGGAGAGATAGTAGTTCACGCCTGGGAAGAGCCCGGCTTCGAACATGCCTAGCATCCAGCGCATGCCTGTGATTCGCCGTGCATATGTCAGCGGCGGAGGCCTCGCGGGAAACCGCGGATGTCTCCCCTCTGGGAGACGGGTGACGCACCGAGGAGCCCGCCGTAGTTGTGCACCAAGCCTTGTACGGTCTGGGGGGTTGAGTTCAGTATGGCGGGTGCAATAGGACGCAGACTTGACGCACCATCATGACGCCCCAGAGGAGCATGAGGAGCGAGAGCCATACCGAGGGACGCAGCCGCTTGAGGAAGACATTGGATGGCACCTGCGCCATGGTCATTATGCGCCGCCGCACCGACGCGCACCATCGCACTCACCTCGAATATCGAGTACGAGAAGAAGAAAATCGTGAGCGCAATGAGGTATTGCTGGTCCGTGAGGTGCAGGTCCGTCGTCATATGATACAACTGCCGGGCCTCCCATTCAGCACGCCGCCAAGCCAGCGCCGAGCCCAAGAACCCGATCGCGGGGACACACACACCTTCGCGTTCCCAATGCTCGTCCGGTCTAGGAAGCTGAGCAAGTACAGGAAGGACAGCCAGGGCACGAGGTAGAGGTCGATCTTGCGCATGAGCCTGCGCTCGTCGACGCCGCTCACGTCGACGTGCGCGTTGTAGAGCGGCGGCTCGAGGCGCTCCTCGACGCCGTCGACGCGCTCGACCTCGGACGTGCGGCCCTTCTCGTTGGAGGAGTATGTAGACGCGGCCGGCGAGTGCCCCATGGGACGCGCCTCCGCGGTGGCGAGCGCCTTCTCTGGGTCTGCTGAGGACATCGTGGCTCAAGTTGCGCGGGCGGCGGTGAAGACGGCGGGCGCAGTCGGGGCGGGACTTGGAGGAGAGAGAGGGCGGGGTCGCTCGTCATTCCGGCGCGCGGGGCGAGCGAGAATTTATACGAGGCGCTCCCAGATGTTCTGACCGAGCTAGTGCGTGCCGGATAAGCAGCGGTCGGCGTCAGAGTCGCTGCCCGCTGGTCATGGGTCCGTCCAATTTTGTCGTAAGGAATGATAGAGATCAATCCATTGGTGTTCGACAAGGCACAACCTTCTCGCAGCGTTCCCCCGCGCGCGCCGGCATGCGCCGCTGCGCCAGGGTGCTCCCTGGGAACAGCGCAGGCATAGAGCATGCGTAGGTCATTTACTCATGTCGCCGAGGCCCTCGTTCAGTAGTGTTGCCGTTTGAGTGCACGGCGAGCGGTGCGCGGGGTAACGAGAAGAAGTTGCCGTCGGGTGTGGTGAGCGCGGACGAAACGACAATCGGCCATTGGCGGACATCGATGTCGATCACTCTTTTCAGCCTCGACTGGCCTGATCCCCCGTGGGGTCCCCTCAGTAAGAACAATTTACCGGTCTGGGGTAACGCTGAGGCATCATCACGCCGCAGGACCGCCCTGCGAGATGTATCTGGAGGGCCAAGGGATCTTGACGGAACTTTTGAATACCCAATTCTTACCTGCGAGCGCTACGAAACAACTTCGAGGTGCAGCGTACCGGTGATTGCCCTCTTACCTTCGCATCGTTGGCGAACGAGGGAGGATAGGAAGCTATCGAACGAAGAGCAGAACATCAACGTCATACACTATAGTCTCTTGAACGTTCAACCACGGCCCGTGGGTTTGAGGCCGCGGTGCCGCCCCAGGCCTCAGGGGTTGGTGGCGCGCGAAATCTATGACATTCCGCAAGTGGTGGTGGGAACGGTCCGCGACATCCGGAACAAGGTCCCAAGGCCACAAACGACGATACCAACCCACTCAACCCACGCTCTCTCACCGCCGCGTGGGCGAACTGCGTCTGACGAAGGTTGGGTGGCGTCGAAACGCTCACTGCGCCTTCGCATCAGCTCGCTTCGCGGCCAGCCGTTGCCTGTCCCACTCTTCCCTCCATCGCAGCCACTGTGCGTCCGTTCCACTATCCGGCCAAACCGACCACCCATCCCGTATGCGGAACCAGGTGGACAAGGGGTTCGTGAGTAGCGCTGTGCGGAGCCTGCCCAGGTGCGAGCTTGGTCGGCGTGTAGGGATATGTTCCACGAGCATGTAGTATGTTGTGCCGAATGCGACGCCGATCCCGAAGCCCCATAGGACTTGCGGGATGCTGTGGTATGAGAGGTAATACCTGCGGGCGATATGTGTCAGCAACACAATTCAACAGAGACGATTGAAGCGTGAAACCTACCGTGAAAAAGCCACGGCACCGGCCCAAGCGAGGATGAACGTATACAAGAACACGTCGCGTGTGATATCGAGTATCCTGAATCCCGTGGAAACCCAGCGATGTCGGAGAGAGAAGTGCAGGATCAGGAAGCTTGCGAAATAGCCCATCCACTGGGAATGCGACGAGGGGAAACCGTATCCGTCCCCGAGATTGTCTGTTCGGACGGACCATGTCAGGGAACAGGAAAGGGCACGGTCTCGGGCGTACTAACGATTGGGACGCTCTTCGCGGATTATGTGCTTCAGCAAATAGTTGAAGCACTCGCAGAGCATCTGTCCCGCCCACATCTCGAAGAAGAGTAGCTCGCGTGTCCAGACTGCAAGAGCCGCATAGGCGGGCTTCAGGCGTAGGTCCGAATGAGCTTTTAGCGTCGGTAGAGGTGAAGTGTGCGGCTCACGTTCAGCAGGATGGGTGTCAAGGTTAGCAGGGCTAGCACATGTGACAGCACGGACGAGTCATTGTCTGGTCATCTCCACTGTCAATATAAGCCATTGATATCTAGGCAGAGAGCATAGTTCGACGCAGTACTCACAGAGCACATAAGTTAGATCCAAGGCAGCTCTTGAGACAGCTGCAGGTTCCTCGGAGGGCATGTTCTTGAAATCCGGATGCACCTCTATCAGAGGCAGGTCCCAATGCGTAGGCAAAGTCCGGTGTAGTGAGGAAGATATAAGAGTGGTGGCTTGTAGCACGTATTGTGTGATCCCTAGTGGTGTGTGGACGAGGCTAACAGGTAGACCGAGTCGAAGAGCGGGCAGATCGGAGAGGACTTGCAAACGACCAGGCTGTCGACGTCACTCATATAGACGCCAGACGCCAGTGCTAGATGTGAGAACGTCGGTTCGAACCCAGCGTGTGCCACAGCTATTCTGCCAATTCTCCTGACATCTGAGTTTGGCACACGCCTCAATTCATAATTAACTCGCATGCTTTTTGACATTCTATTTACTGAAGGGACCAGCGGATGTGCCAGCGCTATAAAGTTACAAATGTAGACTCGCCAATCTGCAGCAGGCGCGGGAGCAAAAGAGACGCCGAGGAGTGCAGGCAAGATCTGGGAGGATCGTGGGAAGATCACCCTTCTACGTGCTGAGGCCCGTGAAGAGCTGGGCGCCTGCGTGTCCACCGCTGCTTGTATCTGACCTCGATGCACATCGTCGACCTTCTCCGCTGACGGCCGCGCGCTGCAGGAACCGCATGTCGGGTGGCATAAAGGATGAGGGGGAGATGGGGGATAGGACGTCCCCCTCTTCCCCCAGCTCCCCCTTCAGCCCGCAAGATGGCCTCCTACTACCAGCCCGCGGTCGACCCTTCGCACCCGGATGCCCAGCTACAGCCCCAGGATAGCTATCCATACTCATACGACTATGCACAGGCTCCTTGTGTTGACGAGGATGCGGGCGTGGCACGCTCATGGGAGCACACCGCGTCGTCGCCGGACTCCGAAGCAGAATACCCGTACTACCCGGGCCATACGCTTCTGCGCTTCGAGGAGGCCCTCGCAAACGAATAGTATGTGCCCATGCCATACGTTCTTTCATTTGCTTACCTCTGTTTTTCAGCCTCGCGATTCCACCTGACTACCCTCCCGCGGACAACTACGCTGCGGCGGCGGACACCTATGGTCCATCCGATCATAACCAGAGCTCGTACCCGTCTGCCGTCCCTATGGAAGATGCATACGCTCAATGGTACACCACCTCCACCACTCTGGGATTCCAGCCAGCGACCATCGACTACGCACAGGTCCCGCAACCGCGCGAGCTTCCTCCTATGGCCGAGTCTTCCTATGGCACGGTCACCAGCACCTACTCGACGCTCGCCGACGCGTTTCCGAGCTACTACGAGACCGCGTACACGGCTGCACCCGCGAACTCATTTGTCGTACCACCCCCGCAGTACATAGAGGTCACCAGCGCCGAGCCGATGGCCGTGCCCGCCGTTCAGCCCCGCACGCGTAGGAGTGGTCGCAGAAATCAGGAGGCCGAGCCCTCCCGCCCGTACCCCAGCCCCACCCCCGCCACCGAGCCATCATCCGAGTCTCGCGACGGCACGACGAAGCTCGTCCCGACCCCTCGCCGGAACGCGACCGTCTCCGCCGACGCGCCCCGCCCCTCCACGCCCGCGAACCGCTGGAAGTGCCCTCACTGTTCGTACGTCCAGAGCAACAAGCGCACCCCGAACTTCAATTGGCACCTCCTCACGCACACGGGCAACAAGGCGGACTGGGTCTGCTGCGGGGTCCCGCTGATCGACGCGGGCGAGCACAAGGTGCCGATGGAGGTGCAGCTGGCGGAGCTGTTCAAGTACCAGGGGATGTTCATGGTGGGCGGGTGCTGGAAGACGTTCAGCCGGAAGGATGCGCTCGCGCGGCATCTGCGCAAGTTTGAGGGCGTGTGCTTTGGGGATGCGGGTGCGCCGTACATGCCGGGGAACAAGGGCGGGGCTCATTAACGGGCACGATCGCGTTTTCACTCATGAACCGCCATCCACATAGAGAGCGTTATGTAACAACATAGTAGTATCCAGGCTTCGGAGAACGCAACATGGTTAGCTTCCAGCACATCATCACAACAGGAGTGTCGCGTTGCTTTGCGTTCAGCATGGTTCCTATACTCAGAATTCATGCACATATGGTCGCACACAGCTCGACTCCTTTGTTCGGGATCTCTATGCTGACACAGAATAGACAAGATTCCAGCCTCATCGCAAGCGCCACCGGGTATGCTTCCAATCTTGTCTATCCGCATGCTCCTGTTTCCGTCTAGGTGTCTGGCTCATCGAGGGGAACCTGTGTCAGCCATCCTTGAGTCGATGGGAGACGTATAGACAAAGATCGAATGTTACCTGCAACATGACTTCTCGGACACCTGTCATGAGGTGTGCATGGCAAGGGAACTGCTTATATAGATCCAGACAAATATGCTGATAGCCTCAGCATAGTGGCCTTTTGGCCCAGTTGTTAGATTGTGTTATTGTCTGGGCACGGTCTCTCACAACACCCCGCTGCAAGTCATCTGAGACAGCATGCAGAAAAAGTCGCGCCTCTCCCTCGCAGTCCTCGCAGGAGTCCAAGTAGTCATAGGCGTCCTGGTACAGCGCTCCAGGAAGTTGCAGCTCAAACACGCCATCGGCCTCAACTTCCGCCTGTTCCACCAACGCCTGGATGACATACGGCTGGTTGATCTGGAGCTGCGGCCGGTCATCTTCGCCAAACGAGTCCACCCCATACTCGGACTCGGAGTGTCGGTCGCATCGGAACCTCGCGATCGGCACGGTCAGCTCTCCCGCGTCGCCCACGGACGTGTCGCACGCCCAAGCGTTGGAGTCGCCCGTCGTGCGCTTCCACTCCGCCGCGTCGGTGAGGTAGACGACGGCCTCCGCGTGCGCCCGCCGCCGGAACTCCAGGAGCCGGTACAGCGATGCGGCGGAGATGCCATCCAGCTCGTATGGGAGGTCCTTGCCGAGCGGCGCGCGGAGGCTCGCACGCGCGGCCTCTTCCGCTTGCGGCACGTCCACGTCGCTGGCGACGGCGAAGACGCGGAGCGCGTGCAGCGGGTCGTCCAGCGCGCCGGGCGCAGTGAACAGTCTGGCGGCACGCGCGAGCACTTCCTGCATGTCGTATTTCCTTGCGGTCTGGATGAGGCGCGCTATGTCGCGCAGCTGCAGGTTCGGCAGGCTCGCGTCCGGATCCGTCGGGGGGTAGCAAAGGCGGAGGAGCCTATCCAGCACCTCGCTCGACTCAGCCATGTCGACAACAGGGAGTTTGGGAAATGATTCGGCGGATGAGGAGGTCAGGGCCGGTGTGGATTTTGACGGTGTTGCTGGCGCGGCCGGTTGGGGGAGCGTGAACATGCTCGCGAACACCGGGGACGCGTCGGAGAGCGCAGCCTTGTGGACACGAAACTCGACCCCATTCGTGGAGCGGAGGATGATGTCTCCGTCTTGTTTTGAGAACAGACGGGGGCCTTCCGGATCCGCTGTCACTGCTGCCATGCTGTGGGTCCGTGATGGTGAGCGTCAACCAAGACAGGGCGGCTAAGTGCATCATCTTTCCTCCTCACATCGTGCAACGACGGCGGACCTCCTGCTGAGCTCTATCTCCGGCTCTTCCCTACCCACAGAACCTAGTGAAATATCGCATCTCTCTCTATCATATGCGTTGGCCCCCATGTAGTCCGAACAGATGTTGACGGACTCACTTGTAACGCCCATATACGTAGTACTACCGGGCACGGCGCTTTTGTGACACATACCAGATGTGTTGAGCATTCATTCACATGGCATCCACTTACGCCAATCGAGACTGGCCATGGCTATCCGAAGGTGTCAGAATGTATCCCGCGAATTAGCTATGTCATCCGGGGTATATTGATACAATGCTCAGCCTATTATACACGGTAGTATTAAGAGCATAGTGTGGACAGAGGATCCAACCGGGGCTTAGACGGCAGGCTTGTTGGCTTCCTGCTGGACCTGGCCCTTGTCATGACGGACATTGCCTGCACTCTCCTGTCAGCACCCACGGCACAAACACTCGACTGCCGCGAAGACTCACCAGACAGTTCTTGCTGCCTGTCACCGGTGAGCGCGCCGACGACAGCGTCCTTCTTGCCCGCGATGCGGTCGGCAGCGCCCTCGACGTAGTTCTTCGCCTGGGCGGCGTTGTATTCTGCCTCGCCCGCAGCGTGCTCTTCCCGGCCGGACTTCGTCCAGGATTGAGCACCGGTCAAGTCGCCGATGGTCTCGACAACGGTACCCTTGAGCGAGTGGTACTGGCCCGTAGTCTTGCTGTAGGCAGGGAACCGTCAGCAAACATGACGGTTATCCTGTTCACAAGAGGGACACATACTTGGGCTCATCAGTGTTTGCCTGGTAGCTGGACATGATGATTGGTCGTTGTAAGGTGTTGTGGAAGGTGATATGAGGATGCAAGAGGATGAGTGTGTGTCGAGTTCGTGGTGGTGGGGTCTGGTTGAACGAAGCCGTTCACCTTTATATCTCTGCGCGATTGAGCGTTCCCATGACTTGCTCGGATGTAGTGCTGCGGCCGATGGTGTGGTTTGAGGAGAGCGGCCCCACTGACGTTTGGCTGTCCTGGCTTGCTCTGGAACGCCACCGACGTTGCGAGCACTCGCACGTCGTTCACCAAGGAAGGGAACCAGTGACGTCAACCCCTGAGACTGAAAACGTTCCGTAGACGGTGACGTCACTATAGCCTTTTGACGCAAACAGGTATATTGGCCTGTAGAGTCATCGCTATAACGGCCGGCCGCCTGGCGAAATGGCATCGCGTCTGACTACGAATCAGGAGATTGCAGGTTCGACCCCTGCGGTGGTCATCTTTTTTGCACTTCTTCCCAACAATCACCTCGAAGGCGGTTGCAGTGACAATTCCAAGGCAATCCGTCCCAGCGAGAGTCGCACGCAGTTCCTCTGCATTAGTCCCGCATGCTAGCGATATGAGGGTGACTATCAGCGTGGAATACAACATCAACTTCACGCTTTGATCGGAGTCAATCATTAGAGGGGGGAGTCGACGAGGCTGAGTGAAGCGAGCGATTATTCATGCATTACATCTCTCCTACCGCAAAGCCGAGGCCACTTCTTTTCTAACCCCACGGTACGGTACGGTGCAAAGCAGCAAAAGTTATGCCGTACAAAGGTCAAAACGATGAGTCGGCCCAGGATCGAACTGAGGACCTTCTGTGTGTTAGACAGATGCGATAACCAACTACGCCACCGACCCGTTGAACGCCGTTCCCTACTTGCCATGTCGAAGACCACATACATACTATGGCTATCTGTCGCCTGCCAGGCCCTGCCTCCGCCATACGTGATTTGATCAACCTCATAGCTCGACCACGATGTTGACATTATCAGGATGCCCCGCGAACAGAGCAAGGTACCTCTTGCACAAGCTCTAGAGTATTACTGATGCGTGAGTGGTCTCGAAGTGGTACACTTTACTTCTCCGTCTACGTAGGAAGCCGAAGCAGCTCCAGTACTCAGGTCGTGACTGGCGGTCACCAATAAAAGCTGGGCTGACACGGCATGCGGCTATGGAACGTCCTCTTCCTTTTCGATGGCAAAGATTCGCAGTGCGGCTGACGACGGGGTTACTCGGTACCAGCTACTCGCTGGGATCTCATTCTCGACATCTACAGACCGGCGACAACATGGCTCCATTGCTTAGGCACTCGAGACTCTTGTTTCTCTGCGCTGCACTATATCTGATTGACGCTGTCTTTTCTGGTGATGCTGAGGTCGATCTACCATGCTCTACCGACAACGACCGCCTGGACCCCGCTAGTCACAAGTTTCTCAGCGACTGTGCCGAGACGACCTTCTGCTCTGCGGCGACAAACGGGACTTGCCAGCCGCGACAGTGCCGGCGGGATGAGTTCCCCTTTGGCTTCACGGACCTCACCGCTCTGCCGCCGCTCTGTCAAAATGGGACGTACTGCCCGGACGAAGGGAGCGGGTGCAAACCGTTACTAGCGGTCGGGAACACCTGCCAATTGGACCGGGACGAGCAGTGCGCCCCGCCTCCGAACTGGATAGACATCGCGAGCAACCAGAACTTCAACGGCTCGCTCTGCCTCAAGTCCACTTGCACGTACGTGCGACGATTCGTCTGTTCACGCTTCGGCGTCTCGTGCTCACGACCTTGCGGACAGATATGCTAACATGACGCTTGGGCAACCCTGCATCCTCGACGATGTTACGTACATCGACATGGGCCCCAACGGCGAGCAGTTCAGCAACGTCGTGACGCGGCACAACTGCAAGACGCCTCAGTTCTACTGCGACGCTGGCGTGAAGGCGTGCGTGCCCACCAAGGATCTTGGTACTTCCTGTGGCTCCGATCAGGAGTGTCAGTTGGTGGGTGGTTCTTGTACGCTTGCCTAAGAAAGGAACCAAGACGTCTGACTGGTGCCCCTGCCTGAAGTTCAATTGTGCCCCGAGCGGCGTATGCGCCGATCCTCCAGAAACACCTGCACGGGTTGAAGCGTGGCAAATAGTGTTGACTGGTCTGAGTGTGGTAGCCGGTACGTCTTTGCGGCGTTCTGCCTCACGCGCTCCGCTCACCCCGTTCATAGCTATGGTCGCAACCGTGGTAATGCTGACCCTGGTACACAAACGGCTGCGGTTCCAACGCTACCGCGAGATCAGGGAGTACTACGAAGAACAGATGAAGTACGTACACCAATCTGCGTCTCTTGTATGCTTCGCATACTGATCCCTCATCCAGCTTGCGCAAGTCCTTGGCCGCGCTACACGCAGCTGCCGCCGACCGGTATACCGACGAGAAGCACCGGTATGATTAGCACAGCGAGTTTGAAGGCGGCACCTCAGGATATTGTTGACCTACCGCAGCCGGTATCCATTGATTCTTCCCCACTTGAGTTGAACATGGCGGTCGCGTTCACCGCTGTGCAGCATTGGCTCAGCGTAGAGCCGATGTACTCGGGATAAATATGCATTTGCGGTAGCTGCGCGATACACCCAAAGAACCAGTCATTACGAGGTCAGAAGAGTTCTCAGCAGATGAAACATCTGGTTGTTGGTCATGAAATGGGTTGTTCGGCGGCTAGCGCGCAGAGCAGCCGCTCATAAATATCGCATTACATAAGCAAATCGCTGTGGCGTTGGTAAGGCGCTTGCGAGTGTCCGACTCACCGTAGTGGCTTAGCATCTCTCCCTACATCCACCACCATGGTCTGCAAGAAATGCGAGAGTGTGAGTGCCACAGTGAAGAGATTCGTACTCCCGCAATGCTGACAGGCATATAGAAAACCTCCAAGCTTGCCGCACCGGACCCATTCAAGTCCACCTCCTCAGCCATCAAGGATGGCTCACGGAAGGTCGGGGAGAATAAGCTGCTCTCGAGGCCCGGGAGCTCGAAGAATCGGTTCCAGGTGCGTCAGTTGCCAAAGAAGTTGGTATCCAGTCTCTGACGCCTCGCATCGCGGTGTGCAGCCATATCAAGGTAAATGCAAGGACTGCAAGTCCACAGTGACGCAGAACAAGGCCAAATACTGCCATGGTGCGCGCTCTTCCCTGCCCCAGACATCCACCACCCCGTTCTGACCTCAAGCCCTGCCTCCAGGCTGCGCGTACAAGCGAGGCGTGTGCGCGATATGCGGCAAGCAGGTGTTGGACACGACCGGCTACTCCATGTCGGCGAAGTAGCTTGCTGGGTTGAAGGTGTTGTCGTTCGTTTTCCTGCTTCTGTCCCTGCACGCATCCCGGACTCTCTAGAGGTGTACGCTGACGCTTGTATGCTATGTATTCTACTATATCCCGCCCGTCCCAATGCACTCTGTTGAATTGCCCCCGTCTCTATACCCCGTGCGTGTCTGATTCAACCTCAAGCAACTCACTCTGTAATCGAGTCATCAGCTTCGTTGGGATGTCTCGTTTACACGTTGAAATCCACGCTGCGCTGCTCTTGTCTACAGGTCTCAATTCTGTCTATGTTACTGAATGGGGCTGACCTGGGCACGCCGCTAGTCCTGTTCGCAACTCATCCTGCTCGCTTCCGCGGGTGGCTGACGAGCTGACTTGGCTAGCACGGAGGTCTGAAGTCCCCTCCCAGGCGTATATGAGCGCGATGTTCTGGGAGCGAACATCCCCTCGAGGAATAATCACCGGTGAACAGGATCGCATAATCCTCGAGCTCTCCCCTCACAAACCTCACGGACCGATCGCGCGCAAGCCAACGGAACGCAAGTGGTTCATGAGGCAAGGCGCAAGATGCTCGAACAACTAGGGATTCACGTGTGTCGCCCCGTTCTCCCATCCGATGAGTGTGCTGACACCACCTTCGCACGTAGGCCCTTTATGGATTCGCGTCGGTGGACGCGTCTGACAACGGAGTCGACTACTCGTATTCCATGGTCACCCCCAGCGAGTGCCTACAAGCCAGCAGTCACGACAACGGCCTCCACGACCCGTCCTGCCCGCCCTTCCACCCGCTCTCCCCGCCCTTCCACCCGCTCTCCCCGCCCACCTCCGCGTGCCCGTCCACGCCATACTCCCTCCTCTCCTCGCCGTGCTCCTCCGCCTTCGCCTCCTCGCGCGCGAGCCAGGGACCCGGCGGCGGGCTCTGCACGTCCGACTTCCGCCCGCTCCGCGTGCTCGGCCGCGGCGGGCACGGCACGGTGTACCTCGTCGAGGACGTCGTGTCCGGGCGGCGCCTCGCGATGAAGGCCGTCGCGAAGAACGGCCTGCGGCTGCGCGAGTACCCGGCCGTGTTCGAGGAGCAGGCGGTGTCGCGCGCGTTGGCGGCGGGCGAGGCTGGGGGTGCGTCGCTCGTCCCCCTGCGCGGCAGCTTCGAGGATAGCGACAACTTCTACTTCCTGACGGTGCGTGGTGCAAGAATGACGGCGGGATAGGATAGTTGGGTTGACGCGTCGTCTCCGCTTGCAGGACTACTACCCGAGCGGCGACCTCAACATGTTCATGAAGAGCCACGGTAGGATCCCCGAAAACCAGGCGCGCCAGTGGTGCGCGGAACTGGTAAGACCCCGCCTCTCCCCCGAAAGCTGAGCAGACCGCTGACCACAAACAACGCAGCTCGTCGCGCTCGAGCACCTCCACAAACGGCGGATCGTGCACCGCGACGTCAAGCCCGCGAACATCCTCCTCTCCGACGACGGGCACCTCGCGCTCGCCGACTTCGGCATCGCGCGCGCCTTCACGCGCACGGACGCCGACCGGCCGTGGAAGCGCGTGCACCCGTGGGGCCAGCGTACGAGCTTCGACGGGCCCCCAGGCGACGATGGCGGGAAGCCTGAGGCGAAGCGGAGGAGTGATGCGGACGTGACGCATTCGATGGTGGGTACTCCGGGGTACACCGCGCCGGAGGTATATTCGGGGAGGTACTCGTATGCGGTCGATGTTTGGGGTGCCGGTGTGGTGCTGTATTGCATGCTGGTCGGGAAGGTAAGGACCGGCTTGTGGTGTTGCTGGGGAACAGAGTGTTGATGACCTCTGCAGCTGCCGTTCGGGCTCGATCCCAGAGAACAGCGGCTAGAAGAGCTCATCGCTCGGACGGACGGCATCCCCGCGGATTTCGACCTGTATGGCGTGGTGGATGCTGACGTGCGGGACATACTGACAAAGGTATGTCCGACCGCTCCCTTGCGCAGAGCGCACGCGCTGAACGGATACCGTTGCTGTAGATGCTGGAGAAGGACCCCAGGAAGAGACCGACGATCCGCAAGTTGAAGAAGCACCGGTGGTTCAAGGGAACGTGAGCAGGCCCCTTCTACAGTGATGCCACCCATGGGGCTGACGGGATCCTCGGTAGCGACTGGAGCGCGCTTGCACGCAGAGAGCCAGCGGTCCAAGATCACGAGCGAGATTCGAGTATGGACCTCAACGAGGAGGTAAGTTCTTCTCGAATTCATCCGGCTATCATGGCGCTGGTACTGAAATAGCGGATAGATCGACATGCCATACGGGCGACCGTACAACGGATTTGAGAAGCCGCCGCATCCGTGGTTCGAGTGGGTGTCGCCAGCTCTGCGGGCTTCTACGCCCTGTAGCGTCGGGTCCTCTGGAGAGTGGTCCTTGGCGTCGTCGTCGTACACGATGGTCGACATTGATGAGGAGAGCGACGAGAGTTTCCAGGTTCTGCGGCGGCAGATGACGATTGGAAGTGTACTCAAGGGGCCGAGCGTTGTGCGGAGGATGGGAGGGTGGTTGAAGCGTAGGATGTCAATTTCATGAGTCCCCAGCGATGTAGCCTGTGCCCTGCGGATCGTTTCATCGCAACTCTTCGAACCGCTGCAAACGTACTGTGCAAACAGTCACCGGTTGTGGGCGTCAGCGAGATACGTCAGGCCAACAAGCGCGAAGTAAAACAGTATGCAGCCACCTACCAGGCCAGGCCGCACAGAGCTCGTAAGGTCAGCAATCGCGCCATTTGAAGACCATCCAGACGATCCACCGTCTCCGCTCCCGCTCGTCCTCCCCGTCGGCACGCTCAACGCTCCACGGCCGTTCATCAGAGCCGCCGACGCGTCTCTCCACGAGCTCCTCGGCATCAAATCCAGAGTCTGACATCAGGCGCAGGAACGACTGGACGACGTAGCGACCAGTATGCAGGCCGGCGATGAGATATATGCGAGCTTCCGGAGACCGTCTCAAGGTACACCGGAGTGTGTCAAGGAGAAGACTGTGCGTGTCCGAGTTCCATAGCGTGTCTGCAGCAAGAACAATGTCAAATCCAGCACCGTCAGCGGCCGGTGTACCGGGTGGATATAGCACAGACGGATCGGACCCCCAGGCATACGGGACGACGCGACAGCGGTCAGAGACTTCGTTCCGCCGGACGTTCTCCTCCAGGGTGCGGATGAGCGCGTCGTCCGGGTAGTCGCTGCTCGTCACCTGCACGTCCTGGTAGCTCTTCGCGATGAGAATGGTAGGGAGCCCCGCGCCTGCACCGAGCTCTAGAATTCGGAGAGGCCTGCCTTCCTGTCTGGCACGGTCAGCGTGACGGTCGATCTGCAGATCGCGGATGTGGTCCGCGGCGTAGATGGAAGCCGACCAAATCGACGTCGCGTGCAGAGCCCAGTTCGCAGCCTCCGTGTCCGGGGTGATCAGAGCGATGGCGGGACCTCCGTTCGGGGGCTGGTAGGTGTAGGTTGAGCCCGCGGAGCCTAGTGCGACGGGAGCGTGGTCGTAGAGTGTTTCGAGAGATTCGGCAAGAACATCCTCAGGATCAGCCATTCTAGGAGGTCTCGTTGACTCTTCAGAACGGCCAGCCTGAGCAAGCGGAGGAGAACGAGGACAAAGGGCGTACCACCGTGTCGGGGATTTGTTTGGCCATTTGTTTGCGTTAGGTTCACGGGCGCTAGCGCACAATAGCCAAATGGGGGCTTATCGGGAGTCGCCATCACGCGATAACCCCCCGTAACCCCAACCCCTCTTTCCTTCCTCCTTCCAGCCAGACTCTCTGCTGAGTTCCCCCACATTCCTTGCCATGGGCGACGTGCTAGCTTCTCCAGACAAGTCAGATCTCCCTTCCCCTAGCTCGGATAACTGGACTCACTCGGATGCTCACAGAACTGCTCCAGTCACAAAGGTGACCTACGCTGGACGCCAGAAGGTACGTTCCCTACCGCGCTCTGAATGTCGGGTCGGAGAGAGGTTTGACGCGTTTCACGCGTGTAGAGGAGAAGAGAGAGCACTGTCAACTACAAGGAGTGAGTCCCTGGCCCTCCTCGACGCGTTATCCACAGACTAACCGCCGGGTGTGGCTAAAGCGCGTCGTCCGACGAGGAAGACGCGCAGCAACCCGAAGAGACACAATCATCCCCAGTCAAGCGCAACGCTACTGAGAAGGTATGTTTTTGTCTGAGCACGAGTGTGCAAACGCTACGTGCGAGAGGATGGGGGAAGGGAGGGCATTGCACGCGACAGGGCGACCCGCGACAGAAGCCTGTCTCCCCGGGCCGAAGAAGAGAAGCACCAAGGCTCCCTATCCCACGCCGAATGTGTCTCCCATCCCGTCTCCCCGTCTGTCCTCTCCCCTCCGTCGCCCAAGCAGCTAAACTCCTGCCTCCCATCACCCAGATGACCACAAAGAACCCATCCCCTAAGAAAGTCGACGTCCAGTGAGTCTACCCAATCTACTCTGCGTTCGTGCAGGTACAGACGGCCTGTGAACCCACCCCTCAGTCTTCCCGGACCATCCCCCAAACGCCCCCGACACGAGGCCTCCGAGTCTGCCTCTGCAAAGAAGCCAGTAAGCAGGGCTCGGAAGGGCGCTCACTCCCGCGCAGGCTCCGTCGCATCCATCGCCCGCGAAGATACCCTCGATGCGAGTCAGGCGTCGCCCACGAAGCCCGCATCCAGTGCAAGCATGAAACCTCCGTCCCTGGTTCCCCAGTATGCGCTCCCCATTCCCTCCCCATGTTCTCTCTAACCCTGTGCAGACGCACAGAAACCGCGGATGATGGGGCGGACGACCGGTCCTCCATCGGCGAGTCTTCCAAGGCACGAGCCCGGAAGACAGAGGCCGAGCGCCGCCAGTTCCTCGAAGAGGACCCGAACTCGGGCGACGTCGAGGCGCATCGCGTGTTCTGCAAGGCATGCGACAACTGGGTCGAGCTCAACCCCAAGCGGCGATACATTATGCGTCTCTGGCTCGAGCACAGGAAGCAATGCAAGAGTGCAGTTGCAGAAAGGTGCGGCTGTTCGGTTCTGGTCGGACTGTGTGGATCTTGATGAGCGACCAGCCAGAGCAAGCCCAAGACGGGTGAGGCCGAACAAGCTGCAGAAGAGGCGGCTGAAGACGACAACGTCTCCGTGGCCGCAACGTCGGTCGTGGATGGCGGCCACCGCCGGGTCGTGAAGGAAGAGGACCGGAAGGCGATCCTCGAAGCCGACCCCCGAATCAGCGAGCTGAAGCCCGACTCAGCATTCTGCAAGGATTGCCAGAAGTGGGTCAAGCTCTCACCGAATACCAAGTACTCGCTATACCACTGGCGAGTCCATACGCAGAAGTGTACAAGCACCGTGTACGTGTATATCGAGTCTGCTAGACGAACCCGGGCTCACCTTCGTCTACCCGTAGTCCAAGCTCAAGAGTCGCGACCGCTCAGAGAAAGCTCAAGTTGGTCAACGACCCCCACATCAGGTCCTTCACCGCGCGCAGCGTCGAGTGCAAGCTGTGCAACAAGACCATCGAGCTCGAAGGAAGCTCCGACTATGATCTGACGAAGTGGGAAGAGCACAGGTCGACCGTGCACAAGTATGTCACATCATCCTGCTATGGGCCCACCGCTGACCATGGTTTCAGCCTGGAGGCACCGACACCCGAGCCGCGCACCAATGTTCCACTCCAGCCCAGCGGCAGCACGATCATAGCCTCCCCCCGTCCACCACCCTCTACTGCCTCCGAGGAGACGGTGGTCGCGACCGATTCATCCCCTCCGCGCAAGGGCACAAAGCGTCCACGCGAGGACGACGAGTCCGAAATTCCCGAACGCGCTGTGCGCCCTCGCGACGAGACCTATACGGCTCCAGAGGGCGAGTCGCCCGGGTTCCTTAACTGGCTTGTCGCGCCCGTCAAGCAGTTCTTCCGCGGCTTCCGCGAGGGTTTGGCCGGCTGAAGTTGGTTCTTTGCCCCCCTCGCTCACGATGTCCCAATACGTCATTCCTTCCGTGATATCTCTTGCCTCATTACACCGTGCCACACTCCCTTATTGCCATAGTATCTCTGCCGCTCGTTGCCTATCTAACCGCTTGTTTTCTCTCCAATATCCGACGCTCTTTACTTTGTTTTTGCTTGGTGCCTACAATACTGTACATACTACGAGAGGGTGCGCTCAATGCGATATATGGGATACCCACCCCCAAACCCGGCAGACGAATTGCACCCGCGACGATCGTACACAGCAGGGCACGCGGGGCGCGCGTGAGGCGCGTCCTCGTCGCGTCGAGGGCGCGTCGCGGCGGGGTTTGCCGAGCGATATTGCGCGCCGTCCTAGCCTCCTCCGCACGCCCTCCCCGCCCACACACGCCTTCCCTCCGCCCCCCTCCCCCGCGCAGCCGGCCTGCACGCGCTGCCCGCCCGTCTCTACCCAAGCCCGCCTTTTTGTCCGCAAAATACGGGTGCCGCGCCCGGGCCACCGTCTGCGCCACACCGCGACCAAGGCGCCGCCACAGCCCGTGCAGGACAAAGCGCGAGCCCCGCCGTGGCCGTGGGCGAGGCACGCTTTGCCCTCATCGTTTGCACATAAGAGACGCGGGACGCGCGAGGGGACCACCCAGACGCACACCACCATCTACCCTGCACAAACCCCCCTTGCGCGCGCACTTTGATTGTCTTGAGACTTACTTGCCCTTTGCCGTCCCGTCGCCACAATGTCGTCCCCGAAGGTCTTTGCGAGCCCCGCCAGGTAAGAGTCTTTATAGTGAGCAGGCGTACATATGGGGCTGATGTGCGGTTGATAGCGGGAGCGTCCCCCTTCCCCATCATGCCCAAGATGAAGCCCAAGCGCACCAGAGCCTGTCCAAGAAGCGTTCGGCGGATATCCTCGACTCACTTACCCCACGCCAGAAGAAAGCACGCACAGATGCCTTGGAGAGGTACGTCCGAGCTCCCCAGCTACATCCCCCCGGCGCCCTTCCCATGCTACAGGCGGGTGAGCTTATGCGCGACGCTCCTTTACAGAGAACGCCAACGGTACGAGAAACTCAAGGCGGACCCGCTCTGCATCGCCAGCCCGACCTGCGGCAAGTACGTTCAGTGCGCGCGATGCGGACGGCGTATCAAGCTCTCCGACAAGAACAACTACGACGCGCAGCACTGGACAAAGCACCGCAAGACGTGCTTGCGGCAGCCTGACGCAGTCGTAGCGGCGTTGCGCGCGAAGAGCAGCCTGGTGAGCTCCTCCCTCTTCTTCCCCTTGTCGTTGCATAGACAGCGTGACTGAACGAACGGTGTAGGGGCAGCGCAGGACATCGTGCACCCCGGAGCTCACCGCGGACAGCGCGTCCGATCGTACGGGGACGAGCGCACCCGGGTCCGTGAAGAGCGAGCCGGCCTCGTCCCGCGGGCCTTCACCCTCACCCTCGATACCTTCACCTCTCGACCGACACCGGGGCCACCAAACCGCCACGCTGACCGCGCAGGCGGCGTGCGACTCGTACATGGCGATCGCGCACCCCGACATCGCGCCCGCGCCTGCATGCGCGACCCTCGAGGACGTGCTGGAGCAGATGCAGGCATGGACTCCGGGCCGCACCAGGCCGCCGGTGTGCTTTCCCGCCCCGGACGTCGACCCTACGAGGCTCGTCCTGACTCCCGCGGAGTGGTCGGACGACTCGGACTCCGAGCAGGAAGAGGACAAGATGGACGTCGAGTAGTGTCCACCCGCGCCGCGCTCGTCGGCGGTGTCCGCTCCGCCCCGGTGCGTCCCAGTTCTATGAGGACAATCCCTCTTCAAACTAGAGGTCGACCGCGTAGGCTAGACGTGCCTCAGAGGCCATCATCCTCTACAAGCGCCTCTGGAATTACTTCCCCACCGCTGCACGCTGACCCCGACCCGTCGACATGCAGAACCCCGGTCGTGTACAGTGGCTCGGTGGAATGCATGTTCGCCCTTCCACACCCCACATACATTTTACGTATCTTATTCTATCCTGGCTGCACCCGCTTTCCGAGTCCTGCTCTCGTGTTCCATACTCGTGTGTCATGTACCCCCCTTCATGCACATCCTCGCATACTTTTGGTCTCTCCGTTGCTTCGTCCATAGCTGTACATATACCTCGCCGCCTTGCTACTACCCCCATACACTGTACATTCGTCCCGTTGTTGTGACACTACGCCCCAGGATAAAATACGGGACACAAGACTAATGCTCGTTTGGAATACATACTGATACCGTCACTGTTACTACACTTACACTTCTGCTTCCGCTTCGCCTGTAGACATGTACTATCACACACGTACTCTCACACCCCGTGCGGGGCAACGCGACGCCCGTGTACATACCCGATTACTACATCAGACCGACTACTAGTGAATAATGTATGGTACAATTGTGTGGTGATTCTACTGGACGACAGTCTGACAAACGTGTGACTCAAGTATTGGCACGAAGGAGCTAGCGACTAGTGGGCCGGGGGACGGGGTCGTCGTAGTCGTCCGGCGGCGCCTTCACGACGCCGCTCGTGAGCATGCTCGAGATCACAGGGTTCCGCTCGGCCTCGCTTCCACTACGAACGAAGCGTGAAGGATAAGAACCGACAACTCCGCGCATATACGAGGAGAGGACGTACAGAACTCGCTTGACGACCTCGCGCAGGACCGACCCCGCGGGGATCTCGATAATTTCGATCCCCTCGAGCTCGTGCGCGCGCGTCGGGCCGATGTTGAGCACAAGGACCGGTTTTCGCTGCGCGATCGCGTGCTTGACCAGCCTTCACGACGGGACCGCAAGTGAGAGTTCAGGCGTGGGACGCCGGGACGGTGGAAGAGGGTACGCACCTGTAGGCCGAGAACGTGGCGAGCGTAGTGCCGACGACGAAAAGCCTCTCGTGCTCGTCCACAATCTCGAACCTGCGGAGAAGGCCGACGCGTGAAGCTACGTGCGCGACTGTATGCGGCGACAGCGGCACTTACGATCGGTTCTTGACATAGGCGGATATCGACTCTCCGAAGAAGATGACCTCAGGCTTCAGCTGTTGCAAGCATTTTACCACTGTTAGGTGGCGGAGTGGTCAGCACACGATACAAGAATCGTACCGTCGTATTATGGCGATTCTCCAATAGGCAGTCAGGGCATTCGGGCACGACGAACTGGTCATATCGTGTTCCTTCGGGCAAGACGACCTACATATCGCGAGCGTGAGTAGCAGAAAGGAAGACGAAGTTCGCGACAAGTGCAGCTCACATCTCCATCAGGGTTTGTCCTCGGTTTTGAGCTCGAACGCTCGAGCTCCTCCGCGTAAGCCTCCCACTGGGGATTAGCCTCGCCGATCATGTCCTGGAATTTCTGCCTGTCTATATGATGTCCATGAGAGCACCCCACCCTCTGTCGTTGCAATATATGGGTTAGACAGCGCCGATAAATATGGTTCTTGGATACGCACATGAAGAGTACCATGCAGCTCGAGGATACCCTCGGCCCTTCGGGAATCGTCCCAGACAGGGCGGATAGCTTTGTGGTGAAGGCCGTCCACGTTCTGTGTGATTATATGGGGCGCGACCGAGGCATACTGTAGTGCGGCAAGCGCGAAATGAGTGGGATTGGGTTGAGCATCTCGAACGGGTGGGTAGCCCAGATATGAGCGCAGCCTGTTTGCAGGACTGTGAGATCACGCCTTGAGTTAGTTAAGAGTGCGCGATGTACCAGTATCTCTGTCTGTACGTCGTTTAGCTGAACGCCGGATGGCCGAGCCCGATGAATAATGCACGAACGAACCTGAAGCTCGCTCCCCTCGGCGAAGGGTCCATAAGTTCATGGTACTGACAAGGCCTCAGCCTCTACTCGTATAGCGAGCAAAGAGAACATACAAATATCGGTCTTCACCTGGGTCAGTCGCGCATGGCACTCCGTGCGGCTGCAGGAATCACGCACTTGTAATTCGGGTTCAAGTAGCTGCCCTTCTCGCCTCTGTACGCGCGGATGCCCGAGTCCACGCTGACGCCTGCCCCAGTAAGCACGGCGGCATTTCCGTGCGCGAGAAAGCGGGCGATGCGGTCGACAGCAAGGGCGGGGGAGACGGTGGCGGTCTTGCGGTTCGCAGCCCGGAGGACGGCGTCCGGGATGGTAGGAACAGAGACACGCATGTGATACAGCCGCCCGCGCCTCCTCGCGCTCTCTTCCCCGCACCCGCTACCCCCGCTCCCAGCGCTCCGCCCCGCTCTCTCTCCCCGACGTCCACGACGATGAACAGGCCGCCGCCCGCAGTGCTCTCGACGCCTGGCTTCCCGCACTATGGTCTCGCGTGGTCACCGTTCCACAGCAATCGCCTCGCACTAGCTTCATCTGCTAACTATGGCCTTGTCGGGAACGGACGTCTGCACCTCGTTTCCGTTGGACCAGGCCCTGGGGGCGTGCCCGGCCTTACGATAGACAAATTGTAAGTGTATGAAACTGCTAGTTACACGCTCGCAGCCTGAGCGATGCAGCTACGAAACGCAGGACGGCCTCTACGACGTCGCATGGTCTGAAATCCACGAGAATCAGCTGGTGTCCGCGTCCGGAGACGGCTCGCTCAAGCTCTGGGATGTCATGATCAACGTAGGCCATTCCTCTTGCGTACTCAGCGCGCCAGATCCAAAGTGCGGCAAGCCCCTGTAGGACCTGCCGATTCGCGCATGGCACGAGCACACGCGCGAGGTGTTCTCCGTCGACTGGTCGAACATCAACAAAGACCAATTCATCTCGTCCTCATGGGACGGCACAGTGAAGCTGGTACGTGCGCGCGCACTCCTCCCTCTACGCGCGCCCTGAGCTGTGGCTTGGCATAGTGGACCCCGGACCGACCGCGGTCAATAACGACCATCCACGCGCACCCGTCCTGCGTGTACCAAGCCGTCTTCTCGCCTCACCAGCCCGACGTGATCGCGACCTGCTCCACAGACGGCACCCTCAAGATCTTCGATCTCCGCGCGCCCGCATACGCGCCCTCCGGACCGGCCACGAACAACTTCACCGCGCCCCTCACGGCGGCAGCGCTGACCGTGCCCGCGTCCGGCACGGAGGTGCTCACCCTCGACTGGAACAAGTACCGACCGTTCGTGCTTGCAAGCGCGGGCGTCGACAAGGCGATCAAGGTGTGGGACTGCCGCATGGTGAAGCTGGGCCCCGAGGCCGCGCAGAACCCTGCGGTCGGCGGCGCGTGCGAGACGCAGCTCATGGGCCATGAGCTCGCGGTGCGGAAGATCCAGTGGAGCCCCCACCGCCCGGACATGATTGCGAGCGCAGGGTACGATATGACCTGCAGAGTGTACGTTCTGTCTCTCTAGACTGTTGCGCGGAACAGGGTGACTGAGTTGCCCGAGCAGATGGACGACGACTCCCCCGCCGGGAGGGAAGCATCTGGTATATATCCACGACCCGCACACCGAGTTCGTCATCGGCTGCGGATGGTCGCTGTACGAGGAGGGCGTGTTGGCGAGCTGTAGCTGGGACTGCAGGCTGAATGTATTCGGTGTATAGTATGAACTCACTTGCGAGAACGACTCCGGGGCAATGCAGCAAGTGGCCATGTGCGGTGCTGCAACGACGTGTATGCCCGAGTGCTGTATGGCACGTATGGCTGGCATCATGTCTGGACATGGTACGTCGCAACCGTCATCTCTTCCATTTCGGAAGCTAACGAAGGCGCATGAAGGAATGGGCCATTGGCAGCAACCGCCCAAGTTCTCTGTTAGTATGTCACGCCTGGCAGACCGCAAGTCGAATTCGAAGGACTCCTGCTTCCCACTGATACACTGCTATCTCGCACAGCCTGATCAGATGGCGCTTCTACTTTTCCCTTTCTCTGCGCAGCCTACCGTCGGTATCTCATTGTCGAACGCATGCGCTCGGGGCAAGGGCAATTGCAAAGAGGCTGAGGTCCGCGTCCCCCCGCGGCATGCTCCCACAGTCCGCCACCTCCTTCATCATTGACCTCGTCACGATTGAGTAACCTCTACAGCGAGCACAGATGGCAGAATCTATCAACACCCTCCATATCGACACGCCGACCCAAGTCTGGCGTCGATATCCGGACATGCTACCATCCGGTAGTCCTCTCGCGCCGGCTTCTCTACTGATCATACATGAGATATCTCGCCGAAATGCTGGTTACGTGGAGCGAACCTGTGCTCAGTACGCACCCTCGCCCTGGAGAAGCACCTCCGGCCTCTATGCCCGTCGCGCCCGACTGCGGAGTGCAAGGCTGCAAGCGACGGTGTATGAACGGGGAGGGATGCGTCCGGTGCTCTCTCTCTCCGGACCGTCGAACGTCGATTGTCTTGGGATAATATCGACAGGCGGGTCAGTCGCAACGCTGGCCCCCGTCACCCGTGCAAGACGATGCGATCTCCGTGGACCGTTAGCACCATCCGCGAGCCGCATCTCTTCGATTCAGGTTCGTCGCTGCGATCTCCACGTTACGAACTTGAAAAGTACCAATCAAGCCAGCCGCCGGGCGAGGCGCAGAAACGCGCAACTTGTACGATAGGACGCAATGTACGAATCGCCCGCATGATGTCCACAGCCAAATTCACATTACTCTCTCCAATGCCATCTTCTGTAACCAATTGAACTGCCAGACTGCCAGCCACTCGAAGCTCGCCTCTGCGTCGGAACGATTAGCTCGCAGACCGCAGACCGCAGACCGCACGCAGGCCGTGTGGGTGCATTCTCAGCATCCCGCCGCGCATTGACAGCCGTCGCCCGCTTCCTAGCCTGCGGTCCACTTCGCGAGATATCGCAGTCGCCTTTCGGCGCGCCCGGCATCCTGCCAGTGGACGAACAGTATATAAGCACCCCGAGCAGGCTGCTCGCGCCGTGCCCACCCTCCCCCGCACCCTCATCAGCATCCCTCTAGGGTGGTGAGGACCTCCATCGTCATAGGGCGGGTGTGGGCGTCTGCGAGAACACTGCAGCCCCGCTAGTGCGCTGTGGTGGCTCTCGGCTGCAGGCGTCGACGGTCGACGTTCGTCCATGGAGCCGTTGCTCTCTGGCGCGGACGCCACTGGCAACGACCGACGTCGGGGCGCGGCTTCCATGTTTTCGCCTCGATCGGGGGAGCGGGAAGATCGAACTGCAGACCAGTGAAGAAGGCTTCGCGAGGAGGCAATGCAATGTGTATATATTGCGTACAACGTATGCGGAAATGAATGTGCTACAGTAGTGAACGGGAATGGCGACAGCGGCGCGATGTATGTACACCCGGAGGCCCGCACGGCGGGCCTCCGACCCAGAGGACCGGAAGGAAGAGAAGGAGAACGATATAACAGTATGCGTAGTAAGCGATGCGGTAACCGAGGTGGGGGAGCAGCAGGGCCTAAACGTAACAGCCGACGGCGCGCAGCACCCAGGACGAAGGAGCGGCTCGCTGGGAGGGCGCAGGTTCGTCGCCGGGGCGCGGCCCCGCGTGCAGGCGCGTCGGAGAAGAGGGCGAGTTGTCTAGTGGCTAAGTACGGCTGTGTGTGTATATCCCGGGACGTAGCCGACGGCGCGCGTGTTATGGGTAAGACGTAGCTTGGGAGGCACTAAGCACTAGACGAGCATCGCGTAAGACGCGCCCGCAGGGGGCGCGTGGCTAGGTGTGTACAAGGCAGCCCGCCCGAGAGAACGGAGGGTAGGAAGAGTAAGGCGGCCGGCGGGGGGCGGGCGAGTAGGGGAGCGTAACGTAGCAAAGAGAGCGGTGCGGATGCGAGGAAAAGACAGGCAATGCAGGAGAGCGGATGTGCGTGCGATGCGGTATGCGTTGAGTGCGTGCGTGGGGTATGCCAATCTATGGGTCGTCTATTGGTATACGGAGACGGAAGCGATCTTCCACTTCGCGACTAGAGGATGGTGTTCGTCAGTACACGAATGCAGCATCAGGGAAGCCGATGGACGTACCATTGAAGTTCGACTTGTCCGCGATCGCAGAGGCGCAGGTGCCGGGGCACCCGGAGCTCTCGTACGCGGGGCCCGCCCAGTCACCGCAGAGGGTGATGTCGAAGATGAGGTTCTGCGCGAGGAAGTGGGACATGATGTCGCACTGCGTGTTAGGGAAGAGCGCAGTGGGCGTGCCCCAGCTGGACGGGTCGGGCTTCTGCGCCTTGATGTCCGCGGGGATGTTGTCGCGCTCAAAGAACCAGACGGAGATCGCGTCGGATTCGAGCGAGTGCGCGTACACGCCGCCCGCCTGCATGTTGAAGAGGTGCCCGAAGGTGTTGTTCTGCTTCTGCTGCCACGCGCACCCGGCGTTGTTGCCGTTCGAGGACTCGCAGGACGTGCCGAGGAGGTTCGAGAGCGCGTTCGTCGCCTTGTCGAGCACGCAGCCGGGGCCGCTGTGAAGGGTCACCTGGTTCTGCAGGTTGGTGTTCACACCCTCTGCAGACGACGATGCGTATGGTCAGCGCGCGCTCGAGGGGATTCTCGACCGAACGAGGCACATACCAATGATGTCGATTTCACCGGCGTTCGGCCACGCCTTGGCGTTACCAAGGGACCAGTACGCGGGCCAGACACCGCAGCCGTGGGGCATGGAGTAAATGTCGGCGATGAAGAGGCCGCGCTCCCAGGACTTCTTGGTGCTGATGCGGATGGAGTTGCGCTTGCCGCCGGCAGGGACGTCGGAGGTGTCGTCGACAGCAATGACAGCGGTGCCGTCATCCTGGACGTACGCGAGCTTTGACGCGGCCGATCCACCGACGTAGTTGACGTTGCCGTGGGTCGGGTCGTCGTCGGTGAAGAAGTCCCACTCGCTGGAAAAAGAAAATGTCAGTACGAACTTGAACCACAATCACGGGCGCTTGAGGGTGGGCGCGCCGACCTCGCGGGCCCGAGGAGAGCGAGACGCTATATAGGTACTCACTCGAAGAAGTTCTTGCCCTCGTAACGCTCGACGAGCTTGTAGGAGGTGCTGCGGGGGACGTAGGAGACGCCACCAATCTTGTTGTGCCTGCGGTGGTGCGCGTTGTGGTTGGGGACGAACGCGGAGGAGGAGGCGGCGAGGGCGAGGACAAGGACAGCGAGAGAGCGGAACATGGTGAAGGAGAGTGGGGGAGGAAGGAGGGACGGGGAGGGCGGGGAGATGGAAGGAGAGGTTGAAGAGGCGTCTGGTATAAAAAGCGGGATTATGGTGCTTGCCCTGGCCATCAACCGGCCACATGCGTTTTGGGGCCGACACCGTTTCCTTCTTCCGTCTGCTTGGGCCTTCCCACGCGTCTCCGGAACACCTTTTGTCCTCTCCGCACCCAAACAACGCGCGACAACACCCTTCTGCCCCCACCATTGTCCTCGTTCACCTCCCGCTTGGATCCTCGGCCTTGTTCTCGCTCATATGTCGACCGCGCATTGGACGCAGGACACAACGCCCGCACAACGCGGTTGCGCGCCGAGGCCCGCTTATCGATCGCGGCACAGCCACCCCGTACCTCTCTCTGCCCTTGCCGTTGCGCAGGCGACTGCGCACTGCTCTTCGCGGTGGGACCCGGCACCGACCTACCTCCGCATCCTCTCCTCCACCCGATATCACACAGTTTTCCTCGCGACACCCTCGCAGGCAAAGCGTTTAGCGTATGCGCGCAAATCGCGGGATCGACACATCTGAACGCTCGCGAACGTCGCTCCGAGCGCTGGGGGCGCGAAGATGTTTGAGTTGGGCGCCAGTCGGGCGCGTTGGAGGCGCGTTGCCCTCCAATTTTGCCTCGATTTGGCAGGTGCGCTCGCAAGCGCCACGCCCACACAGCTCTCACAGCCGTTCTTTCAATCTTCTGACGCTCATTCGTCTCCAGTCGCTGCAAGCCGGACGAATGTCAGGATGCTCCTCGGCTTGTGTCCGCGGGCTGAGATGCCGTGGTGGAAACTCCCGTTCCACTCAAAGATCATGATGGACTCTGCCCGGCGGCACCAGATGCCGCTCAGTGTAAAGATCGTACCTGCTCCGCACGAAGGCGCTGCTTGATAACGATTGACACCGGTGCGCACGAGATATTCGTTGAATAGAGCGTTCTTCATCCTCAGCCCGGTACATGTGCGCTCTGCTGTTCTGAACAAATATCCTGCAGTGAGTTTCCACCGCCAAGACTGAAAGCATCATCAGTCTAGACTCAGCCATCCGACTTCGATGACTTCGACAATTTCGCAACGGCGATTTTGCACCGAAGCACGAGGTCAGTCATCAGCACATCTGCTCAATGTCCTTCTACACCTAGCTTCCGTGTGTGATGGATACTGCCGTACCATCTGTAGTGCATGGGCCACCTCTTGCATAGATGCGATCATCATACAAACTGTCACAAACGACCATCAACAACGCCTGGCAGATATTCGCCACCAGTCCATGCACGCTCGTGGCCACCGCGAAGCGTCGGTGAGTGATTTCGCGTCTGTCTATCACATCGCCTTGGCTCGCGGGGGTGGTCAGCTTCCCAGCTCGTTCACATCGCCGTCTGTGCGACACGTCCTCGGCGCACGCTCGCTTCCTTCTGCTTTAGATCCCCGTCTCACACTGGCTGCACCGACCAAGAGCGGTGTCGCTGCCGTCTGTTCGCTGCCGGACGTTGGCGAACGAGCGCGCACACGCGGGCGCGGCGGCGGCTTCTCGCTATCAGGAATTTGATGCCCATCGTCTATCCGCAGGCCAACTGCCAGTCGACCCGCACGCCACGACGGAGATGAGTTGCCAACAGAGCGTTGCCTTCATTTGGCAACCTCCTCGACCTCGATGGTGCACCTTCATATTCGTAGGCTATCATGAATCATTTCGCCGAGTTCTTCTGTCTTCACTGATATCTGGAAATTGTCGCAGCGAACCAATGACACAGGCTCGTCGGCACGGTCAGCCGCGTCCCGCACAGCGGTGAACCCTCACGGTACCGCCGCTAACGCGTGTACATCGTGCTCAGACATCCGATTCGTCGTGCAAGGCCCCAAGAGTCTTGCGCGGACGATCAGCGCGGGACTGCGGCATGCCGACATCGCGCACGCGGTTATTGGATTCGCAAGGCGTTTGGGAGCCGCGCCCGCGACGTCCGCGCGCAAGCGTCGTTATTTCCAACTTCTAACTTCCAAGAGGACCCGATGTCGTGCGTTTCTCAGTTAAATTGGCCGCTCGAAACGATCGAGAGTTGTGTGAGGGTTATAAGTCACGACGACCTTGAGTGCTTCGTGCGCGAGCGGGCACCGCCCTCGGGTACTTGCAGCGCGTAGCCACACGTCTGTTCATACACATTTCTGTGATCGCGACTCAAGTGAGATCCAGGACGAAGGAAATCGTCAATGCTTCAACCCCAGAAGCCCACCGCGACGATGACCTCGCGAAACGTGATGGTACCCCCGCCGCACTATCCAACGGGTCGGTGGCGTAGTTGGTTATCGCATCTGTCTAACACACAGAAGGTCCTCAGTTCGATCCTGGGCCGACTCATCGTTTTGCTTCTTCTACCTTGTTGCAGTGCGATGTATTTTTATAGCTAGCCAAGGTGCAATGATCGAGGCCCATCTCTTCGAAGAGCGGCTCCGCAGAGACACACTTAGCTTGCTAGTGCCCGCAGCATGTTTCGAGATAGCTATGAATCGATGGTCTGTATCTGTCAGTGAACCATCGGGCCACATCACCACCGTGCGTTGCCCCGTTACGTGTGGCCCTCTCGCTGGATTCAAGTTGTATTGCGCAGGGCATTCGCTTTCTGGCAGTGCTGAGTGGACTAGATATACTGTAGTAGCTACGAGGACGCCAAGAGGGCAAAAAGCAAAATGATGACCACCGCAGGGTCGAACCTGCAATCTCCTGATTCGTAGTCAGACGCGATGCCATTTCGCCAGGCGGCCATGTGAGGTTGGCATCTTGTGCCCATATTGACAGGAACCGCTTACCACTGCTAGGTATCACTGGAATACCGCCTGCAAATTACACCGCCAGGCTCTGAAGGTAATACGAGAGACAATAGATGGATAGGTTTGCCCTTTCAATCAAACAGGTGGGTCTGTAATAGTGAGAATACGATAGCCTCACATGATACTGGGTCTTACACTCTGAGTGAGAACATGTATCCTGCGTCAAAGAATATTCTTCCAACTGTATATTGTTGTGGAGATAGTCTCGCGCGCGCGCACATGTAGTTTCCCACGGCTGTATCCTCTTCTCCACCACTACTCCGAGCGTCGCTCGGTCGCTTTCACTACATATAAAACTTGAGCTATCAGCGCATGAAGTACTTACAGTCTCTGCTTAGTTTGAAGACGTTTTAGATCTACTGAACGGCTGATACTTAGCGGGAGGGAGGAAGGCCGAGGTGTTGCTGGCGCTAGCCGTTCCTTCTCACCTTCCATTTATGGAATTGCACCTCGCGATGGAGAAGCAGAAGGATTTTTCCGAGTGCACCTTCACTACATCACGCTGCCTTGTTACGATGGCCAGGGCCGACCACATGCGGACGCTCTTGAGTACTCTGAATCCGTATGTGTAACGCCAACTATATGCCTAACTAAGAGGCCGACGAGAGGAAGGGCCTGGGGCCGCGCAATCATCACTTTCAAAGGTAGATACAGTATATCGGCCGCCTGGCGAAATGGCATCGCGTCTGACTACGAATCAGGAGATTGCAGGTTCGACCCCTGCGGTGGTCATTTTGGCTCGTTCAACAGCCCCGTTCGCAGACGTCGCGGTCAACCGCGATATATGTTTTTGGTCGCGCATACCGTGGTCAGCTTCGCCAGTATACATCGCGAAGCTTCACTTCTGGATGTAGTCCACAAGAGAGTGGGATGATAGTCATGTCCTACATATATCGTGTACATAGGAGTAGGGAGGAAACGAACTACTGGACTTCCACAAGAACCCCCATATGCGCCCTCTCATTGTACAAACACAGTTTTGCACCAGATGGCTCAGACATTCTCAAGCGACTGACCTCCTCTTCAATCTGGTCTCCCAACGTTCCGTAAATCGTGCCGCACGCGATGGAAAGCAGAACAAGCAAAAACATGAGTCGGCCCAGGATCGAACTGAGGACCTTCTGTGTGTTAGACAGATGCGATAACCAACTACGCCACCGACCCGTTAAATGTCGACTACTGCGCTGTCACAACAGCGACAGCGACGTCGGGGAAGTCGTGAATCAGGTTCTCAGGTAAAGCTCACTGGCTCACAGGTTGTACCAGGTTATCGAACGGCTACGTTGTTCACGAGATTTCAAAGTCATCAACAGTCATGATATATGCGTCGCGTTTTGAGGTAAGTAACTACTGTACAACAAATGTTCGTGGGATATCGATATCGTGTCATGACCAGAGCGTGCGCAATTCGACACATACGGCGGGAGAGCCCTCTACACTGCTATCCATCCGTCCACCCAAGCTCCTCCGAAAGCCCGCCTAGGGTATAAGCGCACCCTGCTGCCGGACGATGGCTCCGGCGGAGGCTCTCTTCCTGTGGACGTGCGGTGGCCATGGCGGGGCATGTCGCCTCAGCGATCATCATACCGCTGGACAAGAGCGTCCCTCGTCAGCTTGGATGCTGCCATCGCGGCAAGAACCCTCTCTTGCTGCCAAGTTACACCTCCGCCAAGCCAAGGTACGCGGGAGCAGGTGCAGCCGGGGCAGGCGGCACACCGCTCGATGACGGCGTCGTTGCGGGGGAGGAGGGAGAGGGCATCGCGATGAGCACCGCGACTCGCATCCGCGCGGGGTCCTCCGCGGCGGGCGCATCGGGGCTTGCCGTCCGTTTCTCGGGGAAGGTGCTCCAGGAGGAGCGGGGGCTGTCGCGGCTCATGGAGCGCGAGGTGCGGGTGGGGAAGGCCCGCAGAGGGGGGCGCACTGGGGAGGCGCCTCGGGGCGATGGGCACGGCGACTCGTACGGCGGGAGGTACTCCAAGGACACGGGCTGAGAGAGCGTATCAGGCCATGTCTGTCAGAGGAGAGGGACGTAGGATATGCGCACCATTACCCGGTCCCATCCCTCCCCGGCGTACATGCAGGCGGGCGACGGAGGGCGGCCCAGATGCACCTCCCACATGCGCGGCTTCTCCTCCTCGACGGGCTTGCGGTAGACGGGCGTGACGCTACTGCCGCCGCGCGCGCGGATGCCCCTAAGGACGACGACGGTGCAGACGACAAATACCGCGACGGCGAGGAGCGCGGGGATGGCGGGGTTCACGGCGGGGTGGCCGTCGTTGGCGCTGTCAGAGCGGGGTACGCTGTCGGTGCTGGTGCTCGCGCCCGTGTCTACGGTGCGTGCCGCGAGTCGCGGCATCCGTGCTCCGTATACGAGAGGCTGAGATGGCAAGGGGGGTGAGTGAAGGGACACGGGAGTGGAACATTCCGTACTGACCTCGACGAGCGAGAGGTAGGATGAGTCGTAGGACATGTCTCGAGGAGTTGGAGGGTTGGGAATGCCGTCGGGAAGATGCTCATAGTCGCTGGGGTGGTGTTGTCTGGTCCACAAAAGGAGTATCAGGGATGATATGCTGGCGGCGATCAGCAGGGCAATGCGAAGGTGAGTGAGCACGGTGTACGATGGCATGCACGTCAGGTAGAAGGGCGGGGAGGAGTGCACGGCTAGCACTGTGCATGAACATGGTTCATATACGTACGCGTCGCACCGGTATTGCCGGAGCCCGACAAACGGGCTGTCGAGCTGCGAATGGCAAATGACTCTAGAGGAGCAGCCGAGCGTCGCGTCAAGGCCCTAGGAGATGCTGATTCAGCGCCAGGATTACTTATGAGAACCTGAGGATGGCGCTGAGAGGCTTGACCGGGAGGGTCGTTAAGACGTTAAGGGTGTAATGAAGCGCGTGCCCGTGACTCATGCAATCGATCCAGGGGCGCGCTACAGGGGTGAGGTGGACGGCCTCCTGCAAAGCCTCCTGTTAGCCAAACCCTATCTGAAGAGGAGTGTACTCACCGCCTGTGTCACGGAGCAACATAAAACACTCGCATACTCTTTTGTTTGTGTTTAAAACCTAGCCTCTAGCAGAGAGCCTCAGAGTGGGCGCGGAGGCGTTGGCAGCAACGATGACACCCTCCACGCCACATGTCATTAAAGTGAGGATGAGTCATGGATATCGGGTCCGACGTGCGCTCGCGGAGGCATACATACGCCAAGCAACACCACAAAGGAGATCCGGGAGAGCGAGATGAGGCCTGAGGGGCGACCGGGAACGATCGTCATGAAAGCCGTCGACGCCTGCGCGCGGCAAACGCTGACTGCGCGACCGCCGCGGTTGTGGCGCAAAGTCTGGTTCTCGGAGGCTGCGCGCGGCGATCATGCCACACATCATGTGAAAGCACGCAGCTCGGCGGAGGTTAGACAGAGGACACTGACTAAGAGTGGTCGGTGGTATCGCGCACAGAGGAGTAGCCTTGGGGGTCGTCGTCGTACTGTGGCGAGACTGAAGAGTGAAAAGCGAGCGCTTGTTGTGCGTCAAATTCGGCGGCCGCCTGTGTATACGCCACAGACGCTCGACCATGCATCTACTGGGGAGTGGCAACGCCTGCAGAGCCCGTGGACCGCTTAGTCAGCAGACGCTCGGAGGAAAGATGGGCTTTCGCAAACTCGCAAAAGAATAGGCGCGCACGCGCGCGCGCTGAGCGCTAAATACTGTGGCTGATCGCGCGAACGTACTGTACCCCGCATGGAGAGACTCTGTGAACTCAATACGAGGCGTTTCCACAGCAGCGAGTTATGTATACGGGGAGGAGGATGTGTCTATAATGGCGTGCGCACTCAAGCAGCGATGAGGGAAGTGGGCTGCCGAATATAAGCGACTTCTCGAGCTTCTGGTACCCACGCCGTCCTGCCCGTCCGCGCGTGGTAGCGCGCGATGGCCATCGTCAACGCCTCCGCCTTGTCCTGCTTCAGCTTCAGCTTGGACTTCGCTGGCACCATCGGATCCTTCTCGCGCTTCCGGTAAGCCTCCAGCTGCTCCTCAAGATCCGGTACTTTGAGTCCGCCAACTGCATCTACGTCCAGGATCAGCACGGTGGCGTTGACCTTGGCCATGGCTGCGTCCGCCCTCGCCTGCTTCTCCTGCTGCTCCCGGGCATGCCGCGCTGCGACTGCGATGGTGTGAACGATGAGAGCGCGTCGACGCGCCGCTTCGTGGCCACTCGAGTCGATCGCGCGGCCGGCGCGGCGGATATCTTGCTGATCTTCCTCGCTTGATAGGTGGGTTTCTACGAAAGCCGCCGTGTCGTTGTGGAAGAATTTTGCTAACGCATTGTAGTAGGCCTGACTCCCATTGGGGAACTTCCGACTCCAGATGCGATACGAGCCCAGCGCGCCTTCGTTGTGGTCGTTTGTCGGCAACAAGTAAGCCTGATCGAGCTCCTCATCTGAGGCAAGATCTATAGCCCCTCCCTCGGCGAACTCGACTGTGAAACGCTCCCAGGTACGCAGTGCACCCACTAGGAACGCTTGAAGAATACTTTTGAGGTGTGGAAGCTGCGGGGCTAATGCGAGAACTGCGGAAATGACTTCAGGCCGTTCCCAGTCCTCGCCGTCCATAGCAGCCGTTTTTGAGGACATTTCCGGAGACAGGAGCAGCTCTGGCGCGTCGATGAGGGCCTGTAGGTGAGCCTTCAGGTTTTGATGGAAAGGCCCAAGCTTCAGACCGTTCTGAAGAACGCGTGTGGTCCGTAGATAGGGGTGGCTGATGGCCTGTCCATAGAGAGCAAGGACGGCCAACTCGGTAAGCGTCGGGATGTCTTGAAGTCCCCGGTAGACGTTCTCCTCCATATGATTGAACCCCGGGCGCTCCTTCCGATCTCGCACAAGCTCGAGGAACCGCAGGTAGTGCTCCCGATTGACCAGAAGCTCAGCAGCAGCAGCACAGTAAGAGCCGTACCGCGTGTTGCTTGTGTCCGGGAAGCGGAGTGACTGACCAACGGTTTCACGGAAGTAGAACGCATACGTATCGTGGTGCCCTTTCTTGTCGTCCTTGTGGTTGAACAGCGCCCCTGCAAGACTCGCAAGCTTCACCCCGCCACGCGTCGAAGATTCGAGAGCACGTAGCTCTGCGGCCGTCAAGTCTTCTGTGGAGAGGAGCGAGGAGGCCACGGCGAGTATGTCGAGATCGACGTCCCGTAATGTTGACGCATTTTCTTTGTTTGCTAGGAGGACAGGAGGAGCGGTGTGGAGGCCTGCCCAAGCAGCCGTCATGGTGGAGTTGCCGCCCTTGACGCTGTTGAGGTCCTTGTGCATTGCACATCCGAGGCGCATGAAGAGATCCAGGGGCCGTCGCTCTTCCGTAGGTAAGCCCTCATACAAGGTCCTCCCCAGCTCCATCGTTGCCTTATTGAACTGGTCAACGTAGGCGGCCGTCTGAGCTTCAGACGAGAGCATAGTCCAGATTGCAAGGCCACCAGATGCTGCGACTGCTGCTGCTGAAGCATCCGCGATAAGCCTCTCGAGTACCGCATCCGAGAGCTGCCCCTCGAGGTGGTTCCTCGCCAGATAGCGGTATGTCATCTCCTTCTTCCAGCACGCCAGCAAGCCGTGCGTCTTGATTTGGTCAGCTGCGTGGTCGCCTCCCATGCCGGTCAGCTTGACAGCACAGTCCTCGACGCTGAGAGCCTTCCGCTCACGGCGCGCAAGGGGCGACTGGTTGAACGTCTCGACAAGCTCTTTGAGACGTGAAACCCAGCCGCCGACTTGTGTCTCGCTGGTGTGGTCGGCTGATGACTCTACTCCAAGAAGGCGAGTGATGACACCTCCCAATGCGCGGCGGAGGTGCAGATGACGGGCCTCGTAGTTGACGCAGCGGTTCGTGGTCGCATCGCCACTTCCTGTGAAGTCTATTAACGATATCGATTAGTACAGGCAAGCATTCACCACGGGTCTGCAGGAGAAGAACCCACGCGAACTTTCGCATATCTCCCATGCGAGCTGAAGGTCACTTGCATATCCCCCCTCAAAGACGATCCGGCGGACGGTATGTCCGCTCATCTTCCCCACTATGTTCAAGCCCAATGTCTGCCCGATGACCTGAATCAGGGTCCCGACCTTCGTCTGGGAACACCCTGCCCGGACAAGCAAGCGAGCCAGCGCTCGCGCCCTTGACGTGTAAATGCCCTTTTCCTTCAGTTTCATCGTCAACGGCTGTGACCGCAGCTTCCTGGATGCGCTGTCAAGCTGACTGGGAAAGCGCGAAATGCGTTTCCTGCATACGCGTAAGTCTCGGCGGCAGGTCGATAGTGCGGTACTGAGCTCCGTATTTGTATTCTGCAGGTGTCGGAAGACAAACTCAATGTCTGCCGCTGCGCGAACATCGGCGGCTTGTGCAGTCGCCTGTGCTTCCGAGAGGAGTGTTCGTGTTTGCTCGCTCCTGCGAAGCTCCAATTGAAGCTTTGACGCTCTGATACGGGCACGCGCGAGCTTGCGAGTCTCGTTACGCAACCGCGCCCGGTACTTGCTTGCCATGGCTTGTAGGTGGGCGTTGTCTTTGCTCATCCTCTGCAGCTGATCTTCCCTTGCAGACAATTCCCTCCTTGCCTGCGTCAGAGTGACGTCGAGTACAGCAGCTCTCTCCCTGAGTACTGCGACGAGGAGTGAATCGTCCGCCACCGTCTACAGTGAGGCCACATCCGGTAAGTATCACTTCCTGCTTATTCAGATCATAACTTTGCGCACCATCGGATGGCCATTCACCTCACCCCCAGGTACACCTGGCGGAGCGTTCTCGTTCCGTATGTATAGCGTGCGCGCCTTCTTTGCCGTGCGAGCCCGTTCCAGGGCGTCTTCCATCCCCCTTGTGAGTTTCCGCTTCTTGGGGCTGGCGGTCTGTTGATTGGCCATGTTCTACAGGTTCAATATCAGTCGGAATATTACAGTGACTACCTGTAATGCTTGCGCACAGTAAATCACCTTTTTTTCTGTGCCCGGAGGTATTCTGACTTGCTGGAGGCAGGTGTGTGCCAGCCCATAGTTACCGTGAAGCGCGTCGCGCACGTCACGTGACACCAGGAAACGCGAAAGTGGCTCGCCCGCGCGTCTCGCGTAGTGCTCATGCGGCTCCTCTGCGCGCGCGCGATTTCTTGCTCTCACTTAGTCGCGCGAGGGAGTAGAAACTATCGCGATCACTTTTTTATACTGGTATGCAGGCATTGAGTAGAATAGATTTCGCAGAGACCGTTCAGAATAACCCCTTGCTGGTAGGGGATAGGCTGTGTAGTGCGCCCTGTGTAAAATTCTTATCATGTTTTCTACTCGATGTCTAGATTATGATGCCCACATCGCATCCCGACGCTCAGAATTGCCTCGCGAGGCGTAGTGTCACTATAAACTGACTTCTCGTTCTGAGCCCACTCATCCCCGGCGGTTAGGGATTTTGCAAACATGTACAAACAAATTCGGGCTCGCAGGCGTTGCCACTCCCCACATCTACGACGTCGACCTCCGGCTCAGCGCGTACCCTCGCGTACCTTGGGCAGTGTCCATTATAATCGGCGAAGCTCGAAACAGCGCCGCACAGCAGAGCACGACTCACACTTCTCCCTTGCCGCCGCTGCTCATGAGCCCGACTCGGAGCGTTGCGCGTAAGCAGCACCTGTCGTCGGGGCGTATGTGCCCGTGTCAACAGCTGCAGTGCGCTCCAGACCCCAGCAGACATCCAATCCCTGCGTGGGAAATAGCCCGGATATGTTGCCGGATGTCCGCGGGGTAACTGCGCAGACTTTCAACTCGTTCAGGTCTTTTCGCGAGTGCATCTGTGCTCACGACCAGACAAAACTCGGACAACGACCGTCATGGGCTCCGACGCTGCAGTCTCTGCAGATGAGGGAACAACAAAGTCGACCCGCAAGATCCTGAGGGAAGCAGGTTCGTTCAAACGCGTCCAATCGGGTTGTCAACTTTCCTTCTGACTTTCCTTCCTTGGACAGGTAGATTCGAGCAATACTTCTTCGCCCGCGTTCGCCTGGGTTTCTTGTCCTGGGTCGTCGTCTCAGCAAAATACCACAACGATGCAGGCGCGTCGCTGGACAAGTCGACGCTGTTCCCAGCCCTCGACCACGTCGTGCGCAACCAGCCCGCGCTCGCGTCCCGCCTCGAACACACCGCCAGCCTTCCCAGCGCGCGCGCCACGTGGGTTCGCCTCCCCTCGGTCGACCTGAACAAGCTCGTCGACTTCCGGGACGAGGACTCCGCGCAGCTGCCCGCCATCCTGGAGTCGATGTATGCGGTCCCACCGCAGTATGCGGACGACGTCCCGCCGTGGAAGCTGTTCGTCTTGCGCGACGGAACCGTTGCCTTCGCGTTCGAGCACACCATCGGCGATGGCCAAAGCGGCATGGCCTTCCACGCCGCGCTCCTCAACGCCTTACGCAAGCTTCCGACGCCTCCGCCTGGGCACTCAGGGCTTGTCACCGACCTTCCTGAGGACGCGACCCTAAGCCCCACCATGGAGGATGCCATGGACGTCTCCGTGCCGTTCACCACGCTCCTCTGGGAGATCCTCAAGTCCTTCTGGCCGCCCGCCCAGCGCAGAATCCGAGCTTCGTGGACTGGCAAAGACGCGCCCAAGGATGCCGTCCACGGTATGGCGGTGCGCATACTGGGCCACTGCTCCCCAGAGGACGGGAAGTCCCTCGTCAAGCTCTCCCGGGCGCACAAGACGACGCTCACCGGGACGCTGCACACGCTCGCGCTCGTCATCCTCTCGCGCCTCATCCGCGCACGCCCGGACGGCGCGCAGTACCAGACGATCGCAACGTCCGTGCCCATCTCCATGCGCCGCTTCACCCACGTCCCGCCCACCGCGTTCTGCAACCACGTCTCTGCCCTCCAAGACAAGTACCCCATCCTGCCACTCGACTCGACGAAGGACGAGAGCTCGGCGGTTACCGCGGAGAGCTTCCCCTGGGATTGCGCCGCGGCGCTCGTCGACGCGCTCCGGCGGGAGGCGCCGCGCGCGGGCACGTCCGTGGGCCTCCTCAAGTTCGTCGACGGCAAGTACGAGCAGTACCTGCGCGGGCAGCTCGGCAAGAAGCGCGGCGCGGGCCTCGAGCTCTCGAACATCGGGCCCTTCCCCGCGGCGCTCCTCGAGCAGCCCGCCGCGGACGCGCCGCCCGCGCGCCGGTGGGACCTGGACGAGGTGCTGTTCGCGCAGGCGAGCGCGACGCTCGGGGCGGCGCTGTGCCTGAACGTCGCGGGGACGCCGGCGGGCGGGTTTGGAGTGACGGTCACGTATAATGGGGACGCGGTCGAGGAGGCGTTCGCTGAGGCGTTCGTGGATGGGTTTAGGGCTGGGGTGCAGGGGCTGCTTGTGTCGCGGCCGGCTCAGTAGAATGTGAGTTGTGCTTCGTTTTTAGCACATTTACCGGGCTCTGTGCTGACCGACTTGGAGTGAGCTTCTTCAGTTTCACGCGCCCCACCGTCCAGAGGGTTCAGGACACGCGTTTCCGATGATTTCTGCTTCTGCTTGAATATACCCTAGACCGAAGTAACCTTGCCTGAGGATTCCCTGCGGCTAGAGGTCTGACTGTCCTTATTGCTCCAGGAATATGAGTAGGAGGCTATACTAGTGTAGAACTTTGAACGTTTGCCCAGCCTCCCGTGGCTGGTTCGAACTCGACAGGCGCCAAGTCCCGGGAATAGTCCACGTAAGTATGTACCGAGATACGCATGCAGCTGCAGTTCTTCTACCTCCGTCCAGGACCTTCAAAAATTCCCACCAGCGGCATCACTAGACCGGTCAGTGACGCAAAATATACATGTGAGACCTGATCTTGCCAATTGTTGAAGGGCTTCTGTGCTGCGCATACGTCCGCCAACTCGTGGCAGTTCGCGCACGTCTTTCTTCCACTTACATCTACTACTTCATAGCGGCTTGCAACAGCGCTAGAATCCCGATCAGTTTTTCTTGCGACCTGCGATGGGACACGATGGCGAGGCATTGACAAAGCCGCCCTCTCCTAGGGCTGCCACAACGACGCCTTTGCGGAAAGCAGGTTCGTCGTATACCCTCTCATGAACGCCCTTGCTAAACCGTCCTCTCACCCCGTTAAGGAGTGTTGGAGCACTACTTCTCCGTCTGCTCCCGCCTCGATCTCTGGCTCTGGGTAACAGTTTCCGCCAAGTACCGCAATGGCTCGGGGGCGCCTCTCGATAGAGCGACGCTGTTCGCCGCGCTAGACCGTGTCGTGCGCAGTCACCCTGCGCTCGCGTCCCGCCTAGAGTACCCCTCTGCTTCCTTGAACGCGGTGCCGACATGGGTCCGCCTGCCCTCGGTCGACTTGAACAAGCTGGTCGAGTTCAGCGACGAGGACGGCACGCAGCTGCACACCATCTAGGAGGCGATGTATGCGGCCCCGCAGCGATATGCGGACGACGTCCCGCCGTGGAAGCTGATCGTCCTGCGCGACGGCATCGTCGCATTCGCCTACGAGCACTCCATCGGCGACGGACAGAGCGGCATGGCCTTCCACGTCAACCTCCTCGACGCCCTGCGGCACCTCCCGCAACCCCTGCCTGAGCATTCGGGGCTGGTCACCGGGCTCCCCGACGACGTCGCCCTCGTCCCCGCGATGGAGGACGCCATGGACGTTTCCCCTCCCTTCACATACGTCGTGCGCGAGATCTGGAAGTCAGTCTGGCCGCCCGCAAGGCGCAAGCGCGCGACCGCGTGGACGGGCAGAGACATCCCGAACGCGGTCGTCTGCGGGGTCTCCGTGCGCATCATGCACTACTCGCCAGAGGACGGCAAGCGCCTCGTCGCGCTCGCGCGGGCGCACGGGGGCACGCTCACCGGGACGCTGCATACCCTCGCTCTCGTCGTCCTCTCGCGCCTCATCCGCGCCCGCCCGGATGGACGCAAGCACAAGACGATCTCGACGCTCGTCCCGATCTCCGAGCGGCGGCACACGGGCGCGTCGCCCGCCGCGTTCTGCAACCACGTCTCCGCCCTGCACGAATACTTCCCCCTCTTCCCGCCCAAGTCGTCGTCGGCGGCGGACTCCGGCTCCATTGGGGAGGAAATGTCGGCGGAGAAATTTCCCTGGGAGCTCGCGCAGGGTCTGGTCGAGAGGATCAAGCGCGAGGTGCCCCGCGCGGCCTACGCGACTGGCATGATGAAGCTGCAAGGCGGCAAGCACGAGAAGTACCTCCGCGGTCTGCTCGGGAACAAACGCCCGGCGGCCTTCGAGCTCTCGAACCTCGGGCCTTTCCCTCTCAGCTACCTGGAGAAGTCGGACGACGGAGGCAGCGGCGTCGACTCACCGGGGGGACGGTGGGATATAGACCAGGTGCTGTTCGCGCAGGCGGACGCGACTATTGGCTCGGCGTTCATGCTGAATGTGGCTGGGATGCCTGCGGGGGGCTTTGGGATGACAGTGACGTTCAGTAAAGAGGCGGTGGATGAAGAGTTCGCTGAGGAGTTTATTGCTGGCTTGCAGGCTGGAATACAGGGCCTGCTCGCATCCTAGCCTACTTGATATGACGTGAGTGAAAAATTGCTCGTTACGCCAGTGGTGGTACTGACCTCGTCCTACGATGCTTTAGTTAAAACTCGGGTCCACCCATGTCAATTGAGTGATACCCATTTCTTCTCCCATGTCTCGGCTGGAGAGTCAACGTCAAGTGCACCCACCACAAGTGGAGACCATCTGCAGCCCCTGATACAACCTCCTGCGAGGCGTATTGAGGGCCGCGGACGTTCTAGACCTCCGACCATGACGCTGTCACCGGTCTTTCCACGTAACTGGCGACCCTCCACCAACTCGATATCCGGAGGATTTTCGCCGCGACGTCGCGGCGCTCAAAACATCCATCCTCGATGCGACTCGCCTTCGTCCCCGTTGCGAGATGTTCGATCCGAGCCGCCGGCAGAATACCCTAGCACGGAAACAAGTCCAGGCACACGTTCGATGTCTACTGCACTGGCCCTCCGCATCAGACTCTCTGAGAACGCCTCACTCAACCTCATGACCCCGTCACGGACGCACCGCGACGTCTTCGAAGGCGGAGGCTTAATCCGTTCCGAAAATGATGCGCTCCACTCCCGTCGTTCACGCTAATACCCCCGTCGACATCAACCCACGCCGACACACGCTCCTCGCACCCCTCATCGTACCCGATGCCATGTGGGTATATAAGACACCGAGGTTGCGGCCGGTGCGCCCCACCCCGACCTGATAGTCAACAGCGCCGGACTCACCACCATGGCCATGATACTGCGCCTTCTCCAATTCCTCGCGGTCGCCACCGCCGTGAGCAGCCTCACCGTCGCCGACAAACGCGCCACGGGCGGGTACGTCCAGAACCCGTCCGGCACCGCGTCCTTCACGCACTACTCCGGGTGCGGGCAGCCAGGCACGCGACCACTCCTGATCCTCACTCGCCTATGCACTGACCAGATGTGTAGCCTGTGGTGTCCCCGCCTCCGGGTTCACCGCCGCGGTGAGCCAGCTCGCGTTCGGCTCGGGCCCCGGACTGGGCCCGGGCGACGCGTGCGGGCGCTGCTTTGCGGTGACCGCGACGAAGGACCCGTACTCGCCCGACTTCAACGGCCCGTTCCACACGATCGTCGTCAAGGTCACCGACCTCTGCCCCGCGCAGGGCAACGAGGAGTGGTGCGGCCAGTCGCGGAGCAACCCGAACAACCAGCACGGCGCCCCCGTACAGTGAGTCGCTCTCGGGCGCGCCTCGGCGGATGGTGGTGCTGACGACGCGTGCGCGCGCAGCTTCGACATTTGTGAGGATACTGGAGGCGCGAACGCGTTCTTCCCGTCAGGTACGCCTGATTCGGACTATGCACCCTGGTCGCGAGCAACACTGATGAATTTTGCGTGCAACAGGACACGGCGCGCTCACCGGAAGCTACACCGAGGTTTCGTGCAGCCAGTGGTCCGGCTCGGACGGCGGCTCGCTCTGGAACGGGGCGTGCATCGCGGGCGAAAAGGCCGGCAATTGGCCGGCGACCGGCTGCGGGAACAAAGGTCAGTCTCCCTGCTGGTGTTGCTCGGCGGATCGCCATATGGCTGACGAATTTCTGACTTCGTGCGCAGGAACGGCACCGTAAGGCATTCTTGGCGCAAAGTGGATTGTGGAGTCCGATGTGTTTGGACGTGTAAATGTTTGCTGGGACGAATTGCAATCAAGACAACCTTCACAGCGGTGATATCGCAATCGTGCCAAAGGCCAAGATCGAACGTTAATAGTGGCGAAGGGTCCGTCGTCCGGGTATGGCGAATAGCAGCCTGAAGACAATCAACCAGTCAGGATACAGCTCGCAAACAATCCTGGACACGCACATTTCAACTCCACACCTGGCTCCCTTCCACTTCAAGCCGCCAGCTCAGCACTCAACTCCTTCAACCTAGCCGCTTTTAGGAGCCCTTCCACCTTGCCCAAAATGAGGTCCAGCTCCTCATCGTCTGACCCATAGTAGACGTTCCCCGTGTTGACGTGCTCCTTCTCCTGATACTCTTTCAGCATCTCGAGCTGCAGCGTCGCACGGGTCAGCAGCATGATGCGCACAGTGCGGAAGTGCTCGGCGCGCCATTGCTCGGGTGGAAGGGACGCGGGCTCGCCTTCGTCGCGGTGGCTTCTGGCTGAGGTACTGTCGCTCGTTGGAAGGCTAGGACCCGCCGCACGCGCCGTTGAAGGTCCGCCCGATTGCAACGAGGGAACCCGCGCTGCGGGAGTGCGCTCTCCACCCGGTAGTGTGGACAAAGGCGGTGTAGGACCGGCTGTGGCTTGTTCATTGTTTGGGCCTTCAGAGTTCTTGGACTCCGAGCGCCGACCCCTTTGCACGCGACGTACTCCGGTGGTCGCGGTGGTTGCGGTCGCAGTAGCCGCAGCCGTTCCTTGGTACGTATTAGACAAGGGAAGCAAGGAGTTCATCAGACTACTCACTGGCTCTGGTCGATATCGATGGCGTAGTAGCTATGGTGAGGGATACGTATTCTTCAACTAATAGGTACACATGATGCATACACCCACCAGCATCCAAGCAAGGGGCAGGAATAACAGCTGTGTACATGTCAACAACGTAGGAGGACAGATTGTGACGGTACTCACAGGGACCGCCTCCATTGCGCACATCTAACCACTCCTCCAAGGGTTTTCCGTCCATCCTGCAGGCCCTGTGATCCTTGGAACACCTCTGGCACCTGGAATTGTTGCTGAACACACACTCGTGCGAATGGTCCTTGCAGCGGTCACACTATACAGGTACACGTACCGAACATGTTCAATATTTGGCACCTATTATAGCACAATGCAGGCACGTACTGGGCGATCAGCGAACCTGGGCTGGAGGGCGTCCAGGTCACCGTTTTCACGTCCCTTGCCTTTGGGGCGCTTGGTTGGCGGCATGGCAGAGCCATCGTCCTCGTCGTCTTTTTCAGCAGCTGCAGCAGTGGTGGGCGATGAAAGGCCCGATAGCTTCGCCAGGAGTATGCGCCGCGAACGCTTCCGGCCAGAAACGGTGTCCTCACTTCGCAGTTTGGCTGCGTTCTCGACGCTCGCAGGGGGCGCCTTCGCGCTCTGCACGCTGGCGCCCCCACCTGCTGCGTGTTCCGCCATTCTGCGTCTGAGCATGTCTACTTGTGTTTGTGCGGCCAAAATGTTTGCAGCGGCCCTGGCGCGCTCCGCGGCAGCTGTCATGAGCGGGTCGGCCCATGAGGGCCAGGTCGCCGTCTCGGGCGGGAACATATCAGCGACAACCGCATAGACACGATCCGACTCCTCGCTAAAGATATCAGGGTCTGCGCCGGCGCGTACGGCGTTGCTCTACGAACCGATGAGGTTACGTGTATTGCAGGAGCCCTGTGCGATGCTTACCGCGATGTCGAAGAAGGTCTCCGCCCAACTAACCAGGATCTCCGCGTCGGCCGCAGGTTCAGGATGAATTGAGAGCACCTCCCTGGCGAGACTGATGAGCCCGTCCACCTCCGAGGTGGCGTGCTGATTGTGGACCATCGTCAGATTGTCTGTGAGTTGGTAGGCTACGGTGAGAAGGAAGGCGGGATAACTCCGCGTTTCTTAGCCAGCGTCCCCGGCGCTTGCCGGATGTGCGTAGTTGTACATAGTTAGTAGCGCCGAGAACTGCTGCCAGTATCTACTTCCCACCGTCTCAGCTGCCATTGCAGTACAAAGTCTGTACGTGGACCGTGCCGCGGGCCCGCTTACGTGTTGTTGAAATGCGGATAATTACTAATGTCATAATCGTCTACCAGTAACAGTTATGGTGGCACCATCATCGTGCATCGTGCACAGCAGCAACAACTTACATGGGGTTTCTAACTTGCAACGGTCCCAGCTACGCCTTGAACCCAGCCGTCCTCAGCACCTCCTCCACGCTACGTACAAACACGTCCACGATCGTCTCCACCTGCTCCCCCGTCGTGTTGTACGCCGGCGAGATCATGTTGTGGTTCCCCTTCAACCCGTCCAAGCTTGCCCCGCCTGTGAAGCCCATCACGATCAGCCCGTTCTCCAGCGCCCTTGCCTGGACCGCAAGCGCAAACCCGTCCTTCCCAAAGTCTAGCCCTTCGGCTGCGGGGGTGTCGAGCTCCCACTCAATGCCCCACCACGCGCCGCCCCCGCGTATGTCGAACACGAACGGCGCCGCGAGCGCGTTCGGGCCCTGGAGCCGCTCGCGTAGGCGCGCTCCCAGCTGTTCACCGATGCGCGCGACGTTCTCGAGCAGGTTCTCGGCGACGATGGTCTTCTGAACCGCAAGCGCGGCCGCGCACGAGAGCGGGTGTGCTTGGTACGTGTGCCCGTGTTTCCAGTAACCGGAGGCGTCGCGAATCCCATCGGCGACGCGTTTCGAGAGGAGTACGGCACCGATAGCGGCGTATCTGTTGGGCGTGGATATGATGAGATCGCAATATGCTGGTCGCATGAAGTGAGAGAGACATACCCTCCACCGAGACCCTTCGCGACGGCTTGGAGGTCTGGCGAAACGCCGTCGCCGTAGCTCTCCCAAGCGTGCAGTGTACCCATCCCTGGATCGATCAACACTTGTCACAGAGGAAAACAGAGGAAGTACATACTGCCCATGCCGCTCATGATTTCGTCTAGGATGAACAGGGCACCGTACTTGTCGCACACGGACTTCATCGCCTTGAAGTACCCTTTTGGCGCGGGGACGACGCCCGTGGTCGCACCGACCACTGTCTCCGCTACGACTATGCCCAAGTCAGCTTCCGTCACTCTGCGCTCAATGATGAGCACACGTACACCCAATGACCGTGTCCGGCCCAAGCTCGATGAACTTGTCTTCAAGCTCCTGTCGGAGACGCTCGACGTACTGCTCCTCGCCCTCGCCCTTACCCTTGAATCGTGCCGCATACGCGGGCGAGACGTGGTGGAAATTTTGCGTGTCGAGGAGGGCCGCGTACGGCGCCCTTCGCGTCGGGTGGTACGCGAGCGACAGGGTGGCGATCGTGTTCCCGTGGAAGGACAGCTGGCGCGCGATGAAGTTCTTGCGCTGCGGCTGGCCTGTCTCGTAAAAGTACTGGCGCGCGGTCTTGATCACACCCTCCATCGCCTCGGAGCCTGCGCTCACCGCGCATCAGTCCTAAAAACGAGAGGCTGATATGAACTTGAGCGCACCGCCGGAAACGATGCCCACGAGGTCGAACGCGCCCTTGCTCGCCTCAACGATATAGTGCGCGAGCTCTTCCGCCGGCTCGTTCGACACCTTCATGCTATGTACATCTGTATAATGTAGCCAACGCCGTGGTCAATTCATACCCTGGACCTGCTTTGAGTACACGCCGAAAGACTTACAGGCGAGCTTGTCGACTTGCTCCTTGATCGCCTTCGCCACCGCCGGATGGCCGTTGCCTATGCAGGCGACCGCTGCGCCGCCGACAGCGTCAATGAGCTTCGTGCCGTCCTCGAGCTTAATGTAGATTCCCTCAGCGGAGGTCGCAATCGGCGGCTTCCAGGGGGTGCGGTGCAGGATTGCAGACTTGACGTGACCATTTGCTGCGGATGCGGTGGAAGCCATGGTGCTGCGTGCGTTTGGAGGAAAGGGCTGGTCGCTGATGAGAGCAACGACGCCGATATGTAATTGTACAGGAGGGCTGCGGAGTCCCGATAGCTCTCCTATTGAGCATGTGCCATAGTATGCCGTTGGTGGGGGAGAGGATGCCGCTGGCTTCTCCACCGTTTACGTTGTTTGCTATCACAGAAGCGTGCCTTCGCCATGGAAGTGGGACATTCGATGCTCACGCTGCATTTGGATCACATGCGCCGTATGGCCGTGAAAGCTTCGTCGAGGACGACTTGTGGTATCTCCTTCTAGACGTCTCCGCTCAGGAGCTGCGTCTGAGAGTTCGTTGAGTGTCATCATCGTCGAATTCGTAGATCATCGATGCGTACTCACCGGCCACGAAGTTGCATACCGCCGTAGCAGAATCAGCTGCATGCTGACCACGATGTGAGTACGAGCAGTAAGAAGCAACTTGTCAGCGTGCTCCTGGTGCAAAATAAGCAGGGACGTACCAGATGCATGTCTATGTTTTTGCTGCAATTCAAGTTCCCCAATTGTTAGTACGGATGTCCACACTACTGCTGAAGCGTCGAGATATAGCACAAAAAAGTCTAATAGCACAGTCTAATGGTCATACACGACAATACACAACAGCAGCGAGCTCACACCTAGATTCCCTGCCCACACATGCCCCGCTACGCCTTGTACCCGGCCGCCGTCAACACCTCCTCCACGCTGCGCACGAAGATGTCCACGATCGTCTCCACCTCCTGCTCCGTGACGTTATACGCCGGCGACAGCATATTATGGTTCCCCTTCAGCCCGTCCAGGCTCGCCCCGCCCGTGAAGCCCATCACGACGAGCCCGTTCTCCAGCGCGCGCGCCTGCACCGCGAGCGCGAACCCGTCCTTCCCAAAGTCCAGCCCCCGCGCCGCCGGCACGTCCACCTCCCACTCGATCCCGTACCACGCGCCGCCGCCGCGGATGTCGAACACGAACGGCGCGGCGAGCGCGCTCGGGCCCGCGAGGCGCTCGCGCAGGCGCGCGTGCAGGAGCGGGCCGACGCGCGCGACGTTCGCGAGCAGGTCCTCGGCGACGATCGTCTTCTGCACCGCGAGCGCGGCAGCGCAGGAGAGCGGGTTCGCCTGGTAGGTGTGGCCGTGCTTCCAGAAGCCGGACGCGTCGCGGACGCCGTCGGCGACGCGCTTCGAGATGAGCACCGCGCCGATCGCGGCGTATCTGACATGGGAGTATTGTAAGTATGCGTGGAAAGGTTACGAGAGGGGGAACTAACCCTCCACCAAGACCCTTCGCGACAGCCTGCAAGTCGGGTGAGACGCCGTCGCCGTAGCTCTCCCATGCGTGCAACGTGCCCATTCCTAGGGCTGGTTAGTACTCTGACACGGGCAACTGGTGAATGTACGTACTGCCCATGCCACTCATGACCTCGTCCAGGATGAAGAGGGCGCCATACTTGTCACAGACAGACTTCATGGCCTTGAAGTACCCCTTCGGCGCAGGGACAACACCCGTAGTGGCGCCAACCACCGTCTCCGCCACGACTGCAGGGGAGGTTAGCTTCGACGACACAGTTTGTTGTAACGGTCCAACGTACACCCAATGACCGTGTCCGGGCCCAGCTCTATGAACTTGTTCTCGAGCTCTTGGCGCAACCGCTCGACGTACTGCTCCTCCGTCTCGTCCTTGCCCTTGAAGCGCGCTGCATACGCGGGCGAGACATGATGGAAGTTCTGCGTGTCGAGGAGGGCGGCATATGGCGCGCGACGCGTGGGGTGGTACGCGAGCGAGAGTGTCGCGATCGTGTTCCCGTGGAAGGAGAGCTGGCGCGCAATGAAGTTCTTGCGCTGCGGCTGGCCGGTCTCGTAGAAGTACTGGCGCGCCGTCTTGATCACGCCCTCCATCGCCTCGGAGCCTGCACCCGCCTCGCATGAGCTTCGCGCGCCAGATATATGCGGGGGAAATTGGGCGCACCTCCAGACACGAACCCGACCAGATCGAACGCGCCCTTGCTCGACTGGATGAGATGGCGTGCGAGCTCTTCCGCGGGCTCGTTCGAGAGCTGCATGTTGTACACATCTGCCCCGCGCGTCAACATCGAGCGCGACTTGCCAAAAGCCGTACGACTCACAAGAGACCTTGTCCACCTGCTCCTTGATCGCCTTCGCGACCGCGGGGTGGCCGTTACCAATGCATGCAACCGCTGCACCACCGACCGCGTCGATCAGCTTCTTGCCATCCTGGAGCGTGATGTAAATGCCCTCCGCAGAGGTCGCGATGGCCGGCTGCCAGGGCGTGCGGTGGAAGATCGCAGATTTGACGTGGCCGTTCGTTGCGGGTGCGGTGGAGGACATGGTGGGATGGGCGTATGGAAGGACGATGGGGAGAGGGACAGCGCGAGTTGTCGAATGTACGGAAGGTCTGCGGAGCCCCGTTAATTAGCCTATCTATTGGACATGTGCTATAAGGTGCCGCCGGCAATGCAAGCTCAAGCCTCTCCGGAACAAGGCTCTCCACAGCTCACGGTACCTGCTTGTGGAGATCGACAGGGTATATGAAGCAGACGCCCTGCCCCCTATGGCGTGCTCATGAACAGCAGCATAACCTGTAGGCTCTGTCGATATGCTGTTGCCTCCCCAAAATGACGAGCACGATCTCCCGAATTTGACCAAGGTCAAAGACCGCCTTTGCACGGTTTGGACACTTTCCTGCCCCAGATATCGCCTCGCGATGGTGGCGATCAGATACAGCAGACGGTGAATGTGACTCACGTTCTATCGCGCGCGGTGACTCGTCGATCGCGTTACGTTCGAGGCGCAGAGAGCCGAGTCTTCGCAGAAAGCAAGTGACCGCATTTTGGGGAGCATGACTATGGCGAGAAGAGGGTCCGTGAGAGAGCGGAGGAGAGTCGCGTCGCGTCAAGAACGCGTCGACGTCAACAGCCTGCAAGCTACTATCAGCGCTGGCCGGGGTCCTCCCTCTCCGAGTCCACTACAGGCTACGAAGTCGAGGGCGGTTCAAGAAGGCAAAAGCGTGCGATGTACCAGGTACCCTTGCAAGCATCAGCTTAATGAAGGTCGAGCAGGTGAACCGGGATGCGTCCCACATGGCCAACGCGAGAGGATGCTCAACATCGCCGCATGATCGCCGATGACGCACATTCTCGGTCCCCGCAAACGCGGAGCCGCACCGCGTCAGTGAGTACATTTACTGCAGCTCCTCGACGCATTTCCATACAACTCTCTCCTGCATACACGTCCATCAGTGACCGCACCGCAAAGACAGATTCAGACACTCACCGAACACTATGACCACCGCACCGAACGCGTTCTCCCAGTACAAGGCGCTCGTCTTTGACTGCTACGGCACCCTCATCGTACGTGCGACCATACTCATACCACACTCCCAAACGACACAGTTCTGACCTAACCCACGCAGGACTGGGAGACGGGCATCTACACGAGCCTCAAACCGCTCTTCGAGCAGAGCGGCAAGCCCGCCGACCGGCGCGCCGTCATCGACGCCTTCTCCTCCGTCGAGCGCGACCTCCAGGCGCGCTTCCCCACCATGCGCTACTCCGACCTCCTCGCCAAGGTCTACACCACGCTCGACGCGCGCCTCCAGAACAAGCCCGCCCCGCCCGACGCGCTGCGCGACGACACCGGGGCCGCCGTCACCTCCTCCGCGCACACCTCCTCTGGCGACGCGTCGGCCGGGTCCTCCGCGGTGGGCACGTCCGCGGCGGCGCAGCCGGCGGGGCCCGCGGAGGCGTTCGCGCGGAGCGTCGCGGCGTGGGAGCCGTTCCCGGACACCGTCCCCGCGCTGGCGACGCTCGCGAAGCACTACAAGCTCGTCATCCTCTCGAACATCGACCGCGCGACGATCGCGGAGACGCGCAAGGCGCTAGAGCACGACTTCGCGTTCGCGGGCGTGTACACCGCGGAGGAGGTCGGCGCGTACAAGCCCGCGCCCGAGATGCTTTCGTTCGCGCTGAAGAAGCTGGAGGGGGAGTTTGGGATCCGGCAGGAGGAGGTGCTGATGACAGCGCAGAGCGTGTTCCACGACATCTTGCCCGCGAAGCAGAGGGGGCTCGACACGGCATGGATTAACAGGGCAGGCGCGGTCACCGGGCTGGACGGCGTGAAGGGAGACGAGGCGAAGTACGTGTTTCCGACGCTGGGCGACCTGGCGAACGCAGTAGAGAAAGGCGATGCGTGAGGCTCGCGGAGCAGAGTGCTGTTGACTTGTACATGTACATTAGTGTTCTTGACGTGGATCATAGCAATGGGGTCTCGGGCGACGGAAGGGACTGCCTAGCTTAAATTGCCTCAGAAACTGAGAGTGTCGGGTCGCACGCCACAGACCAAGTCTAGGAAAGCTTGCACATGTTACAGAGCGGACTGGCCGGTCAAAGCAGCAAGAAGATACACTGGTCGCGGTTCAAACCAAGAGGCAGCAACACTCGACGCGTCGGGCGTCGGGCCGTGGACGACTAGCGCGCCCCGCCCGCTTCCCGACGCGTTGCCGACGCGCCTCGAGGCCTCCACCCCAACGCATCAACACATCGACGCCTCAACCGCCCACCCGCCCCCCTCCCCAAACTCACCCTAAACTCCCCTGGCCCGTGCGCCCCGGCCTCCGCGGTATAAAACCCCCCTCCAGACACCCGAGCACCTCATACTTACCTTGATGGCACGGACCCCTTCACGTACCAGGGTTCGTGGGCCGTGGGGGCCTCTCATAGCACGGCGACCCTGTCCTCAGGGGGACCTCGCGGTTTGTACGGGCTTCGGCTCGTGCACCGTCCCAATATTTCCCTGTCCTGCTTCGGCCCTCGGGCTGGGCAGGCCTTTTTTGCTGTCGGTGCAATGCGCTAACCCTAACCCCATGGCACTCAGTCGGGCCAGTGGTTTACTTCCAGTACCTACACCTCAACGCATTGTATTGATTGCTATGAGTGAACGCAGTTCGGCTGGGAGATTGAACAGGCTCTCTGAGACGTGTGCAGACACTCTATTCAAGTGCAACATTGGTCCTAAGGAAACGTTACATACGCATACATGGGTTCGTGACCAGGGAGTCTAGTTCGTACATCGTCAGAGGGACGTTGCCCTTACACGGCTCCAACCACCACCCATACCACTCCCATTGACACCACCGCGAGGAGACCGCCGACCTGAGCAGTGCGCACCCCGCCATTCGGGCTGGTCGCACTCGGACCCGCCGCGCTACCCGATCTCGTAGCAGACCCCGACGCCGCCAACCCAGGCGGCGAAACGACCGTCGCGGTCGCGATGTAGCTGCTCCACGCCGCGATCGTCGCGGACGGGTACGTGTACGTCGACTGCGTCGTGCCCGAGCCGACGAAGATGCCGAGCTGCCCGGGGATCGCGGCGACCGCGAGCGCGCTGCTCTCCCCGCCGACGACGGAGACGGTCCCGCTCGAGTTCGTGACGAGCCCGGTCTGATTGTTGCCGAGGATGAACTCGCGCAAGAGGACGAAGCCCTGCGGGTGCGGCCGGTGAGTCAGCGGTTACCGGAGTGCGAAGCAGAGGGATCGGCGTACTCGGAGGGGGCTCGTGTAGGGCACGAGGTGGCCTGCGCCTTCGATCAGGACGTACGTCCAGTTGCGTTCTTGGTGCACGATCCCGCCCAGGTCGCCGTTGTCATCGAACCACGGAGTAGACGGCTGCCGGGTGAAGCCTTGGATGCCGCCAAACGTGGTGTTCTGCACGCGCTTTATCAGTGTGCACCACGGATGCGCGGACGCGGAAGGCATACCTGAATGACCACTACAGCGTACGCTTGAGTATGGATTACGGAGAAGGCGAGAAAGTGGACATACCTTCGGTACCGCGGTGTGCAACCAGCGAGTCGTCGTTCCCGGAGTAGAGCACAACAGACACATTGTGTGCCGACGCGTTGGCTGCAAGCTCTGTCAAGAACGCCATCGGCCTAGCAGAATCATATCAGTGTAAGTATAGGCAGCTTTCTTACGCTGGCCGTAACACATACTCCACACCTAGGACCATGGATGTCAATGCCGTGTACTGTGACGCCGGTGCAGTGGATGATACATACTGGGATCGTTGCCCTGGCTTGTAGGGTCTCCCAAGAAGGGGTAGAAGATCGAACCCGTCCAGTTCTTGCTCGTGGGCGCGTGCAGGGCTGCCCGAGTCTTGGGGTCTAGCGTGCGATGGTTTAGCATGATGCTCTCTATCCGAGTGCACGCCGCGCGGATAACTCACCGTTGAAGAAGAACCTGGCGTCCATGTTGGCTTCTGGGTCGAGTGCGTCTGGAACTTGATAAACCTGATACCAGCAAGCCTGTCAAATCTCTTCCCAACGCAGAGCTTCAGTGCACCCACATCAAATCCATTGAAATCGTCATGAGCGACGTCTACACATCGTCGCGAAGCGTCAATACGTGCATAGCTCGAGAGCACACAGGGTACTCACTCCACGGCGCGGAGAAGTTGACCGCATAGTCGATCATCTCGTCGTAGATGTCGCACCCATACCACGGGTCGATCGTCCCGTTCGCCCTCCCGCTCAAGTCGCGCTTCTGCACCGCGGGCGCCGCGGCGTCGACCTGCTCGATCTTCGCAGCGCGCTTCGCGTTGCGCAGCACCTCGCGCGCGCGCAGACGCGTCTGCTGGCGCGTGCGCGGGTCGAAGCGCGACCGCGTGCGGAAGGGCTCCTCGCCGTTGCTAGGTTGCTGGAAGGTGAGCGTCGGGAAGTGGCCGTTTTGCGGATAGGTCAGGTTGAGGTCGTAGCCGCAGAGGTGTTCCCTGCGCGCCAGTGGAAGGTGTGAGAAGAAGGGTGTGAGTAATGGGCAGAGGGGAGAATGCGCACTGTTCCCGGAAAAACTCGAATACCGTCGGGTCGTAGCCTATGAGCTGGGGGTACGTTTCGATGGTCGTCACCTGCGAAGCAATGAGTACCGTCGAGTTTGCTAGCGCGAATTGTGCCGAATCTCACGGTGGGTAGAAGCTCGAAGACCTCGAATGAGCCTACAGTGCCGTCTCCGATTGCGAACTTCGCGATGTTCACAGGGGGATCTGTCAGACCAAAGTAGGTCTTCATGATGTACGGCTGCATCGACGGATTAGCATCAAGTGGCCGTGCCCGGTGCACACGGAGAACGCACGATGTAGGTCCCGGCATAACTTTCACCGGTGACGTAGAGCGGCCGTGTCTTTAGGCTAGGGAAGACCTTCACCAGGTTCGACAGGAAGCCCATCTGTCCGTGAGATGAGGTGTCAGCTCCAGAATGCAGGTCATTGTTCCGGGCAACTCACGAAGTCCCTGCCCATCTCATCCTCATCATGAACTGCCAGGACAGGTCAGTCGAACGACAGATGCGGATCCTATCGAAGACTGCTCACCGTATCCCGCGGAGTCGGCCGTCGAGAAGCCTACGCCACTGCACACGAAACATGAGCACGAGGGTGATACAGTACCTGCAAAAACAGCAATGCGCACACAGGTTGGTCTACCCAGACGTAGTCCGCGAGTTTGTCCCAGCTGAAGTTGTTCGCCTGCGCGCTGAAGTCCGCATTGATATGTATAGGGCCGTTCTGCGCGTCGCAGTCGCGTCAGCCACGACCAGAAAATTGATGGCAGCTTACATACCTCCGATGTCAAGCCTATCAAACTCGACGATCCGGGCCTGCGGAGGAGATGAGATCAGGATTGTGGCTGAGGCGCAGAAGGGCGACTCGGAGGGACAGAGACAGACCCTCCATTGAGCCAGATTCCCCAAGGCTCGTCCGCGCGTTCCTTCGCGCCGGCGGTTAGCGACCCGTTCGTCTTCTCGAACGCCCAGAAGAAGAGCGTGTTGTTTGGGTGTCCCGTCCTGTTCACCGGGATATTACCAGCAAAGTTGCGTGGCAGCTCCCAGGTCACATTAGGGAGCGAGCCCTTCACTTCAAAGTCTGTGGGACGCGGACGGTATTGTCAACGGGGGCGTTCTCATGCATGCGAATCGACGTACAGCTCTGCCAGGCCGGGCTGAAGTCGCCGGCGGGCTTGCCAGGGTAGTCGTGGGGAAACGTGCTGGGAACGTCTCGCGGGCGGTACGCCGCGTACACATCCCCGACGACAAGGGCCAGGAGGACAGCAACACTGGCAAGGCGCGACATTTTGCACGGATCTGAGGACCGTGGAGGGAGGTCGACCTGTGGCGGTTTTCCGCTCCAGAAGCCTTATATACCCGTCCTTGTTCTAGATGCGGCGGTTGGCGCGCTCTCGATGCCGTACTATTGAAATAGCTACGATAGATGGGCGGACACCAGGTGAGCGCACACAATGGATGGCAGTTTGACAGAAGATCGCGGGCGCAGCGGTCCACGCTGGTGAACGCCTGCCCCTTGCGGCCCGAGGGAGTGGGGGCATGGCGGACCTTGGGAAAGCCCAATGGCTCGTCCATGCGGTGTACGTTCTTCTACGGCCGGCCGGCGGAGTGACTCATCAGTGCCCGTACTCACGCCATGCCTCGGAGGCCCTTGGGCTGCGGAGGATGAGGGGAAGGCACATCGCTAGGTAATTGCAGACATCATGGCGGTAGACGGGAGAAGTGCGGGTGTACTGCGCGCCACCGTGATGTTGGTGAAAGAGGTAAGGAAGTCGCATCCAAGATTAGCTTCGACCCTCGAGCAGTTAACACGTACCGGCACGTGTTCGGGTGGCGATTGGCGACGATGCGGTATTGTGCATCATGCTGGACGTTGCGAACAGCCAGCAAATGCAATCACATAACAGCGGCGGCTTCTGTGGTCTCCCTTCTCATGCTATTGTTCAGCAGTCGCAGAGGTTACCGCACTCGCTAGTCGTAGGCAGTTCATGGCACGATTCTAGAAGAGGAGCTGAGGCGGCCCTTCATGAATTGATGATTAGGCGTTCAAGATTCCCGGCAAGTGCTCTTCGATATACTCGACTACGGCATCCGGACCCTTCTCCACTTGCAGTCCGAAGGGGATGTTGAACGTCTTGATGCCCGGAACTAATTCTCGCGCAATAGCGACGATCTCCTACATGTATGCATGTCAATTACCCGATTACTCGTATCGCTCGAAATACACTCGATATCACCGGCGTACCTGCGCTTGCTCTGCGGTCCACATCGATGCGGTGAACTGAGCGGTCCTCTGGCGTGAGTCATCAATTACCAAAAGATATCGAGGACGAACCAGCAGGTCAGGCCGCTCGTGTTCCACCGTCGGCCGCACGGCCTCGATACCTGTATAAGCTATGTCAGCCAATGAGATACAACGAGAGAACGCTATGCTCACTTTCTACATTCGCGACGTGCACGATTGTGAACTGATCCTTCAGGTCTTCCACCACACGGCCTATGAGCCGCTTCGCGCGTTCAGGCGCGGTGTTGACAGTAACGAGCCTGAAAGTAGGTTTGTCTGCCATGGTAGGTGTTTGTGCGATGGACGTCAGAGTGGCTGGTAGGAGTTGTGAACTGCGACGATAGATAGCTAAAATATCGGATTACAGGGCAGAGGGGCGGCGGCCGTGATGCGCTGCAGCGGGACACATGACGAGGGTATAGGTATTCGCGGAGATGGGGCTATACTTGCCTACAACTCACGCGAAGCTTCGCATTCCTGGGATGAACCATGACGAGGATCCCGTGTGCGTCTGGCACAACCGCGGGAGAGGTCCATGAATGCCTAGCACGCCAGTCATGATGTGTCTGAAATCGCGCACCTTGACCGATTATACGCTCTACACGCGATGTAAGAAATATGCCCGGTGTATTGGCCACGAGCCGACACCTCCAGCCTTCCCTCGCTTTGGTTCATGCATAGTTCCCCATGGTGGTCTAGCAGTGTAAGAGCCTGTGGCCAGCTACGCAGGAAGAGTCTTCTCGTAGTGGAGTGTCCGAGTGTTACCGCGAGCCTTAGTCGAACGCGGGGCTAGAGGGCACAGCGCAAAGGAGTTGTCCACACGAGCAGCAGTCAAGACCCGAGGCTTGATATATGATAGTTCACTGCAGTCAGTCCCAGACAGACTAGCACTCGGCGGCCACTCGCGAAGAAGGCGGAGGAGAAAACGAATGTCGCGGGACGTAAGCGCCCAATTCCCCAGGTATGGGCATGACGTAAGCAGCGGACCGAGGCTGATTCAGGAACCGAGAGCAGCAGCCTGTCCGCAGCTCCCATGCACAGTCCCCGGGCTCTCTCTCAGCGTCCTTGGACCACCAGACCCTCCTGAATGTCGGTAGCAGGCTCGGAGTACGGCGGATCTACCTATGCAAGATCGGAACCACGTCCGGACAAGCCGCTGGTCGTCAAATGTCTGTACGAGGAGAGAGGGAACAAGAAGATATCCTACCCCTCCGCGCGGTTATGTACCTTCGATAATCTGCGTAAACAGGTGCGTTGCTTCACATTCAATACGATATGCGGTTCAGGATGCCAGAGGGACGGCATAGCTGCGCATCGAGTCGGGTGTAAAGGGTGCGCATATCTAGTCTCCCCGGCCTGCGCACCTGTGCGAGTCCGATGTCATTTGCTCAACCGCCGCGCGATCACCATCCAACCTGATTTCTGACTCGCTCGACAGGTAGAGAAGACGTATCAGCTGCAGGCTACTCCCTTTACGATCGCATATGTCGATGACGACACCGAGACCGTCCACATTACGAATGAGGCCGACCTGACAGAAGCCATCAATTACTTCAAAGTCGGCGACGATGCTCCCCTCTCCTCCGCCGCCTCCATACTCTCCGGCCGGAGCTTCCGCCAGCCTAGGATCACTCTCAAGGTCAATATCCTTGTCGACTATGACGGTATCAGTCTATCCGACACCGGGTCCCTCGTTAGTCTGGAGGAGTACAGGAACAGGAACGGCAGCGGGTACTCGCTGTCCCTCTCTTCCATGCCTCCGCGCGAAATGGAGGACGATGCGATGACAGTGAGCTCGAAAGATGTCGGCTCGAAATACGAGACGTTCCTGGGTAAGGGCACGAAGACCATCGTTGCAGGCCCGAGCCGCGAACCGCTTATTGACCCCGGGGAGCGTTGGGAAACCGCTACCATCTCCAGCGCCCCTCGCACCACAAGCTCGAAGCGGAGCCGGGATCTGGCCTCACCGGAGCGTGCACTTGCGCGATACCCCGAAGATCCATCATCGGTGTTCGCGTTGCTCAAGCTGGAAGAGGAACGGCGAGGTCTATCGCCAGGGCATCTGAACGGTGCATCCACTTTCGAGACCGAGCGAGGCGCCAACTGGCTCCGAGAGCAGAGCGCGCACCTCACCACGCTCAATGGGGACGGTTTGTCCGTTAGCGAGTTCTCTCTGGAGGACAACTTGTCTCTGGAACTGGAGAAGAACCAGCACGGCAACTATCGGTACACCCTCACGGGCAGCAGTGGGTCTGTAGCTTCGCATGGCGCCCGCGACTACGGAACGGACGACGGCGCCAGCGCTGTCATCAACGATGCTTTCGAGAGTGTCGCAGATTCGGCAGAGCACAGGCTTGACAGCCGACCGACGTCGATGCAAACCACGCAATTCACCCATCCACATCGAGTGTCAAATCCTTTCTTAGGCCCCGGTGAAACCCAGTCCGTCGCGTCCGACTTCATCCATCCCGACATTCCTCCAGAGGTTCTCTCGTTCCTGAAGCCCGAGGCACCTCTTGCGCCGCCCCTGGATCCGACGAACTGCTCGAAGTGCGGCGTGGTACTTGACATGATCAAGTACGTCTGTTCGACCTGCGGCGAGAAGAAGCCTCCCGGTGCCCTCGAGACAGATCCTTCTGGTGATGCGAAGGGCAAGACGCGGGCTATCGACATTCAGCGAGAGGCGTCGTATCCCCCATTCTACCACTCCCCCTCGGCCTCCTCATGGACGGTCGTAGGCAGCGGCTCCGGAAGCTCCGGCGGAAGCTCAGGGGGCTCCGAGCACCACCCCTCACGCTCAATGTCGGATAGCACCCTCAACGTCTCACTGAAGCCACTCCCGGCCATCCCGCATGGTCCCCATGGGCACCCTCCAAATGGCCACGGACGACCGACGCTGCGTGTCCCAGGGACCGATTTCCGCGCACCACGGGGCTACGAGCTCTGCTCGAATTGCGTGCAGGCGTACGGCGTGCAGCACTCGCTCGAGTTCAGTGCAACGCCAGGCTCGTCCCCGGGGCCGGGCACGTCGCCGGAGGACGCGGAGCGCGCGCTCTCGCGCTGGCGGCGGACGGCCCCGAGCCAGAAGGGCGTGCTGCGCCACGCATACATCGAGAAGAGCTGGACGCACAACGGGTGGGAGGACGTAGGTGCGTGTCCGATCGGTGCTGCGGCGACCGCAACCACGCGCAGCCGCAGGGAGCATACCACAGCCAAGTCAATGGTGCGCTGACGCGGCTCGGTCCGCAGAGCAGGGCGGGAACGGCGCGTGCCGGTGCTCGACGTGCAACACTGTGATTACGAGCCACCGGTACAAGTGCGCGTCTTGCGACGACTTCAACCTATGCCGCGCTTGTTACAGGTGCGTTTTGGCTCGGGCGGCTGTGGACTGCGCAACTGCGAGCTGACCCTCTTATACTCCTGATAGGCAGGTGTATGAGGTCCACCCCGCTCACGCGTTCCTGCAAGTGCCGGACAAGCCTAGCAGTTCGCAGTCGTCAAGCTCCGGGATGATCGACCAGACGCGTCAGGCGATCTCCCTCGAGGAACCATGTAAGCTTCTGCTACCTGCCTTGAGGTCGAAAGCCGTTGCTCATGCGTGTTCTTCTCTCAGCACTTACACATGTTGGCGTACATTGCGCACAGTAAGTCTGGTGATGTCGTGGTCGTGGATTGTGTGCTCAGACGTGCCACAGCTGCATGCAGGAGATCGTCGGCGCGCGCTTCCACTGTGCCCAGTGCGAGAACATCGACATCTGCCAGAACTGCGACGCCGCAGGCCTGCCCGGCAACCTCGACTCCCCCGACGGCGGCCACATATCCTCCCATATCATGATCAAGGTCAGAAATCCCTCTCACTGCCTCTCGAAACGCCTGACACTCAGCCCGCACGCGCGTGTAGATTCCCCACCCAATCCCCACGGCCGATTTGCAGTCGACAAGCCAGATGGCGATCAAGCTGTGGACGGGTAGGGACGCCGCGCACGTCCAGGCGGGCAGCCCGAACGGCCATGCGCGGCGCAACTCGCTCGGCTCCGCGTACTCGCACACCGTGCTCGGGACCGGCACGCGCGCCGACGCCGCGGCGGTCGCCGCCGAGCATGGCATCGCATGCGACGGGTGCGCACAGGTGCGTGCATCCATGTCGCGCTTCGCGCGCTCTTCTGTGCATGTGCTGACGGCAGGGTTCCGTGTGACTGGCGACTGCGCAGCCGATTGTGGGGGTGCGCTACCAGTGCGCGAATTGCCCGTCGTATCCGAAGTCTGTCAGCCTGGTACGTTCCGATTTCTCGGTGATCCTTGGGTGAGAGTCGCTGATCGCGGAACATTTAGTGCGAGAGGTGCGAGGCCCGGTCGTACGCTCTGCACGACCCATGGCATGTGTTCTTCAAACTCCCACGACCGGTGGACAGGCCGCTCGTCCTCCAGCCACCATTACCTCGATTGTGAGTTTGCATTTGATACCCTCATCGGAGAACTTGCTCTAACATCTTGCAGATACAAGACGCCCGCAGGACCCGCCGGCGGGGTCTTCAACCTCGTGGACCCGAAGGGTAAGCACTCACTCAGCCCATTCGGTGCGGCTCGTACTAATGCTGACACCCGCATTCCAGGCTACCTCTACAACCTGACGCACCAGTTCGCGGTCTGCGACCGGTGCATGTCGCACATCCGCGGCGAGTGGTTCCACTGCGCGTACTGCCCGAAGGACCTGTGCGACAGTTGCGCGGAGGTCGACACGCACGACCCGACGCACCTCTTCGTCGTGTTCAAGTCGAACGTGAACATGCAAATCTTCCGGTACGCCTCTGCCTGCTTGTTTGTTTGATGAGTGGGGCTAGCGCGCTGACCTGGGCTATGCAAGCAGGAGGTTCATGAACGAGGAGGACCCGTCGCGGAGCCCGCCGCTCATCCCGTTTCCAGTGTACAGCTCGTAGTCCGTCTTGGGTCTTGGTCTGCGCGAACGGCCGACCGTGGCCGGTGTCGTGTCTCTGTCGCTGTCTTTTTGTTGTTCGCTGTCTTCTTGACTTACACCGTGCCACGTCCTGTCCGTCTATGTATCATGCTAGCCGAGTGTCACTGTTGTACAATGGAGCATCTGTTCGGATGCATAAATGTGGCTATGAGGGATATATGGCAGAGTGCTACAAATCCGGGTTGAGGTCGAGGTCGAGATCGAAGAATGGCTGTTGTTGCGGGGGCCGGAAATCTGGCCTGTAGGGGTTGGCCGCCAAGTGCGCCGGGAGCTCGACTTGCGGCGAGACCGTCGGCGCTGCAATACGAAACAAAAAGCAAAGCCGGGGCTCGTAAGAATACATACGTGAAGTGGGATGTAGCTGCTGGGCACTCACGTTTCCCCACGGAGTGCGTCTCGCCGAGTATCCCCAGCGGCGCCTCGTCGTTCATATGCCCGCGCCGCATCTTCTCCTCGTTCGGGAAGGGAGGGAAGAAGAGCGGCGGCGGGGGCTGGCCGGGCGCGAGGTCGGGCATGTTCGGCGGGGCGGAGGTGAACGCGGACAGGCTCTGCGCATACGCGAGCAGCTCCGGGTACGGTATCGCCGCTACAGCGGCCGCGTTCCCCGCGTAAGCAATCATACCACCGCACAGGAGAAGAGCACGGACGCACCAGCTTTCGCCTCCTCGATCGCCTTGATGCGCTCCTCGCCCTCGCGCACGATCGCGTCGAGCTCCCGCCGGCCCTCGTCGAGCACGCGCACGGTGTCGCGCCAGCGGCGGTCGAGCTCGAGCACCTCGTCCTTGAACTGCTCGATCCGCCGTTGCTTCACCTGGTGTGCGCGCGCGAGCTGCACGGCCGCCGCGAGCTGCGCGTCGACCGCGAGGAGCTCGCCGACGGAGGGGGCCGGGGGCGGGCGGCTCTGTGGCGGCCCGAGCGACTGGAAGAGCGTGTGCGAGAGTGTCTGGAGGCGGGCGAGCGGCTCGAGGAGGATTTCGGACATGGATGCGGAGGGTGTGGGGGCGGCGAAGCCGTTCATGGGGCCGGGTTGGGATGCGTAGAGCTGGGAGGGGCCGCTGAACGTGGATTGGGAGAATGCGGGTTGGGTGGACTGGGTCAGTGACTGAGACGACGGACCCGCTAACGATGGGTACGACATGTTAGTCCTGGTATGAGCTCAGTGACACGGGGACAGAGGAGTCGAGGAAGATGGCTGAGAGAGAGGGACATCGAGAGCGCGATGAGACGTTCTGGATCTTATCTAATCTCCAGACACTGAGTGACATCAACAACCCAGGACCCTCTGGTCTCTACCCACCACTAACGGGACCCGTCCTCTCTCTACCGGAAACTACTCTCGGCAGGAACTCTTGGTGCCCCGGGTATAGCGCAGGTCTGCATACTCTGCTCTAGATCTACCCTGCGCTGGCTATCCACTCGACAAAGCGCGGAACCGCAAACGCGCACTGGCTTCCTGAATCTCAAGCTTGCAAACGCATCGGCGCAAGCTGTCTGACGGATGGTACTGAGGCGTGTGCATGTACACACAACCATGTTCACAGAACGAAGGGCGTCTACGTCAGCCTCTTCGTCATCTCTGTAGTCGCCTCTCGAGTAACACTCCGCCCAGGTACCACACTCGACGAACAATACCTATACCCGTTGTATCGGATGTACACTCCCCAGAACATGTGTCTAATTGTTAAGGTATCGTGCCCACGTATGGAACACACTGCACTTGCATCTCCTAAACCCTCCGAGCTCGGGCCGTCACTGGTCATCTGCTGAACGTGCCTTGGGTGCCGGCGAATCCACCACATGCTCTTTCTCGATTTCAACACCATCTGAAGTCCAGGCTTGACTTGTGCGTCACATTCGATGATCATCCTGCCCTCATCCATCTTCACTGTCTTGGATAGGATGGCAAGTACCTGATTCCCAAGCAATGAAGACAATAGGCGTGTGAGCGGCTATTCGTTACTACGCGCCAAGCAAGGCGGGTGTAGCGAAGAGGTAGTGCGCCACGCTGTAATCCCCGGCCACGAACGGGCGAGACGACGTCAAATTCGGACTCGAGCCACTGAAACCAGCCCACACCGTGCAGCTGGTTGTTGGGGCTTGTTTGCAACAATGTCCGCTCGAAGCCGCCACGAACAGTGGCGGCGTACTAACCGTCATATCCGCATCCCAGTCTAAACCCCTCTCGTCCACCCCAACGCCCTATACCTTGTTCCGCAGGCAGTCCGCGAAGCGTTCGCTCGATTGCATCGAGCTTGGCGCACTAACGCACTCGCCCGACGTGATCTCTCTGGAGTTCCATATCTCGATACGGTCTTCCGCTTGCCTCGGAATATGCAGCGAACTCAGCTGTCCGGCACGAGGACTCCCCGCACGGTGTCGCAGCGTGCCCGAACGGAAGTCCCGCTCGGCATGCCCGCGCAGACAATTGCGCAGAAGGACCCGCACATCTCGTCGTCAAGGGCCTCTATTGTTAATGAACAGGTCAGGGCAGAGAGCCTCCTAATCGCCTGCGGGTGTCGTCGCGTGCGCGCCGCCCGCCCAGGCTGCCTGTGATGGTATATGCGATGTCAGCCCATCAATTGAGGCTGGCTCGCGAAGCACGCCCTCGATCGAGCGCTCTCACTATGCCTCACGGGCATATATACCGTACGCGACCACCGTGCTCAAAGCACATCCGCTCTACCCCCTTTGCCTCCAAAGAGGCCTCCAGGCATGCTTGGGCTCGCATCTACCACCGCCGCGCTTGCGGTCGTCCTTCCGCTCGTCGCCGCCCAGATGCCCCCAACCCCAAGCAGCTGGCCCCATGACTATCCCGACAAGCCGTCCGGGGACTTCAGCCCCGAATGGCAGAGCTGTACGTAGCTTTTGTGCACAACCACTTCTGCTGTGATGCTGATATAACCTCAACGTCTAGATTTCGAGGTGAAGGACGCGCTACCCAATGTGACATTCCCCATACCGCACAGCTACGCGGGGAACATCGGGGTGAACAGGCCGGGTCGCCCCAATAATACGCTATTCTTCTGGGCTCTGGAGAAAGAAACCGGGTCTCTTACTGCTGACGCTGACGACCGCAGCGATGTTCCCTGGGGCATCTGGCTGAACGGCGGGTACGAAGCGTTTCCCATCATACGGTGCGCGCGTCTGATGACGTACTTGGTTGCAGTCCGGGGTCTTCGAGTATGCTAGGATTCCTATATGAGGTACTCGTTCGATCTTGTCAGTCGTGGTTCTGAGCTAACGTACAGCATTACTCAGAACGGACCTATACGCCTGCAACCCAACGGCTCGCTCAGCGAAAATGAGTTTAGTTGGAATCGGCTAGCCGACTACATCTGGATAGACCAACCTGTGTAAGCGTGCAAGTCATCACAATGACCTCTCCGTATTGACTCGTCAACAGAGGTACCGGGTGGTCTACCACCGATTCCGACGGTTATGGTACGGGCTGTTTGCACGCCGTTGTATGAATATCCTAACTTGCTTCTATCGTAGTTCACGACGAGGACGAAGTGGGGCGAGACTTCGTAAGTAATATCGCTGTCATGCCCGGACGGAGTTGCTGACACGAGGCGCGCAGATGGGTTTCCTGGAGAACCTCGTGAAGGTCTTCCCCAGCCTTAAGAAGCGGCCGCTCTACTTAACCGGCGAGAGCTACTCTGGCACGTACATTGTACGTCCCTTTCAATCCAGACTGTATGTGACGCATTTACTCATGCTTCTCATCTCGGAAGCCATACATTATGAAGTCATACTTTGCCCTTGCCGACCCACCCGTAAACATTGCGAAGTTCGCCATCGGCGACGGCACGATCGGCTCCGAGGCGGTCTTCGAGCTCTTGCCGACTGTGAGTGCACCCTTCGGAGACTTGAGCTCCGTGCTCATGCCACACAACAGGTCAGCACGTTGGAAACGTACCCCCAGCTCATTGGATACGACACCAAGGTTTTCGAGTGGTTCCAAGAACAGTGAGTGTCGTCACTTCAGCCGTCGTTTCACAAGACTGACATCCCGGTCAGGGAGCACCTCTGCGGCTACGACCTGAACCTCACGTACCCCCAAGACGGACCCTTCCCCAGCCTGTCCCTCGTCCAGCCGACCGACCCCAACCGCTTCATCTCCGACGCGAAGTTCGCGCACCGCCAGTCGTTCACGGCGGCGCTCGCCCGCCTCGCGCTCGGGAAGACGCAGCACAGCGTGCGCGCGGTCGAGGCGCGTTCGCGGCTGTCCCAGTCGGACGTGTTCGCCACTAGCAAACTGCTGCGCCGCGCGGAGCACCCTGGCACGGAGGTGCGGAAGCGCGATCTGAGCCTGCGCGCGAACGGCACGATCGACCCGTGGTACGGGTGCTTTTTGTGGGACGAGATGATCGAGTATACGCTCAACTACACTTACCCCTGGAGTGAGTGCTGCGCTCCTTCTTTCCCTCCACTGCCACCTGCTAACCTGTGCGCGCAGACGTTCACGGGAACTCCGAGACCTGGGCTGGATTCGATGTGAGTTCCATGTACCTGTATCTGACCTACAAATCCTGAGTTTCTTGTCACGCAAGGTCTATCAAATATCGGACGCACTCGTACCCAGCTCGCCGATTGACGGTTCCGCATATCTCAATGGTGAGTAGTGCATACCAATGACCCGTATGGTGTCTCTGACCACGATCGTCAGACCCGAGGACAGTAGCTGCACTTCACGCACCGACGAGCAAGAAGTGGGCGGGTTCCATCATCTATCCCTTCTTGGGTGACCCGGTGGATGGTATCGATCCGAGTATGTACTCTCCAAGCCTTTTTTGCGAAGTGGGTTACTAATATCCTCGTGTACAGGCGTCGAGTGAGTTTCGACGACAATGGGAAAGCAGGATCTCGAGATACTGACCTTTCGTAGACCTATGGCGTTCCTGTCCGACTTGGCAACAAACGCGACGGAACACAACATTGGAGTCGTGCTGTACTCCGGGAACGAGGACTCGCTTATCGCTCACCGCGGAACCGAGGTTGTCATCCAGGTACGTGCCTCGCGCATGCCTGTCCGGTCTGAGCGTAGCATCTCACGTCGAGCAGAACACCACCTTTGGCGGGATCCAAGGCTTCACCAGGAAGCCTTCTACGCCGTGGTTCGACGACGACGGCAAGCGCGGCGGTATCGTCCACCAGGAGCGCAACTGGACGTACGTCCTCGTCGAGGACGCCGGCCACCTCGTCGCGTACAACGCTCCTTCCCGAGTAAGCTCTTCTCCCCTTTTTCTCAAGTTAATTGTTCCCACCGCTCATCCTCTCCCCCCAATCCAGGGCTTCACCCTCCTGCGCGAGTTCATCCTCGGCAACAACCAGACGGGGCTCGTCACCTCCCGCAACGGCGCCGCGTTCGTCGAGGGCGGCGAGGACGCCGCCCTCGCGGGCGCCGCGATCCGCGCGACGGACGCGGTCTTCGTCGGGTCCGTCACCACGCAGTCGGCGTACACGTTCCCGGCGGCGACCATCGACGCGTGGGACCGCTACATCGCGACCGCCACCGCGACCGTGCTTGCGGCGTCGTCGTCGTCGTCGGGCGGTGGTGTCGCTGCGGCGGCGGCGGCGGCGGCGGCGCAGAGGAATGGGGCTGGGTCGAGCGTGGGTGCGCCGTTGCTGGTCACAGTGGGTCTTGTGGGCGTGTCGTTTGCTGTATCATTATTGGCTCTGGTGTAGGATGGGTGGGGGGCGAGGATGGGTTTCGTTCATACGGGGTTTTTTTGGTGTGCATGAGGCTGCTTGTATCATCAATGGTCTGGGACCTCGGTTTATGCGACGTAGAACGTTCATGACGAGTATGAGTATCGTATGACACTTGACGGGTCGGTTTCACAGGTCGGGACTCGGGAGGGGGAAGCACATCGTCGCACTTAGTCTTTTAGCCGTTTCAATACTACGAACAACTCCAAGAATTATAGTGGGAGACAAGCCTTCTTTGACTACGCACAATACATATCGCCCGATAGTACAGTACGCAGACTAAGGGATTGAATGTGAACCTTGTGACCTACTTACAGGCTACTGTATTTGGCTCGATGCTCTTGGAGGTGTCCTCGGGTTAGGGTTAGCACCACGCACCGACAGCAAAAAAGGCCTGCCCAGCCCGAGGGCCGAAGCAGGACAGGGAAATATTGGGACGGTGCACGAGCCGAAGCCCGTACAAACCGCGAGGTCCCCCTGCGGACAGGGTCGCCGTGCTATGAGAGGCCCCCACGGCCCACGAACCCTGGTACGTGAAGGGGTCCGTGCCATCAAGGTAAGTATGAGGTGCTACAAAGTCCGGAGGCGGCTTTTATACCGTGGAGGAGTGCGCACGGGCCACAATGTTTAGGGCGGGCTGTTCTGGCTGTTCTGCATCGTCCACATCGCGTCGCAGAAGGTCGCGGAACGCTTGGCGGGTGCGTGGCGTGCGTACGCGGGCACCGGATGCACCGGATCAGACGGATGCCTTACGCGGCAACTCCTGTAGTTCAGCCCGTTCTCTAACTCATCCACTTTCATCCGTTGGGCCCTAATCATTACAAGAACACGACTGAACGCTTTCCTTCAGTAAGCGTATGAATTCCCCGGGATCTCAGCAAATGAGTCAGCGTCCAGACAAACTTCCCTTTTGAGGCGTCTGGATCGGCTTATCCGTCACATGTTGCGCTGCGCCGAACCAGTTCGTTTGTGGCTGTCGTCACTCACCGTCGCGCCTCGACACCGCATCTGCCACAACCGCTGCGCACGGGCATCCAACCCAATACAGCGATCGTCGGCGCACGAGGCGGCCTTCGAAAGCTACCCAGATATCACGCCCACGTACTCTATTTGAGGCAGGGCTTGCGACGCCTTGGGCGCGACACCATCTCTTGTCCCGACCACCACCATGCTCTCCTTCAAGACGCCCTCGGCCAACGCCGCGCTCATGGTCGCTGCTCGGCCGTCACAGGAGTCGCGACGCATCGCCATGATGCGCGAGGCCGCGCAAACACCCTCCGAAATCACCTCCAGGCTCTTTCTCTCGGGCCTCTATACCGCCGTGGACGAGGAGCAGCTCATCGCTATCGGCGTCACGCACATCGTGTCCGTCATCGAGAACAGGCCCAAGTACCCGAAAACCCTCACCAAGCTCAAAACACTGCACATACCCATCGAGGACAGCGAGTACGCGGATATCCTCCAGCACCTCGAAATGACCTCAGCCTTCATAAAATCCGCCCTCGAAGACAGGCGCAATATCGTCCTCGTACGTCGCGCCGTTGCCGCACGGCTCGCCGCAGAACACTGACCACAGCCTTCTGATTATCTAGGTGCACTGCGCCATGGGCATATCGCGTTCCCCCACCGTGGTCTGCGCGTATCTCGTCGCGCATAGAGGCATGACGCCCCACGATGCCCTCGAATACGTTATATCCAGGCGCGCGATCGTCCGCCCGAACATGGGCTTCCGGCGCCAGCTCGACGCGTACGCGATGCGTCTCCGCGGAAGCAAAAAGCTGCGCCGGCCACACCTCCCTCCCCCGCCGCCCGTCCGAGTAACCGTCACGCGTGGTTCGATGAACATGGAGCCGTTTGGATGGGGCAGGCCTTCCCGCGATGCGCGCGCGCCGCCAGGGGGTATGGTGCGCCGAGGGTCGATGGGGTGAGCGCGTGCGGGAAGGGGTCGTTCATCTCGTCGCGACGTTCCCAGCGCCTACGTCCCCGCGCGATGCTGTTGGGCGGGGCGCGCCTTCTCCGACGCCTTGCGGTCCATTTCGGTGGCTGGGTTACGTGGTGTGGACGCCTCGTGTCGCTTGTATGAACGCGAGGCGCATGCTCGTGGCCGCTTCTTCTGCTGTCGGGGTTTCGGAGCAGCTCTGTATTGGTCGCTGTATTGCTACTACCTCCTCGAGCGGTCTGTTGTATCCCCGTGTTCTCTGCGGCTCTGTTCGATGCCCTACTGTAAATTATCGCTATTGCTTCCGTCGAACCTATGACCAACTCTCTATGGCAAAACGTTGCCTGCCCCAGTTGAAGGGAATTTGAACTTGGCTTCTACATAGGTTTCTAGATTCATGTATGCTTGCTGGGTATTGGCTCAAATAGCCCCGGTTTTCGTATGGTGATCTCAGGTGGACAAAACGCAGCCATTGCCTAGATCATCCTATGTCCCCTTGTGCATCTGCTTCTTGAGATGGGTCAGCTGCGTTGAAGGCATGCATGGCTTGCCCATATTCGCAAGCTTGAGCGCTCGGCTTCGCCACCGCCTTTGACGCCCATAGAGCAGCATGCGCGCCGTTCCGATATTCCCGGAGCAGCAGCTTCGCGAGCTACCCCCACCTCTGGCAGTACTCTCCGACGTCGTAGCTTGTTTTCGCCATACAGTCTAGCGGGCCTTGCACTTCTCTCAGTGCATAACACTTGACGCTCTTGGCGCGATAGGCATTGACCTGTGTTATCGAGAGGGGAATGTGGTACGTCCAACCTAACACCACCCACTGCAATAGCAGCTCACGCCCTCCACCAGGGACGGCTCCTCCAACACCCAACTACCATGGTTCAGCCCCAGCTCCGGCAAGGCGCCGCTGCCCTCCGCCGACATCCGCGACGCCGAGGCGTATGAGTTCGTCGAGCACGGCGACCTGCGCGCAGCCCTGCCTGCGCCCGCGCTCGGGAAGCCGGTCGCGTACGAGGAGGGCAGCACGATCGACTGGCTGCGCGAGGACGCGGCGGAGCGCGAGCGCAAGCGCGTGATGGGCCAGCAGCGTGGCCTGAAAGGGCTGCTTGCGCTCACGAAGGACTCGGTCGGGATGTGGCTGGTCATTGTGCTCACGGGGTTGGGGACGGGTGTGGTGGGCGCGTGGCTGGACGTGCTTGTCAGATGGTGCGTTGTCTATATTTGTACGTATGGTATGCTTTGCAGAGGTGAACGCTGTTGGGTAGGTTGGGCGATCTGAGGGAGGGCCGCTGTACGTACGGCTTCTTCTACAACCAGGTCGCGTGCTGTAGTGGACTCGACCGTAAGTGACCTTCCCTTGACCTGCACGCGCGTCTCACAAGCTGGGTAGCTGGGGAGATATGTGAGGACTGGCAGTCCTGGAGCGAGTACCTCAACGTGCACAGTATATTCGGCCAGTCGCTGCTACAGTCCGCCATCTACATCGCCCTTTCGGTGAGAGAGCACCATCTATTGTCTCGTACGACGTTGACATGGTACACCCAGATCGTCTTTGCGGGAAGCTCAGCTATCCTGGTAAAGTCTTACGCTCCATAGTGCGCCAAGCAGCTGGTTTGCGAGGCGTGTGCGATACTAATCCGTCCGTGCAGTGCCTTTCATACCGGAAGTACGTCTTATTTTCCATATGCTGTATCGGTTACTCACCTTGCCCATAAACAGTTCCAGAAATTAAGGCCGTGGGTCCTCTTCACTTCCGAGAGGCCGGCCTCTACGAATACTCATATGCCTACAGATCCTCAGCGGCTACGTCCTGGATGCTTTCCTAGGCCCCTGGGTGCTGCTCATCAAATCGCTCGGCCTCGCGCTTGCTGTCGCTTCGGGGCTCTCTCTAGGAAAGGAAGGCCCGTTGGTTCACGTCGCGTGTTGCTGGGCATTCTTGCTCTCACGCGTGCTACGACAGTTCAAGCACAACGAAGGTATGCAACGACACGAATCCAATGGGAAACCGTGCCGATTACAGCTTTATTCCAGCGCGCAAACGCCGGCTCCTCGCCGGCGCAGCAGCAGCCGGGGTATCCGTCGCGTTCGGAAGCCCATTGGGGGGAGTGCTGTTCGGTCTCGAGGAGCTCGACGCGTTCTTCGACGATGGCGACGTAATGTGGCGCGGCTTCGTCACGTCCGTCATCGCCGCGGTGTCGCTGCAGTACATCGACCCCTTCGGGACCGCGAAGCTCGTCTTGTTCCAGGTTACCGAGTCGAGGGGCGTGTGGCGAGCGTTCGAGCTGGTGAGCTCTTTTGCTGTATGCACGGAGCGCGACAAAGCCTCATTTCCCATAGATCCCTTGGGTGTTCCTCTCTATCATCGGGGTACGTATCCATTCTTCACGGACTTTCTCGGGCCCGTCCAACTGTCCCCGCAGGGTCTCCTTGGTTCGCTCTTGATCAAGCTCAATACCGCCGCTGCGGTGTACAGACGACACAGTGCGCTACACGACTGGCCCATCGTAGAGGTCGTCGGCTTCACAGCCATCACGGCTGCCGTCAGTTATCCAGTACGTTGCCAGCGGACCAGAGGAATCGATGGGCCCTTGTTGATCGAGTCCTACAGATGGTGTTTATGAGGGTTCAGTCGTCTGAGCTTGTCGCGAACTTGTTCCAAGAGTGCGACCCTGCGAAGGGCGACTACCACGGTCTATGCAAGTACGTGTCTGGCTATACACGTCCTCACATGCATCTGTTGGTGGCTTACTCTTTGACGTAGCCCTAGTGCGATCTGGGCGAACGTGTTTCTTCTAACCCTCACCGCGCTAGCCAAGGTCGGCTTCACTGCGTGGACCTTTGGCATGATGGTGCGTCTCTTCTATGTACCCAAAAATAGGCCCTCATAGTGGACGTACGCAGGTTCCCGCGGGAATTTTCCTGCCGACCATTACCATCGGAGCATGCCTCGGGCGTGCGGTAGGCTTGATCACGTTCGTTCAACTCACTCTTCAGGTTGTTTGGCATGAGCTGACTGGCGGCTTTAGACAGGGATGGCATAGGGCGTATCCTACCGCCTGGATCTTCTCGTCCTGTCCTCCAGATCCTACAGTGCGGTGCGTGTCACCTGGATTCTATGCTGTCATCGGCGCATCTGCCATGCTGGGCGGCGTCACGAGGATGACGAGTGAGCATATGTTCGTTCTCACAAACTCGACACGGCTGACGCTTCCTCTAGTCTCCCTGGTCGTGATCCTATTCGAGGTGAGCACCGCTTCACACAACCGCCCGTCGTCGGTCGACGCGTTCTGACACACATGCCACAGCTCACCGGCGCCCTCTCCCACGTCCTGCCCATCATGATCTCCGTCATGGTCTCGAAGTGGGTCGCGGACGCGTTCGGCAAGGACGGCATCTACTCGACCTGGATCGCGATGCGCCAGTACCCCTGGCTGCCCGCGCGCGAGTTCCGCGACAACGGCCAGACGGCGTCGCACGTCATGAAGGCGGCCGCGAACCTCGTCGTCATCCGCGACGGCGGGCAGGGCTGCACGCTCGCGGAGCTCGACGAGCTCGCGCGCACGCACGCGTTCCGCGGGTTCCCGGTCGTGCACGGGGACCAGCTGCTTGGATTCGTGCTTAGGGATAAGCTGCAGGCGTGTATCGGTATGTGGCGGGTGTTTGTGCTTTCCGTGGCCTGTGTCCTCACGTAGCACAGATACGCTTCTAGCGGAGAACCCTGCGGCAGATCGCAAGTGCACGTTCCTTCCACCCGGACGGAGTACGGGAGGCGATAACAACATGGTGAACTTGTCGCCTCTGTTGGAAGAGGCTGTTCTCCAACTCCGGAAGAATGTGCCACTAGAGCTTGTGGTCAACATGTTCCAAAAACTGGTTCGTGCTCTACCGCTGTGCACCAGCACCATCTCCCCTGACAGCCCCCCTCCCAGAATCTACGGCATATCCTGTTCTCTGAAGGAGGCCGGCTGACAGGGATGGTGACGAAGACCGATATCGTCTGGGTGCTCACTGCACAAGCCCCTCACGCGGGCGCGCTCGCTGAGAACCGCCACTAGCCACTCCATCACCACTCATGCTAGAGTACTTTTTTGCTGATTCGCTTGTTTATGTTCTCACTATGTACAGGTAGTAATGGAAGGCCTCGCCTAATTTGCGGATCTCTAGCGTCGTGCCGGGGCGGTCGAGGTACCTGCGCCGGAAGTGCGGCTGTCCGAAGGTGAGGTAGATGAAGATGCCGCCTTTGCGCAGGATCCTGTGTGGTGCACAGTAAGATTTTGCCAGAAGATAGGTGGAAATACACACCTCAGAACCTCGTCGACCTCCCGGTTGCAGTTTTGGATGACCTCTTCGGGTGGATCCTGTAGGTCGTGAAGTAGCGGACGCAGGGAATGCGTGAGAGGACCTACCCAGACATCGGCTTTCGCGGTCATCATAGCGTCCATAGTCCCTGGGGCGCATGCGAGTGTCATTTGGACGCGTCCGTCAAGCGCAGGTGAGCGGGCACGAACCTTTGTCGATGGCTACGTCGAATGAATTGTCGTCGAACTTCAAATCGCGGATGTCCATCTCGTGCCCTTTGCGAACGGTCAGACGTTCCTCCCCCCCTTCGCATGAACAAGAGGCTTACATTCCATCTCTGGGCGTTCTTGTGCGTATTTATGGCGCATCTTTTCTATGAGGATTCCGGAGTACTGCTCAAGCCGCATCGATCATCGGAAATGCGCTCGGCCGATGGTCAAAGACGGTACTGACGTCGGTATTCACGATGTTCTTATACCCGTCGTCATACATCTATACCCCCATGAGCACATATGGGAAACGCGAAGTAGCGAACGCCGCGTACGTCCTGCGACAACGTCGAGTTGCCGCAACCGAGCATCAAGATCCTGGATGACTTGTCCGGGATGAGCTCGCGCATTATTTCCGCGATGTCGCTGTATGTCTTGAACCAGTCGAAGGAGGAATCCTCGGACTCCCTGAACGAATACCCGGTGCCTTTCAGTCAGACAGGGCCTGACGCGGCGGCCCGCCCAGAGAAGGCGTCCGGCGCGGAATTGGACTCTTACTGAGTGTACCGCTGGTCCCTGTCCAGTTCAATGATTCCCAATCGTGGGAATGCAACAAGGCCTCTCACCAGTACTCCTTTGTGCCATATTCTTCATTTTTCTTCGGCAAGATATCCGACATCTTGGTGTCGCTCCTGAACTTGGAGATGGCGGGAAGGACGACGGATGTAAGCGGGATGAGCAGAGGATCTCACGTGTCAATGTTCCGGCAGATCTCCGATCCGATCAGGAGAGAGGGCGCCTATTGCGTGTGCGGGGTAAATAAGCGTTGCGTACACGCTCGGCCGATGTGCAACCCTCGCTCTCACCACACCCTCCACGACACCCCCTCCACGTAGTCAGCGTTCGCCATGGTCAGTCGCGCTGCGTAGCCCAACGTTGTTGGGAGGTCGCTGATGATTTGTGTAGTCTGCATACCCCGCATATGTTATGGGCACTCTGTGCATCGTAGGCGGCCTCACTGGGTTCGCGCGCACGCGCAGCATTCCCTCCTTGGTCGCTGGTGTTGGGTGAGGAGGTCGCATGCTCGCGCTCATGTCGACGCTGCTCATACCGCAACCTTACAGCGTGGGTGTGCTGTACCTCTGGAGCGGAGATGCCATCCGCAAGGGAACCGCGAACGGTCTGGAGGCGGCGCTCGGTAAGTCTGGTTCAGTCTGGCCGTGCGTGCCGCTTCAACTGATGGCAACGCAGGTGCCTCTGCGATCCTTCTTCTATCGTCTGCTCCTCGCGCTGCCAAGGGCCCGGTCCCGGCCGTGCTGACTGCGACGTCTGCCGTCACGGGCTACTACTACGGCAAGACGGTCTACGCTCTGCGGCAATGAGTGCGCAGAAGGGTCTGTGTATGTACGATAGCTGTATTCTTGGCTTATACCACGCTGGCCATCACGATAACGTGTGCTGTCCGTGATCACTCCTTCAGCCGGTACGATCTGCGGCGTGCTCGATCACATACACGCCAGCCCAGCGCGCGCAGCGGGCTTGAGGATAGGCGTTCAGAGCACTGGATGAGCTTCACGACCGACCTTCAAATCGTAGAGTGGTGCGGGAATGTACAAGGGGTCTGTCCGTGCCCCTGCCTCCAAGAATTTGTGTAGCAGGCGCCCTAGACTGTGTGAGAGTAGGTTATGGTATCATTGCTTGTCTTCGGCGGCTATGTCCGTTGGGAGAGGTTGTTTACGTTTGTTAGGATCAGAAGGCGACGGCTTTGACGCCTGCTGCTTTGGGCAGCTCCTGAGTCCTCCAAGCTGCCATGGCCCCTTGAACTCCGCGCGTTTCCTCGTATTGTGCTGGTATCATTGGGCCACTCTGTGCTAGAGTCTACTCAGCATCTTCTGGGGAGCTGAGAAGCTAAATCCTCAGTCTGTTCCATGCTCTCCCGCGCGGCTCGCGCTGCCGTGCAGATATGTACATCATCAACTGGGCTTCGTCTCTCCGCTTCCTTTGCGACATCTGCTAGCCGACATGCCACGCGGAGTAAAAAGGGGAGCCCACCGGAGGACAGAATCAACTACAACGACAAGTACTCTTTCTCCGACGTACCGGACCCGGAGCACATCAACTACAGACGCGTCACAGCCAATGACCTTGAGCATGAGCGCGAGCCCCCGCGCCAGGTGAAGATGCTCGTACGCGACTTCATCGAAGACTCGTTGTACAACCCGCACTATGGTTACTTCTCGAAACAAGCCACCATCTTCACCGCGCGCGAACCCATCGACTTCACGAAGATCAGGAACATGGCTGCATTTGAGGCTGAGGTTGCGCAGCGTTACGCGGAGTACGGTCTTGACGGAGACGGCCCCGGAAAGCAGATATGGCATACACCGACCGAGCTGCTGAAAGTACGTGTGACCCCGTCTGTTCTCCGCTGTGCACTCATGCTAGGTGTTCGCAGCCGTGGTATGGTCGCGCTCTTGCCCAGTGCTTGGTCTCAGAGTACCTCCTGAAGTACTTCCCGTATGAAGACTTCGTCATCTACGAGATTGGTGCCGGGAACGGGACGCTCGCTTCAGACATGCTCGACTACATCCAAGAGGAGTATCCCGATGTTTATGACCGGACGCGGTACAATATCATCGAGATCAGCGAGAACCTCGCGAACCTGCAGAGGCAAAAGCTGCAATCCGCCCATCCATGTGTCACCGTCCATAACAAGAGCATCTTCCGGTGGGACACGCGAGAACCTGCTCCGTGCTACTTTGTTGCAATGGAGGTTATCGTGAGTGTTTTCCCGTCATTCCACGCATCGCGTATACGAGGGATACCATACAGGACAACTTCGCACACGACATGGTACGCTACGACCTCCGAACCCTGGAACCTTACCAAGGCCTCGTTACGATCGACGCGAACGGAGACTTCAGCACGTACTATACCAAGATCACAGACCCGCTCATCAGCTCCTTCCTTGGCCTACGCCGCTACCTCAACCACCCACCACCTATCCATCGCCTGCTCAAGCTCTCGCCGGCTTTCCGCACGTTCTACACGAATCTCCCTTTCGCGCCAAACCTATCACCCCCGGAGTTCATCCCGACCCGCCTCCTCACGCTCCTCCGGACCCTCCGGCGACACTTTCCCCGTCACCGCCTCCTCCTCTCCGACTTTTCCTCGCTCCCGGACACCATCCCCGGGGTGAACGCGCCCGTCGTGCAGACGCGGTACCAGAACACGACGGTGCCGTGCACGACGCTCCTCGTCAAGCAGGGCTACTTTGACATCTTCTTCCCGACGCACTTCGAGAACCTGCGCGACATGTACGAGCACATCCTCGCGCAGCCGCTCCCGCTCGGGGACGGCGCGGCGCAGGAGCGCGCGACGCCGCTCGGGACGACCGCGTCCCCGCTCGCGGCGGGGAACGGCTTCTTCTCGTCCTTCCACCCGAAGAACCGGCGCCCGCCCGTGGACGGCATCACGTCGAGCAGCGGGCTGCCCGTCGGCGAGCGCAAGTCCGCGGTGTACTCGCACGCGGAGTTCATGAAGACGTACGCGGACCTGGGACGGACACGCCTCCGGAGCGGGGAGAACCCGCTGTTGGATACGTACGAGAATGTGAAGTTCTTGTTCTGAGCGCGAACGCTGGGTTGTCCTCTTGACCTGCGCCGTGCATATCGTGTTCTGCGCGCCGTTCAAGGATCAAGGAGGTCGATATGGAGCGCCCTGCGCGCGGCAGATTTCTCATAGACTGGTTCCCTTCAGCACCCGTTATGTGACAGGTGAGCTTGTTGTGTGGGGCGCCGGCACGGTTGTTTGAGTCCGGCGCGAGCACATGAAGTCTGCATCGCGTTGCCATCAAGCCCGAGTCTCCGTGTCGTCCATCTTCTCGTGGCCGCCGGAGGCATTTTGTCCGCATCCAACGCGTATATTTCAGCTGTTGGCTCTCTATATGGATTAGCGCGTTCTTTGCTTGTCTTGCGTTACCAGTGAGTTGTGAGTGTATACAGGACTGAAGTGCTGACTTCGACCGAATGCGCACTTGCGAAGACATGGCCATTCATTCCGTCTCGACGACTGCAAGAAGCTCTTGGCAGGCGATCATCCTCGTACGTACTTTTCCCGCAAGCCTTTCCGTCAGAACGTGAGCATGCCGGCGGCGGCGGCAAGCAGCTGCTCTCCATAACGACCGGCATTCAGGCACGGATCCTCGAGGACGAGTGCGAATATCGCACTCTCGTCTGATAAAAAGGACGTGCCCCTCGCGTCCGATGGGCACATTCCCCGTCCTCTCGTTCCTCTGACCGGTTCAGCCTTCGCTCAAGCAGCCTCGGTTCTGTCTTTTTCCTCAATCGACTTTGCTGCTTCTGCCGTCTGCGACGGTCTTTGGAATACTTCCTGCCCACAATCCCTCGGTGTCCCTCGCTTGCCAGTAGTACCCAACAGCTGTCCATCCTTCAAGATGCAGTTCACTACCATTTTCTACGCGCTCTCCATGCTCTTCTTCTGCGCGTTCGCTGCGCCGCTGGAGACGCGCCAGGAGACCGTCTCCAACGTGAAGTGCACGTCGAAGACGTACGTCCCTTTCTCGGCGGTATTCTCGTACCTGCGAAAGTTTGACGATGACACACGTAGCCCGCTTGACTTCCACACGTCGAACGTCGCGCTGCTCCAGATCTGCGGCGGCATCGCGGGCTCGATCCAGAAGTGCCAGGGCTCGCCGACGTCCACCGTCGGCCAGTCGGGCAACGTCAAGTTCACGATCAACCCCGTGGTCAAGGGCGACCAGATCAACATCTCCAAGGGTCGCTGGGAGCGTGCGTACCATTATTTTTTCCTACTGGCAGCGACGGGTCAGCTGACGGAGTGCGGTATGTGCAGAGGGCATCAAGGCCGCGTTCGCCGTGTGCGGCCAGAACATCCCCTTCACGGCCACCTTCGCTGGTGGTGCGCGCAAGGGCGACGTCAACGTTACCTACGGGACGGCGTAAGGCAGGGTGTTTTCTTCGGGTTGGTGGTGGTTGTATGGGTAGCTTTGTCCTACTGGAATCACATTCGGGTCTCACCAGGATATGTTTTGAGAGATGCGTGCGACTGAGTGCCATTAAGTATGAGACAGTCCCGTCGCGTGTTCGTGCTTGAAGAAAGCCAAACGTCGGCAGACGCGAGGTGGTCGAGGACAAGATGCATAAGGATGATCGACGCATTCGAGCGATGGCGTAAGGGCAGATCTGAGATCTACTTAAGCAGATCGGTGCAGGTCTCTCGCTCGGTGACTCTGTCTTTCCTCATCCACTAGTTCCTCTACTCTGCTGTGCACATCTCGCGCGCCTTCCGCTGTGAGAACTCTTGTACGATATCTGGGACGTGAACTTGGGCACTGCGAGCAAGATCAACAGAACGTGACTGGGGACTCGTCATGACAGAGCGCATAGACCGCCTCGTCCGAACCTGGATCGCTTCGGAGCAAGAGCAAGAGATAGAGGAGGCAGCATCGGGTGAGAAGCTATCCGTATACTCCGGTAAACGTGCGCTCACCCATCATAGAGATTGCACAGGGTAATGCTACGCTCTTGAGTCTCGTCAAGTCTCTCGGGGAGTACTTGACATCGGAAGAGGATGATTTGCGTACCAAGGGTAGATATCCTTGAACCTCCCATCGCACAATGAGATGGAATGTAATGCAATGCCAGGCGTCGAATTTCTGTCTCTTGTAATCGCAAGATGTCCACAGGAGAAGCTAAACCGACAAGCGGGTACGCCAGAGTTCCGCATCCCTTCTGGGTTATACTGACAACCCTCCGGCATCTGAAGTCCGAGTCCTGACAGCGTTCTTCTGCGGGAAGCTGGAAGACACCGAGACAATTATTCCGGCAATGAAGGGCTTGGTCACGCTGACCAAGTTGCCCGCCTTCGCCTCGACAGATGCTGTGGAAGTAATCAAGGCGTACGTTCAAACAGGATACGCTCATGTCCTTCTCTTGGTATTAACGATTGCGTCAGTATTTTTGCGCATGTCAAAATGAAGGTCCTTGTGCAGTCGCAACGCTTCATGGTCTTCACCATAGTAGACAACCTGGTCGCTCAGCATCGAGAAGGTCTGCAGCCATCCTTCGAGCGTGGGCGGGAACTCACATCTTTGGGTAGCCCTCAAAGCTCTGGGCGACGAGTTTATTCGAGGGTATATCAATCTAGCCGAGGGCGAGAAGGACCCTCGCAATCTCATGCTTGCCTTCGCGATCGACCGTGTCCTGGTGATCGAGTTCGACGTGCAAAAACACATCGAAGTAGGTCATAGTATACCCCTTCGAACAATACTCCAAATCCTCAACACACCTGCATCCAGGATATCTTCAACATCACCTTCTGCTACTTCCCGATCACATTCAGGCCTCCTCCGAACGACCCATATGGCATTTCTTCCGAGGACCTGAAGGGTGCACTGCGGTATGTCCACCAACACATGGAATTCTGCATCTTGCTCACACCCACTCCGTCGCAGGGCTTGTCTGCATGCCATCCCTGCGTTCGGCCCACTGGCGATCCCGCTATTCCTCGAGAAGCTGACGGCAGGATCGCCTGTTACAAAGGTGATCAGTTTGATGTTGAAAGGCATGGCTACCTACTCACTCGAAGCCGTCAGAAAGACACTCTTCAAACGCTCGACGTCAGCCTTCCGGTGTACGGCGCTGCCATCGCAAGAGAGCACGCGCGTAAGCTGTGGAACTGCCTCAAACTCGAGGTTTGCTATCTCATCTGCGAGCCCGAGACCACACAGCTGAACGGGGTCGCATTCGCAGATCTTCCAGCCGACGGACCCCGAGACGGAGGAGAAGGCTCTGAAGACCACCCAGGTCCTCATCCAAACTATTTACTCTGCGAACGAGGCCCAGGAGGGCGACAGCTCAGAGATCGAGGGCCTGGCCAAGGATGCCTGCGATGAATGCATACAGATTCTCCGCGAGCCCGAGAAGAGCCAGGCGCAGCATGCCATCAAGGTGCTTTGCGCCTTCATGTCGACGACACGTATGTCTTTCTATCAGATACGACTCACATATATTCATACGTCCTCCCAGCATCCGTTGCGAGGTTTACGCTTGCACGAGCGGTCCCGCACTTGGTCAAGCTGTTCCACAACCCGGACGAGCTGCCCAACCGTGCGCCGACCTTGCGCCTGCTTGCGGACTTGATCGAAGCGTCCAGACTGTCGACCGCCGGCGACCCGGAGGTGCTTCCTGAGGAGGGAAATGTGCCGCTTTCGCCCTACAAGGACGAGGTGCTTGGCGTCTTGACGGTAGGCCTCAAGACGCCGACTTCTGCGCTGCCCGCCATCGACGGCCTGAAGAGCATGGTACGCACGGCGGGGCTTCTGACAGACGAGGAGTTGGGTTTCGTGGTCCACAATGTCAACGAGATACTGCAGAAGGACGAAGACGAGAGTGAGATCAGGTGGGTCTGCGCATTCGGTTGTGTGAACGTGTGCATATTCACCAAGACTTCAACTCCTGCAGCGACGCATCCCTGGACCTCTTGTGCACCGTCTCCGAGTTCGCACCTTATCATATCTCGAGCACCACTCTCCCCCTACTCTTCACTTCGCTTCCAGACAAAGCTCCACCACGCGAAGCAGAGGCCGACCGCATTCGCTACTGGCGAACCCTTGCATACCTCAAAAAGCTCTGCACCCAGCCCGACCTCTTCGAGACCCTCGTCGTGCGCCTTTCTACCAAGCTCGACCTCCTTTGCGTCCCCTCTGCGTCCGGCGACGCGCAATCCGCAGACACAGCTGATATCGAGCCGTCCGCTGCGTATGCGCATTCGATCCTGAAAACGCTCGCAGACGTCCTGTCGGCAAAGATCGAGCTGAAGCATGTGGACGTTCTGAAGTATATCGACCGGCTGGTACCACGGATTTACAACCTGTTCATCTACTCGGCGTTGCTGGCGGAGGAGCAGGCGATGCCCGCCACGGACCCTCGGTTGCTGGCGGTCGCCGCGCAGATTATCACTCTGGTCACACAGACCCTCAACGCGGCGTAAGTCAGGATGGTCGGCGTTCAGCGAATGCGATCTGATGGCATTGTAGGCGACAAGAGAGCTTTGTCAAGGCTGTCTTCGCGGCGTACCTGGACGGCAACGTGTCGCAGCTTGCAGAGGGTATCCAGAAGATCCCTGCGGACAAGGCATTCACGCCTTTACAGGTGGGTCTCAATTGAGGTGTTGCGACGGTGATTCTCACTCAGGCCATCTCAGCCGGGTGCCTCTACCGCTCAGAAGAATCTCATAGTACTGTTCGCCGCCGCAGTCGTTGCTCTTCACAAGGAGGTATGTCGCCTACCACTACTGATCGGCGTAAATGTCTCACTGACGCATTGGTGGGTCAAGGTTTCACTACCAGTGCCGGACGAGACTGCACTGCTCAATAGTCTCCTGCAATGGACCGTTGCCAGCGCTGAGAACGCGTTACAACGAGAGGCCGTGGTGCATCTGATCTCGGCGATCTTGAATAGACATGCAGACAGTAAGTGGATTCCTCCTCCTCATTACTAGCAATACTAACACAACGGGATCGCCGTCGCTAGAGCTCGAGACATTCCTGTCCACGAATGTCGCAGAGTTCTGGCAAGCTCAGATATTCGACGCGAATGTCTCCGCGGATGCCCGAAGAAACGCGATCTTGACCTTCACATGGGTAAGAACAACCGACGTACTGCTGACGCTCTACTCACTATACTTTTGTCACAGTTGACGAAGGCGCTTCTCGTACGCGGGCACCCCGCCGCAATGGCGAACGTCGACCGTCTGTTCGAGCTGTTCGACGACGACCAGGTTAACTGGGACGCTGCGCGTGCGATTGGCAGGATACCGGGACCGGACAAGATCCTGACGAAGAAAAACCATGCGGTCATCAAGGTAGCCCTTATGCTCTCTTTGTTCCTTGGACCTCGCTAAATGCTCTCCGCGCTGCTCAGATTCTCTACGCGCAGAAATGCTGCAATGCCGTCCTTCCCCGCATCATCGAAGGCGCGAAGACATCGCGTACGTCGTATGCCCTCACGGCTGTAGCAATCCCCATGCTGACCATCGGGCATACAGAGTCAACAAGGCAGAACGCATTCCTTGTCGCGCTCGCCGCGCTCATCCGGTCTGTGCCCAAGTCCACCTACACAGACCAGATGACTTCTGTGAGCAACCACACATCATCGCCTCCTCCCTCGACCACCGATGACTTACAAGCGATATACAGTTGATGCCGCTCCTCCTGCGCGGGCTCGACCTGCCCGACAACGAGATCCGCGCGAGCGTCATCGACACCCTCCAGGCGGCCGCGACCTCGACCGGGAAGGACAACACCCTCCTCGCCGAACACGCCGCGAGCCTCGTCGCGACGATGCTCAAGAACAGCATGGCGTCGCAGATGCCGTCGGTGGTCCGTAACCTTCGCCCTTTCTTTGCTACGCCCCCTAATGCGTTCATTGTTGTGCGCATAACAGAAGGTCCGTGTCGCTGCTCTGCGATACCTAGCGACGCTTCCGGAGGTGGTGAGGTACGATGTGCTGCACCCGCAGAAGGCGACCGTCATCCGGGAGCTCGCGAAGGTGCTGGACGACCCGAAGCGGGCCGTCCGCAAGGAGGCTGTGAAAGCAAGGTATGTTTCCTCTCACGTGGTTGGTATATTCGTGGTTTTCACGCCAGATCTCGTTCACAGAACAAACTGGTGCGTCTCCCTCTGCTGACCACCCAGAACCCCGATGGTATTGACACCTCATTTTCTCAGGTTCAAGTTCAGTGGCTGAATACTGCAACTGGCCGATCGTGAGGGGTATGTGTAGCATTGCAGTCATCTATGTAGAACAGGCCGGCGTGAGGACTACAGTGCGCTGTGTGGATATAGTAGTAACAGAGTGACAATGATGTGTAAAGAGAGATGTATTAGATACTAGGTCGCGCGCGCGCGCGCGCAGGTCAAGACAGCAGCAATCCCCCGTCCATGGCTAGCAGTGAGCCCCCGATCCAGAAACCAAGCAACGACAGCGACATAACGATATGAGGTGGTGGTAGGAGCGTGTGCGCATGACGTGTCGTGAGGGGTGCGTACGCGTGTGTTCATGACACCGCGGACATGATCGCCTGGGTCTTGATATTTGCTTCCGCCAGGGCCTGCTCGAAGGCTTGCAGGTGCTCTGCCACGAGCTTCCTCCCGTCTACCCTTCGTGAGGTGCGTGGGGGCGTTGCGCCCGTGGGTGTCGACTCGAGATCGAGACCCGCCTCCCATCGCTCTATCCGCACCCGGCTTCGCTCTGCGCTGTCCCATTCTGTCCTCCACCCGCCCATCTTGTTCTTCAGCGCCCGGATCTTCCGCCCCGCCTCGGTCGTTGCCGCGGCGTTTACCTGCGTGTGCTCGGATATTGTCGCAAGAGACGTGGCAGTCGAGGTGGTGAATGTACGGAGGTGGGCGAGCAATGTGATCGTCGCAGCAGGGGTCGGCGGACCGTTCAAGGATGGCGGTGGCGCGAACTCGGCCTTGACGGGTGTCTGCGGTTCGTACTCGTCCTCGTCATCACCCAGGCGTGCTCGATCGGGATCGACCTCCCAGTCGTTCGCAGACAGCGTCGAATCCTCCGCGATCGCATCTAGCTCCGGCACGTCTGCCTTCAGGCTTGCAGAGGAGGGTGCCTGCGCCTCGTCCTTGACAATGTCCTCCAGCTCGGCGAGGTGCCCGAGCACCTCATTTCCGCCGACCTCGCCCGCGATCTTCCGGAACTCGCGATCGTACTCCAGCAGCTCGCGCAGCTGCGTCTCGCGGTCGCGCGCCGTGTCGTTGATGCGCCGAATGACGTCCGACGCGAGCCGCTCGAGGCGCGGCTGCGACGCGTCCCCGTCGAGGTGCCGCAGCTGCGCCAGGAACTTCTCCGTCGACTCGAGGTCCTGCGCGAGGATCGTCATCGGGTCCGCCTCGGGCTGCCGCCGCTCCTTTGTCGGCGACGCGACCGGGCTCCGGAAGTCGGGGTCGAAGTCGGGCGGCGCGTCGATCGCGGGGGCGGGCACGCCGTTGAACTGCAGTTGCGCAGCGAGGGAGTCCGCGCCGATGTCCTCCTCCCCAAACTGCGGCGCTGCGTCGGCGTAGTGGGGCTCGGGGACCTCGTCGATGCCTTCGGCGCCCTCATCGTACTCGATCCCAAACTCCTCCGCGAGCAGCTTCGAGCCCGCACTCGGTTCGGGAAGGAGCGCTGCCGCGAGCTCGTGGGCAAGCGAATGTCGGCCGTTCGCCGCGTCGTCGCCGCCGAGCGCGTCTGCTAACGACGATCCGCGGAGGGACGCGGACGACTTGCGGCCGCTGAGGCTGAGGTTCTGCTTTGACGGTGATTTGCGTGGTGCGGACGTGGAGCCCGCCGAGAGGTAGCGCGAGCTGAAGACGTCGTCGTCGTTGTCGATGGAGGGCATGTCGGCGAGCGGGGACGGGGAGGTGGTGGCTGAGAGTAAGTTACGGCGTGAATAGACGCGCCTAATCGGGCGTTGTCAAGACGCGTACTCAGCATCATATCCCCAATTACCGAGTCGCTACAACAGCTGTATGCAAGGTAAGCTACTCTACGAATGCAAGATAGCTCTCTAGATAGTGTCAAGACGTCTAGTAAACGAATCTCTACAGACTATGTATACTGTATCCTCATCTAAGCAGACATCTCTATGATCTAATCCGCAAGCGGTCCCTGTCTAGCATAGTCGAATAGCAGCGAACCGCTCAGTAACCTCGTGCGCAGGGCACTCTATGGTATTCAGAGAAGGAAAGACGGCCAGAAGGGCCTGTACGAGAGTCGATGCACAGGCCGCAGCGTCAGGGACATCACCAATCGTCAAGGAACGCAACACCGTTTGCTGCAGAACGGGAGCATCGGATGCTGGAGGCTTGCCTGTCTCCGCAACCAGCTCGATGGGGAGGATGGGCAGCGCAAGGCTCTCCAGTTGGGGGAGGGACTTGGCCACCGCAGAAAGGGCCGCGGGCGTCATCTGCACCGGCCAGTCGGGCGGGAGGTAGTCGAGGTCGAGCGTGCCGAGGTCGAGGTGCTGCAAGCGAGGCCACCACTTGCCCAGCTGCTCCAGGTCTGCGTCCGTCAATGCCGGGGCGAGCATCGACGTCAGGCGGAAGCGCTGCAGCTCCTTGAGGCCGGCGAGCGGTGTCAACAGCGACAGTGGGTACCATTCGGGTGATGCGTGCGGGCGGAGGGACGTGTCGAGGTCCTCGTGCTCCGTCAGGTCCTCGAGGACGAGCTCCGTCAGACTCTCCGCCGTCTTCTGGGCAAGGGTCTCGAAGACACCTTTGAGGTACCCCGGGCCACGGGGAGAACGGTCCACCTCCGCGCTGAGCTTCCGGAGGACCCCAGTTGGCAGATGCTCGACGACGATCGCCAGGAGAGACCCGCTCGCGCGAAGCTCAAGCTCCTCCAGCGCAGGAAAGCAAGGCGCGGTGGACCGAGAAAGCGCGTCTGCGAACTGCGCATGCGGGACAGCGCTTGCATGGATGGCGAGCGAGCGGAGGCGGGGGAACGCCGCGATCGCAGCGAGTGTCTCGCACGTCAGGAAACAGCTCGCGTAGATCGTCAGACTCTGGAGCTGCGTCAACGCGGCGACGGCGCTGTTCAGCGACTCGGTCATTCGCCCGCGGATGTGCAGGGAATGCAGGTCCGGCGCCGTCAGACGGGCGTGCTCGAGGAAATCCGCAGCCGCGTTGCTCCTGTCGATGGTTGTCTGGGGGTCGCGCGCGGGACCGACGTTCACGGTGATGCGCCTGAGGCGGGGAGATTGGATCCACACGCGGGGCACCATACATCCGTGGAAAGAGAGGGTGACCGCCTCCAGTCTAGGGAAGACGGCCGCGACGCCGTCCACGGTGGGTACGCCGACGCATGTGTGATGAGATATTTCCTTGACGCGAGCTGCGTAGGTGCGGAATATGGGGGCGACTCCAGAGTCGACCTGGGAAGGTGGAGAGTTCAGTATGGATTCCGCATCGATATATAGGCTCATGCGGAGTGACTTGATTCGATGCTTACCGTCTTCCCCTGCTCACCAGGCTGCATCAGACTAGTGAGCGGCAGCATTCCGTCGATACGGGACCACAGCCTGTCCAGTGCGGGGTCTTTCCACGCCTTGCAACAGCGCGCCAGCTGGCAGAGTGTCCATCGGGGCTCAGATTTCGGGAGCGCGACACAGTGGTCGAAGATGAGCTGGAGAATCTCGTCGATGAGCAGCGCGCTGTGCATGGCGAGGTCAGAGTCCTCGGCGGTGCAGAGGTGGGTGGTAGGGACGACGATGAAACTCGGGTATATGCATGGTATATTTGACCGCGGTGGTCCTCCGAGAGCGCGGAGACGTTGATCTCCGCCACCAAAATTTGGCCAGGACGCGTTCTGATTGGCTCTGTCTCTCCGGAGCGCTGTGCGCCGGGCAACCGTCATCCACACTCGGAATCTCAGCAAGGCGCATGCATAAACGTCAACCAGCACACATATAATGCAGCGTAGCAGTCATAGCATTGCTCGATGGATGATACAGGCGCGTCATATGCATACAGCGTGATACAAGGCCGAGAAGCACATAACAACACGAACCCGCACTAGCGCTTAGACGACGGGGGGCTTGGTGCCGGGCTGGAACTGGTAGGTCAGGCCGCACTTGCCGCAGTACTGACGGTCCTTGTGGAAGGCCATCTGCAAGGACACCAAGTCAGGAGCAGACCTTTATTGACTTTCGGAGGGATACGCACGAAGATACCAGCACCGCACTCAGCAGAGGGGCACTCGCGACGGAGGCGCTTGATCTTGCCGTCCGACTCCACCTTGTAGTACTTAAGGATGGACATCTTGACCTTCTTGCGCTTGTGCTTGATCTTCTTGGGGGTCTGCGAATATAACGCGCTTAGTCTCTACCATCGGCAGCGTGCGCCGCCTAGCACTCACGTTGTAGGTCTTTTTCTTGCGCTTCTTGGCACCACCACGAAGGCGGAGCACCAGGTGGAGGGTGGACTCCTTCTGGATGTTGTAGTCGCTGAGGGTGCGGCCATCCTCGAGCTGCTTGCCCGCGAAGATCAGGCGCTGCTGGTCGGGGGGGATGCTATAAAACGCGGCACGGTCAGCATTGCGAAGAATGCATTATTCACTTGAACACGTACCCCTCCTTGTCTTGGATCTTGGCCTTGACATTGTCGATGGTGTCCGAGGACTCAACCTCGAGGGTGATGGTCTTGCCCGTAAGGGTCTTGACGAAAATCTGCATCTGTACGCACGGCAAGCAGTCAGGAATCGGACACACACATCGAAGAGCGTTCACACTCACTTTCGGCCGCCTCTGTCTGTCCAACGAGCTGAACGGTGGAGTCGTTGACAAAAGCGAGTTCCTGGCTTGAAGGCAAGCCTAGCGCGTCCAAAAAGCTATATAGCCGAGGATTTGTCAGCACGTGGGTTGCGTGGATGGTCCGTGCATTAAGGTTTGAGCATTTTGGACTCCGCCCGTCGGCGACTGACCAATCTGATAACCGAGACCGAGATCGGGACGCGTCGTCGCGGGCCACGTGCGGGCCCTCGACGCGTCTCGTCCGCCACATTCCGCGACGCGTCCCTCTACCCGGCCACTTGTTCCTCTCTGCGTCTCGTACACGACTTTGCATCACCCACTCTACGCGTCGAAATATAAGCCATGGACAGCGACGATGACACACGCATGGATGACAACGAACCCATCAACTGGCCGAACACTACGAAAGGCAAGGGGAAAGCCACACAGCACGAGGAGGCACACGATGCAGAGAACCTACCATGGTACGTCTTGCTAGCATGTACATTTGAGCAGAAGTAACCCTGGGACCAGGGTGGAGAAGTACCGTCCAGTGACGTTGGACGACGTTGTGTCGCACCAGGACATTACGAGTACAAGTGAGTGTGCTTGCACGCGTGTCTTGGACGGTTTAACCCACGTGCCGTAGTTGTGAAATTCATTGAGAAGAACAGGCTACCGCATCTGCTGTTCTATGGCCCTCCGGGGACAGGGAAGACGTCGACCATCCTCGCAGTTGCACGCCGAATATATGGAGCGGATTACAGGAAACAGATCCTGGAGGTAGGCTTGACATGGTCTGGTGGACTTCTGGCTCTGGTTCACACTGACTCCTTGTCGTCGTAGCTCAATGCCTCCGACGACCGAGGTATCGACGTCGTACGAGAGCAGATCAAGAACTTCGCGGAGACACGCACATTGTTCTCCAAGGGCTTCAAGCTCATCATCCTGGACGAGGCGGACATGATGACCACCGCGGCCCAGTCCGCTTTGCGCCGTGTCATTGAGCAGTATACGAAGAATGTTCGGTTCTGCATCATCTGCAACTACGTGAACAAGATCATTCCCGCAATCCAAAGCCGATGCACGCGGTTCCGCTTCTCCCCATTACCCATCTCGGAGGTCGAGAAACGCCTGAATGGTGTCATTGAGGCTGAGGGGTGAGCTACATCTCGCATATACGCCGAGTCTCAACACAGCTTACCATATACGATAGTGTCCAGCTTACAGAGGATGGCAAGAAGGCTCTCCTTAAGCTGTCGAAGGGTGACATGCGCAGGGCGTTGAATGTGCTTCAAGCCTGCCACGCCGCGTATGATCGGAGTGGGGAAGCAGAGATCTATAACTGCACAGGCAACCCTCATCCCGCTGACATCGAAACGATCGTCAACTCAATGCTGCAAGATGACTTCACGACCTCGTACAACCGTAAGTGCAGTCCATTTTGAGCGTCATACATCAAGTTGACTCGCCCGCTTGCAGTCATCTCTGCACTGAAGACCGAGCGTGGGCTTGCCCTCCCGGACCTCATCAATGGCGCGTACGAGTACTTACAGAGCATTGAATTCAAGCCGAACGCCCGGATATACCTACTTGACTTCCTTGCAACGACCGAGTAAGCCATCTATTTCCATATGTTGATTCAGTGTTGTTGACAATGTCGTAGGCATCGACTGTCTACGGGAGGAAGCGAGAAGATCCAGTTGACTGCTTTGCTCGGGGCGTTCAAGAACGCAGTCGAGTTGTCGGCGAAGTCCATCTGAGTACATACCATGCGTTATTCCCGCGCGTTCTTCTCCTGTGGCTGTAATGTATAATCACGCACTGTCTAAGTTCTATCGAGTCTTGAGCGCAGATGGAGAATATGGGGTTGAGCTTGAAACTTGAAACTTAGCCTGAGGATCCGGACCAAGGTGTCCCACCGAGCGCCTATTCCGCCCTATGCCGCACAGCGCGTCACGGTCGCGCCAACAACGTGGACGCTGCTCTCACCGCTTCCGCCGCTTCCGCCGCCACCGCTGGGCACGCTGTTCGTTGTCTGTCGCGTTCGAGGCTGCTTTCTCGCTTTGACGACCTATTAACGCTCTGACGATCACTACCTGAGTCTGGATTCTGGGTCGCCCTTCCAACTCTGCTATGGCATTCCCGGTTCCCTCGCACTTACCCCGCAAGAAGGATGCTCGCGACGTTTCCACTCAGATATTGACCAAGATATCCGAGACCACCTTGAAAGACCTGAACTCTAGCGCGGCGTCTTCATGGGTGTCGGAACTGGAGGATACAATCTCGCTGACGAAGGTATGCTGCCTCGAAGTCACCTCCAGTAGGTGCGCACAAGCTCACTCAGGCGGGTAGACTCGCATACACGAGCGCATCTCTAACGACCTCCCTGACTTCGAGCGGCAACTTTCCACCTCCATCTCTGTCCAAGAACGCCTCCGCTCGCTGTCGCAGAATGTAGATGGTTTAAGTGAGAGTATATCGAATCCCGAGGTAAGCGGCCGCCTCTGGATGCCTGCGCGCGGCGCACCTACTGAGTGCGCGTAAAGTCAGGCTTGGTCCCAAACCTCCTGAACACCCTCACGAGTCATTCTAAGCTTGCGCAAGAAGCCGCGGACGCGCGGGCGAAACACGGCGCGCTTGCCCATCTGCTTCGGTGTAGGGATGAACTGAGGCGGTTAACACGGCTCGTCGAAGAGGGCGAGCTGCCTGAGGCGACTAGGGCAGGCGCGTCGCTCGACGAAACCATCGCACGTGCGCCGGCGGCACTGCAGAAGAGCGAGGTCATGTCGGACTTGAAGGTATGTTCCTGGTGAATCGTGAGTCCTTGGGATGACTGACACCCGTGAAGCGGAGATGTACAGCACTCCGGAATCGCACCGAAGAGCAGCTCGTACAGGCATACTCGCGGAGCATTGTTATTACCTCGTCTGAGGTCATCGTGCGACCCACAGTACGAGGTGAGCAGTGACAGACCCCGAGCCTCGCCTTCCACGAAGCTGACTTCTCGTCCAGCTCCCCAGGGGACGTCCACATTTCCACTGTCAGAAATCATCGCCGCATTGTCTCCTTCCGCACTCTCCACACACATATCGACCCTGCGGAGAGACATCATCGCGCACTGCGTTGACTACGTGCTGAAACAGCCCGTCACGATCTACGAAACCAACTCCACAGACATCTCGGGACCTCTCGAGCACAAGATCTCCCTGTACCCTGCTCCGCCAGGTGAAGAGGATATCACGTTCCGCCTGGAACGCCTCACAACCGTCGCGACATTCCTCACCGAGCACCTACTCCCTCATTTCCCAGAGCCAGAGCGCAAATCCTTGGCGCTCTCGGTCTGTACGCCAATACGAACGGCCATCCTCAACAACCTGCTTCTGCCCCAGCTGCCCTCATCATCAGCGCGGCTACCCGACTATCTTCAGCTGGCGGAACGAGCCGTACAGGCCGAAGACGATATCATCGTGCGGATGCTTGGGGACACAACGGGCGAACGGAGTGTACGGACGTGGGTCGATGGCGTCGGGATGCACTACGAGCGCAAGCGGCGCGCCGAGATCCTCGACAAGGCCCGCGTGATCGTCGTCAGCCCTTCAGATGACAGCAACTCGTTCCGCGTCGAGGTACCGCTTGTGTTGGACGAGGCGGTCCCTGCTCCGCTCGAGGACAAGGCGCCTCCAACTAATGGTGCGACAAATGGGCACGCAAAGAACGGGATTGCTGACATTGTGGTTGACACTGCGGAGGCGGAGGCGGCATGGGACTTCGAGGACGACACCCCGATACAAAGCGAGGGGTCTTCTGCAGACGGCTGGGGCTTCGACGACGACGTCCCGCCAGAACCAGAGCCAGAGCCGGAGCCTGAGGTTGAGGTTTCCCAGCCGCCAGAACCGGAACCTACTCCAACGGACGACACCCTGGTAGAAGAAGAGGACGATCCCTGGGGCTGGACAGACAACTCCTCTCCTGCTACCGGCAACGACGAGGTGCCCGAGGAGTCCGCCTGGGACGATCCTTGGAACGAGAAGCCCGCGGAACCGGAACCTGCGCCAAAACCTGTTGTACCGAGCCCGGTGGCTGCGCCGAAACCGGCGAAGGGGCTTCAGAAGTTCTCGAAGAGCGTACCGGCTTCCCCTGCATTCCCACCACCCAGGAGTCCATTCATCCAACAACCGCTAACTCCCCAACCCAACTCGTTCAAGAGCCCGCCGCCGCCGCCACCGCCACCCGCACCTGCACCCGCGAAGCCGGTACGGGTGACGGAATCATTCCTCGTGTCCGGCCGGACAAAGGAGCTCCTGCGGCTCGTGGAAGACGTCCTCCGCGAAGGGGCCGACCTTGTATCCTCCGGCATCCTGAAGTCTTACGCGTCTGGCTCGCCAGGAAGCGTCGTGATGCAAGCGGCACCCATGGCGCTCGAGCTGTTCCGCGCGCTGGTCCCCGTCGCAAACGCGACTGTGCTCCAACAGTCCGCGAAGGAACCTATGCGGTTCTCGAACGATTGCCGCTTTGTCGGGCAGGAGCTGCAGCGGATAGTGGGGGAGCTGAGCGGGCCGAAGGCGGCAGCGCGAGACAAGCTCGAGGAGGGGTTGGAGACGTTGCGATTGCTTGCTGATAGTTGGTTTGAGGACGCTATCGTGAGTGCTGCATGACTGTAACTGGGGGCCAGGACACTGATAGGCAAGATCACAGGCTCGGGAACAACGGCTGATTGAGGAGTTGCTGGATAGCGCAAGAGGGTTCATTGATACTACGCATCAAGACCGGTACGACGAGTGCGAGAGTGCAGTCAATGAAGTGCTTCAGCGGATCCGGCGGGTCGCTCCGCAATGGAAGGTGCGGTCAGACGCAGCTGCCTTAACAGCCCTTACTGAACTTGGTATCGGACAGGCGGTTCTGGCCAAAAGCAGATACTATGACGCTTTGGGTGCAATCGTGGAAACTGCTGTCTCGAGAATCCTCGGTGACGTGTTGACGCTGGAGGACATCACTGAGGTCGAGTCGCACCGGCTGAGCGAGCTGTGCCATATCCTGAACGCGTTGGAGGGGCTTTTCATGGAGGACCCTGAGCGACCCTCATTCGTCGTATCTTACGTCCCCTCGTGGCTCAAGTTCTCGTATCTCTCCGAGTTGCTGGTGTGTACAACTTCCCGTCCCTCACGCGTACGTGGCTGCCTCTGACACACATTGCCTATGCAGGAGGCCTCCATCGCCGACATATCATACCTGTTCGAGGAGGGTGCGCTGGTGGACTTTGAGATCGAGGAGCTTGTGAAGCTCGTGCGGGCCCTGTTTGCGGACACGCCGCTCCGCGCAAACACTATCAACAGGCTGCTGCAGGGACACCCCGAGCGCGGATCATAGCGTCTTTTCTTGGGCTGTTCTCATCACGTTGTGGATCTGCGTACTTTGTACTGTACCTACCTTTGCTTACCTTCTGGACGATATGATATCACGGATTGCTGTCGTATGTCCTGCAACTCGTCTGCGTTGTGTCGAACGGGAAAGAGGTATGGGCGTCTACGAACTGCAGCAGTCACGCGCTTGGCCTAGCTTGGCGCACGGACCACCTAAACAACGGCAAGCAGCCTCCTTGTCCCAACGCTCCTCGACCTGCAACCTATCTTCTCGTCTTCTGCTCTGCTGTGTTATACCCTTCTCTGCTGGTGCCGCTGGTGATATCTATGTGCTGCGATGGCCACTATTGAAGTAATTTCGGGGACAGCGATGGCCGCGAGCGCAACGCTTACTAGCGTTCTCTTACAGGCGTTCGACACGGCACTAACGAATGTATTGACGGCGAAGAAAGTTTCGCAGTCCAAAATGGGTGCCCTCATCGCTGTCGCGTTAGACTGCATGGCAGTGCGTGTTGATTTCTCCCTCAACGATTAGCAACGAGCGGTCCTAGAGACGTGCTCGGATCGTCGCCTATACTCACCCCTCACCAACAGAATGACGTTCAGATGGTAACTAGTTTGTACCGGGCGCGCAGAGGGCTGTCTACCTCCGCGAAGGGGACGCTCCTATACGCTGTGGACGCGCTGGTGCGACGCGCTCGCAGCATCGTCGTCAAGAACAAAGTCACCGGGAACCCCAACGCGGGACAAGGAAACTGTGCGACGTTCCTGTATCGCATCGAGGGAATCCTCGAGGGCCTGTTCCAGGACTTGGTCTCTTCTGGCAGCAACGAGCTCAAGGTTAGTACAACATGTGCCGTACTGACATACGGTGCCTCGTTCTTGCATACATGGCCGTCTACATGGACGAACATCACACGAAACATCCGGAGAAAGATCCTTGGACGTGCTTTATACGCACCACTGACCAAATCGCGCTAACACGTTCCCGTAATCACCGCTGTTCTGCGCGCTTCCCCATATGGATCGCGGCATTGACGTACGGCTACGTTTGTGGACTGACCAGAACGCGTCGAATCCAGCTCGCAGCCACCATCACATGATGGAACATGCTCTTCCCCTTCTGTCTCGTGGCGGCAGAGAAGCGACGTCCTAACGAATTTGCGTCAACCTGCAGGAAAAGGCCAAGAAGATCCTGGACATCTGGACGGCGCAGCATACGTTCTCGTCCACTGTTCTGTCGCCGCTGTACGCGATGCTGAAGGAGGCAGAGAAAGAGAAAGATAAAGGTGCATATGGCTTCTCCTGTTGGTTCGCTAAGTACATCTTCCCATGCAATCCCATTTTATTTGCGCCTGCCCGATCAAGAACGTGAGATACGAACTGAAATGTGGTTTTGTCCGTGTCAGAACCGACCACCAACACAGACACGACGAATGTGGCATCCTCCGAGCCCAGCGCACCCGCTCTTCCTCCCGCCAACCTGAATCCTGCCCCGCAGCCGCCCATCGTCCCACCTGTCGACGTCAGTGCCGTCCAGTCCACCCTCATGGCCTTGCTGAGCAAGGCCTCCAGTCTCGCCAATCCAACCGCGCCAGCTGTAGGGTGAGTGAGAGCTTGCTATCATGCGGCGGTCAGAAATGCTCAGTGCCTTCCAGCCAAATAGCGCCAAATACGTTCTCCGCCCCGCCGCCCGCCGCTCCGGCCCCGGTCTTGGATGCCAGTCAGCTCGCCCTCCTCCAGCAGCTGGCGCAAACGGCGCAGGGGAATGCAGTACCTGCGCAGCCCGTACCTGTACCCGCATCCGTAGTGCCAACATTGACTGCACCGAATGCCGTCGTGCCTGTAGTACCCCCTGTGCAAGGGCCCCCGCAGCCTCAGCCATTCCCGTATCGAGATGATCATTACGGTGCCCCTGCCAGCGCTCCCCAGAGAGAGTCAGAGCATGACCGGTTCGACGGCCCAGAGCGCGGCCGCCCCCGCGATGACTATAACGACCCCCGCCGCGGCTCGAGAGGCGGCCCTCGCGATCGGGGGCGCGGCGCGCGCGGACGGGGCAGGTGGGACGACCGCGACCGCTTCCGAGAGCAGAGTAGAGAGTTCTCGCGCGACCCCAGGCCGCGGCGGAGCCGCTCGCGCAGCCCGCCCGGCCGTTACGGGGGTCCTGGGCCCCGGGACGCCAGGCCGCACAGTCCCCCGCCCCATCCCGGTCGGCGGGGCGGGTACGGGCAGCACGGGCAGCGCCCGCCGCAGGGGTACGGGCCGGGCTCGTCTGCGGGCCCTGCAGGCTCGGGCACTGGCAGGGAGCCAGAGGCGGGCAAAGACGAGTTTGGACGCGATCTCAGGCCGGAGTCGCCCCGCGACTCGGACACAGCGTCTGTGCAGGCGCACCAGCCGCGCAGCGCATCGCCACTGCCGCCCGGGACAGGGTCGGTCACGACGTCTGACCGCGGCTCCGTCGCGTCCGAGAACGCCTACCCCGCAGCCGCGCGCGCGGCCGCCGCGGACGCCCCGCCGTACCAGCAGCAGACGTACCCCGACGCACTCCCCCACACGCAGTCCTATCCCGAAACACTTCCCCACCAGCAATCATATCCTGCCGGGCCGTCGGCGTCACCGTCGCTCTCCCCGTCAACGTCGACGGCGCCGCTCTCCCCGGTACAGCACCGTCCGGGGCAAGGAGCCGTTCTAGAGGGCTTCGATCGCGCGAGCTTCGATCCCGCTGACCCTGCCTCGTGGGAACGGCTCGGGAAGGCGTGGATGGCGGCGTACGGGACGATGCCCACTCAGGAGCAACTCATGCAGTTTGTCATGGGTGGGGCGGCGCCGTCTGTGCCTCAGCAAGCACCCAATTCATACGGAGCACCCCCACAGCAGCAGCAATACTATCAACGCCAACAGCAGTCACCACCACCACAGCAGCCGCCTAGCCAACAATATCCGCAACCATTCGAGGAGAGCGGGCAGCGACAGTGGGGCGGACCGGATCGCTCACAGCGGAACAACAGAGGCGGCTGGCGAGGCGGACCCAGGGACGGAGGCTCAGGAAGGGAGCAGCACTTCGGCGGCCCAGGGCGGGCACGTGGGCGGGGCCGTGGGGACTTCGGACGGGGAGGAGGAGGATTCGGGCGCGGGGACGCCGGGCGGAGGGGCTTTGACCGCGAGGACCGCGGGCGCGCGCAATACGGGCGCGGCAATGGCCGAGGCGCGTATAGCGCGGGCGGCGGCGCGGGCTTCCACGAGCAGGAGACGGACGCGGTTGTGCTGAGCGGCGGCGGAGGGGGCGGGGACGAGTATGCGTGGCGGGAGCAGCCGCAGGCGCATGCGGGCCCGCCGCCGATGTGTGGGCAGCAGCAGCAGCAGGGATACCAGGCTCAGCCGCCCCCACCGGCGCAGCCGCGGTTCCGGCCTCCGCAGGAATACGTCCCGCCATCCCAACCCCCGCAGGCGTACAATCCGTCGGCTCAGCAGAGCCAGGAAGCCGAAGGAGGGGGGAGCGGCGGGGGTTCGGGAGGCCGGATGCAGAAGGTCGGGGACAAGTGGGTCTTCGTGCGCGGCGCCGCCTGAGCGCACGGCTTGCCTGCGCGCATACGTACATACCTAGCCGGGTTGCTTCCCCCACGTCGATATCGAGAACATCTTCCTTTTCGCACTGTACACATACAGACGCCTCGTAGCATTAGCCCCATGTCGGTCCGGACCGTTGTTATACACCCTGCTCTGCCCGTTCGTTCGTGAGCCCCGCGAGCTCGTACCCGTACGCGTCGACGCGGGACGTCGCGGTGGGCCTGCCCGCTAGGGCGAGTTCGGAGTCGTACACCCGCCGTGCGGCGTGCGACTCGGGCGCGAAGGGGCTCGGGAAGTAGATGTGGTAGCAGATCGCGGCGCAGGTCGCCCCGAGGAGGCTACCCACGATTACGTCTTCCTTGTGGTGCCTCTGCGAGCATAATCGTGTGTCAATCAAGCAAACAATACGACTTCGAAGAGCTCGACACTCACGTAGTCCTCCACGCGAGATATCGCCACCCACGTCGCGAATATAAGCGGCGCGAGCGAGAGCAGGACGCGCGCGATCTTGCTGCGGAGGAAACCGCTGGGCACTGGCTCCGTCAGCCGCCATGCCCCGGTCGCACCTGCGATCCAAAGGGAGAAGAACGTCATGCCCGCAAAGGCGATGGACGAGTGTCCCGACGGGAACGACCGGCGTCCGTCGAGGATGGAATCGAGCTTCCTGTCGGGATGCGGACCGATTAAGGGCGGGCGCAGAGATGATCCTGTAATAGCGGACGAACCCTGTGCATGCTTTGAGCTCCTTATCCCATTTGCAGCGGTCGAGAAAGTCGGGCCGGAGACGTCCTGCGGGTGACGGCCGTGAGCTGGAGCGCCGGGTACTCGAGAAGCATGCGCGCAGAGCGCCGGATGGTACTTACCCACCCTGTTCTTGAGAAACTCGGTCGTTATATATGTGAGTCCACTGTCATAGCAGGGTAGTAAGTACCACCGGATTCAGGTGTAAAACGGTATGGAACACACCCCGTGGTATAGAGCCCGAGCACGCTGTGGTGGACATCGATAGTGGAACGCCGGATGATTCCAACAGCGACCGTGATAGCAAGCGGGAGGATGAACGCCAGTAACCAGTTCAGTCCGCCTCCAATTCTATTAGGGGAAAAAATGTCAGACAAAGGAAAAGCAGCGGGTGGAATATATGCGCACTGGTTGTGACGATGTTTGTGGTCGATGAGCGGATCCTTCGTGCTGAAGTCGCGCTCGTAAGGGGGTATTGCTTTGACGAAGTGAGCGGCAAGCCACAAGAGGCCTGCGCATGCCCTGTACGTACGTAAGTTAGAGTGAGAGTTAGAGAGCTTTCCACCAGTTGCCGCCAGCTGTAGACGTGGTGTACATTGAGATGCGGGACGTACCAATCTACGACATATCCAGGGTCCCAGAAGCTGGCCAATCCCCTAAGACCCGATCTTGCGCGAGCAGAGTAGGACATCTTGCGTTGTAAGACGGTTTGTTGCAGCCCCTGCTGCTCTCAAGCGACTATCCGACGCTATTCTCGGGTGCTCCTTGCCAAACTGCAGAAAGTTCGAGAGGTCATTTTGTGTGAGCAGTGCCATATCCAAGAGTGTTCTTAGTCCTCTCCAGCGAAGCTCACTCACAGTAGGTACACAATTATCTACACTTCAAACCAAGCAAAAAGTGTTGCCTCACGGCAGAAACAAGAGCATGGAAGCTCAGTGGGTGGTAGGAACGTGAAAGACGCGCGGGGTGTGAGTGTACATATGTATTCTCGGGCCACGTGGCCGTTCAGGCACCCTTGACAAGGTACCCTCTTGCCCATTCTAAGCACAATTCCTTTCGTCCGCGTATCCAAAGGTAAGAGAAAACCTTCAGAAATCGACGCCGTCATAGAAAGCTGCTACAGTGACTGGTTTCCGCTGCCAGGTCTGGCCGGTTTGGGTGGGTCGGCGTTGGTGACGCCACTGAGTCATTGGTCTACGCGAGGGTCACAGCTTAGTCACTGCGTTACGGATCGTGAACGTGACAAAGGGCAATGCGCGTCGCGTGTTCTGCCACGCGCGACGTTTCTCTCTTCCTCCCCTCTCCTCCTCTCCCCCACACCCCGCTGTCCCCACCATGCCCCCAGCCTCCAAGGCCTCCCGCGCGAAAGGCCAGAAGGCCATTACCTCTTTCTTTGCTAAACCAAAGAAGTCAGGGGAATCCAGCAAAGCTAACCAGTCCGACCCCGACGATGACAAACCCGACGACGACACCGCAGACGAACCCAACGACGACGACGCGCAGGATGGCGAGGACGAGGGTGAGGGCGAAGCAACAAAGGGCGCGAACGTGGAGAACTCGGACCTGCCTCCCATATTCCAGATCCCTGCCATATTCTCCGACCTCGTATCGCGTATCCCCCAGATCAAAGACGTGGCCGAGCAGCTGAGGGGGCGCAAGATGCGTGTCGCAACGATGTGTTCGGGGACGGAGTCTCCGCTGCTTGCCTTGAACCTCATACAACGATCAATCATGGAGCATTATGGCGTGCCGTTAGAATACGAGCATGTCTTCTCCTGTGAGATCGAGCCGTTCAAGCAAGCGTACATCGAGCGGAATTTCCAGCCTCCTCTGCTCTTCCGTGACGTCTGTGAACTTGGAGAGGATGAAGCGTGAGTGAGAATGCACCTGTCGAGTGTCCACGAGGTTGATGTATATACCAGTACCACGGCCTACGGAGCGCTCGCGCCCGTGCCAGGAGACGTCGACCTGCTTATAGCGGGAACCTCCTGCGTCGACTATTCGAACCTCAACAACGAGAAGCAGGACATCGACGCCAATGGCGAATCCGGTAGGACTTTCCGCGGCATGATGTCGTGGGTTCAGAACCACCGCCCGCCTCTGGTCATCCTCGAGAACGTGTGCGGTGCGCCTTGGGATCGCGTCGCGAAGTACTTCGCCCAGAATGGCTACAGCGCGGAACACCTACGAGTCGATACCAAGACCTTCTACATCCCCCACACGCGTACTCGCGTGTACCTTCTCGCGGTCGACCAAAAGCGCTCCAATCTCCCTGAGGCCTGGAAGAACATGATCCAAAAGCTTCGGCGCCCGGCGTCGTCTACTCTAGACGCCTTCCTGCTCCCCACGGATGACCCTCGTATTCACCAAGCGAGGCAGAAGCTGGCGTCCGAGGCCCACACCGTCGGCCACACGCGTGGTCGAACGGACTGGGGTCGCTGCGAGAGTCGTCACCAACGCGCGCGTCTCGAGGAGCAGCTGGGAACCAAGCGTCCGCTTACCAGTTGGGAAGAAGGTAAGTTTCGCTCATCTTGCACTTGTCAGAGTACCGACCGAATTGTAGGTGGATTCTGCAAACTGCCTGATTTCGCGTGGAACGACTGGGGCATTGGGCAAGTCGAACGCGTCTGGGACTTGATGGACATCAGTCTCCTCCGCTCTGCCAAGAAGGGCGTCGACCCGTCGTTCAAGACGTGAGTATTCCGCTGTTCCTTCACGCCCGCAACGAGTTGCTCATTCTTCTATGCAGGCAAGTCTGGAACCTTTCGCAGAATGTCGACCGTTCTACGGGAGCCAGCAAGCCGGGCATTTGCCCGTGCCTCACTCCATCCATGATTCCGTACATCACAAACCGTGGAGGGCCTATGGTCGGTCTCGAGGCGCTGTCCATGCAGGGTCTCCCTGTAGACGAGCTTCTCCTGACGCGCGAGACGGAGGACCAGCTGGCCGACTTGGCTGGCAATGCCATGTCGACGACTGTGGTTGGCGCGTGCATGCTCGCCGCGCTCGTCATTGGCAGGAAGCTTCTGAAGGACGGCTCGGACGAGACAACGTACGAGCAGCGCCACGACGGCATGACAGTGGACGAGCCGAAGGCCAAGGCTGAGGAAGACATGGAGGTCGACCAGCCTGTCGAGGACGTCGATGCTCACATCACAGGCGAGGACCAGCTGTCGCAGCAGCCCCTCGACCTAGCGGCGTCCGCATCGCAGCTAACGCTCCAGGGGATCCTGGAGCAGGCAGAGCGCAGTGCGCGTCTGTGCAGCTGCGAGGGCCGGAAGGACATGACGGACCGCACTCTCAACCGCTGCCTCGACTGCGATTCAACATCGTGCGTCAAATGCGGCGGTCGTCCGGAGCACAACTTCCAGCCGATCGACCTCAAGGCGCACCCGCGCCTGTCGCCCTCCACATTCGAGAAGGACCTGAAGGCCGTCCTGCCGATGTCGCTCACGATATCCAACGTTTCTCAGGCGCTCCTCGATACGCTCGCCGAGGCGAACGAGATCGACGCCTCCAGCGGCCGCTGGACGGGCTGGCGTGCCGCGGTCCTGCGCGCGGCCGAGAAGGAGCTGCGCTTCGTCGAGCCCAAGCGGCAGGAGATCTGGTCGGTCGTGTACCAGTCGCACACCGCTAAGCTTGACCTCTCCCTGCACCCGAAGCAGCCCGAGTGGCGGCTCTTCGCGTTCCCCGAGGAGCGCGAGCCCGCGAACGCCGAGATCCGCAAGGTGCTCGAGCTGCCCGTCGGCCGCTTCGTCTGCAGCGACGGGCTCTTCGCCGGGCGCTGGGAGTTCGCGCTCCCCGCGGTCGCGAAGGTCGACGTCACGATCGAGGGCAGCGCGGAGCTCGTGCCTGCGTGGGAGCAGAAGCTCGGGCTGCAGGGCGAGGAGTTCCGGAACAAGATGGTGCACGCGGCGCTGGAGGTGCGCGTGCCCGAGGCGCAGCGCGCGCTGTTCGACCGCGACGTGTCGGGCACGTACACGCTCATCGACAAGTGCGGGACCGCGAACTCGGCGCTGCACAAGCGCGCGCAGACGGAGGCGGACGAGGGGCTGCCGCCGATGTTCCTGCTCCTTGACCCGACCCGATGCGGGGAGCCGGCGGGAGACTCGTTCGTGTTCTCGACGAGCACAAGACGGTATGAGTATGGCGAGAGCCGCCCGATCACGGCGGTGCTCGACTCGAAGTGGAGGCAGTCAGACGTGGAGGGCGCGCAGACCATCAAGTGCGTCCTCCCGTGTCGGTGGGTGGAGGCAGAAGACGTGAAGCTTACTGTGAGCAAGTTCCTCTGTGTTGTATAGAAACACGGTACTGACAGGTCCTTCCTAGCCTGCCGCTGGACACGATGCTGTCTTCTCGACCCCTGCCGAGGGCGTTTCCATCGATGTATCGCAGGACGCCTGCCAGAGTGCGACGGCGCTCCTCGTATGCCGCGTGCCCCTCGGCGAACATGCCGGCCCAGAATGGCCCCGCGGCGTATGGACAGAGGTGGACAAGGTGCACGAGCGGTCGACCTTCAAGTCCCTCGCGTGGCTCATCGAGCGCATCCGGAACATCGACGGGCAGTTCAGCGAGTGGCAAACCGCAGACGGCGTGGACAACCAGCACACACAATGCAACCGCTGCGCGCCCGTGTCGCCCGCCATCCGCTGGGCGAAGGTCAAGAAGCGGATCGCCGCGTTCGAGGACACGATCCAGGCTGGGGAGTACGAGCGCAGCCTAAAGCGGCGCCCCGCGCCGTTCGTCACGCAGCTGAAGCTCGACGACGACGGCCTGGGGATCGTGCGCATCGGCGTGAACATGACGTCGCTCATGCACCGCGCGCTCTCGCGGCTCCCCACCGCGGGCCGCACCGCCGCCGCGACGCTCTCGTGGCGGCTGAACACGGACTTCACGCCCGCGGTGAAGCTCGCGCTCGGCAAGTTCAAGCTGTCGAGCAACAAGCGCGACCCCGCGCACGCGCAGCCGCCGAGCTTCAAGATCCCGCTGCGCCCGGAGCAGCTGCGCTCGCTGACGTGGATGCTCGAGCAGGAGAGGAAGGACGCGCCGGCGTTCGTCGAGGAGGAGATCTCGGAGGCGATCCTCGAGCCGCTCGGGTGGCGCGCAGAGGGCCGCGCGCAGCGCGAGCACCGCGTGCGCGGCGGCGTGCTCGCGGACGAGGTCGGGTACGGGAAGACGGCGATCTCGCTCGGGCTGATCGACTGCGCGGCGGAGGACGTGAAGAAGGAGTTCGCGAAGGTCAAGGGCATGAAGGGCCACATCGCGACGAAGGCGACGGTGATCGTCGTGCCGCCGCACCTGACGCGCCAATGGGAGTCCGAGGTACGCAAGTTCACGAAGAGCCGGTTCGAGGTCGTCGTGCTGCACACGGCGTCGAACCTGAACGCGCTCAAGGTCGAGGACGTGGTCGACGCGGACATCGTCGTCGTCGCGTCGAACCTGTTCAAGAGCCAGGTGTACCAGGACAACCTCGAGGCGTTCGCGGGCGCGGGCGAGCTGCCCATCCAGGACGGCCGCTTCTTCGACGCGCGGCTGGACATCACGCTCAAGGGCCTCCAGGAGCAGGTCGAGCGCCTGCGCGAGGAGGGAGCTGAGGAGGTCATGGAGCAGATCAAGGAGGGCCGGAAGATCGGTGAGTGTTTCGTCACATACTCCTCCGCCACCGGAGTCGGGTTGCTCAAGGCGATGGCAGACGAGGCGGCGCAACTGCTGGTTCCCACCAAGCGTCTCAAGGGCAAGTCCTACCGCGACGCGGCGGAGACGACGGAGAAGTCTGGGAAGGTCAAGGCGGAGCCGAAGGAGGCGAGTCTCTCGGCCAAGAAGAAGTCGACCGTGAGCCCGCGGACGGGGTTGAAGGTGGAAGTCGTCATCCCGAGCCTGCCACGGAGCCGTGGCTCGCCCTCCGCCTCGAGCGCGCCTGCGACCGACGAAGACGAGGATATCCGGTCGGTTCGCCGTGCGGTCAAGCGCAAGGCGATCGTCATTTCGGACGACGACGAAGAGGACGAGGTCCCGACGAAGAAGGGCAAGGCGCCGGCGAAGAAGAGACCTGTCAAGCGCTCCAAGGCGTCCGAGTCGTCCGACTACGAGGACTCTCCTGCAGAGGAGGATGAAGACGACGAGGATGAGGACGAGGACTTCGCCGAGAGCTCGGACGACGAGAAGCCCGTGAAGTCAAAGGCGAAGGGCAAGGCGAAGGCGGCACCGAAGAAGGCTGGAAAGGCTCGCTCGGCGCCCACTACGTCCGAATCGGAGGACGGTATGGACGTCGATGACGAGGAGGACGTCAAGCCCGCCGGCAAGGGCAAGAAACCCGCAAAGAAGCCCAAGGTCGAGAAGCCGGTGAAGCCCAAGAAGCGGCGCGAGGACTCGGATCCGTGGAAGCTCAAGTCGTCCGCCGTCAAGCGCGACTGGCGCAAGATGCAGGCCCCGCCGCTGGAGATGTTCCACTTCGCCCGCAAGATCGTCGACGAGTACACGTACCTGGACGGGAAGGTGCTCTCTATGGTCACACGGTTGAAGGCGGACCGCCTCTGGGTGCTCTCCGGCACCCCGCCCATCCACGACTTCGGCGCGCTCAAGACGATCTCCGCGTTCCTCAACATCCACCTCGGTATCGACGATGACAACGAGGGCCAGTCGCTGCAGGTCAAGAAGAGGAAGAGGGAGCAGACCGGTACGTTTCTTGTTTCACTTGCATACGCCGTCGCTGATGGTCCGTGTAGCGGTCGAAAAGTTCCACTCGTTCCGTGAGGTGCATAGTCTGGAGTGGCATGCTAACCGCCACGAGCTTGGTCAGAGGTTCCTCGATCAGTTTGTTCGACAGGTAAGGTCCTTCATGCGTGTCCCATAATCATCCTACTGACTTGTCATAGAACATCGCCGAGATCGACGAGATTTCGTGTGGCCAGGAGATTCAGCGGGTGAAGCTTCCTGCCTCAGAACGCGCCATCTATCTCGAGCTTGAGCACCATCTGCGCGCCATCGACATGACTGTCAAGCGCGGTAAGAAGAGCGAGAGCGACCGCGAGAAGCGGCTTGCACAAGCTCTGGGTGATAGCGGGTAAGTCGCTGCTCCGACCACTGATCATCTCTCTGACGGCTTGCTGGTAGTACTGCTGAGGAAGCCCTGCTCAAGCGATGCTCGCACTTCGAGCTGGAGACCGCCGACAAGGAGAACGCCATCAAGGCGTGCGAGGTCATCGTGAAGGAACGCACCAAGCAGCTTCAAGACTGCAAGGCGGAGCTCCTGAAGAAGCTGAATGACGCGGTAAAGATGGAGAAGAAGATCGGCAAGGTCCCAGACGAGTCGCTCTTCCGCGAGTACGTGCGCGTCACCCGGACGGAAGGTGTGGGCGACAAGGAGGCCACGGAGGCGGTGCAGGCTCTCTTGGACGAGGCCAACATCGCTGGGCCGTTGAAGCCCTTGACGAACAAGCTGAGCGGCAAGGGCGGCGGAAAGAAGGACGACTCGGACATCCCGAAGGCGACCAAGGACCTCATCTGGGACCACCGCGAGCAGACGCACGAAATCCGTCGTATCACCAAGGAGCTCGTTGGACGCGTTCGGTCACTCCGGTACTTCACGGTTGTCCGTGACCTGCAGCGGCAAGCCGACTCGCCTCCGGTCGTGCACTGTCCCAGCTGCGACCGGAAGGACGTCCCTCTCGACGAGATCGCCGTTCTCTCTTCTTGCGGGCACATGGGCTGCCACACCTGCGTCGTCGCTTGCGCGGACAGAGAGGAATGCGTCTACGCCGCGTCGGGAGCATGTCGTGCCGCCGCGCGAGCTCTCAACATCGTCAAGGCTGATACCCTCGGTGTTGACGATGAGGCACGGGACGGACGTGGCAAGCACTACGGCCTGAAGCTGGAGAAGATTATGGAACTGATTAAGTAAGTCTCTCGTGCCCTACTCATGCCGAACGCTCACTCATCGCATCCCAGGAAAACGATCCCCAAGGACGAGCGCGTCCTGATCTTCGTCCAGTTCCCCGACCTCACCGCCAAGGTCGCCGAGGCTCTCACCTCGTACAAAGTGCCCTTCCTCGAGATCAAGGGCTCCGCGTCGCAGAAGAGCAAGAACTTGGAGAAGTTCCAGAACGACAGCGAAGAGCGCGTCCTCCTGCTGAACGTGATGGACGAGAGCGCGAGCGGCGCGAACCTCACGTCCGCGAACCACGCCATCTTCATCTCGCCGCTCCTCGCGCCGACGCAGGAGATCTACGACGCGTGTGAGACGCAGGCGATCGGCCGTCTGCGGCGCTACGGCCAGCTCAAGCACGTCAACATCTGGCGCTTCCTCAGCCTGGACACGATCGACGTCGAGATATTCGAGCAGCGCACGGGGCAGAAGGTGTAATGTGTTAGAAAGGTGTGACGATCTAGGGGACGGTGCTTCGGTTTCCTGCTTGTGAATTGTGATCTTCTATGTCATCAATCTGTGCTATATCGTATGCTGTCCATATAAGTTATGTGTACACCTTGGGTTAATGTACCATCTGCGACGTTTGTTCGGATACATGCGCCGAAGCAACTTTGACATCCATACGCCGACAACGATAGCTGCGAAAATGAGGACAAGCTTGCCGCCGAGTTGTGGGGCTTCATGCCGTCGCCGACTCGCTGTAATACGCGCACACAGGAAAGTATGAATGCGCAAGCGTTCGTTTGAATGAGTGTATCAAAAAGAGATGTTGTACAACGTAGCAAAATGACCACCGCAGGGGTCGAACCTGCAATCTCCTGATTCGTAGTCAGACGCGATGCCATTTCGCCAGGCGGCCATGGAGGGAACATTCACCACAACATTATGACCCGTTTTTGCTGACAGACCCCACTTGTCAAAGTCCCCAGACCTCCGGGGTCATTCGATGGGCAACCTACGCATACAGATGCAACTCACAACACAACCCTGCCAACCCGCCGACACTGATGCATCATGCACCATGGTCCGCGGCCGTCCCACACCTCTGCTCGAGCTCCTCTTCCTCCTTCTGCAGCCGCCGCATAGTCGCAGCAAGAACCTTCCTCCTCCGTTCTTCTGGCGAGTCGCTCGCACTGCTTGTAGCGGCCCCGCTGCCGCCGAGGACGTATTCCTGCGCCTCCGCCTCGAGCGCGGAGTGCGCGGGCTCGAAGCCGTCGCCCGCGAGGTGGTGCGTGCCCGCCGCCTGGGCGCGCTCGAACTCCGCGACTTCCTTGTTCAGCGTCGAGTTGAGCTCCTTGAACTGATAGCCGAGAGGAAAATGCATCAGCGTACAGCACATCGCGCACGAGCACCAGAGCGAAGAGACGCTACTCACGTTGTTGTCGTGGTCGCCCCACACATTATGCGTGAGCTCGTGGCAGAGCACGCGCCGCACCTCCTTGTACGTGCGGAAGCCGTCGTACCGGTCTGTGCGCAGGCGCAGCTTGATCGCCTGCCCTGCGTTCACGTTCAGCCCGAGGAGGTGCGGCTGCTCGTGCGGCGCGAGCTCGGTGAGGAGCCCGACCGCGAACTGGTGCTTGCGCATGACGTGCCGGATCGCGGGGTCGTTGGCCAGGCGGGAGAGGAGGTCGCGCGCGGACGCGGGGTTGGGGAGATGCGGGAGCGGCTCGATGCGGTGGAAGGTGTACTTGGCGTCGGAGGACGGGGAGGCGCTGCCTGTAGACCGGACCTGTGCGCGTTCATGCAAATGTGGGTGAGTTGACGAGGGCGTGCAGAAGTAGGTGATAGCGTACCTTGGCGTGGGCCTTCTGTGCTCGTTCTCGGAGTATGCGCTCCTTTCGTTGGTGCTCACTCTCGGCGGCTTGTAGACCGCCCAGCTCATCCGCGGTGGGCCCGATCAGCTGGACCTTCACACCGTTCTTTATCCCAGCATCGAGGATGGTTGCCTCCGGATATACAGACTTCTTGCCCTTGTAGAGCAGCTTCTGGTTGGCGGGCGGGACGGACGTAAGCTCTTCGAGCCGGGCTTGGAGGTATGCGAGTGTGGCGTCTGGGAGGAGCGAGAGCGGGTGCGTGGTGCCGCGGTGCGATACGGTGATTGTAATTTCGTGGTCTGTGCTAGCCATGTATACAGGTTCGGTGTGCAGTATCCGTAGTCGGTGGAGGTCGACAAGAGACGTGTTCCGGTCTGTGCGGGCATGGCTGAGTGAGGGAGAAGACGCTAGATGATGAATAAGCGCCTGCGCGCTCGGGCTGAGCGCATGTGTAACGCGGATGACGTCTTCGCTGCCGGTCCGAAGCGTGCGGCTTTCGCCCAAGTTAGCCACAGCGCGAGGTTACGTGGCCATAATGCATCTCACGAGTCCAGTGTTGCGCAGAGAATACAGAGAAAAATGCACGAGCATGCCAATGATATGCAGACAGCACTGAAATGATTGCAGCCTTCAAAATCAGGGTCGGGAGCCAAGAGCGCCCAGTGCGAACCTGAGGAGTTGCTATATCCGGACACGCACCTCGGCCACGTGGCCAGGATAGTCCGGAAATTCACCTGCAAGCTTGTGCCTGTCCTCGCGTGACGCTCTCTCCCGGCCGACGCTCTGCTCTCTTCTTGCTCCCTCCTCCACCTTCCACGTACCCCGCACTCCCCCCGCGCCCTCCCACTACTCTGCGTTGTCTTTCTAGTGCCCTTCCTCGCACGGATGACATCGATATTCCCCCACCGCCGGCGACAAGTCAGGCCTGTACCACCAATCGACGAAGTAAACGAACCAAGTGCGTTGGCCAAGTCTTTTCCCGATGCCGGCCATTGACGCAGTCTTGGTGTAGACCCCTGGAGTGTCGGGAGTCATAGTCATGCCTCGCCAGATGCAGCGTCGTCCAGTACGCGGACCACCGCCGTCAAAATCATGCGTACGATGCGTCGAATCTCGTACAACTCACCAAAGAGGCAGGAGCGGGGACATCCAGTGCGTGCTGTGGAGCTCCGCACGCGACATTCATACTGATACGTCCTACTTCTCGCAGGAAGGAGGGATGTACACCACCCCAGCAGAGAGCTGCCCGCCGACTCCCTCCCCATACAACTTCCACGATAGGCCCGATACTCGGCCGACGATAGAGCAGATCGCCATGGGCCTCCACATCTCCCGCACACCCCATGCCCTCCCCCACCGCTCTGCACATGCACCCCACTCGCCCAGCGGGCGCGCTGGAGACTCGCCCCGCGCTGCATCACACAGCCACCTCCTCACGCGCCCGAACGCGCACACGCGACGCGCCTCCATGTCAGCCGTCGTCCTTCCCCCGCCGCCCGCGCGCTCCTCGCTGAAGAAGACGGGCACGGCAAGCACGACGGAGGGTTCCCTGCTCGCGACGTCTGCGTCGGACGCGTCCATCTCGACGATGACGACATTGACGTCGAACGCGCCTTCGACGCCGCGCTCGGCACGGAGCCTCCCTGCTACTTCCTTCCCGGGAAAGCTTAGGATGGAAATGCTGCGGCTGCTGCCGACGAGGAAGGGTGCTCTTGCCGCGAGCGTGCGCTCCGAGAGCTCGTCGGTGATGACGCCGGGCTCTGACAACGACTCGGTCACCAGCGAGCTGGCGCCGCGCAAGATGGTGCGGTTCTCGACGGGGCCAGGGCCACACGAAGTGCCACCCGGGTCGGGGTAATGTCACACAGTGCCCCTTTTTCTCTTACTCTGGTTTTATCTCTTTCTTGGATACAGGCTTGATTCAACTCGCTCCGCCCCACTTCCACGGTCCCGGTCCACATAGTATTTTCCTACCCCGTCTGCGAACGGTGTACCTGCGGCTATCTATCGACATATTTACTAGCACTAGCAATCTCGGGTTGTACGCATCTATCCGCACACAGTATATCATCATCATTCTCCTCTCATCCGCACCACACGCCATTCTGTAGCTAGACTTGTTCACCTGTGCACCCACTATCAACTTTATAGCAAGAGTATGCTACACTTCCTTCGGGGTCGATCGTCGTGTGAGCATAGCCGTAGGAATATATACCCAAAGAAGTCCTGCAGCAGCTTAATCCTGCGTATGCATGGAAGCAGTAGACGTTTTGCGTAGTACTTTGTCCGACTCGGAGCCGCAGCAGAGCACAGCTGCGGCTATGTCATGGGCGCGGGCGGGCGCTTTGCCGCGCTGCCGGCCGGAATTTGGCCTCGAGTGCGATCGGCCTGTGCTTTCTTTCTCTCGTCCTCCGCCGTCCGTCCTGCTTGCTTCGCACCTTCACGACTCACGACCGCCTCTGATACGCTACAGCCGCATCAACGACCACACGAAACGTAGCTTCGAACGGCCGCAACTACCACCGCACTTCGCACTTACTAGAGTAATCGCACGATGGCGCCGGTTGAGACCGAGTATTACGACCTGGTACGCCGCTCGCGCCGCTAGGGTGCCTCGCGCAGCGGGTGGCTCATTTGGAAGCCTGCTTTCTTTGCGTGCCGTAGCTCGGGGTGCCGACGGACGTGAACGACACGGACCTGAAGAAGGCGTACCGGAAGCAGGCGATCAAGGTGTGTGCGCACCTGTGCGAAGTCTCGTGTCGCTTGCTGAAGTCTGTGTTCGTGCTGTTCTCTTTCTCGACATTCCAATGGCTAGTACCACCCCGACAAGAACCCCTCGCCCGATGCCGAGGAGAAGTTCAAGGAGATCAGGTAGGTCTCGCTGCGCCCTTTGCATTTTGCGGAGGCTGGCGGTAACCCGCGTGCCACACAGCAAAGCATACCAGATTCTGTCCGATCCGGTGAGTCCTCCTGTTATACCGACCATATACGTCTAGCTCAAGCGATTGCACAGAACCTGCGCGCGGTGTATGACAAGAACGGCGCCAAGATGGTACGTGCCCGCTCGTCCCGTGCGCGTGCGTGCACCCGTTGACTTGTGGGAGCGTAGGTGGACAAGGAGGGCGGCGTCGGCATGGAGGACGCTGCGGGCTTCTTCGCGAACGTGTTCGGAGGAGAGCGGTTCAAGGACTATGTGAGTCTCCTCTTCGCCCGTTCCTCGCACGGATATTCACACCCGACGTGAAGATCGGCGAGATTTCGCTCATGAAGGAGATGACCTCGGTCGCGACGACCATGATGACCGACGAGGAGAAGGCGGAGGTCGAGCGCGAGATGAACGGCGGTGCCTCCCCGGCGTCGCCAGCCGCGGCACCCGTCTCGCCCTCCCCTTTCGCTCCGCAGCCCGAGCCCGCAAGCGCTGCTGCTCCCACCCCTGTGCCGCCAGAGTCCAGCACGTCTCTAGTCGCTACGCCCGTGCGCTCGCCCTCCCCATCGCGTGCTGCATCGCCTGCCCCTGCCACCGCCGCTGGTACCACGCCCGCTGCGGAGTCCCCGCTCTCGGCGGCCGCGAAGAGCCCGGCGTCTTCGTCGTCGTCCAACCTGAAGGACAAGGAGCTGCACAAGGCGGAGAAGGAAAAGGAGGCGCAGGGCAAGAAGCGCTCGAAGATCACGCCGGAGCAGCGCAAGAAGCTGCAGGAGCTCGAGGAGGAGCGGCGCAAGAACATGGAGGAGCGCATCGAGACGCTCGCGAAGAAGCTCGTCGACCGCCTGCGGCCGTTCGTCGAGGCGAAGCACCCCGGGCACAAGGACGACCCGGAGACGATCGCGTTCGAGCAGCGGATCCGCACGGAGGCGGACGACTTGAAGCTGGAGAGCTTTGGCGTGGAGCTGCTGCATACGATCGGGAACATCTACATGATGAAGGCGTCGTCGTACCTGAAGTCGAAGAAGTTCTTGGGCATGTGAGTAGCAACTATATGTGCATCGTTCGCCTAGGCTGACGGTCTCGCAGTCCTGGATTCTTCTCACGGCTGAAGGAGAAGGGTGCTATGGCGAAGGACGCCTGGGGTGTGATTGGAAGCGCGTATGTCCATCTATCTGAGGCTATCATACTCCCCATGCTTACTCCTACCTCTCAGCATTGGTGTACAACAGACAATAGCGGTCAGTACTACTCTCATTCACCTTTCTTTAGTATTGACTGAGGTTGGTCTCAGGAAATGGAAAAGCTCCAGGCCAAGGGTGAGCTCGCGGAAGAAGAGCTCCGCGCATTGGAGGAGGATGTCACGGGCAAAGTGAGCGCCATCCTACGACCCTTGCTCGTGGTAGACTGACTTTGCACAGATCATGCTAGCCTCATGGCGAGGGACACGCTTTGAGGTGTCCCAAGTTCTCCGAGAGGTATGTTCGAAGATGCGACCGATATACAGCGCATGCTGACTCCTGGACAGGTCGTCGACCGTGTTCTCAAGGAGCCTGGCATCCCCGATCAGGTGCTTTACAACCGGGCAAAGGTGCGCTACAGTCGACGTGCCCTCCGTATAGTATAGCATTCAACCCAATTCTGCTACAGGGTCTCCTCTTGATCGGTGCCATCTTCAAGCAAACCGTGCCCGACGAGACCGATGTGGAGCGGCGCGAGCTCGAGAGGTGCGTCTCTTTTCAGCCCATTCTATTGCAGACGGGTTGCTAATGCTCTCGCCGTGCGCTAGGATGGTCGCGGAGGCTGCGTCCGGAAAGTCGAAACATCACCAGGTCCGCGCGGAGAAGCGTGCGAAGAAGCACGAGTCGACCGTGCCCCCCGCAAGTGCCGCCGCCTCCCCCAGCGCGGAAAAGCCCGCGGCAGAAGCGGCGAAGGCGGAAGAAAAGGAGAAGGAGAAGACGCCGCCTGCGTCCACCGCATGAGCTAGCAGCCCAAGCTCACTGTCACGCAACGCATCTGTTTGCGGTACCGTACATACGTTGGTTTAATCTTCCCGTCTCTCTGAACACTCCTTCCTTCACTTTCCTCCTATCCCGCTTCTCCCGCGCATCCTACATGCATTGGCACGTTCGTGACGACATCTGACGCTCGCTCTTGGTTCCTTCCGGCTTCTCCCATCCATGTCCCCGTCTCTCCGCTGCTGTCTGTCCCGCCCCCCTGGTCTAATAGTACTAGACTACTCGGTAGTACTCGCTAGTATACATGTGGTTCTCGTCTCGTCCTTCCCAGTCAGCCATCCGATCCGACCTCGTCCATGTGCTGTCACTGCGCTCCGAGCCTCCGTGCAACGCTGCGCACGCGCTCTCGTGCGGTCATCCTCGCGACCTGATCATAGCCGAACTCTCCCGCGGCGATACAGCAGGGCGGGATGCCGGCCGTTCCCCGAGATGTTGCGATGTCGAGGACACGCACTTGGAGTTTGATGCTGCACTGGCAGCGGGGACGGGTAGCCGTCACCGTGGCCGGGAGGGTCGCCCCATCCGCCGTACGTACGCATCCGGACGCTCACATATTCACACAAGCACAAACACACGTCCATCGTAGAACGCCGGGTCACCATCAATGCGCCACGGCCTGCACTGATTTTATCGTTATTTCTTGCGAACCGTCGTGCTTGCGGTACTGTACTGACTGACTTTGCTATACAACTCCGGCAGGCCTACTCACGGGCTTACACCACCGTCGAACGGCGGCCGGGGTCATGAAAGCAACGCAACGGACGTCGGGCCTCGGAACAGTGGTCGACCGCCGCCGTCCGAGCCAAGCGACCCGGCCCTCGCACTCTTGGAGCGAACCGTGCTTGAACCTGCGTCCCGTGGTTGGCGACACCGGAGCAGACACACCGTGAGTTCCTGCGATGCACGGCCGCGGGTCGTGCAGTGCGGGGCCAAGCTTGCAGACGGCGAGGGGGTCCCGCGTGTACACTGTACAGTACCCTCGATTTGAGCCTCCTTCGTGCATGATGATGAGACGCCCGAGCATCGGCGGGTGAAGAATGGGCCAGGAAGTGTGTGGGCATGATGAAGTTGGCGGAGTGCGGGGCGGACACAGGAGGACTCGAGGTGTTACTACGGCTCCTAGTGTCAAGAGGTGTGCATGTGTGATATTCGATCTATGAAAACAACAGAAGGTGGTGCGTATACAACAGTCAGATGGCGGACATTAACTAGCTATTTACTGTGATATGTCGTGAGAGGCGTAAGAAAGCAGTGTCGTGTCTGTACAACCGTCCATGGCATGTCGGTACATTCGAAGTCGTAGCGGATGCAGACTCAACGTCTTCGTGGAGAGTTTACTCGCCCTTCTTGCGGCCCTGCGAGCCGGAGACCTGGCTGTCGATGATGTTCGCCTGCGCCTCGAGCTGGGCGGCCCAGAGCGCGGCGCCGACAGTGTTCGTGAAGCTGAAGAGCAGCCCGACGACGGGAATGAAGTTGAACAGCAGCGTCGCCATGCCGAATCTGCACAAGTAGTCAGTATCGCGATTCTGAGCAAAAATCAGAGAAGAAAGTACATACGCGGTGTATTCCGCCCTCCGGTGCTCGACGAAGGAAGCGCGCTGGCCCTTGGAGAAGTTCTTGAGCTGGAAATAGCGCGAGTGCCAGCCGGGGCCGCCGTTGTATCCGTTGTACAGCAGGAAGAGCACGGTCCCGACGCCCGGGATGAAGTTGAGCGGGAGCGTGAGAACGTAGCGCACGAGACCGTCCTTGGAGAACGCCTGGAGCGGCTTGACGAGCGCGCCCTGCACGCCCTTTGCGACGGAGCTCTGCGCGGCGGTACGCGCCTTGCCGTCGCGGACGAGCTGCACTTGGCCCGAGGCCTGGAGGGTCGCGTCGAAGACGTGGGTGAGGGCGGGCTCGAGGAAGAGCGCGCGCGCGAGGAAGGAGAGGATGAGGAGGGACTCGGCGCCGACGACGACAAGGGCAACGAGCGGCGCGAGGGGCCCGGTGAAGATGGCGAGGATGGCCATTTGTGGGATGTAGGTGAAGAAGGCGACTACGGCGAAGATGATGGCGGAGGAGAGGATGGATTTGAGGAGTGCGTAGCGGACGGAGAGAATGATCTGTGGGTCTGGTTGAATGCGACTTGATTGAGCGCATTCTTGAGTTGAAAGCTGCAGTAAGGTACTTACGAGTTATCGAGAAGGCAATCCCGCGGAGAGGCCATAGCCATGCGAGGGACGAGACGGCCTCGAAGGTATGCGAAGCCGTTTCGCGGGCTTCATGCTGGACCTTGTCCACGAGCGACCCTGTCCGTGCTTTCGCGGATTGCTGGAGGGAGTTTGTTCTCGAGTTTGAGGACATTTTCGGTCTTGAGAGGAGGAAAGTACTTGAGGAAAGGCGAGTGCAGCGGCCCTGCGCTGCATATAGCCCTGCGTCGCGCCGGTGACGTCACTCGACCCTCTCCACGCCCACCGCGTCGTGCACATCGCGGTCATGTGCTCGAATTGTACTGCACGACGCGTCGTTTGAAAGCCGCGTCCGACCTCAGTTGCGCGTTGTTACAGGTTATCTTCAGTCGGGGGATCAGTATAAGTAGCTGACGCGCTCCAGCATTTTGGTCTCACTTTGGGATGCCGCAATGTTTTGTACCGACCCCTCGAGTGGTGAGCCGTTGGCAACATCAGGCACTGGGTACCGAGCATCGCATGGGTTAGCCTTTGTATCTGCAGGTACAGTACGGTGCACACTCGTAGCGCGATGTGTACGCGCGACGCGACGTTCCTGACTCCATCTGTACATTTGCTTGGGGCGGGAAGGCGCCTATCTACCGACGTGCTTCGATCGACCTTGTGCGCTCGAAGCTCAGCGTTCTCCGCCCGCCCTGCCAAGGCAACGCGTCCTCATTCTCGCCGGCCCTTTCCGACTTACCTCCTCATCGCTGTAGGGCGTAGCACAGTCGATTCAGAGGACAGCTTATGACTTGTACATAGGGCGGGATATCTCAGAGTGCACACTTGAATTTGAAGGGCACGACGGCCGAACCGTCGCTACTTATCGACGGCAGACACGAAACAACATTTCAGTTTTTCCGAGCGACCCGATCAGCATCCGCTCCAGGCCGCCAGTGCCCTGCTGGAAACATGTCGTCGCCAAGCCATCGCCCTCTCGCGGCAATTCCTTACAGCCTACGCGCACCCGACTCGCCCACGCTCCCTCCGTTCCTCGCCCAGCCTCCTCCCTCCATCTCTCCCTCTCCCTCTTTTTGCTCATCCACCCACCCACCTGGCAACCCGCCACGCCCCGACTCCTTTCCTCGTCATATCAAAGGTCGCATTGCAAGTTGCGCCAGCTCTGCGACTTTCTGAACTCCCACCAGCATTCCTTGGCCTGTACCCTCTGCAGCCATGATCGCCCTCCCTGCGCTGTCCGCTCTTTTAGCTGCCACGCTCTCTCTTGAGCTCGTCGCCGTCAACGCCCACGGCGCCGGCGCCCACGCCCACATCGCCCACAAGCGCCAGGCCACCAGCACCTCCGCATCCGTCGCTGCAGGCGCCGCGACCACCTCGTCTACGGCCGCGGCCGGCGCCGCAACCTCTGGTGCAACCGGTGCGACCACCTCGTCTGCCGCCGCTGGCGCCCCTGCCGGCACTGTGACGACCTCTGCTGCTGCTGGCGCGACGGGCACATCCGTCGGGCGCCCCCGCCGGCACTGGCGTGTACAACGTGCCCCCGCTCGAGAGCATCTCCGTAGGCATGCCCAGCGGCCCGATCCCCACTCTGACCACGACATATACCCCGGGCGCGAGCCCGACCTACCTCTCTGGCGCGCCCCCTCTCCCGACCAAGTGTACGTACGCAGGCGGACGGGCGTTTACGTGAAGGAATTGTCTGTGATGATGACTGACACATCGCGTATCACAGTCGTGTTCAGCCAGTCTGAGTGGCCCGAGCTGGACAAGATCCCGCCTACCGGTGCGTCCTCTGTTGCATTTAAAGTTGTAGATTGGCGTGATTGACATCCGAATGCGTACGTGCAGACTCGGACCAGGTGAAGGAGTGGATGAAGGAGCTCGACGGGCATGATATCCCGGACATCACCCCTACGCAGGACGGCTCGTGCGCGGGCGACCCCGCGGCGGCCGCGCAGGCGCAGGAGCGCGGCTGGTGGACGTGCGGCGGGTACACATCCGGGAACGACATCGTCGCCTGCCCCGACAAGTTGACGTGGGGCGTCAGTTTCGACGACGGGCCGGCCCCTTACAGTGAGTCTCCTTGTTCCCTTGGGTTGCCCTTCTGTTGCATTGCTGACGCTTTGTTGCAGCGCCGTGAGTGCACATGCGGACGAGATGCGGAGGGGCGCTAACTGACAGTGACAACAGGAAACTCTTGCAGTACCTCGACGACAAGGACATCTCCGCGACGTTCTTCGTCGTCGGCTCGCGCGTCATCTCGTACCCGGACATCCTCATCGCGGAGTACATGGCCGGCCACGAGATCGCCGTGCACACCTGGTCCCACCACGTACGCATGCCATAGCCTCATCCTTTCGCTTTCTGTGACACTGACGCTAATACCTATGTGCTGTGCAGCCGCTCACTGCGATGACGAACGAGCAGATCGTCGCCGAGCTCGGGTGGACGCGGCATGCGATCCAGAAGGTGTTGGGCGTCACCCCCACTTTCATGCGCGCGCCCTTCGGTGATATCGGTATGCTCCATGGGTGTTCGCCATGTCGAACGAGAGGAGCTGACGGGCCCGGACAGACAACCGTGTCCGCGCGATCTCCAACGCCATGGGCATGCGCCCCATCATCTGGACGACCGGCCCCGGCGGTCCCTTCGACACCAACGGTGCGTCCCCCCTCCCTCCCTCCCTCCCTCCCCTGCAGACCTGCTATCGGTGTGCGGATGAGCTGACGAGACGTGTATATGGGCAGACTGGCACGTCCCCGCGGGCACGGTGACCGCGCAGGAGCAGTACAGCATCTTCCAGGGCCTGCTCGGCAACGCGACGCTCATGGACACGGGCTTCATCGTGCTCGAGCACGACCTGTTCGAGATCACCGTCGACCTCGCCGTCGGGTACACGCTCGACGCCGCGCTCACGCACAACCCTGCGTTCAACGTGAGTGTCCCCCCCTGCCTTTCGCGTGCGTCCGTTCGGTGCGAACTAAACTGAATACGCGGACAGCTCGAGTCGATCGGCCAGTGCCTGAGCCTGCCCGCGGGCGACATGTACCTGGAGACGACGACGAACACGACCGCGAAGACGCCCGACTCGAAGTCGTCGAGCGCCGCCGCGGACGGCTCGAGCGACCCCTCGGGCGCCGCGCCGCGCTTCGTCGCGCCCGTGGCCGCGCTCGCGGGCGCCGCCGCGGTGCTCATCGCGAACCTGCTCTGAGAGGATCGTGTCCGGATGGGGACTGGTTAAAACTTGTCTGGAGCGGTAGCACAATGAGATATTTCGTTTGGACTCTCGTGCTGGCAGTGATTAGACGTATCATCGACTCGTAGGACTGTCGACCGTACTCGTATGCATCTCCTCGCGCTGAGCCGCTCGGAGTTAATGAGATTCGTTCAATGACGACGGTTGTGATTGTGCACACTGGTCATGGTGTGCAGCGTAAACGGGGACTGACTCTTTGTGACAGCTGGCGTGCGTAAAGGCCATGTCGAAATCGCGGCGGGGACTCGAGAAACGACTCGTCGGACGAGTTGTAGAACGTAATCGAGCACGCAGATCGCCGGATGCGGGGGCACCGCCACCGGGATATCGTGCTACTCTGGAGTCTGCGCCGACGACCCAGGCTCTCTCTCTCTCTTCCACCACCTCCTCCTCCCCTTCCTCGGAATTTCATAGCTTCGTAGCATTCTTCTCTCTGGCCTGGGCTCCGTTCTACTATCTCCGCAGCGATGTCGTCGCTGATCAACACTGTTCGAGCTAGTGCGTCGCGCTCCCCGCATGTCTACGCAGATCGTGGCCGCTCACCATGCTGCCCCCAACCCCCCGCGTAAACCGTACGGTCGCGACGCGCAGAGTTCCTGGAGGCCATCCGCTCTGTGAATCCGCCGGGACGATGGAAGATTCTGGTCGTAGACGAGCACTCGCAGCGCCTTCTCGGCTCGGTGCTCAAGCAGTTCGACATCCTGGAGGAGAACGTCACGCGTATGTGGTCATATTCTGTGCAGCCTGCTGGCGTGCTGAACGTGCTTCATATCCTTGCGATCCTTGCGTTTCTGCCGAATGCACCTTTCACTCGATGTGTGAACTGCGGTGCTGTGCGTGCGCGAACAGTCATCGAGTCCATCACGAGCCACCGCGAGCCACAGCAGTTCGAGGCCATGTACCTGCTCATGTCCACCTCGCAGAACGTGGACCGCGTTATCCGCGACTTCTCCAACGGACGGCAACAGTATGCGGCTGCGCATCTGTTCTTCATTGACGGTACGTGACTCTCAAGGAGACGCGGTTGCGATCGGTGTCCCCGGATACGAGGCGACGGATGACATGTTGTCTGACGGTTACATGGGAAGGGCTGGCCGAGAGTCTCTTCGAGCGCCTCACGTCCTCACCCGCCGAGCCATACTTGAAGGCGTTGCAAGAGCTATACATCAACTTCTGGGGTATGTGTTTCGACTGACGATTCTACGGCCGGGACTGAGAGGGTGGATACGCAGCAATTGAGGCGCAGGCGTTTACTCTGCGCAACCCCGGCTCTTTCTTCAATATGTACAGTCCGCCAAGGAGCGACACCTCGTTTAAGCCAATGCGCGATCGCCTCGACGAAGAGCTTCGCTTCATGAGCAGAATGGTTCGCAGACACCCCCCATTGAGTATTTGCGGGTCTGGCTAACCGAATGTGGCTACGCGCTGCAGATCTCAAACGTTTGCCTAACATTGAACGAATACCCCTTCATCAGATACTACTCACCCACCCACCATGCGCCGCTCGGTCCTCTGCGCCCACACGCCAGCACCCGCCCACCACCCCCGCCAGAACAGAGCAGTCGATGGAGAACTAACCTCGCGCGGGGGACTGATGCCCGCGCATACGAGAGCGTGGAGGGCGACTATGTCGCGAAGGTGCTAGCGTTCCTTGTGCAGCAACACCTAGACGAATACAAGAAGGCGAACCCGGACTTTCCCAAACCGTCAGATCCGCCACGGCCACGGGGAACGCTCATCATTACGGACCGCTCCATGGACACAGTGGCACCTTTGCTTCACGAATTCACATACCAAGCAATGGCGAACGACTTGTTGCCCATTGAGGATGGAACAACATATAGGTTGGGTTCGCATGCGCTATGGTCTGTCAGACCTGCGGCTGAGCGATGATGTTTGCGCAGATACAAGTTCCAGACGGCAGTCGGCGCGTATGAGGACAAGACCGCGACGCTCTCGGATCTTGACACCGTCTGGACGGACTTGCGACATATGCACATGCGAGAGGCGATCGACAAGCTCATGGCGGACTTTAACCAGTTCTTGCAGGACAACGCAGGCTTCAAGGGGTATGCCAATTCCTTCACGGATGCTGCGATGAGCTCACTACTTCTTCTCACAGAGAGGGTGCTGTGAACCTCAACGACATGAAAGACATGCTCGCCAATTTGCCACAGTATCAGGAGCAGCGGGAAAAGGTCAGATGGCCCATTATTCCGCCGGCAGAACATTGCCGTTGACCTGGTCCGGTCTTTCCCAGTTCTCGCTGCATCTGAACATGGCTCAGGAGTGCATGGCCATCTTCGAGCGCGACAAGCTTCCGGCGCTGGCTACTGTAGAGCAGGTACGCGAAGTGCACTGACGTATTGACCGAAGCGTCGGACGCTGACCCCATTAAAATGCGTAGAATTGCGCCACAGGTGTAACCGCGGAGGGCAAGGCACCGAAGACGCTGGTTGAAGAGATGGTCCCTTTGCTCGATAGCCGCGATGTAATGTGCGTCATACAGTCGTCGTCAGACCCTATAGGCATGTGCGCTGACGTAGAGACGGCGGCCTTCCCTTCGTGATGATCTCTTGCTCTCGTGACGACCGCGCGGCAGTAACATGAACAAGGTCCGCATCATCGCACTGTACATCCAGCACCGCGACGGCGTGCCAGACGAGGATCGTCGGCGACTGTACCAGCATGCCCGTCTGACGATGGCCGAGCAAGACGCGGTGAACTCGCTCGTGCACCTGGGCGCGCGGATCAGCAGGGTAGGTCGCGCGCACGGATGGTGCTACTCGGGCCGTGCTAATCCAGCCATCAGCAATCGGGCGATAAAGACACGAAGAAGAAGATCAAGCAAAAGCCTAGTAACGAAGAGGAATACGAGCTCTCACGATACAAGCCGGTGCTGCGTACCGTGCTGGAGGTATGACGACAGGCGGTGTTTCTTTTCGGCGCAGCGATTGACGATCGTGCAGGAGCACGTATCCAGCAAGCTTGACCCGACACTGTTCCCATACGTGAAGGACGCGCCGTCCGCCGCACCTGCCCCGAGCAGCCTGCGCTCCAGCCCTGCGATCCAGCCTGCAGTATCTCTGCGGAGCCAGAAGCCGAGCTGGCACAAGGCGGCACGGGGCGCGAACACGCAGAACGACAACCGCCAGCGGTTGATCGTGTTCGTGGCAGGAGGCATGACGTATTCCGAGATGCGCGAGGCGTACGCGCTCTCCAAGTCCCTGAACAAGGAGGTCATCATCGGTGCGTCCTGCAGGCATCTCGCGGCCACGCTGGGCTTGATATGACGCGTTTTCCCTGCAGGCTCGACGCACCCCGTGACACCCCAGCACTTCATCGACGACCTCAAGGTCTTGGAGATCGGCGGCGTCGGGTCGCGGTCGCTGCCCAACGGCTTGGGCGAGACGAACGCGCCGGCGCGGCCGGCGCAGGAGATATACGACCTGAAGTTCTTCACGCGCGACGCGCCGCCGCCCCAGCGGGCTGCCCCGGCGCCTTCGCCGCAGCCGCAGGAGAAACGGAGCTTCCTCCGACCGTCGCCCGTGCCGTCGTTCTCGGGCTCGCAGGCGTCGACGAACAGCGCGAGCTACGGGGAGAAGGAGACGGAGAAGAAGAAGAAACACAGGTTCCTGCGCTTCTGACGCGACGGAGGCGGGGGGATTGTGGGTGCGCTCTCCGGACGGTGTATATCTTATTTGTTCGCATATCCTCTCGGACACTTGTAATGGCGGCCGGTATACCATGGATCGTTGGATGAGTGATGTCCTGGGCGACACGGGGAATAGACGGCTGATTTCTTTGGGTGCACGGGTCCGCCACCGACGTCAGCGTATGGCTCGGATGAAGGAGGGTGGGATGAGGTTTGGATGAGGCGTAAGCCAAAGCAGCGCGCCAGTCTCGCGCGGGCGCCTGTTACTCCTTCGTCGTCGACTCCGACGTTCTCCTCGCTCTCGCCCCCAACCCACTCGACCCTGGCCGCGATGGACAGGCCAATGGGTCCCCGCAAGCCCGACAAGCGGAATGCTGCATACGAGTCCATCTTCGGCCGCCCGAGTGCGACCCATCACCACCACCAACCCCCAGGCCCTGGACAGTTTGCCCCCTCCCCACAGCCGTACCAGCAGCCCCCCCAGACAGGCCAGGCATATCCTTATTATCCCCAGTATGGCTCCCAGCTCGACCGCCGAACGTCCACGTCGTCTTTCAGGCCGCCCCCCACGCAGTACCAGCCCCAGCTACACCATCCGGGCACCTCCCCCACGTTCCAGCAGACCTACTACCCCGCCAACCCACAACAGCCTCCCCCCGGACCCCCGCAGGCATATCCACCTCAATATCCCCCACCTCCGCATCACGGATACGCGAGGTCACTCGCACCCCCATCCATTGTGAGCCGCGCCCGTTCAGTCGGCCACTCGCCCGGGGTAATCGCACCACTTCCGGAGGAGCCCCCAGACGCCTCCCTCGAGGAACTAACACGGGCAGGACTCACACCCGCACAGGCCTACCAGGCCCAAGTGTACATGAACAGCCCGCTTGGACAGCAAGCGAGCAGAACACAGGGTAATCTCACCCTGGATCGTCCCATTCCCCCATCCCCCACCACCGCGCAGCACAGCGGCCCTCGAGGGCCACGGCCCTTGAGCTCGCAAACCACACAAAGCGTGCCCCCAGATGTGCCCAGGATAGGGCTGAACATCGAGGCAGGCAGCGGGGATCTGGGGATCGATTTCAGTGCCAATGGCGATGGAAGCACCCCTCCGAGCGAGCCGGCGACGGAGGAGGACTCGAGCGAGCTGCCATATAGCAAACCGCAACGCCACTCTACGCCCAACAGCGTTCGATCCCGACTCTCTGTTTCCTCCAATGTCCCTTCTTCCAATGTCCCTGGTGGCTCCGACTACGCGAACTTCCCCCCTTCCTCCTCCCGCCCGTACCCTCTCCAGCTCGATACCGCCATGGCCAGCGCCGCAGCCACAGGTGCGAGCATATCACCCGCTTCATCCACCTTGGTCGAAGAGCCGGCCCACTCGATGAAGTCGGTCAGCCCTCCCCTTCCGGGAACCACGACGGCCCGTCGCTCTTCCGAGTCTGCGAGAACATTGCCTGGTCCGGTATTCCATCGAAATCGCAGCATAAACGATCGTTCACGTTCCATGTCCGCCGCTATCACTCCTCAGTATCGCGCTGCGCTTGAAAGCGGTCGGACAGGCAGGCCACCGATCCCATCTGCGCCCGCGGCGGGGCGCGATTCTCCGGCGGCGCGCCCGAGGAGGGCGCCCGTAGTGTATCCTGCGCTATTGTCGCGCGTCGCGGAGGCATTCAAGGCGCGAATACAGCTCGGCGACCGCGTCAAAGACGGTCTGACATACAAGGATGCGTTTGACGGGCGCGAGGCGGTCGATACCATCGCGTATATCATCAAGACCACGGACCGCAACCTCGCACTGCTGCTCGGCCGCGCGCTAGACGCACAGAAGTTCTTTCACGCCGTCACGTATGATCACCGCCTGCGGGACAGCTCGCATGACCTGTACCAGTTCCGGACGAAACTGCCCAGCCCCTTCGTGAGCGGCGAACTGTCTCAGGTTCCCCATGAGCACGAGGAGCTACTCAAGGCGCTAGGGCAGCCGCTCATCAACGGCGGCGGAGGCGGTGGGGACGTCGACGCCAAAGAAAGCCCGTCGCCGTCCGCAGAGGACCAGGATGACGCCGAGAAGAAGGAAGGGTCACGTCCCGACTCTCCGACAAACTCCGTGCAAGGAGCCTCTTCACCGGTTACGCGACCACGCGCCGGATCTGTCTCTTCCGACGAGGTGCCCTTGCCGACTGGCGTGTTCACCCTGCTGACGGATTGCTACTCGCCAACATGCACGCGCGACCAGCTTTGCTACTCTATTGCTTGTCCAAGACGGTTGGAGCAACAGGCGCGTCTGAACATGAAGCCTCAGCGCGAGTTGAAGAAGCAGATCAGCCGCGAAAGTTTAGGCGAACTTGTGGTACGCGCTCTTCCGTTAGTCAGAATGGCGCAGGAATTTGAACTTGGGGATTACAGGAACCAGGCACGTTGTGGATCCACACTGTACCTGCAGAGGTTGTCGCCAGCGTCTCGGACACGGAGAAGAAACGACAAGAGGCGATCAACGAGGTCATCTACACAGAACGTGATTTCGTACGCGATATGGAGTACCTCAGAGACGTAGGTACCATCGCGTCTGTCCCGCATATCCGCTCTAACTCGCTGTGGTCAGTGCTGGATCAAACCTCTCAGGGAATCGGATATAATCCCCGAGGCTCGGCGAGAAGACTTCATCACCCAGGTCTTCTGGAATATCAACGACATCATCGCCGTCAACACTCGTCTCCGGGACGCCCTCAACAAGCGACAGAAGTCGTACGCTGTGGTCGAGCAGATCGGAGATGTTCTCCTCGAGGCCGTGCCCCACTTCCACCCCTTCGTGTCATATGGTGCACACCAGCTCTATGGGAAGTACGAGTTCGAGAAGGAGAAGAGCACGAACCCCGAGTTTGCGCGTTTCGTGGAGGTTTGTGGCGGCTCTTGCGCGTGGGTTGTCGCGGCGTACAGTCATACTGATGCACCCGAGTAGGAAACCGAGCGGCGGCCAGAGTCCCGGAAACTGGAGCTGAACGGGTATCTCACCAAGCCGACGACGCGTCTGGCGCGGTATCCCCTCCTGCTGGAGGCCGTGCTGAAGCACACGCCTGAAGACAACCCCGACAAGACCGCGTTGCCCGAGGCGGTTAAGATAGTGCGCGAGTTCCTGAAGGCCGTCAACACCGAGACCGGTAAGGCCGAGAACCGGTTCAACCTCCTGCAGCTCGACCAGCAGCTAGTGTTCCGCCCGGGAGAGCAAGTGGTGAGCGATATTGCCTGATTCCCGAGGGGCGCACTGATTCTCATCCGACGTAGGACCTCCGTCTAAGAGAAGAGGGCCGTGAGCTGATCTATAAGGGCGCGCTCAAGAAGCGCGGCGGATCGCAAGGAGATAGCGGGGAGCTCATGGTGTTTCTGTTCGACCATGCCCTTCTTATGGTCAAACCCAAGAGCAAAGTCGAGCAGTACAAGGTCTATCGACGGGTGAGTATATTCCCGAGATGCGAAGATCGGAATCTTGTATGCTGAACACTCCGTAGCCCATCCCTCTGGAGCTACTTCTTGTGTCCGCGCCCGATGAGTTCGCTACTCAAAAGCCCCCGACCAACCGTCAGAAGCAGCTCCTCAAGAACGCCCCGCACGCACCAGTCATCCCAGTTAACAACACCAAAGGTGGTTTCTCTATCACCTTCGTGCACCTGGGACGCAAGTACTACCAGATCACGCTATGGGCGAGCACGTATGTCAGTCAGCGGAAATGGATGGAGAACATCCAGAAGCAACAGGAGGCCATGCGCGAGCGCAGCAACGTGTTTGAGACCATCACCCTGAACGAAGGTTTCTTCATCGGGGTGAACAAGGTCAATTGCGCTGCGCCCTTCAGTAAGTGTATCGAACAACGCTTCAACGCAGACGCCCTGACGTTGTATGCTAGACCAAGGACGGAAAGCCGTCTACGGAACAGATGACGGCATCTACCTCTCCAATCTTCTGGAGCTGAACCGGGAGCCTGTGAAGGTCTTGGCCTTGAACAATGTGGAGCAGGTCGACGTCCTGGAGGACTACCAGCTGTTGATCGTCTTGGCCGGTACGCTCAGACACATCTCCATACCTTGGCCCATGCTCACATGCAGTTCCAGAGCGTCAAGTCATCACGTTCCCTCTGGACGCGCTGGACCCTATGGATCCCCTATCGGGCCTCAAGCGTGCGAAGCGAATAGCATCGCACATCTCGTTCTTCAAGGCGGGGGTGTGCGTCGGGAAGACGCTCGTCTGCGTCGTCAAGTCAAGTCCGCTCTCGAGCACGATCAAGGCGTTGGAGCCTATCGACCAGAATGTGCGTGGGCGCAGCAAGCCTACCTTCCGCAAACTGCTGCAGGGCGGCAACGATACGCTGCGCGTATTCAAGGTATGTTGATCAGCCGTCTCCGGGATATTACGCAAGGCAAATATCTCACATCGACGTGCAGGAGTTCTACATTCCCGTGCAGTCGAGCTCAATACACTTCCTGAAGACGAGGCTCTGCATCGGGTGTACCAACGGCTTTGAGATCGTTGACTTGGAGACGCTGGATACCCAAGGCCTTCTTGACCCTGCTGACCAGTCGCTGGAGTTCGTGAACAAGAGGGAGAACCTCAAGCCGCTCGCTATATACCGAATAGAGAACGAATTCCTCCTGTGCTACGACGGTGAGCCTGTTTCTTCCGTATTGTTTCACAGCTTAGGCTCACAAGAACTCCAGAATTCGCTTTCTATGTCAACAAAGCTGGATGGCGATCACGCAAGGACTTCATGGTCTATTGGGAGGGGAACCCTACAGGATTCGGTCAGCCTGCTGTTTTCTGATCTCAAGTCTTGACTCACAAGTATACCTCCGCAGCTTTGCATTACCCATACGTGCTTGCGTTCGAGCCAACCTTCGTGGAGATCCGCCATGTCGAGACGGGCGCGATGTCGCAGATCATCCAGGGCAACAACCTCCGCTGTCTCTTTGCGGACACACCACCCTCGACGACGCATGGCGCGAACAACTACTACAACGTGTACCAGCAGGGCTACGGCTATAACCCGTACCAGGCCGCAGACGGCTCCCGGAGCTCCATGCACTCGATGTCTTCCAACGGGTACGGCGCGCCAGCGCCCGTCCCGGGCTACCCGAACCCGTACGCCCCGCGGCCACCGCAAGGTGTTGGGCGCGACGAGATCCTCATGGTATCCGACGACCGCGTCATGCGGCTGCAAATGACTGCGACGGCGCACGCCGCGATCCACGGGCAGTGACCCGACCCTGGCACCGCGGGTGCATACGGCCTTTGACGACGCGACGACCTGTTGTATATTGCTTTCCCCCCATCTATCCCGCTGCCCTTCCTGCTGACGACCGCACGCACGCACGTATACCACCCGCCCGTCCTGCTCTCCCTGTCCTCCCTGTCCGCTCCGACCCCCCGATTACCCGCCCCAGGGCACCCTCCTTCGGCTTCGCCCGCGGCCCGTGCGCCCCTTTCCTACGATAATGGCCCGTAGTATCTTGTGTGTGTGTCGCCGTGCCGTCTGTTGTTGTCCGACCCGCGCATCCCATTCCATTGCAGTCCTACCTACACAGCATATATATCCTAACCTGCACTTGTATCCGAGACTCATCATCTGTTATGATACGCGTAGCTAACATATATTCGAGCATAGAAGGCAATTCTGCGTCGTAGACGTCGACGCACGGCGAAGGGGCTGTAATGGATCCGCGCAAATGCCCTGTGATTCCCTAGTGATGGAGGTATAGTACATGTACGCAAGCCACCGCAAAGTTCCAAGTGTCATTCTAGTTCTACCTGCTAGTACGGTTCGTTTAGACATCTCACAACCTCGCCTTTCCGGCAGGGGCCTGTTGCGCGTGGAGGTCGTAGATATCCTTCGCGGCGCGCTCCAGCTCGGCGCAGAACTCCGCGTTGGGCATCTCGGTGCGCGACGTGATCGTGAACTGCAGGTAGTCGTCGAAACCGGTCGTGTACGCCACACCGAAGCCGTCAGGGACAACCTGAAGCATGGCTGTCAGTCACTGCGAAATACCTAGATATCCTGTGGCAGACACGAACCTCGCCCCAGCCGTACGGCCCGAAGTGCTTGGAGTAGATCGCGGACGTGCTGAGCACCCAATAGCTCGAGCGCTTCACGACGGGGTTGGAGAACACTTCGGGCAGCTGCTCGCCCTCTCTGACAAGGAGCTTCAGGCCTGGTACAGAAGGGTAAGGATCTTGCGAGCAGATACTGCAGAGAACGTATGCGCACCGAGAAGATGACGGTCAATGCCCAGCCCGTTCCCCGCCGCCCGCGCAGACGCGCCATGGGTCTTGACCGCATTCTTGAAGAGCTCCAGCTTGCGCGTCGCGCCCGCGCCTTCATCATCCATGCTCTGCACCCACGCGTCCGACTGCGACGTCACGACGCGGATCGCCTCCGTGCGGCCCTTCAGGAACTTGCGCACCGACGCGGCCTCGTACGTGCCCCCCTGGCGCTGCTTGCCCTGTGCCCGGAGGAGGCGTGCGTACGCGAGCTGCACGATCATCTGCGTCCACGAGTCGGGGGACACGCCGAACGCCTTCACCGCGGCCTTGCCGTACGGCGTGCGCACGACGTTGAGCGTCTGCGACGTGATGAGCGCGGTGGCCGCCTCCGTGGCTGCTACGATCGCGCGCTCTGTCTCGGCGGAGACGTGCCAGTCGAGCGGCTGCGGCAGCGCGGCCTCACCAGACGAGGCGGATGGGGCAGCGAAGTCCGGGGCAGCGATCGTGTCCAGGACATGGTTGCAGAGCGCGACGGTTGGCGTGCCGTCCATGATGGAGTGCTCGCCCACGAAGCCGGCCTTTCCGTCAGCGAAGACGACGAATTGGCACGGCTTGTCCATCCAGCGGTTCCGCAGACCAAGCTGCGGGAGCGCGTTGCCCGTCCGGGGCACGACGGCGCCGTGCCAGAGATTGCGCGAGTGGTCGACGAGCGACGGTGCAGACTCGGTGTCGAGGCAGAGCACGAAGGCCGCGGAATGGATGGCGTTGATGATGTCTCGGTTGTGCGCGTCCGCTGCGAGGTCGCGATAATCCTGCGGGCGGCGACGGTCAAGAAGGGCTCGACAGATAAATGGCGCTCCTGCGCACCTTTGCCCAGACATCGCGATTTGATGCTGTGAGCACTCCGACACCTGGGTATTCCTTGGTAGTGTTGTCGTAGATATGCTGAATTTGTCTGCAATTTTGACTTGAGCATAGAGCTTCATATCAGAGCGGACGAAAGCAGACTTACCGTTGCAGCTCCTCGAGCGAGAGGAGCTGTCCGTTCTGCCATGGGTCGAGCTTCCACACGCGTCCGCGGTGCAGAATAACGACATGCCCAGACCGGCCCCGGTCGCCCTCCTTCGCGTGGCTCACGCACCAATCAACCCCGGGACCGGGTACTCGGCAGCAGTCGAACATCCATCTGCATCACAAATGAGCCCAGTAGCATGAGGTTATAGCACGACACATACCGCCATGAGTCCATGCATATGGGCCCCTCCTTGGTAGCTTCGGGAGGGACCTGGCCGAGCTTATACTGTTCGCGGAACAGCATACCGGCTCGGACAATTGACGCAGCGCGATGCAAGGCCGTCTGCGGCAGATGCGAAGGGTGCTCCTTAAAGCCATCTGAAGTCGAGCATGCTCCGGTAAGCGGCACCCTCCCTGGCCAGTACGGTGATCACGCACAGTAGTAGGAGACATTCACTACAACCTACGTTCCGTCAGCCATCGCCCATACCATATTCAAAAATGCGCACTCACCGACTCGCGAAAGCCCATGTATGACCAGTCGTCCCACCACTCCTCGAGCCAGTGCAGACGACCTGGTTCCTCCGCGCGGGCCTGCAGCCTCTTCTGAAGCTCGCGCGCATACTCGCTCGCGGCGAAGCGGTCGACGGCGCTGACGGCGTCGGCGTACTCGCCCTCGGACCACGCGACGGGTCTGATGGAGTCCTTGAGCTTGGCTAATGTCTCTGCCAGTGGGGGGACTGGCAAACGCGGGAGCGATGATTGGGCCGCGAAGGTCGGGCCGGGAAGCGGCGGGGGCGCGAGCTGCTTCCACTGCGGGGGACGCGTCGCGGCGAAGGCGAGGTTGGACATCGTGCGCGACGCTGACCAGGCGATGCGGGGCAGTCTGGGGGAGAACATGGGCGAGGACGAGGAAGAGGTGGTCCAGGCTAGATGTACGGCACCCCCACTTCCCCGGATTCACCACTGCAGCCACCAAACCGCACGTGAATATGTCAATACTTACCGGCCACTGCTCCCCTAAGCCGGGCCACTCTCACTGGGGTGGCACTGTGCACTACAATTGACCAAGGAATGTCGTTGATTCGAAGGAAAAGGGGGAAATGGCAGTAACCGGAGGTAAAAAGGTAGAAAGCTCGACAAAAGGGCCTGGCCGGGAATTGAACCCGGGACCTCCTCCAAATGCTGTGAAGCCCTAAGAAGGAATCATACTACTAGACCACCAGGCCGTTGAGAACGCTCCCCATGTAGCATTGATAATCAGTATCATCTCAAAGCACAGCGGACGCGTCACTCCAGCTTACGCGTCGAACGCGCGTCTTGGGATGCGTTACGCTCAACTTGCTCCTCTCTCCCTCCATCCGCCCTGCCCAGCATGAGCTCTGCGCAAGCCTCAACATCAGCCAACACCATGGATCAACGGAGGAAGGATGCCCTCAAGGGCTATAGAGATGTACGTGTTGGCACGGAGTGTGCAAGGACCGCGTAGCTCACTCTCTGCCCAGAAAATGCGGCAACATGAGAACATGAGCCAGAACTTGAAGAACTGTGAGCACAGTCGCGAGCACCGTCAGCAGTAGCAGGTTGACTGACCAATGCGCAGTGAGATTCTCGCTGAAGGATCTGGAGAAGGACTTCGAGAAGACAGAGGATGATATCAAGGCCGTACAGTCCGTAGGCCAGATTATTGGTGAGGTTATGAAGCAGCTGGACGACGAGCGATGTGAGTTCGCATTCTGCACTCGCCACTTCCGAGCCGCATGTATCTGACATGTGCACCCCGGACCTGCAGTCATTGTGAAGGCCTCTTCGGGGCCTCGCTACGTCGTATCCTACCGCCCCACACTACCGGTCGAGAAGCTCAAGATGGGCACCCGTGTCAGCTTAGACATGACCACTCTCACGATCATGCGCATACTTCCCCGCGAGGTCGACCCGCTAGTGTACAAGATGAGCTTGGAGGACCCCGGAGGCGCGAGCTTCGCGGGTATCGGTGGTCTGGGAGAGCAGGTCCGAGAGCTGCGGGAGGTACGTCCGTGCGGCCTGTCGTCCCACTGCAGCCACTCACCCCCACGTTCAGGTCATCGAGCTGCCGCTGCTGAACCCCGAGCTGTTCCTGCGCGTGGGCATCAAGCCGCCAAAGGGTGTGCTCCTGTACGGCCCCCCGGGCACGGGCAAGACGCTGCTCGCGCGCGCGGTCGCCGCGACGCTGAACACGAACTTCCTCAAGGTCGTCTCGTCCGCGATCGTCGACAAGTACATTGGCGAGTCCGCGCGTGTGGTGCGCGAGATGTTCGGGTACGCGCGCGAGCACGAGCCGTGCGTCATCTTCATGGATGAGATCGATGCCATTGGTGGGCGGCGGTTCTCCGAGGGCACCAGTGCGGATCGTGAAATCCAGCGGACGCTCATGGAGGTGAGGGAACCATGCTCGGCGTTTGTACAGAATGCAGTCTGACTGTGATCGGTACAGCTGCTGAACCAGATGGACGGCTTCGACTCGCTCGGGCGGACAAAGCTGATCATGGCCACTAACCGTCCTGACACGCTCGACCCCGCGCTCCTCCGGCCAGGTCGCCTCGACAGGAAGATCGAGATTCCGCTCCCCAATGAGCAGGCGCGACTGGAGATTCTCAAGATCCACGCACAACCTGTGAACAAGAGCGGCGAGATTGATTACGAGGCTATCGTCAAGGTACGTGCACTCCGTCACTGAAACGCGACTAAATGCTGATCGGTGCAATAGCTGTCTGACGGCTTTAACGGTGCTGATTTGCGGAACGTCATCACGGAGGCGGGCATGTTCGCGATCAGAGATGACCGGTACGCTCTTCCGCACTCGCTGTACCGATGCGTTCGTACTCAACTCACTGGTCATGCAGCGAGTACGTTATCCAGGAGGACCTCACGAAGGCAGCACGGAAAGTCGGGGAGGCGAAGAAGCACGAAAGTGAGCCTCCTCATTTTCTCATTCCCATTTGCCGTGTCCGTGTATTGAATGCGTGCTCCTCCAGCCAAGCTCGAGTACTCTGCGTAGTAGTTTGTGCATGTATCTTTGTCTCGGGGTCGTGTTTTGTATCATACCATGCATCTTATACTCGGACTTCTGATCTGCATTCACATACGAATTGACTGTGTGCACGGCTCTCAAGACAGTCCCGTCCGAAATGATGATAGTCCCAGCAAGAGCGCTATTAGCAAGCAAGCATGAACCAGACGCATAGTTGATTGCAAGATCAGCGTCAGACAACATGTACTGAGAATAAGGTACTGAAGTAAACCTGGACCCATATCCAATTCAAGCATCCGATCCACAACCTAGCCCAACCAGCTCTCCTACCAATGGCTCCACAGCAAGAAAGTGCCATGGGGTTAGGGTTAGGACTGCGTACCAGCAACAAAAAAGGCCTGCCCAGCCCGAGGGCCGAAGCAGGACAGGGAAATATTGAGACGGTGCACGAGCCGAAGCCCGTACAAACCGCGAGGTCCCCCTGCGGACAGGGTCGCCGTGCTATGAGAGGCCCCCACGGCCCACGAACCACAGTACGTGAAGGGGTCCGTGCCATCAAGGTAAGTATGAGGTGCTGGTGTGTTCGAAGAGGGTTTATATACGGAGAAGGAGGACGCACGGACCAGCTGGTTTAGGGCGGGCAGGGTCTCCTGAAAGCCTCGACTTTGATGGGTTCCGGACACGACGCAGCGGCAATGGTGAGTATACGTGTTGTTTCACTCTGGCAGTGGTCCGATACTACCCCTCTTGAACCTGAAACATCGGCCTGGTGGTCTAGTAGTATGATTCCTTCTTAGGGTCTTGTACCATTTGGAGGAGGTCCCGGGTTCAATTCCCGGCCAGGCCCTTATACGGATATGTTTTGACTTTTTTGACCACCACGACGACCGTCCTACGCAAGGCAACCAACAGAGTATGCAGATATTGCAGCGGAGAACACGCTCGATCGTGGCAGTCCGACGAGCCGGTATGATTGGCCGCGCTTGCAGCCGTCACCAGTAGTCTTCCGCACGGTACTCTACGACCTTCACCCCGCCCCTCTTCTTGCGCTCGGCCTCCCACCGCTCCACCCACTTCGCCATCTTCCCCCGCGACGCCTCGCTCCCCACGTTCACCGTCGCGATCATGCGGCCCCAGTCGAGCGACAGCGCGAAGCACGTCAGCTCGAAGAACGAGCTGTGCTCCGAGTACGGGACGCCGTACACCTGCAGCGTCGACGTCGAGTTCCGCATCGGCTGCAGGTTCGCGTACGTGAACGTGCGGCTCTGCGAGCGGGATATCACGCTGGGGATGGACGGGAGCGTGTCGCTGCCGCTGGGCTGCGTGTAGCTGGGGGAACGTCGGGGATTAGGGTGGCCCTTCGTATGAGAGGAGTGCCAGGCTACTCACGTCCATCCGGTCGGTCTGAATCCAATGACCTTGCTATAGTGTCCCTTCCAACGGGCGGCGTAGTCCTTGAGCCTGTCCGACGCGATGACGCCGAGGGGTACTAGGTGTACGCCGGCGGAGTATGGATCGGTCGTGAGTAGCGCGTCCAGCTCCGGGTCGTCTTCGCAGCGCAGGATGGCGGCCTTGCGCGCGTCGCAGTACACCTTTGTATCCAGGGCTTTTGCAACGGCCTTCAAGATGCGTTCCTTTCCGATAGAGTATGTCCTGGAGGCGAGCCCCGTTAGCTCAGCGAAGATCGGCGAAATGTTGGAGCCAGACGTACCCGACGACTACGAGGACCTTCCCGGGCGCAGAGGTGGCCTTCTCCTTCTCCTTGCCCTTATCGCCCTTGTCCTGGCGCGTGAACCACCCTGTCATGGTACGAGGTTTCTTCTCTCCGGCGTCGACGTCCTCAACGGCACGTCCCTGGACGAGACGCTTCGCCAGCTCCGCACAAGCCGAAATGACCAACGGTTGAGGCGGGAAGCAGTACTGTAGGCATTTGTTCAGCGACATGCAATAGAGCGCAATGACCGGAGTGTATTGACCTTTGGGTCCAGGTAGGTCGTATCGAGGTACACGTGATCGAGGCGTTTTCCCTTGATTGCAGGGTGGAGAGCGTGTTTAGGACACGCACGGAAGTCTCCGCAATGTAGATAGCGGAACACTCGTGACGAGCCTACGAATGGCGACTTGTACGCGCTGTCCCCGCCATTCACCGTCTGCTTCCCTTCGTACAAGAACAAGCATGACCCCGGACCTAACCAGATAGACACGATTCAGCTATTCATGCGGCACGGAAGCAGGGAGAGTACACACAATGGTTGGCCTCGATCAGAGTGACCTGCACTCCGCCGGTGTTCGGGATGGTGGTGGGCACGTCCATGGGCAACGGATGCACCCACTTGGGGTCCACGTTGAGCATATGGATGATTAAGTTCGCGGTGCCCTGAGAACAATATATTGGTCCGTGTTTCCAATTCGCGGATAGATTCGTATAGTGGTCGGAATGCGCGTGTCTATATCTCGGTCAGAGCGTCATAGGGGTGGATGGTGTGAGAGCAACGCACGTCAAGAAGTACGCCGTGACGTTCGGTATCGCTCCATAGCGGAATGCGTCCACCGCGATAGGCATGCCTTGCAGGACCTTGTAGAACGGCGCTTTCCTCCGGTTTGACTTCGTGGGGCGGAAGTTGCGGTCTTCCACTGCGGACGCTTCTTTCCACGCTTCGTTCTCCTTGTACGAGGTCATGAGCTTGGAGAACACGTCGCCCTCGCCACTCTCCTGCTTGACTGTGGGCTTCACATCTTCTTCGGGGAGTTGCGGGGGAGGTAGGGAGGATAGGGGCCGTAACGTCTTCGAGCTAGAAGGTGAGGCCGCTGGTTGCGTTGTGCTGGGTGGGGCAGGCTCGGGCAAGGCGTCGATGCAGCGATCGACATGGTTATGAATTTGCTGTGGACTGGTAAGCAGGTCTGCTAGGTGTCGGAGGTCGCCTGAAGGACATACCAATGCGGTCAGTCCGACAAGCTGTGTTTCGCATATTGGACAGCTCTCAACCGGACTTCCGCCGCCCTCCGGTGTCTCCGCCCCTTCCTCATCCAAGGTCAAGTCGATGTCGACGTCTTCAGAGACTTCTGCTTTGACCTTCGTCTCTACATCGATGAACTCTAGCTCGTCGTCACCCATGTCCCAGTCGGCGCCTTCGAGCAGGGCGCCCTCGACTTCGGCGGGATCCCGGTCTGACGGCGCGACTGACTCGACGACAGGAGTGACATCCGCTTTGCAGTCGTGAGAGCAATCCCGACGGCATGTCGGAAGACTCTCTGAAGGTGCAGCTTCACTCTCGGCGTCCCGCGGCACAAGTAAGTCGGGGAACCCGAAGAACGAGGCTTCTGCCGCTGTGTCCGGCGCAGACGGAGTTTCGCGAACGATGTTGCTGCGACTATCGTCCGGCTCGCTCTTGACATTGGGGCCTTCGGCAAAGCCGTCAGTCCCAGCAGCGCTCCCAGAAGGACATGTGCGCGCACTGATGTCTTTCAGGACAGGAGTCTGGTCACGGCTCTCGAGAGCAGTGATGCCCTGCTTCACGGCATTGCTCGGCGGGCTCTGTACGGGCTTCCCACTGGGTCGTGGGCCGCTGATCTGGACGTCGTCGTCTTCATCTGAGTCGATGACTATGATGTCTTCGTCCCGCACAGAGGGTCTTCTGGCGACTGGTGAAGGCTTCGGAGCAGACGGCTTGACCTTCGCCTTCTTTGTCTCTCGCCCATCGGATCCAGCTGGACCCTTGCCGAAGAAGTCGAGCAGTGTGGACGACTGGGGGGTTTGTTTCCGTTTCTTTGCGGCCATATGAGCAAGGTCAATTAGTCGGCGGTGTGAGTAGCCGCAGCTTTAGCGAATAGTTTAAGTAGGGGTGTGATATTCTATGATTTCAACAGCGATAGCATGGCAAGAGAGAGCGAGAGCAAGGAAAGCGAGGTCGGTGCGTGAGGGTGAGGGGATAGCGAAAGTGATCGTCCACAGAAAACAAGAAGCGCGAGTCAAAGCATCTCAACCGAGAACCGAGCTGACGTAAACACACTCACAAATCCGCATGCTGCTTTGGCTTTCTCCACCCTGCACGCACATATCACTCACTCACTCGCCACGTCCATGGTAGCAGCAATATACAACAAGATGCGTGTTCGTCGTTCGACCCACAAGACTCGTACGTAAGCAGACACCGCAGCGAGGACGACCGACCTCAGTACCAAAACCGCCGTCACCGTCATTTGCCCTCCGTGAACCATGCATGCAAGTTTTTGGTCGTCGCGTACTAGTGGCATACAAAGGAGCGCATAGGCATGCGTGGGTGTGGTGAGCGTAACATAGCAGCAATACGATACAGACCCGTTTATTGCTCGGCAGCACGTCTCCTCCGGACATCACGCTCCTCCGCAATGGTAAGCTTGAGACCCTTGCCCTTGGGCAGAGATACCCAGGACTTGGTGCCCTCGCCGATGACGAAGATGTTGGAGATACTAAAAACAGTCAGAATCATGCAATAACAATAGTTACCGGAACATGGACTTACCGGGTAGCGAAGGTGCGGTCCAGAGAGTCCTTGACGTGGACGATGTCGAAGCCGCCAACGTGCTTCTCGCGGTGCACAATAACACCAGCACGCCCCCTGTTACGGCCACCAGTGATGAACGCAAGGTTGCCGGTGTCGAACTTCACAAAGTCCGTGATCTTGCCCTGCTCGAGATCGAAGCGGACGGTGTCGTTGACCTTGATCAGGGGGTCGGGGTAACGGATGGTGCGGCCGTCGTGGGTGGTGACGAAGGGAACGCCCTTGTTGCCAATGGCGACCTTGCGGACCTTGAGGAGCTTGTACGTGGCCTCCTCAGGCGTGATGCGGTGGATCGTGAAGCGGCCCTTGACATCGTAAAGGAGACGGAAGTGCTCGCCCGACTTCTCGATCGAGACAACATCTGATGGCGTCTATGTAAACTGCCTGTCTGCAAAGACGCACTGTAATGCGAACTGACCCATGAAACCCGCGGGGTAGGTAGGGTCGGTGCGGACCTTGCCGTCCACCTTGATCAAGCGCTGCTTGACAATGGAGAGGACCTCCTTGCCGGTCAGGGCATACTTCAGCCTGTTACGGAGGAAGATCGTGAGGGGGAGGGATTCGCGGAGCTTGTGGGGACCGGGGGAGGGACGGGGAGCCTACAAAGACACGAATACGTTTAGAGAGTCGAATGGGTGGATATTGAACTATACGCACATAGGTCCCGCTAAGCTTGTCCAGCATCCATGAGGACGGCGCGGCAAGACGCTTCAAGTGCTTTTTGGGTCCACGGGCCTACAAATGCAAGCAGAGAGACCGTCAGCAAATGTTTTGGAAGACGTAGAGTCCCAAGAGCCGTCGAGGAGAATCGAGTGTTGTCGCAGAGGTCCCAGGTACATCCGAAGACTGAGAGCAGCATCCATCCCTCCAGTGTCGTCGAATGCACTCCTTCCACTCCAGATTCTCCACGGACGGTTCTGAGGACCAGCAGCAGCATACTGACCATGTTGGGAGTCTTGAGGGCTTGACGTTGGCGACGGCGGCGGCCTCGTTTGCTGGTACAGGCGTTCCAAAACTTCGATAGCGTTCAGGTCTTCGGAGTCGTCCACGCGCCCATCAATCGGAGTAGATCGGAGTGCGAATTCCAGGCGCCCGGCGCGAGCAAGGCACGAGCGCCTGCTACCAAGTGGCCAACTTGTACGGTGACCTCACGCAGCTTCACGTCTTGGTACTTGACCACTTCTGACATGGCGCGGAGAAAACGCCATCTCCTTGAGGACGATGACGATTCCTCTTCCGCTTCCGATGCCGACGACACCCTTGACTTTGACGACAATAACGACCCTGATGCACGCGCCGAACGCGAACTGTTTGAGAATCCGTACAAACGGAAACGGAGACGCAAGAACGGGAAGGAGGACGCAATATACGGAGTCTTCGGGAGCGACAATGAGGAAACAGTCCCGGAACGGCCTCGTGGCAAGAGTCGAACGAAGGCCCCCGCTTTCGTCTCTTCCGGCGCGAAGGTTACCTTGGACGAAGACGAACCCATGGAGGACCGCGAGGATTCCGCCGCCGGCGAGGACGGTGGAGAGAGCGCAGACGATGTCGCCTCGGCATCTTCTGACGAGGAGCCCTCGAAACCTGCGTCACCACGCGTTCGCGAGGAGGAGGAGGAAGAGGAGGCACGACCACGCTTCGGAGGGCTGGGTCTTGGAGCAGGGAAAGCCGGGATAGGCTCTTCGAAGGGCGGCATAGGCTCGTCCAAAGGAGGGATAGGTAGCGGCTCTGCCTCGACGTCCATCCAACGCGGCGGCATAGGATCATCACGACCTGCCGTACCCGAATCCTCTGCCTCGCCCTCACCCGCTCCCGCAATCGCAGATGAGTTCCCAACCGCCTTCGGAGCCAACCGTACGCAACGCTCCTTCGTGCGCAAGGCCGACGTCAGCGCCGGCACCTCAGGCACGTCCACCCCGCTCACCGCCGCGGAACGGCAGCACTTCAGCAAGATCTCGGGCACGTTTGGTGCGCGGATGCTCGAGAAGATGGGTTGGCAGGCGGGCCTTGGTCTCGGTACGACGGGAGAAGGCATCGTGACCCCGGTGGAGAGCAAGCTACGTCCGAAAGGTATGGGTCTCGCCTTTAAGGGCTTCAGGGAGAAAACCGAACAGTCCAAGGCCGAGGCACGGCGGCGGGGCGAAATTGTCAGTGACGACGAGGAAGAGTCGCAGGCCACTGCACGGAAGGCGCGCAAGGCAGCCAAGGCACACGCTGAGAAGACTGAGGCGTGGAAGAAGCCCAAACGCACGAAGACCAGGGTAGAGCATAAGACCTACGAGGAGATCATTGCCGAGGCTGGGCAAGATGCTCCTCAGGCCGGCCTTGGACAGATCATCGATGCTACGGGTGCAACAGTAGGCATATATGCACATTCGTTCTGAACATATGCTGATTAGAGATGTAGCTCCGAGAAGTGTCTTCTCTGGCCGATGTGTCGATGGCGTCCTGGACGCCGACGACGGACCCGATGCGACTGCCGGAAATCCGCCACAACCTGCGTTTGATAACTGAGTCGTGCCGGACTGACCTCGACGGTCTTGCACGCGAAGCTCGTGCTCTCGAGGAACGCAAGAAGTGGATACGGGCCGAGGACGAGAGGCTACGCAAGCAGGTGGACGAAGAAGCCGAACGTGAGTGTACTAGCTCATGTGTCTCCTGACTTCATTCTGACATCATACAGTCATCGCACGATTGCAGCAGATGAACCTCGTTGTGGACGAGATCAGCACTCAGTCACGAGAAGCGGCATCCCTGTACGAGGCCTCCTTAGAGCCCTTCACGGCTGGTTTCGACAAGCTCCTGGGACAATTCACGAAGGAGTTCGACCGCTACCGGTTGGACGAGGTGGTTGTCGCCGCAATTGCTCCGGTAGTACGTACTTCCTTTGTACCACCATCTTCGCGTACTGACTAACTCCCGTATGCAGGTGCGCCGGATGTTGACGTCGTGGCAGCCGCTCGAGAACCCGACTGCGTTCACCGCCAACTTCCGCACTTGGCGTCGCGCGCTGAAGATGGCTGCTCCGGAAGAGAAGCCTGCAACCCAAGTACAGGTATATGGGAGCAGCACAGTGGTATCGACCGCCACTGTTGAGTGAGTGCCCGCCCTCCATGTTTCGTATATGCAATGGACGACTGACTTCTGTCACAGAGAGAAGCCGATGACGCCGTACGAAAGCCTGTTGTGGAACACTTGGCTCCCGCGCGTACGGTCATCGCTCAACAACGACTGGGAACCCAACGATCCATTGCCAGCCGTTCGTCTATACGAAGCGTGGTCGCCTTTCCTTCCCCCATTCATCCGAGACAACTTTTTCGATCAGCTCGTCCTACCCAAGGTACACAAGGCTGTCGGCGACTGGAACCCGCGCAAGAGCAAGGTGTCGCTACAGAAAGTGGTGTTCCCATGGCTGCCGCATATAGGCCTGCGACTCGAGGATGTGCTCGGCGACGCCAGACGCAAGGTGAAGAGCGTGCTCAGGGCTTGGACGGTTTCGGACGCCATACCGGAAGACCTTGAGGTTTGGCGAGATGTACGCCGCTTTCGTATTACATCAACAACGCGACGCTGACATGGGTTGCAGGTATTCGATGTCGGCGACTGGGACACTATGCTGCTGAAATACGTCGTGCCGAAGCTTGGCTCGAGGATGCGGGACGACTTCCGCGTCAATCCGCGTCAACAAGACATGCAGCCACTGCAGGACGTCATGCTCTGGCAACAACTTCTTCGGCCGTCCATCCTCTCCCAGATCCTCGAGACGGAGTTCTTCCCGAAGTGGCTCGACGTCCTCCACATCTGGCTCGTCCAGCCCAATCCGAGCTTCGAAGAGGTCTCGCGGTGGTACTCGTTCTGGAAGGCCACGTTCCCCGAGAACGTGCAGAACATGCCCGGGGTCGCGCAGGGCTTCACGCGCGGCTTGCAGATGATGAACAAGGCGCTCGAGCTCGGTCCGGAGGCGCCTACCCGTCTTCCGCGACCGGACCACCACCTGTCCGCGTCGACCACACCGGCGCAGGCAACGAAGCCGAAGGAGAAGGCGCGCCCCGCGCGGACACAGGAGATCACCTTCCGCTCGATTGTCGAAGACTACGCGGCGACACACAACCTGCTCTTTATCCCCACCGGGCGCGTGGACGAGCGGTCACGCATGCCGCTGTACCGGGTGTCGCAGAGCGCGGACGGGAAGGGCGGTATACTAGTGTACATCTTGGACGATGCGGTGTGGGCCGACGACGGCGGGGAATACCGTGCGATCACGCTGGAGGATATGGTGCTGAGGGCGACGAAAGCGGACAGCCGTGCGGTGTAGGTTGTAAGATTGGGTTTGTTTCCAACGTCATTCGGATCCTATGTGCCTTTATAATGTATCAGCTCCTCTTCTGCGTCTCTCCTGCATTCCTACGCTGGCAGTGGGCAGCCACCGGATGCTCCGGAATAGCTGCGAGTGCAGCATCTTCCGCATCGGGAATGGAACGAAGCGCCGCGGTAGTTGTTCGCAAGGCCTTGCACGAACGGCACCGTTTGCGCGTTCTGTACGGTGTGATTGGTATACTCTTGCGCACGCCGGACAAATTGCAATACGGCACAAAACAAGGGTCGTGCGATGGTTTCGCCGAAAGACATAGCAATCTGGGCAGGACATTTACTGCTGTGGTTGAGCGTGCCGCCAGGGCCGCTGAGTAATTTGAGCGGCGACGGAAAGACTTGGGTCCGCGGACAAGGGCGTGTGGCAACAGAGCTCTGAGCGGTCGACCACTGCTCTTGCACTACCTCCATTCGATAGCCTACACGGGATCGATGGCCGGCTGCACGCTCTAAATGGACTCTACCCAATCCCAAGCAGCGACCAGTAGCAGCCCCACTTCCGCGCACACCGAAGAACCATCGCATTCCGCCGCCTCCGAGTCCAAGGCCCTCCGCACGAGCGCACGGGTCAAAGCCGCGAAGCAGAAGGAGAAACAGAAGGACCGCCCCTCCGCAGACACCCAGCAAGCCTCATCGTCCACGAGCAAGCGGGCCCGCGACAGCAGCTCGAATAAAGGCAAGGGGAAAGAAGTAGCTGACGAATCCCGAGCTAGCAAGCGGTATGTACGCTCGTTCTTCCGTCTTACCCCGCGGCTTAACATGGCTCTGCATGACAGCGCACGCCGTTCCACCTATCCAGCAACCTCTGCCCTCACCATCAACGAACCCGCCAAGGATACCAAAGGCAAGAAGCGCGCGGCCCCCGAAGACCACTCAGAAGACGACGAAACCGCTGCGGCATCCACTGCATCGAAGAAACTCAGGCATCCCACCAGTGCTTATTCACTCAGACCGAGGTCGGACAACCAGGCAGCATCGGATATGACGAGAAAGACACGGTGCGTATCGTGCGCATACAGTGGCTCCATGGTTTCACTAACGCCTCAATCCTTGCAGAGTAACATCCGGCAAGGGTAAAGTCACCGCAAAGAGCAAAGCATTGATGGCTGCAGCGGGATCCTCTCACGCCGGTGACGAAGACGTAGACATGGTCGACGCTGAGTGCATTCAGGATGGTGAGCCACATGATGGGGAACGGGACGAGGGTGAAGACCCTGAGGACCTCCCCGATGACGGAGGTGGCGGAGACGAAGACGACGACGACGATGAAGCCGAGAGGGACTTCACCAGTTCCCTAGGTGGCATCGGCAACGAGGCCTCCGCGATGTCCATCTTCGGCGACTACCGTCAGCTCGGCTCCTATATGATGGGCATCTCAGGACGATTGAAGACGATGCTCAACAACATCAAACCTACAGCGGATCCTACCACCCGGCTTGTGACGCTGCAGGAGTTGAGCGAGTTGTTGAGTATCAGCACCGAGGACACCCTCGCAGGGTCTTTCCAGGTCGAAGCCTTCATCCGAGAGCTGGTCAGGATTTTGGGAGGTACCGGGAATGATGAGGATGAAGGTGACGACGATGACGCGGGCGAACAGGACGAAGATGCGGCTCTCGCAGCGGCGTTGGCGATGAGTGCCGGTGGGGCTGCGTACCAGGGGGACGAGAACCTGGAAGCCCAAGTTCTGGCTTGCAGATGTCTCGCCAACCTGATGGAGGCCCTGCCAGGCGTGGCGCACACCGTCGTGTACCACGGCGCCATCCCCGTCCTGTGCAGCAAGTTGATCGAGATTTCCTACATCGACTTGGCAGAACAGACCTTGAGTGTATGTTCCACAAATTTTGTCTGTCTCTCGGTTGTGCGGCGTACTCATCTGAACTCCAGACTTTGGAGAAGATCTCAGAGGAATTCCCTAGCTCTATCGTACGCGAAGGCGGCCTCGCTGCCCTGCTGAACTACCTCGACTTCTTCTCCATTGCCGTTCAGCGAACGGCCCTTCAAGCCGCTTCGAACTGCTGTCGCAACGTCTCAGTCGAACATTTCCCCATGATACGCGCCGTCTGGCCTATCATTCGCAACTGTCTAGGCTACTCTGACCAACGGCTGGTTGAATACGCTTGCCTCTGTGTCATCCGCATCATCGACTCCTACTACCGCTCATCACCAGAGAACCTTGAAGCCCTCGTCGACACTGACTTGATCCGTGCTGTCAACATGCTTTTGCTCCCTGCGGGCGGTTCTCCCCTGATTGCTGCCAGCACGTACACTCTGCTTCTCCGCGCTTTGGCGACATCAGCCCGAGTTAGCCCCAAGATCACCTTGGTACTTCTCGAGGCCGGTATTGTCGATACCCTCTACCAGATCCTCACTGGTGTCCTGCCACCCGCTTCGGATGGCATGGAGGAACAAGGCGATGCAGCCGGTGGACAAGGCCTCGGTGGCGGGTTGGCGGACATGACTGTCATGGAGAACTTGGCGCATCGACCCAAGGACCAGATCGAGGAGGCCCTGAGCTTGATCTCCGAACTCATGCCCCCTCTACCGAAGGGTATGTACTTCGAGCTGCGTTCTCCTGTGCACACGCTGATGTCGTCCCTAGACGGCGTTTTCGACCACAAGGGGTACACTGAGAAAGCTCTTAACAAGATGATCAAGGCGAAGGCTAAGGCAGATCGCGCAGCGGCTCGTCAAGCAGCAGCTGCCGCGGAAGCTGCCAAGGCCGGGCCTTCTGGTTCTACCACTCGTGCCAGTACGTCGGCGGCTCCCTCGGCCCCAGCCCCCGCAGAGGGCAACCGAGCAGCGGAAGCCATGCACGTTGACCCTCAGTCGGTCCAGGAAGCCGAGGACCCGCTGCCGCGTCTCGAGAAGGAATCCACTGTTGTTGACCGTACTGAACTCCTACGCTCGAAGCCCGAGGTGGTCGGCCGTTTCCTCCGTCTGATGGTCCCTATCCTCGTCGATGTCTACGCGGCTAGTGTGATCACACCAGTCCGTGTCAGGACCCTGACGGGGTTGCTCAAGGCCGTGAGCTTCCTGGACGGCGACGAGTTGAAGCAAGTCTTCACAGTGCGTCTTCATATCTATAATTACTTCTCTCTTCGCGCTGCTGACAATAAGATGTAGTTCGTTCCTGTCGCTAGCTTCGCATCGTCCATCTTGTCGTCGAAGGATCATCCCTCCCTCGTCATTGGCGCATTGCAGCTCGTCGAACTGCTCCTTGCGAAGGTCCCTGCCGAGTACAAGCCCGCCTTCCGCCGGGAGGGTGTATTCCACGAAATCGAGATTCTCGCTTCGCGCACCGTCACGTCGACCAAGTCGTCGAAGGACAAGGGCACCGACAAGGAGATTTCCGAGGCACCCTCGCCGGCGGACACAGGCATCCCCGTCTCCATGCCCGTCTCCATCTCCGTCATCAGCTCCGCGCCGTACAAGAAGCTCTCTTCCCTGCCCATGGAGCCGGACGATGCCATCACTCTGCGCGCACGCGTCATCCGCTTCAAGCACTTGGGGGCGGACGACTCTGCCGGATCCGATGACCTCTTTGCGAAGCTCCGTCGGCTGGTCGAGCGTATCACTGACAACAATGCGTCGGAGAAGGATCTCTCGGCCTCTCTCGGCGAGCTCGCTGTGCTTTTCGGCTCGCAACATACATCGGTGTCCAGCTTCGAGCTGCTCCAGAGTGGTGTGATTGACGGCCTGCTACAGTTCTTCACTAGCACTGACCGTGCAGGTAAGCATGGTGTCTTGCAACTGGTGGTCGTCATACTCACGTGGTTGATCGTTATAGTACCGTTGGCCCGACGTCAAGAATTGTTCTTTACTGCCTTTACGTCCAGGAAGAGTAAGGGCACGGGCGGTCAGACTCCCTTGGCCGTTTTCGTGAAGAAGTTGCAGGAGAGTCTCACCAGGATGGAGTCATTTGAAGTTATCAGCGTAGCCCACAGCGCCGATGGTCAGTGCTTGACGTTGCGTATACCACTGCTACCGCTCATCATTCTGCATAGATTCGAAACGCAGTTCACCTTCGCTCTTGGCACGTCAGCTGCGGCTCCGCCTTGTCGCAGCAGAAGACTCCGACATCCCGCGCAACTTGAACAACATCGTCGTATCCATCCACGCCATCGCGACTTTCCAGGCGCTGCACGACTATCTCCGGCCGCGAGTAGCCGGCCTACTTTCCAGCAGCTCCAGGCTGTCAGGAATGCTCGCTGCTCTGGCCGCGTCAGGACTCACGCCGCCGTCATCGCGTTTCGGTCTCCCGGAAGCTTTGGCGAGAGCGTCTGCCTCAGCGTCAGACGCTGCAACGTCTTCCGCAGGCGGCGTCAGTAGGCGGCGTAGCTTGCGGTTGAGCGCGAAGCAGAAAGCCGCCGGCTCTTCCGAAGATGCTTCCGGGGAGCCGTCAGAGCCTGCAGGCAGCACGACTGATGGACCAACAGCGGAGTCGGCATCAACGCGAATTGCGTCGGATGTGGCCGAGGGCGAGTCGGTCGCGTCTGTTGCAGAGCCTGCGCCAAGTGAAACCGTTGTCAACGATGACGAGTTCGCCGCGGACTTCACGGATGACGAAGTCGATGTGGATGCGGAGGTATGTTGGCTTTCAGTGGGAAGCTTCGCCTGTTCTAACAACATCACCAGGTCATCGAGGATGAGGATCCCGACAACTCCATCTCAGACAAGACCATCAACGTATCCGTCGGAGAGGGTGCGTGGTCACAACGCTCTTTCTTTAACTCGTGCTGATCTTGCTACAGACGGATCGAAGGTGGAAGCACAGACACCCGACGGTACTCACGTCCCGACACCCGGGTCTGCACGAGGGCTGCCTTCGAGTACGCCGACACCTCGCACCTCGACACCGAAGACGTCATATGCTGCTGCTCTCAAGACAAAGCCGAGTGACTGGCATCTGGAGTTCTCAATGGACGACCACAAGTTGCCGCTGGACCTCACCGTCTATGGTGCCATTCACCAGCACGAGATGCGCAAGCACAAAGCCTCTGGATCTCCCTTCATGCCTAGTATGATCTGGCAAGGCATCTATAGCATCAAGTTCAAGAAGGTCCCAGGACCCCTCCCTTCGTCAGATGGTACGTCCACACTCCATCGCCCCGCTGCATTATACTCACGTCGCCCAGCGCGCACCGATGAGACGGGTCTCCGAAGCCGCTCACCTAGCCCGTCCTTGTCCTCCCTCCCTGAAGATGCGCCCCATGCGAAGATCCTACGACTGCTGCGCATGTTGCACAAGCTCAACACTCAGGAGAGTGAGAGGGCTTCCCCTGTGGTCGCTAAGCGCATTCTCCCATCATCGGCCTTTGTCAACAACAAATTGTCCGCTAAGCTTACGAGGCAGTTGGAAGAGCCTATGATCGTTGCGAGGTATGTCTAGCACGCGCCCATATTTCCCGCGGCGACTGAACGTCGGTTTATAGCTCCTGTCTGCCTGACTGGGCCCTCGATCTACCACAGCATTTCCCCTTCCTCTTCCCATTCGCTACCCGCTACAATTTCCTGCAGTCGACATCGTTCGGTTACGCACGGCTCATCCTCAAGTGGCAGAGTCAGCAAAGCCGCGGGCAAGACAGCTCTCGACGCGACGACGGAGTTGGCTTCCTCGGCCGCCTGCAGCGCCAGAAGGTCAGAATCTCGCGCAAGCACATCCTGGAGTCGGCCGTCAAGGTGTTTGAGCTGTACGGATCGTCGTCTTCGATCCTCGAGGTCGAGTACTTCGAGGAGGTTGGGACTGGCCTTGGTCCGACGCTGGAGTTCTACTCCCTGGTGTCCAAGGAGTTCGCGCGCAAGGACTTGAAGGTGTGGCGCGACGCAGACCCGACCATGTCAAGCCCCTACGTGCACCACCCGCTTGGTCTATTCCCTGCTCCGATTAGCCCTGATGACATCGCGAAGGATGGCGTTCAGTAAGTCATCATCACGCTCATACTGTTTGCACTTTTCAACGACGTCTGCTAGGAAACGGACTCACATCATCAGAGTGATTGGACAGTTCGTAGCCAAGGCTATGCTGGATTCGCGCATCATCGACTTGTCGTTCAACAAGATCTTCTTGAAGCTGGTGCTTGGCGAGGAAGTCCCGCTCACGCTGGACTCCTTGAAGGTAGGGCTGTCCATGTCTACTAAACTGTACCACCCTTCTCACTGAAATATGCAGCGCGTTGACCCGGAACTTGCGGCGTCGTTAGCAAAGGTTCAAGCCTTGGCTGCTGCTACCAAGAGCCAGAGCGAGAAGGTACGACCTATCACATACTCACATGACGTCCCGCTGACATTGTCTCCCAGCTGCGTCGCAAACTAGCTGCTCTCGAGGATATGGATACGGGTGTCGATGTGGAAGATCTCGGCCTCGACTTCACCGTTCCTGGCTACGACATCGAGTTGAGGGTAAGTGTCGCAGCTGCTTTGCATTCTGTCGTACATATGCTCACTGTGCTCTATCAGCCGGGCGGTCGCGACATCGCAGTTACTGCCGACAACGTAGATGAATACGTCCAGGAAGTCATCGATGCCATCATCGGGAAGGGCGCTCGAGCGCAGGCTCAGGCGTTCCGTGAGGGCTTCTCGAAGGTGTTCCCCATCGCCGACCTCCAGGCTTTCACTTCCGACGAACTCGCTATGCTCTTCGGAAATGCAGACGAAGATTGGAGCGCTGAAAGTATGTGTATCTCAGAGCGTATGGCTTGGCCAGAACTAACCCCCATGTTTAGCCCTCGGTGAGACGTTGAAGGCCGACCACGGCTTCAATGTAGAGAGCCGCGCTATCAGGGACCTCATCGAGATCATGTCCGAGTATGATGCCTCCACACGCCGCAGCTACTTGCAATTCATTACTGGTAGCCCGAAGCTGCCCATCGGTGGTACGTTACTACCATAATCGTGTTGTTGATGCACCGGTGCTTACTAGCTTCACAGGCTTCAAGGGTTTGAACCCTCCGCTAACTGTGGTGCGCAAGCCGCACGAGGCGCCTCTCACCGCGGACGACTACCTGCCGAGCGTGATGACGTGCGTCAACTACCTCAAGCTGCCCGAATACTCGTCCAAGGCGGTCATGAGGGAGAAGCTGTCGATCGCTATGCGGGAAGGAGTCGGAAGTTTCCATCTGTCATAAATGCCCATGCCGTCCAATGCCGTCTCTGTCCCCCATGTAGTTTTTTGTCATCTGTGCTTTTATCGCCCACGTCTTGTAGATCACCATTCCCCCGTCGCATTCGCATAATCAGGACTATATAATCGCATGCTCCATGCCTCACTATGATGTCGGACGCTTTGGACTGTATGCTGCCAATCGAAAGTCCCCAGCGATGTAAATTTCCCTGTTGAAATATCGCCGAAGCCCGCGCGTCGATGTCTGTGGTTCACTGCAGCGTATTCGCAATTGTCAGCTGTTTCATCGGTCAGAGCGTGAGTGCTTCGGACGTGCTCCGAAGACAGACAGACAGGCAAGGGATTGATCAATAGGTAGTATACAAAATCATCCACGATCTATACAAGCAGAAGAGGCGTATCGGCGTGCAATTGGTGGTGGGTTTAAAATATCCACCGTTGTCTCGTGTGGATGGGAGTTCTCATTCGTCAATCCACTTGCACTACAGACGTCAGATCCATCGGTCGAGGTCAGTAAACACCCACGTCTTTGCAATGCGGGGAGCAACGCACCGCACGGCGGAAATGGACCTTCGAGCCCTCCTCGTTGATCTTCTGCACCTCTTCAGGCGTAAGGTCAGGCAGGCTCTCAGTGGCGATATACTCCTTGACGCGCTCGAGCTTCGAGCTTGTCCTGTGGAATACCCCGGTGCGTTAGTAACCCACGCGTACTTTGCGCAACTTCGTTGACTGACGTGATCTGAGGGATGCCCTGGTATCGCAGCCACAGCCCGAGGACCTGGCCTTCCGTCACCTGCCTCCCCGTGTCTCTCTCCAGACGCTCGCGGATTGCAGTCAGCACGGGGTCGACGGGTCCGCCCGGGTACTTCGTGAGGGGCACCAGTCCACAGTACGAAGTCGCGAGGATGTCGTGCTTCTTCATGAACTCGAGCACCGGCTGGGTCGCCTTGAACACGTACGGGTGGTACTCGATCTGTCGAGTAATGCTATCATTAATACCACTCTGCGAGCGTTGGGACAGTATAGGATATTACCTGGTTGACCGCCGGGACGACGGTCCCGACCTCGAGCACCTCCTCCAAGTCCTGGATGCGGAAGTTGGACACCCCGATGCTGCGCGTGAGGCCCTCCTTCTGGAGCTGCTCGAGCTCCAGCCACGCCGCCTTGACCTTCCCCGCGAGCCGCTGCGGCGAGTGCAGGAGGAAGAGGTCGACGTAGCCGAGGCGCAGCTTCGCGAGGGACTCGACGAGCGTCTCGCGCACCGTCTTCCCGTCCGGGAGGTCCGCAATCTTCGTCGTCACGAAGAGCTCGGCGCGCGGTCTGCCTGCGGCGGCGATGCCCGCGCCGAGCGAGTCCTCGTTCCCGTAGAGCTGCGCGCCGTCGAGGTGGATGATGCCGTGCTCGATCGCGTTGCGCACCTGCTCGGCCGCGTCCTGGCGGAGGAGCGCGGTGCCGGTGCCGAAGCCCAGCCAGGGGATGCGGCGGCCGTCGTTGAGCGGGATGGTGTGCGGTGTGTAGGACATAGCTGGGCAGTACGTTCTCTGGGGGTTCTGGGGATACAAAGTCGGGCTGCTATCGGGCGCATTTATACGTCTCGCAGGTGCAGCGTTCGGTCGCTCATGGCTGCGGTCGTCCGCGCCAATGCGCTACTTCCGCAGGGGCTTTTCGGGATGCTTTCCGATGGGCGCATTGCGTCCGTGTAGGGTTGAGCCCAATGCTGCAGGCAAAGCCGAAGGTGCTTCAGCATCTGGAGGAGCAATAGGAAGTGTGAGTACGTGGTAGGCCGAGAGATCCGAACGCCCGTGCTCAGGCGTACAACTTGGAGTCTCACCCACGAGTAGATCCTAGTAAGTCCGATTCTGGGAGTTTGGGGTGCACACATACATACGTACAACATACCCTACCTTACTGCATACTAGAAAGCTACATATTAGTCGACCGTCTGTCGACGCCCCTCGGATGATTCTGCGGCCCAACGGCTGATCGACGTCGGTTGCTACAACGATCATTTGTCGCTTTGGAAGCACGCAGCAGTCGAGCATGCATCGGCAAGACATTACGCCCTGCACGATGCATATGGTGATCTACGTCAGGACTTGAAGTCCGTACGAGCACTGCACAAATGCTTGAGAGCGCCGGTCAAGAAATCGCCGAGTAAGCGTTGTGCCCTCCCGCCGAACGAGTCCGAACCCAGATGGGGAGTGCGGTCCGGAACTCCGCGTGCTATAAGTATGTAGCTTCCTTCATGGCGCTGCCAGGCGGTCGAGACTCGAGGGCATACGTTTGCACCACGGGGATTGCACGCGCGTATGCACATCAATCGGCCAGGAAGAGTTGTAGTCAAAGTTCAAAGTGCGTTCGCCATGGTACATATAGAGAGCTCTCCTGACACTGCGAGTCAACGAGCAGACCAAAGACCATCGACCACCATGGCGTCCGTGTACGTGAACAAGTTGCCGTACTGCGGAGGGCATCATATACACGTACTGGCAGTTCATCTTCTTGGACCTATTGCAGAATGGTTGCTCTTAGGAGAATGTGCATGGAGGCATACCCGCAAGAAAATTGAGGATAGAGATGCTGCGCTGTCGTTCTGAATATTGCACGATTGGCGGTATGCCGCGAGATACGGCTACGTACTTTGCAGTATCGCAATTTTCAGAGCTCAGAGCTCAGCGCTCAGCTCCAGCCACTGTCCACAGATACTCTCTCGGCCCATCCAGACCGAGCTTGCGCGGTGAAGGCGGCCCACAGAACCCAGATGGAGCGGTCGAGCGTCCTAACTGCCGCACGCTTCCCTCCAGGCTATGACGCATCGCACGAAGCACAGAAGTTCATAGACCCGTCCCAGTAACAGGAAGACTATAGGGGTGCAGGAGCAACGTGGTGGGGAATACGAGGAGATCCGGGAATGTCGTGTCCAAATTCAATAGGGGAATTTGTTCCAAGTTACTCTTTACGGCAGGACGTCAAAGGCCGGTACTGGCGCGCCATAGCAGGACCCCGAACAGCGAACGTTGCACGTATGACACAAAGATTCATTGCAGCGCGTAACAAAAACATAGGCCATCACCAAAAATCCGCGCTCAGGAGTATCGAGCTCCGAGCACCACCCAATCTTGCCTAAAGCCGCGAGCCGCTCGTGAACTGAAAGGTGATAGGCCGCTCGCTCGACGGGCTGGAGTGGGCCTCGGTGCGACTTGGAGTGAGGTGGTGTGGTGGGCGTTACGACTGCCATGAAAGGTAGCGATCTCCTGCGGATCTCGTATCACGCTGAGCAGGTCTAAATTGATGTGGCCTATGTTTTTGTTGGGCGCTGTGAGAGTAACTTTGGTGTTCCTTCCGACAAGGCGTATAGCCACTTTGTACATGCGCAGTGATCCGCTCGAGCAAGGGCTCTTTGCGCTCATTATCCAGGTTTCGAGGACAGTGTTTGTCTGACGTAGACTGCCTGGGGTCCTCGCACGATGCGCTCGGCGGTTTCCGCTGGTTGACCGACCGGCGGTTTGCGGTAATAGTTTGAGGGCCATGCGCAGCGCTGCAGTAGTCTCTCCAGTCGCCGGTCGGTCAGACAAAGGCCCATACGCACACGACAACTGAATGGCTAAACAAAACATGGCTGGCGTATGCATGTATGTGCGAGGGAACTTGTGAGGACCGAGCATATTTTGGTGCATCGTCATGGAGAATACACCTGCGGGCGGCCTGCGAAGAGAGGCCAAGGGGGGCAAAGCTGAGCCGCGCGGCCGACGTTCGAAAGCACGTCGATGTCAGACAAGGCCGCCTCTGGGTGCAAAATTCGCCCCCAAAAGCGCACAGCATGCCTACGTGGGGGATATCAGAGCACGAAGAGAACTATCCGCGAGGTTTGCAATTATCGACGATGCGGGAAGGGCGAGCGAGAGATCGAGGGCGGGGGCTCGGAGGAGGGCGTCTCTGGAGGCGGTGGCCAGGTGGTTCCGCGCAGGGTGTGTCGGAGTTGAATCTTACCATCTCACCTCTTGTCCCTCACCTCCACCATCCACCATCTCGCCTCCGAATATTCCTGGACCCCGCATTTGCGCTCCAGGGATCTCGGCGTTCCTCTGATCACATTTTGCTCCCCGCCCCTCATCCCGGGTCACCCGCGTCTCGCTTTTCCCCCGCGCCCGCCCCTTCCTCCCATCTGACGTCGCATAGTTCGTTCCCCAATAATCCTAGATCCACCCACCTGTGCTCCAGGAGGCACCAAGTGCCCCTCTCTGCTTTTTGCTTCCTCCTAAACCCCCGTTTCACTTTTTCCCCGTCCACTCGCCCGGCGTCCAGCGCTAAACTCACAACATGCCTTCGCCACCCCCGTTCAAGATCAGCCTCAAGAATGGCGAGGAGGTGAAAGTCAATGGTAAATTTAGCCACCTCAACCTGCCCGTCGGTGCCCGCAGCTGATTTTTCCAAGACCACGTATACTGCTCGCCCAGCTGGGGCGTGCGCGACGGCACCCCTTACTCTATCGCCCGCATAATGGAGTTTCTGCCCCCAGCGGGCACCCCCACCTTCGACAAGGCCGGGAAGCGCAACGAACCCATCACCCGGGTCCGTTTGGCCTGGTACTACCGCCCCAGCGACGTCTCGGACCGCACGGTGGCGGACTGTCGCCTCCTGCTCGCGGCCATCTATTCCGAGGTCTGCGAGCTTAGTCAGCTCCGCTCTAGGTGCTACGTGCTCCATAGAGACAGGATATCTGATCTAGCCGGGTGGAAGAAACGGCCGGACAGGTTCTACTTTACGCGTTTGTTCGACCCGTGGCTCCGGAAGGAGTTCGAGGTGATCTCTGCGTCGACGGTTCGCAACGGTAGGTGTCCGCGGCTGCGGGCGCTCGCTCGCTCGCTCAGTGGCTCGGGCCCATGCTCACTCGATCGTAACAGTGCCCGAACATATCAGGGAGGTGCTCGTCTCACGCTATGAATACATAGTGGCCGAGCGGGAGGTCGTCCCGGACCTGACGGACGATCTCCGGTCGTGCGATACGTGCGAGAAGTGGTGCCCACCGTGCGTAGGAGGGGAATCGCCGCGGTGACGCCCTGAACTGATCCCATCTCTCTCTCTTTCTCCCCCCTGTGCAGCGCCGACACCCTGCAATGCGACCGGTGCAAGAAGTTCTTCCACATGGAGTGCGTGAATCCGCCGATGCTCTCGAAGCCGAGCCGGGGATACGGGTGGACGTGCGCGCCGTGCTCGCGCGCGCACGAGGAGGAAGTCGAAGGGCACGACGTGCGGCATCTCACGCCGGTAGCGCCGAAGCCGAAGACGAACGCACCCGCGGCGCGCGGGCGCGGGCGGCCCAGGAAGGACCGGGTGCTCGCCGAGAAGGAGGAGAACGTGGAGATCAAACACTTCAAGATGTGGCCCTTCCGGTATTTCGGGTGAGTGCCTGCGCGCGCGCGCGGGGAGCGTGCCGGCGGCGATGGAGAGGAGGAGACTGACGGAGACGGACACAGGCTGTACACGTTTGCGGAGGATACGCTCGGTGCGTGTTGGCGCGCAGAAGGACGCCTCTGGCACTGCTCTTGCTAATCTTGGACTCCGCGCAGACCCAGACGACCTGATCTTCCCACGCGCTGCGACCCGCGTTGGCCCAAAGTACCAGGCCACCGTTCCCCCGGCCCCTGGCGTTGCAGACAGACCCCCAGGTGCGTTCGATGATGAGACCGAGAGCTGGAATACTCATGCATGCGTGCAGACATCGAGGAGAGAGGCAATGATGCGACGATCGAGGTGCTCAGCCTCGTCAACGAGATGTCGCCAGCCGAAGGTGCGTGAGATTTCGTCCGGAAACGGCAGTCGTTGTTGACCTGTGTTTGTCTTGCAGTCGAAGCACGTGAGTCTGTGCCTTGAAGCCCAGTCGGGCGCTGCTAACGAGAGAGACAGTCGAGAAGCAGAAGCAGCTGTTGACCAGAAACGACAAGCTCAAATGCAGCGTCGACTGGCTTACCGAAGTCACCTTTCGTCTCACAGACGCATGGCTCAAGAAACGAGACTTTTCCACCGTCAGCATGCGGTCTCCCATGCGGCTACAGAAAGTGAGAGTTTCGTGAAATTGATCACACCAATCGCTCACAGAATCGTAGTGGAAGAAGACGGAGACACGGTACACGGACAAGGACTGGAGTGCCGAGGAGGTTGCAGCCTTCGAGGATGCCATACAGGTGCACGGCGCGGAACTCCGCGCAGTGCGCGATGAGGTTGGTACACGTTCCATGCCTGAGGTCGTCCGTTTCTACGGTCACTGGAAGAAGTACGTCGCCCACTATATCACTTGGAAGACAACTGTTTGACTAGTCGTACACAGCTCCAAGCTGGGCGAAGAGAACGTGCGGATACGACTCGCCCGTGCGAACGGCGTTGACGAGAAGGCCGAATCGACCACTCGGGAGCCGACACCAGACGAAGAGGAAGGCTCGATCGTCATGGAGCCTCCCAGGAACGTCAGCTGCGGGGCATGTCGGACACGGGAATCCGATGTGTGGTGGAAGGCCCCGAAGGGTCTGCCCACCAGTGTCCTTTGCGACAACTGCGGGTTGAGCTGGCGCAAGTACGCCGACCTCAACGTGCGTCCGATGCGCGACGAGGCGCTATCAAAGTCGAAGACGGGCGACAAGCGAGAGGGCACCCCTCTCAACGGACCCCAATCCAAGCGTGCTAAGGTATGCTTTCACTGTGCGCTTTACCTCACCGGAGCAACGCTGACGGAAAGTGCAGACGTCGTCATCACAATCTACGCCTCCGCCCGTCGCCCCTCAATTACGTTGTGTCGCGTGCCAACGCAACGGCCCCACCGGCAAGGTCCTCCGTTGCAAGCAGTGTCAGTTCCGCGTGCACGCGGGCGCGTGCGGTGTGAACCCCGACCCAGCAACCGTCGAGTCCTGGGTATGCGACCTCTGCCAGAACGAGAAGACGCTCGAAGCCTCTCTCGTCAGTATCTCCCTCCGCCTTTACTGCCTCCCATCGTGCTGACATAAGGCCTGATGATACGCAGATCCCCGACTGCCTGCTATGTCCGCGAATGCGACGGGACCCGAAGAAGAAGCTCATATACCCGCCGCCGGACTCGTACCTGCGCGCGTGCAAGCCGACGGAGGGCCAGGCGTGGGTGCACGTCCTTTGCTCCGTCTTCATCCCCGAGATCAACTACTCCGACGCCGCGCGGCTCCGGCTCGTCGAGGGCGTGAGCGCGATCCCGCAGTACCGATGGCAGAACGTGAGTGCCTACCTACCTAGCTGAGCATACTGGACGATCACCCTGACATGGTCCCCGCAGAGCTGTACGCTGTGCGATCGCGAAGACGGCGCAGTCATCCAGTGCAGCGAGTGTCCGGCCGAGTTCCATGTGTCCTGTGCGTGGAAGCACGGCCACAAGTTCGGGTTCGAGATCCAGCCGGTAAGCCCGAATGCTCTTGCGATGCCCGGGCGCAGCGACTGACACCGTGCATGCAGGTCAAGACCAGCCGGCGAGAAGCCGCCACCACGGTAGACTGGAAGGGCCATGTCGGCCAGATGGTGCCCTCCGTCATCTGCAAGGGGCACATCGGACACAAACGGCAGCTCTTCGACATCTGCGACACGAACGATCTCGGCGAGGTCCGTCCGCTTCTCTCTCCTCTCGCCTCCTAACGCCTCGCGCTGACCACGCCGCACCACCACAGTCCTCGCTGCAGGTCTTCTGCAGAAACTACAAGCAGGCGCCGATCGCGCAGACGCACGGCCTGCTGCGCAAGGCGCGGCGGCTCGACAAGATCCTGAACGCGGCCATCGGCAGCGGCGACACCTCGCCCGCCCCGTCCGTCGACGGCGACAGTAACAGCAACGGCAACGGCAACGGCAGCGGCGGCGGCGGCGGCACCAACGGCGCGCAGGCCGGCGCGGACCCGCACTGCTACCGCTGCCAGACCGAGTTTTCGCCGTTCTTCCACGAGGTGACGAACACGCCGCAGGGCGGGGCGAAGTCGTGGCTGTGCCACAAGTGCCACGCAGAGACGCGGAAGAGCTACCCGGTGATCATTGGCCTCGGCGCGGCGTGACGGTACGGACGGGCGTAGAGCCCGGGGAGCACGGTGCGAGGATGGGGAGGAGGGCTGATGTTGTTTATGATGATGATGTACCTAGTCCTGGTCCTTCCGCTAGTGGGGACTGTATGATTACACGTGCTATGGTATTACGGAGTGTCTCGCCGGTGCAGTAGTGAGGGAAACAGGGGAAGAATACAACTAACAGCAGATCCGATAAGACAAGAGAATATGTACGGTGTTAGATGTCTCGAGCGCGTCATGCCTTGACGCGCTTGTAAAAGAGTATATACGCAGGCTTCCCCTGCAGAGAGACCGTCAGCGGCGCGTATGCACACAGAAAGGAGGTACGCACAACAACATCCTTCGCATCTGCTGGTGTTACACGGCTATCGTCGCAATATAGCCAGCCGCCGCGCGACGCAATGAACGCGGTATCTAGACGCAGCTCAGCCACACATTCACATGGAAGCATGCGAGCAAACTACTCACAATGCCCCGTGCTCAGCGTCCCAAAGTGGTTCGTCACCCCGTACAAGTCGTATCGATATGGCGGAATCTGGCACCGCGGGTCGTCGCGCGACACCTGCGAGCCGCCGCTGACCCCAGGCGGGAGCGGGGGCGGCATGTAGTTCGTCAGGTCGAGGCCCTTCAGCGGGAACTCGACCGTCGTCTCGATCTTGTCCGTGAACGGGCCCTTCGCCGAGAAGCGCTTGAGGTGGATGAGAAGCACCGGGGGAAGCCGTGACAGCGAGAGCCGCTTCGTCGCCTTCCTGAGCGTCTTGCAGTGTGGACAGTGCCTGCAGGATAGTCAGCTCGGCACGCTGGAGACAGGCGGGACTCGGAGCGGAGGTGCTGACCATGCGTCAGACTTGTCCATCACTTCTTCGTTCACGAACGCGTCTATGCACTGCTGCAATGTAACCTTCGAGTTTCCGCGGCCGGAAGGAACAGGGAGCGTAAGATACATGAAGGTGTTATATGTCGTCGACGTCTGTCTCTCGCGTTAGCACATGTGTTCGTCCGCTCGCTCGCCCATGCTGCTGCAAGACCCAACGCACCTTGTGACATGTTAGACACTCCATGCGATTACGGTACTGGCCCTGGAAGAAGTCCACCACGAGACTGTCGTCGCGCATGCGGTAGATCTGCCACTCCTGCTCGCTCGCAATCTGCGTTGGTAGCCGCTCAAGCTCCGCCTCACGCTCTGGTGTCGACACAATCTGCGGCTTCTGTAGGATCCGGTTGAGGTCCTCGTGTAGCCCATCCAGCAGGAAGCTCAGGAACTCCTGCGAATCGTGCTGCTCCGTACCCGAGAACTGTGGTGCGTACGTGCACAAAGAGCGCTGGGACGGCCGGTGCCGAGAACGTCAGCGCTGAATGTCCAACTTCTGAAGGTACTACGGACTTACGCGGAAAGGTACCGGAGATAATGTTCCATTCTCGCCTTGCCACATTTCGCGCAGGATATTCGCGAACGCGTTCGCGAGGTTGCCTTTCGTGCCCATCGGATTCACCATGTTCACGGCGTTCTTCCACCGCCCATCTGCGCAACACACATCAGTCCCACGTTCTCGATTTGCCGAAGCCCCCACATCCGCCCACACATACCTGTAAAGAACCGCGAGAACGGCACCGTGGCGCTCAGACACTGGATCGTCGAATTCATATAACACGTGTTGCCCAGGTTCTTCAATCCAGACGTCCCGATCTGCAGATCCGGCCAGTACGTCACCGGATAGTCCGACGGAATCATGGGCGGCCGCGGGCCCGATTGCGCAAGTGCGTAGTGGGTGACCTGCGGCTGTGATGGCATGATGCGCGGTCGGTTGTCCAGCGTTGAAGAGGCAGCGGCTGGCGGCGGGCGGATAACATGCTGAGAGGACAGCTCGGGATAGTCGATGGGGCCGCGATTTGCGAGCCCGTTGATAGCCTCTTGGGACTGGTCGATATAATCGCTTCGCCGGCGCGCGAGAGGCGAGGGATTGATCGACGCCTGCGGAGGCAGTGACACGAGCCCATTCGTGGCGGGAGACGAGGAAAAGGATGAGCCGGATACTTGAGGAGATATGTGGCGAGCGATTTGCGGGTATTGTATGGGAGAGGGAGAAGAGCCATTGACCATGCTAGACGAGACATGTTGTACGGACATCTATTGATTGGTGAATCAGCACCAGGCCCATGGATGCGACAGTCACATTCACTCACGTTCTCAGGTATCACAGAGTTGTAGGGGTATGACACGGAATTGGACCCGGTGCGCGACATCGCAGGCCGGCGCGACAGCCGTTTCGCAGAATCAGAGATGGGAGACAACGGAGCCGCCCCATCCATGCTCATCCTAGCAAGACACGGTTAAAACGAATTACAGCACATCGATCAAGAAAAAGCTTACCGTGGTGAGCCCGGTGTAGGCTCGAGCGGACTACGCATGCTGCCCTGAGGTATCCACGGCCGATGCGCATTCGAGTCCACCGACGAATCCGTTCCAGAGCGCTGTCGCCCGAAGTTCAGGCTCGCCAAGTCAGCGAGCGGCGGTGCGGAGGGTATGGGTGCCGCGACCGACGACTCCGCAGGCGCGCGCATGTGCCCAAGGCCGAGCCCCTTCGGCTCCGCGGGGGGTGTCGGCGTGTGAGGCACGGCGGAACCATTGGGCGCAGACGGGCCCGCGCCGCTGCCGTTGACGAGTCCCGCAAGCGGACTCGGGCGCCGGGGCGATGCGGATCCCCCGCGCGCGAGCTCCGCTTCGCCAAACTCGCGCTTCCATGCCTGCAGCCCGCCGACAAGCAGCATCGGCATGTTCCTCAAGATCTTGCGGAACGCGGTTTCGTAGATCGCCTTGAAGAGCACTCCCGTGGGTGAACGCGAGTCACCCATTGCCTCGGACGAGTCGTCATAGATGGCTACGAGATCGAACTTGTCGCGATTCGAGAACAAGACGGATTCCTTCGGTGGACCGACCGCGAGCGCGTCCTCTATGGTCTGGGCTGTCACGCTACAAGATATCCAATGAGACGAGAAGTTACGGTGCTAGGCGCGGACTCACTTCTGACGCATCAGAATGGATGGCTCAATACAGACCACTTCGTCTCCACGTATGTGTTCACGCTCGAACTCCTCCCTCGTACGCACGTCAAGTATGAGCACCTTGAGGTTGGGATTGTATATGCACTCGTGCAGCGTCTTCGGGAAGAGCGTCTTGAACGGGAGCTCCGCTTTCTCCGCGGTCGGCGTCATCGGCGCAATCACTGGTGACCTCTGCACAGCCGAGTTCAGAGCGAGGTTGGATGGTTTGCGCGGGACGGTGGGAGAGAGCGGCCCGCGGGCAGGAGAGCTTGGTCGGCTCTGGAAGCTGTCTATTGTGGGAGGGATGGGCGTGCTGGATGGCCGAGGGCCCATGTCCATAGGCAACACGGGGAAGGGTTTGGGATGGAACAGAGGTGGGGCACCGTTCGACTTCAGGTCCGCAAGTGACGGCTTACTTGAACGCGACCCAGTACTGCTGGTGCCTGTGGGATCCGGACGAAGCTTCAGGGCATCCATCTCTTCTATCTCGTCGATCGAGGGGAAAGTCTGGGAGAAGTCTTGTAGGCTTAGTACAGACATCCGGGGCGAAGACGAGGTAGACGAGGATGGCGAGGGCGGGCCCAAACTAGATGTGGGTACTAGTGCGTGCGGAGAGGGTGCTGGAGGGGTACCCATGGTAGGCGAGCCAAGAGATTGGTGGAAAGACGAGGGCGGGAACGCCGGCGGAGAGAGTGCTTGAAGGGACAAGAGATTCGGACGAACAACATCAGGCGACAGTGGGGGAGAGCCAACAGGGATTTCGCGCGAGATACGCTTCGTCGTCGCAACGGTCAGACCGGCGCTTTGTAGAGAGCGCATGCGGTCTGCAATGCTCCCGCCGCCAGTCTTGACTATCGGGCTGCTCGGTTCGTTGTCATTACTAGCTGGCCTGTGGAATACCAGTTCAATAATTTCCGACCCATGCGACCGAGGGCACATCCTCCAACTTGACTCGGAGTGCCACCCTCGACCACAATAGCTACGGGACACGTACGGAGACACCGACTTCTCGAGTTCCACCAGCTTCGCCTCGACGCCCTTCAACTTGCCAAACAAATCCCGCCCATCCGTCTGCTGATTATGAGCATAGCGCCCACCGCATGACATGAGAGCGGACCGCGCCCAGACGCACCTGTTGGAAGTCCATGAACTCCTTGAACAGCGCACCCTTCTTTCCCGCCTGCGAGTCCGCCCTGAACTCCGGCGTATCCATGAGCATCTGCACGAGCGACGCGGCCTTGGTTAAGGAGCTGAGGGCGCCCTTGAGGTCGCCCTCATTCTCCTGGGCGTGCGCGAGCTTGATTTGGCTGCGAGCGGACTTGAGGAGATTGGTGGCCGATGCGCCACGGGCCTGATGCGCGGTTTCTTTCGCACTCTCCTTAATCTCGGCTACGGTGTCGCGGTGGTAGGGCCCGCCATTTTGCATCGCTGCTGGTCCGTGAGGTGTGAGTTGATTCAGGAACGAGATGTGGACGGTTAGCTTACCTGAAAACTTGGGAAAGCTAGCCGGCGCAGACGGTGGTAAGACAGCAACGCCGGGCATATACCGATGCAGTCAGAACGAGAAAGAATAAGGATAGATAGAGATGGGTAGTACAGCGAGATGAGGGGAAGTGGTACCGCGCCCGCAGCGCGGACGGCGACAGTGCACCAGGGTGGGCTGCTGACGTAATATGGGCACAAAAGCGTCGACGTCGTCTCGGCGTTCTTGCTCAACGTCGACCACGGCTTAGACGCGACGACCATAACCTTGTATCAGTGCAGCTTCTTGAGGACCCACGCCACCCTCGCGCAATCTCTGCTTGACCCATAACTCTGATGTTCCGTACACCCTCGCCTGCGGTGGCCGTTTAACTCGGAACGGTGCACCAGACGCTCGCGGGCAATGAGGTAGCTTGACTACTTTGTACGGGGAACGCACCGATTCCTCCGAGATCAGTGCTGCTCAGTTCACACCCGTACCGTGACATCGCGATGCGAGGCCACAAGGTGAGTACTGTACACAGTCTCAAGACTCCAGGTGATTGGTGAAGTTGTTAGCCGCACTTTGTAGTCGCTAGTCTTGATGCATACTTGTCAAACGCTCCTATATTATAGGAAAACACAGCCAGGCATACCCATTGATCGCATATCGCGCCGTACCCTCTGCCTAGGCTCTAGCTGCTTTCGAGCAACGAAGTCACCAGAAAAGCTCAAAGATGTTGACCTCATGTCATACATCTGTCGCATGAGCCTCAACGTAACACAACCGGTACGCTTCGTGATAAGCAGCGTTGACGGTTCGAGTCACGAATTGTTCATACGCGAGTAGGCTTGTTCAGCAGCGAACACGTCCGCCGCTTCGGCCGTGTTGGACGCGTTGGAGGAGTTACCAGATATAGGTATGCGGATGATGCCGCCGGGCACGACAGGAGAACGAGACCATCTGACTTGTTGCATCCTCCCAACTTCGCACCCAGCTTTCCCTCGGTCCTCGCTTCCTCGAGGCGCTGATATCACCGAGAGCTTGTCATAGCCTGTTTCTGTCGGGTCCAGAATCGATGTCCGGCTTTCGCATGGGTCCCGCAACACCACATTCGACAGGCGCAACGCGTGAAGGCTGATTCGGACAAGCAGCGCGTACAACAGCGTCTGCGTGATGCTTCCCCGATAGGGATATTCAGATGACACCCTGAGCCATGCTCCGAGCGCCAGCCATCCGAAGCTGCCTGCTATAAGAAGCCCCTCGCGTCGCCGGCGGTCTACCAGACCACACCTTCAACCTTCGTCCGTCCAAGTTCTCTGAATCAACTCACCATGCCGCTTGCTAGTGTCTACAAGGAATCGGAGGTCGATGTGCTCATCATCGGTGCCGGGCCTGCAGGCGTAATGTGCGCAAATGCATTGGCCATGGCCGGCGTGAACGTCCGCATCATCGACCAAAGGTCTTTCCAAAGTCATCCACTGAAGTGCTCTGAAACTGATATCATCTCCCCAGGCCGGTCAAAGTAGCCGCGGGACAGGCTGATGGCATCCAGCCCCGCACGATCGAGGTGCTGCAAGTGCGTTTGCCAGGTATATCATGATCTCGCTCGATACCGACGCTAACCATCCTGCTGCATGCGTTATAGAGCTATGGCCTTGCGGAACGTCTTCTGCGAGAAGGCAACCAGATGCACATGGCGGTCAGTGCATGATCGCTCCTTTGACGCAGTGCCGCGCTTAATCCCTGCATAGGCGTTCTACAACCCTAGCCCTTCCGGCGGCATTGAGGTTGGTGCCATTAGACTCGTGACTACAGGATCGCCCGCTGACAGGCGATCGTGTAGCGCACGAACCGTGCGCCAGACGTGACAGCTCCCAACGCTAGATGGCCCTTCGAGGTCCGTTGGCCACACTTTGAGGCCTGGAACGAGTATTCACATTATGCCTAGGTCACTTTGCATCAAGGCGCAATCGAAGCTATCTTCCTAGACTCCATGAAGGCGCATGGGGTGGTGGTAGAGCGGCCTATCATTCCAACTTCCATCGAGCTCTCAAAGTCCGAGGACGAGCTCCGGGATCCAACCGCCCACCCTGTCAAGGTAGCCCGCCTGTGCCTGTATTCCTTATCGTGCCGTACTAACGAGCGCGTTACGCGCTACACAGGTGATCCTCCAGCATCTCGATCCCCCGCAGGGCCAGGGCGATTCCGAGATCGTGAGGGCTAAGTTCGTTCTCGGTGCAGACGGTCCGTATCGGTGCTCCTCGTTACAAACCCGGCACTGACCGATTTACCCCCACAGGCGCTCATTCATGGGTCCGCAAAACCCTCGGGATCTCCATGGACGGCGAGCAAACAGGTGCAGCATGCCCTCTCAGCATCTATCACCTCCCGCTGACCTTCCCTCCCCGCGCGGCAGACTACATCTGGGGTGTACTCGACATCGACCCCGACAGCGACTTCCCGGACGTCCGCTGCAAGTCCGCGGTACACTCGCGCAATGGCTCGTGCATGATCATCCCGCGCGAAGGCGACCTCATCCGGCTCTACATCCAGCTCGCGGACCGCGACGTACTCGATCCTGCGACGGGCCGCGTCGACAAAGCGCGTGTCACGCCCGAGAAGCTCCTCGCGGTCGCGCAGCAGTCGTTCAGCCCATTCAAGATGGGCGCCAAGGACGGCTTCGAGTGGTGGACGCTGTACATCAGTGCGTCTTTCCTAACCTCTGGCGCATATGTGAGCGCGGGTGGCTGACGTCCGGCATGTGTAGTTGGCCAGCGGGTGGCGTCGCAGTTCTCGGTGAACGAGCGCGTTTTCATCGCCGGAGATGCATGCCATACGCACTCTCCGAAGGCAGGTGAGCATCGTTCAACCATATATGCACAGGCCGGCCTCTGACGCTCTACACAGGGCAAGGCATGAACGCCAGCATGAACGATACCCACAACCTCGGTACGTGGTTCCTCGCCACTTCCAATTCATGATGTTCTGACGTACTACCTCGCAGCTTGGAAGCTCGCCCTCGTCCTGCGCGGTTGGGCGGATCTCTCGTTGCTGAAGACCGTAAGTGCATGTAATCTTACAGCAGAATTATAGTTCAGCCAATTCCTATGCAGTACGAGTTTGAGCGCCGCAAGTACGCGCAGGACCTCATCAACTTTGACAAGAAGTTCTCCAAGCTGTTCTCGGGCAAGCCCCGGACTGAGGATAACCAGGACGGCGTGTCGCACGAGGAGTTCCTCGAGTATGTTTCCCGCTCCCAGGTCTTGCTGCCTTTGTCTGTGCTCAATCGCGCTCCCCAGGGCATTCCAAACATTCGGTCTCTTCACGAGCGGGATTGGCGTGCACTACGAGCCCTCCGCGATTACGCACGCCAAACACCAGGCGCTCGCGCCCAAACTCGTCATCGGCGAGCGCATGGTCCCACACGTCTTCGTGCGCGCCGCCGACGCCCGCCCGTACGACATCCAAGACGTCCTCCCTGCGGACACGCGCTTTAAGCTCATCGTCTTCACGGGGAACGTGAAGGACGCGGCGCGGGCAGCGCGCGTGCAGGCGCTCGCGGAAGAGCTGGACGCGGCGGGCAGCTTCTACCACCGATTTGGCCATGGAGACCCGGCGAAGGTCTTCGACGTGCTCTCAATCAGCGCTGCGAAGAAGGAGGACGTCAACTATACTGGTAGGTCACGCTGCGTGTACTGCCGCATGCTCGTGCAGCTCACGGACGTGTTTGCAGACTTGCCTCTGTTCTTCCGGCAGCACTGGTCGAAGTAAGTCACTCTCAAGGGCACGTCTCGAGTACGTCATTCGTGATTTACTGACAACGCTTTGCAGAGTTCTCCTGGACGACACCGACCTGTACGCGCGCGTTGGCGGCGGCGGGTACGAGCGGTATGGGATTGACGCACAGCAGGGCGCAATCGTCGTCGTTCGCCCGGACGGTTACGTCGGCACGATCGCTCCATTTGACGCGGTACGGGATCTAGACGCGTACTTTAGCTCGTTCATGGCGGCTTAATGTGCTGCTTCTCTGGTATCGTCGATTTGGAGAATTGTGAACAAGTGTATTGTATCGGATACCACTGGCTCCGCTGTCGTATATCTTCGGCTTGTCCATGCTACTACTATCGACCCCACCGACTGCGGCCACGCACGTGCTACTGGAAATTAGTAGGCCTGATGTGCTGTAAGTACCCAATGTAGGGCCATCGACGCTAGTGTGCCAGGAAGCGGAAAGGCAGGACGAACATGAGTGAAAGTGCACGATAGCACTGTCCTGGTACAAGTACAAGCACTCGGATCTCGGTCCGGTGACGGTCCGGCGAACTCCGAAGGGCCAAGACGGGCGCTAGAGCTCTCTCGATCAATCCTGCTGAGTCAGCAGAGGGCGTCTTTGGAATCGGGGCAGGACCGATCTCTTACTCAACTCCCGCCACCACCCACCTCCTCGTCTTCTGTTCCCCACACAATGTCGAAACATCACCCAGGTATGTACTGGCGGGCTGCATGCAATGTCTGGTACTAATGTGCTATCTGGTTAGATCTCATCATGTGCAGGAGGCAGCCCGGTATTGGTATGTCCATCCGCTTGCGATTGCTGAACCGTCAATTGACCAGTCGGGATGCCATAGCTATCGGCCGCCTCTGCGAGAAATGCGACGGAAAATGGTACGTCTTGCGCGTTTGCTTTTGCTCAGACATGCACTGACTGTTGGCATATAGCCCCGTCTGTGATTCCTACGTACGCCCCGAGACCCTTGTTCGCATTTGTGACGAATGCAACTTTGGCACTTACGGTGGACGATGCATCATCTGCGGGTCCCCTGGTGAGTCTTGCATCATTCATGCTGCTACGATTCGCATTAACGTGTACCCTAGGTATCTCCGACGCGTACTACTGCGCGGAATGTACGAGGCTGGAGAAGGACCGCGACGGCTGCCCCAAGATTGTCAACTTGGGTGCTAGCAGGACAGACTTGTTCTATGAGAGACGTCGTTTAGGTGCGCACATCATCTCTCACCATCATGTCTGGTATCGCATGGCTCACGATCGGCGGGTTTGCAGGTTTCAAGAAGGGTTAGCCGTTTCGCTCCAAAGCCCTCTCCCGTTGTGTATATTAGTTCCCCGCCCCGACAATCGACGAGGCTATGTATTTGCAAGGTTCATACGGCCCAGGCACGCTTCAGGTTTCTGCATCTTCGCTTTGGCTTCTTGTCGTCGCAGCTGCTGCGAACAGGGTCGGGAGAGCATGGTTGGCCTCGTAACTCTGCACGAATGTCATAAATCCTAACACGACCTCTGAGGCCAGGAGCCAGCTTGCACTATCGCTCGCCTTTGGGCTTCCGCCCTGCAGCATATGAACGCTGCGAGTTCTCCCGGGCCGTGCTTTCCACGCGGTCAAGGTGTGCCTTCCCGGACGCAGGATGACTGACCTGGACGGACTGCTGGTCCAAGACGGGTACATGGACATGGGATGAGTCAGACTGGGAATATGCATACAGGATCCGGTGAGTTCAACGTAATCGTATATGTGAAGCACATGTATTCCGGTTCAGTGGGTACCTTGGAGAGCGTCGGCGTGCCGGAACTACGCGCAATAACTCCCCTCAACACTGTCTCCTGCTCTACAGCTTCCGTTTGTGAGAATGCGGCATCTGAATATCGGTAGTGACTGGGGATTGTACATTTTCGTCTAGTGTAACATCGCGAAGACAGGATTCCTAGTCAACGTCAGCCCTGGCTGTCTACATCGTCTTACCCCCATATGGGTAACTCCAAATCTGGTATGTCAGAAGGAACGATTCTGGTAACCAGGAATAGTCTACTCAGTCAGGAATGCGCCGAAGTACGCTGTCAGCTCGTCAACACGGTCCAGCGGGGCAATCATCCCAATATATCCATCCGGCCGAACGACCACGATCGCGCCGGCGTGAGGGTCGACGCCATACTTTGCGTAACCCCCTCCTCCGAGGCGACCTTGCAGGTCGGTATCGTCCACGAGCACCCTGCAGAACAGGTCAGCCCTCTAGGGTCGCGGCAACATGTGTCTCAACGATATCGCTTACTTCGACCAGTGAGGCCGGAAGAATTCAGGGAAGTCTGGACGAGAGAGGAAGAGCGAATCAGCATCCGTTGCATCAGGGAGAGAGACGCGCCGCCTACCGAGGTAGTCCGTGGTCTGCTGCTTCGCGGAGCTGAAGCACAGGATGTCGAAGATCTTGTCGGGTGCGCCATGCCCGAAGCGGTTGAGGAAACTCTCCGACGCTGCGAACGCGTCCGCGGTGGCCTGCAGACGGGCCGCGTCTTCTTGCACGCCGATGTCGCCGCCGAACACGAGCAGCTTGAACCTCGCGTCCGCCGGGAGGAGGTCTTGGATCTCGGACGGTCTCCCATCGGCCGCGTGCACGAAGACGTGCGGGGACATCCGCATGCCGACGGTCAAGTTCGACGCGAGATCTTGGTATTGGGCGTTCACGATGGCGGAGGGTCCGTATTTGATCCCGATTCCGGATGTGAAGCCGCTGAACGTCCGGCCCATCCTAGGGGTTCGGTACACTTGACGTCAGACGGTACTGCAATGAGACTAGGGCGAGCGAGTGCTTACGCTATGAACTCCTCCTGGGTGGCGCCTTCTGGGCTGCCGTCTGACCGAGGCTTGCTCGAGAACAGCGCGGACCACTTCTTGTCGAAGGCGATCAGGTCCTGCGCGAACTTGCGCCGCTCGGACTCGTACTATGTGTCCCGACTTCAGTAGGCCGATCGGCGAGGAGTTCACCGATGCGTACCGTCCTGAGCAGCGACAGGTCGCCCCAGCCCTTCAACACGTACGCGAGCTTCCACGCTACAACACAATGCATTCATTCATGCACAGAGAGAATGTGTGAAGCACAACTTACAGAGGTTGTGGGTGTCACCCAAAGCGGCGTTCATACCCTGTCCTGTGTATGGCAGGCACATGTCAATAACGGTCCGCCACCTCATCGTGAGTATGACGAACCAGCCTTCGGCGAGTGCGTGTGGCACGCGTCGCCCGCAATGATTGCGCGGTCATGGATCGAGTACTTCTCGGCCACACGCTGTCCCACTGCTCATAATCAGAGCGGATCCCCGCATGACCGGGTGTCTTGACGAATGCTCACCGACGTATATCGTCCACCAATCAACGACGTTGTCCTTGATATCCAGACGGTAGGGGCGCAGCATCCTCTGTGCCTGCGCAAGGATCTTCTGCGGGCTCGACCGGTTCTTGTCGACGCGCCCGGTCGCGGGGTCGATGACCTCACTGTCGTCCGGCTGCTGCACATACACGCGGACGAGGTCGCGCTCGCGCGGGATGATGAACATCGTCCCGCGCTCAGAGTGGACGTACGTCATGCCACGGATGTCCGGGAGATCGGTGTCCGGGAGCAGGTCGACGACGCCCCAGATCGCACCTGGGAGAAGATTCGCGGTTAGTGCTTCGGTGACATACAGAGAGGCGCAGAGGAGGACCTGTAACGCTGCCTTCGGCTTTGATCCTGAGAGCCTTGCGTACCCAGGAGTGTGCACCTATAACAGTGTATAACAGAGTGAGCGAAGGTTCAGGAACTCGAATCTGCTCGGGGACGACGCACCGTCTGAGCCGAGGACGAACTTGGCATGTACAACCTCTGTCCGTCCCTCGTCACGATCGAGGTGCTCAAGAACGACCTGACATAACGTCATCATCGCACAAGGTTCCCGGTGTCATTCTGTTCCAAAGGCTTACTGTATTCACGTATGCCTGAGAATTCTTCAGATCCTCGGTGGACTCGGACATACGAATGGATGTGGGTATCGTAGAGCGCTCGACCGTCAGGCCTTTGGCTTTCATTGAATCGAGAAAGAGGTCTTCGACGCCGCCTTGATGGAGGGCGAGCTGTCCGCCTTGTCAATCATTTACTTCTACCTCTTCGGTCTCGCGAAAGCTCACCCCATAGAGGTAGCGGGTGTCCGGGACGGCACTAGTGCTACGGCGCGTGCGCTGTCCTCGTATGAGCGAAAGTCATTCTGAACGGTTGCACGTCAAGAATCTCACCACTAAACCGCCTTTCCCGTCAGCGTCGTAGTACGCCTATGAGAAGTCAGCAATGCCCGAATTTATCCTACTAAATAGGTCCGCACCAGCCGCCATATTTGACAGCCTTCTTTGATCAGCCTATCTGCCAGACCGTAACTCTGAAGACGTGTAAGCATCGACTTTATACCGGAGATTGGAGGGGAATATGGACCTGGAGGATCTCGATGGTTCGCGGGTGACAGCCGTCAGCCTGTCCCGACACAAGACCTTCCGGTCTGAGGGAACGCGATAACAAGCATCAGAGAATAATACAGATGACCGCCCTGCGCGCAATGACAGTACCTCTTGTCGACGACGCGGACGTTGATTCCCGCTTGAAGTAGAGCGTTGGCTGCCATTACCCCCGCGGGTCCTGCACCGATAATCAGGACATCGACATTGCTCTCCGTGGGCGTGTTCTGGGAGGAAGACATTCAGGTGTAGCTTGATAGGGAAGAAGTCGATGGGCTTGTGAGGTCTGCGTGCTCCGCCTCCCGTGCAAGACCCGGTGCCTATATATCATCGTCTGCGAGCTGGTAGTTGATAGCATTCTTCCAGGGGAAGGCCAGCCTGAGGCTGTGATGCTTCGCCTGAGTACAACTGACTCGTTCTGGCCGTCTCGTTTCAGCGAGCCTGAGAACATGGCGTGTCAGCACCTATCATCAGAAGAGGGTACATACTGCATCGCAAAGTGCGTGTCCGGGATCATCCTGATGCCAGTGATAGATTTGAAGTTGCGCTGACGTTCAAAGAGCAAATTCACGAGGCCAAGTAGTGGCCAAGTGAGCCGGCTCCGGCGCCCGCAGCTCCGTCAACACAAATGCGCAGTACTGATGGAGGAAACACCCCGATGCCGACGCACCCGTGAAACGAGCCGCGGCGCGCTAGATCTTTATGAAAGGAAGAGAAGCATCGCGGAAGCTCTGGGCGGGAACACTTCTCCAGGTACGCCAAATAGCAGTGACGACGGCTATACCACAAGAGGTACACTGCTTATCAGTGCTCAGTGCTCGCGAAAGGCCAATCACGCCAACCGAGCATGGCAGTCCGTCTGCGAGCTCTCTCGTTGCTAGCGCCGCTATGTCGAGCGGTTGGACAAAACACTGCCACTGCTTACTATGGTTCGACACTGTGAATCAGCCTGTCGCGCTGATACCGGTATAAATGTCATGAAACTCCATTCTACGGTCTCTTTGTGGACTTACTATCGCATTTACCCATCGAGATGACGAAGTCTTTGAAGGTCCCTGGGTATGAGGAATCGTCGCCACGTTCATGGATGACCAAAGATACCGTAAGAGGCTTCCAGCAAGCGTAAGCCACGGCTGTGGTCAATTGAACCTCGAACCAACGTCGTAGAGCAAGTGCAAGCCGCGCGAACGTCGAAAGGATTTGGGCCCTAGCAGTAGCGCGATGCTTAGCGCCCAAACACCGAGTCCCACACATACAAAACCGTTGCCTTACGACGACGGGGAGGCCTTTGACTACGTTAGCGTGACCCAAGAATCAAGATTGTTTCAATGAGTGTAGTCTGATGCATATGACTCCTATAAATAACCAATGATTCCCTTCCAAATGCATACCATCGCTGCTCAACTTCGAAATTCCAATCGAGGCCTGACGATTGCAGATATACCGCCTCCCCTGGCCACCCGAGCGTAGTCCGTAAACAAGTTCGTTACCGCGGCCGGAGGAGTCATTTGTCCTCCGTCCGTTAGGTCATCTTCCGTCGTAATCGTGAAAGTATCATGGCATGTACGCAGGAGGGGGCACGGCGCCCTCTCCATCTGGACCGTGCCCTCCTGCGCTCTCCCCGCCGCGCACAGGCGGGACCGCATCCGCAGACGTAACCGTCGTGAGCCGAGATTCCTTCCCACCATAGGTCACCATTCCGCCAAGCATCCTCGCGCTGCCCTCCGGTTCCTGTGCACCGAGGGGCATTCCGACCGCGGCGAGGTCGGTCTTGCTATCCGCATCCGCCACTGGCATGCGAGCAATGATGGCGAGTGACCGAGTGACATCGCAGACGAAGCGTTAGCCAGCTCCCCGCGTTGGTGGGTCAAGGCCCAAGACGTGTTCGGAGTGTCGGAGTGTCCACGTCTAAGCCAGGAGTCGACGAACGGGTGTTGACCCTCTCCGGTAGCGACGCGCCGGGACATCAGACAAACTGAGATTTCACTGCGAGCACTGACACAGTAGTCTCAGTTGGATTCAGTAGTTTTCAGTAGGTCAGCTCACAGTGATTTGACGTTCAGTCACCAGTCATGTATTCAGGACAGATGTGAGTGTTGTCAGTACCACAGTGGTCAGTTACAAGCCACACAGATGACACGGGTGCACGCGCATTGACATATATATTAACAACAATACATATCAGCAATGATCCTTAGGCATTCGGAGGCGGGCTGCTACGGTCACAGGCATCAAACGCGTCCTCGTCATCTTGAGCATGCCCTGACTTGCCATTTGCACCACCCTCTGGAACGAGACCCCACGCGTTCTCGAGAACCGCATCAACACGGTGCGGGTACTTGCAGAGACTCTGTACTGAGCCGTTTTTGGCCTTCACTGTCAGCGCGCCAACCGTATCCTCCCCGAACTCATCAGTCATCGCCAGGAATGCGCCAGTTGTGAACATCTTGAATGCACGTCGTAGCTGGATCCCGCACAGTAAATAACAAGTCGTGTGGCTGATGGCAGAAGGGCGGATACTTACGGCGACTGCGGCGAGGGCGAAGGCATTGACAGGGTGCCCCTCACGCTGCACGGCACCCTCGGTAGCTTTAAGATGATATGCGATGAGTTTGACAATGTAACGGGACTGCAGGACCCCGTGCGCGTGCTTTGGATCCTGTATAGATGAGTCAGGATCGCAACGGGCGCACCCAAGTCGACGTCGCACTACACACCTTGACGTTTGGATGCGCATATGTTGCCTCTCCGCCCCGTGAGAGTGCATCAGCAACCCACTCGCGAATGGCCGTCCGACCGCCGCCCTCCTCAAGGCGCTGTTTGGCGCTCTCGCTCACAATCTTGATGGCATGGACCTGGAACCCCTTCCGCCAATCGTACACCCTCTGGCGGACCTACAACATCGATTAGAATACGCCCACACGATCTGATTTACGCTCACCAGTTTGTATAGCTTGTCGGAGCGTGTGAGGGAGTCACCCTCGCCCGGGTGTACGTGATTCAACACGGACTTTAGGACGGTGATGAAGTGCTTGCCGTTGGCGTGGTCGAGGTCCCATGGGGTTACCTCTTGTGCTCCATAGTGCTTGATTATCGATGGCACGATCGCTGTGAGTACCGAATCCTGAACCCAGCTGGGCAGACCCTGTAAGCCGCGGGAGGTCGCCGTCGACACTTGCGTCTTCGTGGCACGCTTTCGCTTCGGGGGCTTGATGACATGGTCACCGTCGATGATGGCGTCTGGGACGGGGACGACGAGCTATTGATACACATGAGCGAGGTACCGAGACACAGATGATAGCGTATGCGCACTTACTGTGTTATGAGCGCGGGCAGGTGGTTCCGTGTGAGATGGCGAGTGATCGTCCCCGTCGCTTTGATAGACATCGTCAAACCCTTTGGGAAGCGGTCGAGATGTTGTGCCACTGTCGGGAAGCGTTGATGGGGCTTCAACCGCTTGCGTTCTGAGTTTGATTTGCGTTTGCGTTGCGAAAGGTTGAAGTCCCGGACACCTAGTGAATTAGAACCCATGGTGGTTATAGCTAGGTTTGACCACAGCACAATAGCTCAGTGGACTAGAGCACCACAGCGCCTATTGGAGGTCGCGGGTTCGAATCCCGCTTGTGCCATTCCTTTGTCAGCCACTTTCTGGTCTCATCATCTGGAGCCCACCGCGAGGGTAGACTCTCTTCTATCGAGAGTCGGGACTCCCTCGCAAGAGCTAGAAGTGGTTGACCAGGAGGTCAACATCTCAAAGTTGGGATGGGATGATGGGGCTTCAACCGCTTGCGTTCTGAGTTTGATTTGCGTTTGCGTTGCGAAAGGTTGAAGTCCCGGACACCTAGTGAATTAGAACCCATGGTGGTTATAGCTAGGTTTGACCACAGCACAATAGCTCAGTGGACTAGAGCACCACAGCGCCTATTGGAGGTCGCGGGTTCGAATCCCGCTTGTGCCATTCCTTTGTCAGCCACTTTCTGGTCTCATCAGCGTGTCGAAATCCAGGCCCAGGTTGGCGTGCTTCAAGGAGGCCGACCGCGACGTTACAGCACTGGACTCCTGAGATCTGGGTGTCGAGCGCGTGGGACGGTTCAAGATGTCTGGGTCTACATCGAACGCAAGGTTGAAGTTCGCAGATGTGTCTGAGTCGTTCTCAGCATCTGAGTGTGCCGCGTCTGCGCCGGTGAGCGTCTTCACCGTAGCCTTGTCGCGCGTAGCCTTGCGGTAGTCTGCTCTGAAAGCGTCGTTCGAGAGGCGGGTTTTCTTGCTCTGCGGTTGTGCAGTGCTAGAGCATCTGTATGAGTAGAGCGATGCGTGGGGACATGAGTTGAAGAGCATACCTGCTCACCGGCGGGCGTTTAGGCGCCGCAGCGGGAGTCACCGTCCGTTGCGCGTGTAGTTCACCGCGCAAGGCGTCGACACGCTGCTTCTTCTTTTCCGCCGCGGATAGGCCCTGTAATGTTGCTTGAGCTTTCAGGTAAAGAGCCAGAGGAACGGACAGGAGGGGGAATGCACTTGCCGTGCGGGTACTCTTCGACGGTGGTGGCACGCCGACATTGTTGTCTTTGGACCGAGTGTTCAACACATCGCCCGACTTGGTTGCCGCTCGGGCCAGCTTCTGCTTCTTTGGCTCGTGCACTACCGCATCAGCGTCGCTGTCCTTTATGTTGCTATCATCTGCGGGGATGCGACAGATGGGTTAGTATGCCTTGCCAGATCAGACTGATGACCGGTGACGTACCTGAGCCATCGAAATCCATCAAATCCTCATCTGGTTCCTCGTCTGAAAGTCCAGCACTCTCCTCATATGTGGTGTCTCCGCAATCACTCGCGTTCTCCTCGTCCTGCTCCCGAGAGGTTATGGAAATGATGTCCGCGTTGTTGAGGTCGAAATCGTCTTGCTCGATTTCAAGGGAGGCGCGTGCGTCATTGGAGTCGGGGCGCAGGGAGGTATCAACAGAGGGGCTGCGGGGTGAGAGAGCCGGGGAAGGGGAATGCACAAGGAATGAGCGTTGAGCTGCCGAGTCCCGGCGTTAGAGTGGGCGTGTGCTCGAGGAGGGCGAAGCTTACCAGCTCGTTGGGTAGTTCCTGCCGGAGATGATCATCAGCGTCGGCTGTGCAAGTCTACCTCGTGGCTACCAGACTTCGTCACTCACCGTCGCCCTTGCCATCAGTCAGGCCGCCTACTTCCTTCTCCTGCGGGACTTCGAGCATCTGCTCCCGTCCAACGGCATCGTCCCGGGCACGCTGATCTTGCAGTGCAGCAATCCTCTTCAAGCCATCTGCGACTTGCTTCTCAGCGGCGGACTTCTCTCGGGCGATCTCCTTCTCGCGATCTTTCTTGTCCTGCGCTTTCTGTGCAGCGGCTGCTCGTATATCGGCCTGAGAGCGTTTTGCTAGGCCAGCTTCAACACCAGGGCGACGCTCTTGAGTGGATTTTCTGGTCGCATAACGACGTCCCTCAGCTTGGCGCTCTTGAGGGGGCTGTAATTACAATTAGATCTAGATAGGTGCGTGGTGACGTATAACGCGGATGTTCGATACATACCACTGTGGCTTGAGAATTGGAACCTGCGTCAGCGTGTGCTGAGGTTGCCTGGCGAGTGCGCGGCTTGCCGGTCATCCTCTGCCACCTGGGCACGTCAGGAAACAGTTACAACTACGAGTATTGGCATACCTGAGCCTCTGAGCGTTGAGAAGTACCTGATCGACCTGCTGGGAGCCTCTGGTATGATGGTGCTAGTGAAGGAGAGGGAGATGGGAGGGGACGAGAATTTCGAGTATGGGCGCCTATATCCATCGAGCCTTGCGTGCGCGAGTTCTGTGCCGGTTCACCTTTTCCCTCACGCTCTCTCATACGGCACCTCCCTCTCAATCCGCGATGGCCCGTGCTTGTTCCATTTGTTCTCGGTCCTACCCCACTCGTCGTGCATTCTCCCAGCATCGCAACCACTACCACCGGCACCCGAAGCCTCAGCCTCCACGGTCGACATTCCGTTATCATCCACATTTGACCGGTTCGCCGCTTCCTCTGAAGCTTGGAAATAACGATCCTGACAGCGTCTGGACTAGCTGAGCCCTGCAACACCGATGGTCTCCCTCTGGAACCCAACGCCGCACCAGAACCACGCCCGAACGCGCACAACTGGGCACCCTTTCCGGACAGGCCAACTTTCGAATTCGCCGAGCACATCTATGAGAAGATGGAGAACTCAGAGGACGATGTTCGCCATCTCCTCGAGATTATAGCTGCCAGAGACGTCCTGCACGGTCACGAGAATTCTCGGCCGTTCTTTGACAACGCGTCCGACTTGTATCGCACAGTGGACAGCACGCCATACGGTGACATCCCGTTCGAGAGCTTTTCCCTCCAGTATGCTGGCGTAGTGGACGACAAATCACCGTCCTGGAAGCGGACTAAGTACGTCTTTCACGCACGCAACACCCTTCGCACGGCCGAGGCCGTGACCGGCAGCGCGGATTTCAAGGACAAATTCGACATGGTCCCGTACGAAGAGTATACCCCCACGCCTGACGGCCCTATGCGACGTCTCTGCAACCTCATGTCCGCACAGTGGGCCTACAAGAAGGCGGTAAGCAACTCGTATCCCAGCGCGTTATGAGGCTGCAGCGCTCACTAATGTCATCTATCCAGGACGAGATCGCACAGGATCCACGCACGCACGGTGCCATGCTCGTGCCCATCATCGGCGGGGCCGACAAGACAACAGTGTCTGTCCAGACAGGTAACCAGGAATTCCATCCTGTGTACATGTCGCTCGGAAACCTCCATAACGACGTGCGCCGCGCGCATCGTGAAGGTGTGATTCCTGTCGCATTCCTGGCGATACCCAAGGGTGCGTAGATGTTTCCTAACCCGGGCCGATGTTACCTTATATCTAATACTTGTGAGCAGCTGAACGCGGCGCCGCTGACGATCCTGAGTTCCGCCTTTTCAAGAAGCAGCTATACCACTCCGCGCTTGCTCGCGTCTTTGCTCCCTTGCGTCCCGGAATGACCAACCCACACGTGCTGCGATGCCCTGATGGCCATTACCGCCGTGCCGTCTTCGAACTCGGGCCTTTCATTGCGGATTACCCCGAACAGGTCTACTTGGCTGGAGTCGTGCAAGGATGGTGTCCTAAGTATGTGCCGCATCCCAGACCACAATAACAGTGTGCTCACTATTCGCAGATGCCTCGCCCGACCCGAAGAGTTGGCAGATCGTGGTGATCCACGTTTTCGCGAGCTTACAGACGAGCTCGTGTCAACGTTGGACCGGGGGCCGCTATGGGAGACATTTGGTATTGTGGACGACATCACGGTACGTGCACGTTCCTGTAACCTATCGTGTATGTACTCACCAAGCACAACGTAGCCGTACACCCGGTATTTCCCCCGTGCGGACATACACGAGCTCCTGACACCAGACCTACTGCATCAGCTCATCAAGGGGACCTTCAAGGACCACCTGATGACGTGGGTCGAGGAGTACATCAAGGCCACTGCGGAGACTGAGGCCGAAGCGAAGCGAATCCTTGATGACATTGATAGACGGTATGCCTTGTCGCCGCTCACAGGCACATCACACTCATTATCGCTCTATGTAGTCTCGCGTCCGTACCAGCTTTCCCCGGCCTGCGGCGGTTCCCGAATGGCCGCAACTTCAAGCAGTGGACCGGCAACGATTCCAAGGCGTTAATGAAAGTGCGTAATGCACTTGCTTGGATGGCATAGTATCCGCTGATAGTTGTCCTAGGTCATACTGCCCGCCCTCGTCGGATACATCCCTGATAGGATGATCCAGTGCATTTCCGCCTTGCTCGACTTCAGCTATCTCGCACGGCGTTCATCACACACAACGGACGACCTCAAGAACATGGAAGCTACCCTCGCACGCTTTCACGAGCTTCGAACGGTTTTCGAGGAGACCGGAGTGCGTCCCGATGGCTTCTCGCTTCCACGCCAGCATGCGCTTCTGCACTATGTCCGCGCAATCGAGCTTTTTGGGTCACCGAATGGGCTGTGCTCCTCTATCACGGAGTCGAAGCACATCGTCGCTGTCAAACGTCCATGGCGTCGATCAAGTCGCAAGGAGGCCCTCGGACAGATCCTCCGCACACTTACTCGGCTCAGCAAGCTCGCGGCTGCGCGCGTTGAGTTCGCGCGTCGAGGCATGCTCCGAAGCGACGTCTACACACATGCCCTGCGAACATCCGGCCTCGCTCACGGTCCCGATCGTGAGCGACTGGAGGATGAGCGCTATCGCCTTGAGGCGGAGGCGGCAGCGGCACCGGATGCTCGCAGTGTGTCTTCCATTGTCCGCATGGGTCAGCGTGCAGGTATGCAGCAGCGCGTCGTCCTGGGCTCCATATCAAGCTGATCATGAGACATTATAGCATATGTCAAGCGACTCCAGGGACTCAAGCTTACGCTCAAGCAGCCAAGGCTTGATCATTATATCCGCCTCTTCCTCCACGATGAGCTTTCCCCGGAGTTGGATCTTGCTGCGGATGTCCCCGTCGAGGACCTGCCAGTGCTTTCGCCACGCATGCGCGTCTCTGTTCACCATTCGGCAACGGCAACCTTCTACGCTCCTAGTGAGCTCGCTGGTGTATGCGGCATGCATCGGGAGACCATCCGCGCCACTCCGCGTTGGTACCGGCAGCATCCTCGCTTCGACACTGTCCTGGTGCAGACCGACCCCGATGCTCCCGGAATGCTCGGCATGACAGTCGCACGTGTCCGAGCATTTCTCTGCTTCACCTACGGGTACGTCCGCTATCAGTGTGCACTTGTCGAGTGGTTTGATCTGGTGGCGGACGAACCTGACCCTGTAACGGGGATGTGGATAGTGAAGCCAGAGATGGCGCAAGGGCGACCGGTCACCCGTTTGATTGCGGTTGGGTCTATTGTCCGCGCCTGTCATCTCATTGGTGTGTATGGGCGGACAAAGATCCCAACAGGATTTCATTATGCTGATGCATTGGACGCCTTTCGGATGTTTTATGTCAACTGGTTCATTGATTATCATGCACACGAGGTTGTAATATAATGTCTACGCTACTGACTGCTGAGTGTTATACTACTGGGAGCTGATGAACTGATGTTGCTGAGAACACTGAGGCGTTTTCATCAGTACCTTCAGTTTCTCAGCGTTTTGCAGATGTTCTGATGGATACATGCTCGCGGACAGCGGAGTAACGCTCACTGCGGAGGAGAGCGGCGCTCTTACCGTGCCGACGCGCGGAAGGATCGTAGGTGAGTCGGAAGGTACGTGGCTCGCCTCCGTAGCTGTTGCGTTTGCCGCATCGTCGTCGGGATGGTACTGGCCGGAGCCCTGCGCATAGGCGGGTCACTGTTGAGACTGCCACTGCAGAATGAACAAGGAGTCCGGCGCCTACATCGCTGTTGCCCGCATGTCAACAGGAGAACCCGAGCCTTGCTGCCCCAAATCCGCGAGATACGGCGAGACCCATTGTTGCCGGCCGATTTCAAAGGGTAGCGACCAGCCGGGTTATGTGGTTGAGGGAGGCGGGGGCTCTTTCCCCGGTGGAAGTACCAGCAAAATGTCTAAAGCAACCGTAGCAGTGTCAGTGCCGTATTCCGATGGGATTCGAGCGTAGACAGAATCTACGAGTTGGACAGCGTCACGGTCAGCCAACGAATAACTGGTCAAGGGTAGTACTGCCTGCATCTGCACTCATTCCACGGATCGTCTCCCTTGCTATCCGAGTCGTACGCTTCGAGCGCGGAATCCTGAGCCAGGCTATACTCTGCGGGCTCGCCTCCAAAGATTTGAGACGAGAGCGAGAAGGGCGGCGGCGAGCACGACGGTGGAAACACCAATGTTCTATCCAGGGACCAGTTGACATATGTGCTCAGGACGCACGCTGACATTATTTGGATATACGATGTTCACCCGGAGCGTTCGAAGGGGCTCGGCGGGTTGTAGGAATTGTTACCATCGACAGCCGTCATTGTTGATCGCTTCCTAGCAGTATCCGAGTCATAGACTGATGCGATACGTAGTACTAGTAGGTCTGCGGACAGTATATCAGTATCATGTTTATTGAACTGGAAATACATGCATCGCGTCCATGACAGACGGTACCAACTATGTCTTGTTCTTCGGATCCATCATGGCGCGTATGCGGGGGGTGCATCCATACCCTCCTTCTCGGCAGAGCCACTGGAGCCTTCGGCGCCCCCCGGAATGCCGGACGTCAGCCGCGTTTCTTTCCCATCATACTCTACCACTCCGCCGAGCATTCTCATACCCCTGCGGCGTGGGACATTTCCGCCATCGTCATCGGCAGTAGATGAGTAGTCCATTCTACTGCCCGCAGCCGACCCATTCGAAGGGAGCACGGTGAAACGGGATACCTCCGCGGGCGCAGCGAGCGAGCTGAGGCTGTGAGAATGCCTGCCATGGTAGTCGCTCGTGATGTGCGTCGGATGGCGCTGGGAGGCTGACGATTCGGGGCTCCAGCTCCGTTCCGGGGTGTGACCGGACCACTCCTCCCACGGTACTGAGGACGAATATATCGTATGCGTTCGGGCGTCGGACATGGTTGGGGGAGCATGCTGCTGGTGCATGTCAAGTGGTAAGATGTGATCGTTCACTGATGATTGCATGGAAGCCCAGGGGTGGTGTGCACTAGCTGCCACTGCCGATGATCCAGACGCCGTGGGATATGCTGTCGGGACCACCAGGGACGCGGAAGTCGTGCAACCCATAGCAGCGTCAGGTGTGCGCGCCTGGTTCGGGTCCTCGGACCTCTCAGTGCCTGTCGTATACAACGCGTTCATAAGCACCTCTTCTGCGGTATGTCAGAGAACCAGTAGTACTCACCGGATTCGCCACCCTTCCCTCGCCCGTGTCCTGATTCGTGTGGTTTGCCACGTCTTTGGGATCGCCTCCAGAGGTAGAACAGGAGGGCTATGAGGGCCGCAAGGAATATGGTGCCCCCTACAGCAGCCCCGATGACCGGTGCAAGGGGCAAAGCCGAAGAAGAGTTGGAGGTACCGGTAGAAGGACTGGGGGTCGCGGGCACTGAATGTGAACCCTGAGAAGACTGGGTAGTCGCGATGATGCTCGAGGACGCTCTCGTCATAGTCGATGCTGAGGACATTGCAGTCGTCGTGACACCGGGGTCTGTTGAGATGGACAGAGCAGGATTGAGAGACGTCGAGTGAGCGGCTTCAGAGGAGATGTCTCCTGCGTTTGTCACGACCGCCACCAGGATCTGATCCAGGAGAAACGGATTATTCGGCGTGGCTTGGGTAACATTGATAGTGAGGGAGTGCCCAGCAAGCGGTATCATGGCCGCAGAGAGAGCATAGTATGTCACAGCGGCTCCGTTTGACGTCGGTTCCAAAACAGTGACGGATTGCCCAAATATCCCGTCAAGAGCGAAAGTCGCGGCAGGTAACAGGACAGGGCCGTCCTCGATTGTGTACGGGACAGTGTAGCCGGTCACCTGCATGTAGTTTCCTATGAAGCGAGCTTGTATCAGTATACGACTGAATTCTTCATCGAGGTGAACGCACCAGAGAAGGTGAATGACCAGCTTGCACCAGGGCTTGTTGCCCATCTCACCCCGGTATCATGAAGTGGCAGATTATTCCGTACATGCGCTGAGAGATCGCCTTGATCTACGCTGGAGTGGAACAGGACACGGGGATCACTCGCAGGTATGAACTGCACGTCAGGAGGGAGATCGGCCATGGGAGAGAGGTCGCTCGCGTAAATGGAGGGGAAGGGGTGGGGTGGGGTGGAGGGACAAGGGGGACGGGTAAGGATTGGAAGAAGAGGAACGGGGTGAAGACTCGCCTTCTAGTCACAGGTCGCATGGCGTAGCGATGAGCCCGTGGGAGGGCTCTGCGCGGCATTACACATCGATTCCCAATACAGCCATCTGTGGGCGTAGGTGGGAGAGATCTTGAAGAGCTATTGAGAAAGCAATCGTCGTTGATACGTTGTGCACTGCCAGGTTGTTCGGCCGGATGTGATGTCGGACACGACATAGCACCTTATCCGAACCATAGGCTTCAGACCAGGTCGATATATTGTTGATATGTTCAGCAGGCCACCAAAACGGGCGCTGCTGACCACGATGTGGTATGCTTCCTCCGAGCGGCTTAGAAGATCTGTGTCAGAGTCCGCGCTTCGGAATCAGGGACCACAGAACTCACTGAGAGCTGACCCTACTAGATCATCAGGATATCAGTCTGGGCGCATGTCCCCCGGCGCCCGTCCTTCCGAAGACTGGTTCCATATAGTCGCAGCGTGCCCGTCGCTGCAGAGCCTGGAGTTCTGATACACGCCGCCGGCATACCGCACGCTCAGGAATGAGGAATGCAGAGAAGTAGGGCTCGTGCGAGTCACTGTCCACGGTTGATCACTACAGCGTCAAGGATGCCATGGCGGTGCTCGACAACGCCACGCCGGCCCAGCGAGCTGAGGTCGATGATGCGATGCGCTTTACCCTGGACTCCCGGGTATCCATTGGGAGCCACTGCCACGTCTCCGAGCGCTTCGGGCAGCTCCCTAGTGAGAAGGATCGGTTGATGATCATAGCTTTGAGCCGTGTTCTGGACCTGGAACCTCCCGGCCGTCCCTCCATGACACATGTGGATTAACTACCTGAACCGTGTAGATGAAGGTGCCAGAACCCCAACAGATGGCGTACGCAGTAACCGCCTGGGTGCAATACCTTAGAGCCCGCAGCGGATACTTAGGGACTGCCAGTGGGGTACTACTACGATTCAGGTGTAGCTTGAGTGGTAGGAACTCTGGCGCCGCCTCACGAAGATGCGCCACGAAGATATGACTGCGTCTGCATAGTAGTTGCGCAGGTTGGAACGATGGTCACCCGGATAGCGCATATGGATATTTCGCAATCAAAGGTCACGCTCAATGCATGGTATACATTCAAGACATAGAACACAACATGATGAGCAGCTCAGATTGATACGGTCCAGAGCCATGAAATCGTTCCGGAGGCAAATTCGGCGCCACCATCACGGCGAGTACGGCGGAGGAATACTCTCCAGCTGTACAGCCTGTGTAGAGGTATCGCCCGCAGGAGCCTCACGACCCGGAGCGTCTACTTGAGTACCCGTATGTAGCGACGCCTCGGGTCCCACGAAGTGCAGAGTCGTTCTCGTCACCCCCTCGTCCACTGCAGACGCCACGCGTCCCGCGGTGCCCACTTCACCTCCGCCCGATGTCGATCCGCCACGACCATCTGAAAGGATATCCCAGGAGGAAGGCCGGCTCTGATACGCCGCCGAGGAGCGGGGCTCGCTCTCGACGACGCTCATCCCCGCTTTCTCCCGCAGGGTCAGGGGCGAGGCGGGACGGTGCACCGACGATGATCCCGGGGCGTACGGCCAGCGCTCCGAAGAGTCGCGCGACGTCCACGACGAGTGCTGGACGGTTCGGTCGGCGGAGGAGACGGTATGGCGCGCGTACCGGGGATGCGGAGAAGATGGAGCCCCTTTCTCTCCGCGTGTCACTCCCACCGCGGGTCCGATGTCTGCTGGGGGGCCTGCATGACCAGAGAGATCGATCGGTCAGTTCTCGCCCTATGCATTGGAGCGTACGAGAGGCTGTCTTACCAGGATCGCTCGCCGGCTCGATGGACTCGCGATCGCCATCCACGTTCCTTCGCTTGCTCATGCGTCTCCAGACACAGAGGCTTGCCAGCATTACCACCGCCAGTAGTACGACGCCGCCGACCACAGTGCCGATGACCGCCCCTGTGGGAAAGGAAGTCGCCGCGACGGCGGTGACGGTCGCAGTGGGCGCCGACGCCGCCGTTGAGCTACCCGCCGCGCTCGTCGCGCTAGAGCTCACGGGAAGGGAGCTGGACGAAGGGGACAGTGACGACGTTGGAGGCGCCTGCGAAGAAGCAGAAGATGATGACGAGGTCGGTGGGTTGGGGTCTTCGGACGCATCTAGGAAGCCATATGCGATGTAGTCGAAGAGGAACGGCCCGTCGACGGACGCGTTGACGACCTTCACGGTGAGCGTATGAAACGTGAGCGGAAGGAGCGCGCTGACGTAGAGCGAAAAGTTCGCCAGGGGGTAGGGCGCGCTCAGCACAGGTTGGGTCTCGCCGTCGTCGTCGATTGTGTACTGTGCCCAGGGCTGCTGGCCGGTCAGCCACGGGAACGCGGCCCCGTACATTTGCAGAATGCGCCCTGAAAGCAACATCGTCAAAGCGTTAGGAGAGATGTGCAATGCAAGGTCAGAACGTACCGTAGAAGATGAACTGAAAGCTCATAGTGGGTTCCGCGGTGATGGAGAGCGTGTTTTCGTAGACGTCGGGGATGGTGTCCACTAGCTCATGAGCGCGCGGGGACAGCTTGTTGCCCTGTCGGGCGGTGGAGGGGTCAGCATAGACAATCCTGGGGTCGTAATTGTCCACGAAGGTAGGGTTGACAGGGTACATCTCCCGGGAGGTCTGCGGGCGAGAGAGGGAGAGTATGCGAGGCTCCTCGCACGACTTGGCTGCTCCGCCTTGGTTATATCAAGAGCCAGCGCCCGCGCGTATCGCATGAGCGCGTGAATGCTCCCTGCGTTGCCGGTCGAGCCTGGATGAGCGAAGAGGCCTAACCATCAGGGTGCGTGGTCAGCGATGCTCCGATACGGGGATTTGTGGGCGTATGTTCACACATCCAGCGTCGGAGTAGGGTACCTCCGCGTAACAGTGTGCCGCAGTTCCCGCACGCCTCCATAGGGTGTTGCGACTATGCCGCAGCTGAAGGCGGTTTTGGACGAGAGCCTCGCCCGGGATACGAAGATCCTCGGATTCGCCTCCGTTAGCCTATGAGTATAGTACCAGTCAGTCGGCGAAAGATTCTGCACGGCGCTCATCAACACATGGACGTACCTGCTGCACAATTCAGAACATCGTGTCGTCTCCATGCGCCTCCAAGGCATGGGCAGAAGGGAAGGGCAGATGGCTTTGCTTCTTTCATGGGCGCTGTTCCGCTCGCGGCACGCCCCTCCCTTCTGCGCGCGGGAACATGTCGGAGTGAGCCGCGACCTCTCCTCATCGGACAAGGCTTTTAGACAATTTCAAAGTGTGCTGTAATCGCGCGAACACAGCATAGCCGGAGGTGCGCCTCCAAGCTTCAGCGTTTAGCTCGAGGCGATAGCATCAGTGTGAAAAACAGACCATGCGTCTGAGGGGCAAGCGCTACTGGCAGACCCATGCTAGATCGTGTTGTTCGGCATGCTCCGCTGCCTGTACAGCGAGTTGTCCTTGCACATGATGCACGTGCATGCGGTCCCAGCCTCAGAGCAGACGACGGACCAAGAAATCCGACCCCTATGAAGCCCCGCGGTCAGAGCTTCTGCAATCATTGCGCGCATACATCCACCTGCGAAGACAGTCAGGACACATCAACAGCGCCCCGGAAGTCATGCTGACTGCGCGCGGAACAGGGAGAGCAGATAGGCGCAATTGGGGCCCAGGGAAGGCGCGAGTGATACACGCCGCAGACGCTTACTGTCGCAGAGCGCTTCGAGAGTTGGAACGAAGGGTAGCGTGGTGGCTGCCGTGACGGCACAGGACAACCCCCTACCCCTCCGCTCATAGGACATCGGAGGTTGTAGGGGGCCCTCCGCTCGTTTCCTGTCTCGTATTGAAAGGATCGATATAGCGCCGCGAATGACGACCGGAGACAAGACTGCATATGCATTAGTGCGCAGTGAATACGAACAACCTCAGGGGCAGCGACACGGACGAACAGCAGCACCTGCGAATGAGAGGATGTGAGTATATAATGGCTACCCGCCTTACTGCTTGACTGTGAATCGCACTGACCTCTTCAATGAATCACCGCAACGACTCCGCTTTCGTCGTAGGTGATTAGTCCCGTTTAAGAGACTTTGCCGGCTCCGTGTCCGCGGGGACGAAGTTTTGTAGGCGCAAGGCCATATCAATGGTCATGACGAGGGGGACGAGGAAGAATGGGATGTAGCTAGAGAGCAGAAGCAAGCGCTGTTCCGCTGTGAGCGAGATATTCAAGGTCTTGGCCGTCTCGGAAGCGATCGCGGACATTGAGAGCGCAGTCGGGGAAACGGGCGTCGAGAGGACGACAGCGAGACATGGTAAGGTCGTTGTGGTCGTAGAGGCGGCGTAGACAAGTAGCAGAGCGTAGATAGAGCGAGAGCCTGATGAGGTGCATATGTTTAGGTGTCGTATTTGCAGTTGGACGGGGCGTACCTTTCCAGAGCCCACGGAGACCGATGATAAACACCGGTACCTGGAAGAATCTGCGAGGCACGTTGATTAGTGAGGCTGTGCTTGCGCCTAAAATCCAGACACGTACGCTTCGACCAGGAGGAAGGTTCTGAACCAAGTGTATGCTTCCAGCTGGCTTTGGCCGAAATAGCCCATTGCGCTCCCGATGAGAGGGTCATTGGACATTTCGACGTAGAACTTTGGCAAATTGGAGATAATGCTGGGAACCCATTGTCTGGGATACAATGCTTGCAGGTCAATCAGAAATGTTGCAGGCAGGTGAATCTAGGAAAACGTGAGCATCATCGTGGTAGGTCACCGGTCCTGGCAGGCGACGTTGGCTGTACACATACAGCAAAGAAGAGGAAGTAAACGAGATCTCTAGGTCGCTGGGCGAGTGGAATGCGGGACATGGCGACAGTGGACCCGGGTGGGGGAGTGGACGGTGAGACCGAAGAGACGCAGGTGAGGTTCGGCAGCAAGACGCTGGAGTCGCGTCGCGTCGCGTTCAGTTCGCGCGCCAACGCGTCGCGCCAGTAACACCCGTCACAGCGTCACGGTGCTCGTCACGTTGCGCGCTCCCTCGCTCCTCGAGCTCAGTGACCTGCCTGCTTTCTCTCTCCCTCACCAGTGGGTCCCAGTAGACGCGGCGCCGGTTGCACCTCACTTTCTTTTGGACTGAAAAACTCCACGAGTCGTTCCCTTGGTGAGATTGCCTTACGAGAGTCCGACTACAGGTACAGATTGGCTGCTCTGTACGCGCGTTCTTGTATCTAATGTACTCTCGCAGTTTGTAGCCTGTCATCGCTCGAGGTCGGTATGTACGATCATCGGCGTGGCTCAACAATACGAGCACTCTCGATATCGTCGCCCTGACGACACTGGCGGGACCTCGTACTCGCGACACTCCTTGATGGTCTATGGTCCCAGGTCGAGGAGTACGAGGATTAACCCAGACAGAAGCCTTCCTTCGCGGACTACGTCCATCACTGACACTGCCTGTGTGGGCCTCTATATATTCATAACCAGGGGAACCCGCATATCGAGATACAGGCTCTCAAGGCCCGTCAAGGACGGCGTATGCGGGACTTGCGCCGCGTCTCTTTCAACATCAACTTGCTCGAGGCCTCGGTGATCCTTCAGGGCAGACAGTCTCCGCCACTGCGTCGTGAGCCCCGCTCGTCTCGAGACGACCCGCGTTCCATACTTTTTTCCAGCACTACACTCCGCAGCTGCTGTCCCTGCGTCTATAGGGCGCTCTAAATGTCCCATCCAACCACTTCCCGTCGCTCGCGCATCTTACCCTTTGATCTTTTCAAATTCCGAACCTACTCGGCGTTGAGTGAGTAAAAACCATCTGATTGTCTACGTACAGCTACTACGAGTAGTACCAGGACCTCAGCCCACGAGTACTATCCACTTTAACCCTGATTCTGTCAATCGCCGCGACCGCGCGTTTTGACATCAATTTCACCGTGAGTGCTCTCACTTCCGTATCCATCTTCCGCATGTGCTGACTTCGCGGCTCTTCGACATCACCATGGATTATGTGATAAATCGTGAAGACGGATGTCTGCTCGTCCTCGTTTGGCAACTTCTCAGCAACCCCGCCTTGCAGCTGAACGCCAACGGTCCTAGGACGAACGGCTCGATCGTGGCCAGGGTTGTCTCGACCCAGCCGGACCCCTCACTCGCCTTGACTACCACGTCAGGCTCGAGGTTCTCCAACGCTCTTCCTCATCTCTCTGTTCGCAGCCCACCATCCCGGTCACGTTCATCAAGTGTATAGGTGATACATATCCCCACCTTTCGTTGCATGAGGTCCTTCATAGATGTGCAGCCTGGCTGAGTGAGCGGCCAACCAACAGCGTCCAGGCAAGGCTGCGAATCCGCCTGTCACGCAGCGGTGAGTTTATCCCAACGTGCCCTAATATACTGGTGTAGTACCGAACGAGTCGAATAGTCACCCTCCATCGGAGGCTCGAGCTCGTGAGGTCATCATATCTTCTGGGCAGCGGGAGTGCCTTGGAATTATCTGCGTGTTACTGTATCAGGGTGCCGCCGCGTGTTCTGGCATGAACTCAGAGCTACCCCGTTGTGTATGTTCGGAATCCGCTGACTCGCGCCTCGAACCATCTCAACACGGCTCGTACGCTGGATACCAGATATCCGGTGCCCTCTGGTATCGCGGAGGGGGCGGTGTGCGAATACTGGGAGCATGCGGCTGATGCCCAGGGTCTTCTCGCCCTCCCTTCAAGTTACGCCACCACCGCGCCCGACGGTGGCGCCGTCGCCCCGCGCGTACCCCAATCCATGGAGCCTCGAGCGGACTCCCATCGCCGCGGCCCTTCCCTTTCCCGAACGATATCACGACGGTGGCGGCGGTACCCTCGCAAGGCAAACGTTATGGGCCCGCCGGTAGCTGCCGGTAGACGTCAGCCCACTCCCCATCACGATATCCCCCCCCCCCTCCCCGACGAGCAATACAGGGCTTCAGTCGTCGGGGTTGTGGATAGGGACACCGGCTGGCCTCCGAACAGCGACAACACGGCCCATTCGGGTTCTCACAATCCCACTCCTGTGCCGGTGGTGTCGTGCGCCACCTTGACCGCTGCTTACGCGCACGACGGCTACTGCCACGTACCACGTAGCCACATCGGGTGGTCCGACCATGTCATGGTCGTGCGACATGATACCGGCGGGCCGTCGCCTGCGCCGCTTCAAGCGGTTTACACGCTCGTTCATGCGCACAAACCCTCTGTAGCGCACACGTGGGTACGCGGAGAAGGAAGGCCCTCCCACGATCTGGGGCGTCTCGACGAGCAGCAGCGAATCATGGGCACTGTGCGCGGAGGCCCCCTGTACCGGGGTTCGTACCCCGACAACATGTTCGTCAACCTCGCCTTTCGACAACAAGAGGAACGATGCGCGCGGCTCGGTTTCCCAGAGACATGGCCGCTTGGCGACGCGCGCACACCGTCTGAGCGCATGAGGGATCATCCTAGCAGGCTATGGGCCCTACTGAATCAGTATACTCATTCAGTTGAACCCATAGCTGATTAGCATGAGCCAACGCGCATCAGACCACGAAAGTCTATCAGAGCCTGGACCATGCGAGCTTGAATGGGGATCGTGCGTGATGTCCCAGGGACAGGCAACACGGACGTGGAACGGCTTGACGTCTATGCAGATTCAATCAGCTTCACGACGGCGTCAGCTACGTATAGTGCTCACCAGCGTAGAGCACCCTCACATGCGATCATCTGTAACGCGGGAGAATACACCTTGCCTCGTCTACCGAGCATCCCCGTTAGACCAGATCCCACTTTGCGAATCACAACTTCGGACTCGCGTCGGTAGGCCTGCGAGCACTTTCGCAGAACATGGACTTGAGAGGGCAGCGAAGAGAGCTGAAGAGATGCGGAAGTGGATTGGCAGTGAGTGCGATGTCGATCTTGGGAAGGATCGCGACCAGACGCCCACCTTTATGTCATCAGATCTGTCTCCAGATTCGACCGCGCAGCCACCGCCGAGCGAGCCCGGCCCCCGGCGGCGAACATTCCTCCGCATCCACCGTCGTGTTTGTACTTGCGCTGCGGCGAGTGGCGCTTGACGCGATATTCTAGTACTGGATGCGACCAGCCTGTCGGGACCTGTTCTCAGTATGTGTGGCGCGTACATTTCTCAAGGTAATCTACCAAACCCTGGCTTCAAGGCATTTGGTGATACTTGATCCAGTGGTCCGAGTCTCCGAAGGTCGCTCCGGTGAGTGGAAAGCAACAGCTCGAGGACGAAACTAACCCCCGCTGCTGCGTCTATCCGGAACCCATCAGGATACGTGAACACCTTTGACTACAGCGGTACCGGTGTTCGGAACAGCGCCGCTCAACTTGCGAGAACCCAACGGCGCCACGAGGAGATGAGCTCGAATGGTCGAGCTGAGAAGGACGCTCTAGCAACTGAGGCGAGATATCTCATCATTTTTTCTATCTCCTATAACCATACTCTGGCTAAGATGATGGCCAGACGCGCGAGAGTGTGCCACTGGCAGTAGCGAGAGAGTAACAGTCTCTTGCTTGAAGCTCTTGCGCGCATCCCCGTCATCCCAGCTTTCATCCTCCAGGTGAGGCGCCGCCAGGCGACTGCCAAAGTCCTTGACTAGGGTAGGCCCGCCGGTCATGTCATCGGGGTCCCTCCGAGTTACGCCGCGACCAATGCGTTCGCCACCGCGCCCGACAACGGCGCTGTCCCTCTCCGCGCTCGGCCTGTTACGTCCATGCGCGGAGCCTCAAGCGGGCTCCCACAGTCGCAGCCCTTGCTTTCCCGCAAGGTAGCGGCGGTCCCTTCGCGAGGAGAACTCTAGAAGCCCGCCACCTGACGGCGCCAGCGCACTCGTCACCACGATACCGGCGGCCATCCGTATGTGTGTATGTGCGCGCCGCGATACAGCCCACATCTCCTCGACCAGCACTACGGGGCTTCGGTCATCGGGTTCGTGGACACGAACAGCCAATTCTCTCCGGGCGGCGGCGAAACAGCTCATCGGGGTTGTCACGGTCCAGCACCCGTGCTGTCGTGCGCCAGCGCCGTGCCGGCTGCTTACGGGCACGACCACTGCTGCTGCAGTGCGTACCACGTAGCCACATCGGGTGGTCCGCCCATGTCCATGTCAGGATCGCGCGACGTGATACCGGCGGTCCGTTGCCTGCTCCGCCTCAAGCGGTGTGCTCACGAGCCCTCTGCGGTGCACACGTGGGGACGCGGCTGGGCACCGCTAACATCTTCAGCTCACTATACTGCATCAAAGCCCCAGTTAACCGTCTACGCTTGACGCATCACAGGTTTAGCCGCCTGTATATCTCAGACATAGCCGCCCGTAGGTGCGGCGCAATCTTGCCAACCGCACCTCCCGCGCTCGCGGTCATTTGGCAGGCCAGCCATAGCAAGTACGTGTCCCTATTATCCTATGCATTTGTGCTAATTATGAGATCAGGTGAGTCAGGTCCGTGGCTTACATCCGAGCAGCTCTCAAGGCAGGAAGAGCTCCGTAGCCCCGCTGAGCACTCGACCTAAACGATCCCGACCCACCTAAATGCAGCACATTCCACATGCCTCAGGATTGATTAGTGCGGTATAAGGGATACTCGTCGGAGGTTGTCTCGCCTTTATTGACAAGCGAGTCCGGACTACTCTGTTAGGCATATTCGGAACGGCATGCCCGCCAGATAGATGACCTGTGCCCCCGGATCCTGCAGAAGCTGTCCACAGGCTTTCTCCGCTCACACGCCTGGAACTAACGTGCGGAACGTATTCAGGGTTCTGATGCATGTGCCCAGAGCGCGGTGAGCAGTGACGCGTCGGAGTGAGCGTTTGATGCTGTACGGTCTTCTCGCGGCCGCGGTGTTCGAAGGGAACTCCGCCAGGAGGTTGAAAATACAAGGCGCTGTTGTATTTGCTCCTGCTGTTCGATCCCCCGGCTTGAACGTCTACGTTGTACCCTGCTCACAGCCCAAAGCCATCTGCTCACCTCTACACGCTTCCGTGCGATGCAGCGTATAACCGATACTCTGTATACGAGCGGGCGAAGTCAGCGTCAACCCCAGAAGCAACTCCAGGGGCTATACGAGCAAGTACGTTCTGAATCTTTATCTCAAACTGGGTCAACAGATGTCGTTCTGGCTAACCGATGAGAAATATCTGAAAAACTTCAGGGATATGCTCACACGTTCGACTTCGGGGGTACTGGCGTTAAGAGAAGGGCCATTGAACTCACGATATCACAGCGGCGCCAGGAGGAGCTGAACACGGACTTCAATGGCAGAGATGAGGGCGTAACAGCACCTGAGGTGAGATCTCATGCCGCTCATTACACTCTACCCAACCGCGCTCTAGCTAACATGGTGGCGGACCAGGCACGAGAGGATGCCGATCTATTGTTTGAGACTCTCACTCGCATCCCAGGAATCCCGGCTTTCATTCTCCAAGCGGGACGCCGCAAGACGGACGTCGAAGTACTCAACGTGGAAAGGCCCGCCGGTTCGTTCGTCGAAGACCCTTCAAGTTGCGCCACCAACAACCCTTCCAACCCAGCGCCCGAGAGCGATGCCGTTCCTCCGCACGCAGGCACATCCCGGGCCGTGCATAGAAACTCAAGCGGATCCCCGCCGCCGTTGCCCTTCCCTTTCCCGAACGACATCACGACGGTGGCAGCGGTACCCTCGCGAGGCAAACTTCGAGGGCACGCCGATAGACACCAGTCCCCTCGCCATCACGATATCGGCGGCCATCCGTACGTGCGCCCGCACCCACCCCAATACAACCCGCCCATCCTCGAAGAGCAATACAGAGCTTCAGTCGTCGGATTCGTGGGCACGGACAACGGCTGGCCTTCAAATGGCGACAACACAGCCCATTCGGGTTCGCACGATCCAATTTCAGTGGTGTCGTGCGCCACCGTGGCGACTGCTTATGGGCACGATGACTACTACCGCTTACCACGTAGCCATATCGGGTGGTCAGCCCACGTCGATGTCGCGCAATCGCATACCGGCGGGCCGTCGCCTGCTTCGCCTCAAGCGGTTCACACGCTCGCTGGTGCGCACGATCTCTCTCAGGCAGCGTACACGTGGGGACGTGGAGAGGGACGACCCTCCGACGACCTGGGGCGTCTCGACGAGCAGCAGCGGATCAATAACACTGCGCGTGGACACGCTCTGCATCGGGGTCCGTATCACGACAACGCTACGATATTCGAGGGCGTCGCCCCTCCGCAGCAGGAGCAACGATACACCCAGCTCGGTCTCCGTGAATCACGGACCCCTGACGATGGACGCACGCCATCGCTATCTGCATCGCCCACTACTACCAGCAGTCCTCGTTCCCTGGACGAGACCGCGATGTATTTGCCTCCCAGCGCGGACGAGATCCACCTCCCTGTCCATGTCGCCAAGGCCGCGCCTGTATCAAGTTCCTCGCTCCAGGATGGGCCACGGCTCTGGACCGCTATGATGCCTTCGCAAATGGCGTACAATCTCCAGGTCGCCGCACAAGACAGCCATGAAGATCGACGCCGGACGTCCTCCCTGGCAAGAGAGGATCACCGCGAGCCTACACCGTCCGAGCAGTTCACCATCGTCTCCAACCAGGCACCGATGGTGAACCTTCTGCAAGCCTCTCCGAGTCCCGTATGGCAGGAGCAATACAGCCCTCCCAGTTGGACGATCACGGCTGATCGTACCGCGAAAGATACCGGCGCACAGAGCGGGTCTTACGGCTACGGGTTGTGCACCTCTCCATGCATCACATACCAGGACACCATCGAGAGGAGACGCCCACACATCAGCACATACTCCGCGCTCGATGGTGCTCTGGCCCAGCCTGAGCTCACCCATTTTTTACAAACATACCCATATCCCTTCCCTCACGCCAGCTGAAGTGACGATTGCTAGGCTGATACGTCATCTCTCTATGATAGAATGCCTGGTATACAGTTGACTCCAAGTTGATTCCGACGTATTGTGCAGGATGACGAGTGCGGGAGTACATCCAGTCACCGAGCCCAGGCCCAACGCTACCACCACCACCACCACCACCACCACCACCACCACCACCAACGAGCTATGAGTCTGTCTGTGCGCATTTTTCACAAACAAACCCATAGCACACTGGTGGGGTCGTGTCCGATGACCATCATCCCCGGCTGCAGAGACGTACGAAAGCCTCGTCCAGAGAAGCATCTCGCGCACGCCCCGCTGTTGGCAGCAAATCTTGGGTTCATCTACGCAGTCACCGGCGCAGAGAAGCTCATCGCTGACCGTGACTCATGTGAGTGTACTCACCTCGGGCGAGCCGCTGTTTGGGCGAAGGTGCACTTCGAGGAGGAGCCTGAGACATCGATGTACTCATAAGCGCGAAAGCTCAGATATTGCTTCACAAGGACTGTGACATTGAACGACGTGCTAGTTTCGAAGTCTGCAGAGATGGCACAGGGATGACCAGAGTGCTCGAAGAGCGAGAGCAAGGAGACCGCGAGCAAAAGTACCGTCAACCATCGATGGGCAGTGTTGCGTCTACTTCCCGATTTGGATTGAGGATAATCTCCGGCAATTCCCGCTGTGAATGCTGCCCTTGCCAAGCGCCGGCAGCTTGTATTGATGAACTTGTCCCTACACAGTGCACACCATGCCGTCGCGTGTGCTCGCTGCTGGCCATGGTACCAGCGCGCGTTCCGCTGGTATTCAGAGTTGCCCCTGGTGCTGACAGGCCCTGTCAGTGGCGGGATTCCACCCAAATGCCTGCCAGTGTGCCACTGGGTCTCCACACATGTCAGCCCCCAGGAACTAACGCGATCTGTAGAGCGCACTATATATCTATGTCGCGCTTGTCGATGCCTTGCTCTATCGCATCACCGTAATGCCCTCTCAGCTCCCCCCAGTGACACAGCGGACCAATGGCAGCACCGCGTTGGGAGTGCTCGAAGACTCCGGCGCGCCCGCGGGCATCGATGACTACACCACGCTGCTCATGATACATGGACTGGGCTGGCACTCCGGTAGGCGTACAGCCACCCTCTCTGTCATGTTCTCTGAAAGATCTGTCTTCTCCAGGGAATTTCAGAAAGCTCCTACCGCACGCGCGACGATTCAACACTCGCATTATTCTCGTCAATCGACGCGACTATCCCGGCTCGCATCCTCTTACACATGAGCAGTATGCACGGCTCGCTCGACTCGCAACCTCGCCCACGACCTCCGAGACACAGCAGGAGACTTCCGCCGTCATGGCTGACCACGGTCGCGACGTCTACGACCTTCTCGTCGATCTCATCCAGCACGAGCGTATCCCGGCCGTCAAAGGCGACACAGGGGGTGTCGTTGTCGTCGGCTGGTCCCTGGCTTGCGTTTGGATTAACGCCCTCCTCGCGAACGTTGGTTCATATCCCGTAGGCGAAGTCAAGGTTGACGCGTACCTCAGGCGCGTCGTCCTGTACGGTACGTGCGTTTGAGGTTGACGTGCCCCGCAGCACGAGCTGTCAGCTGATAGCCAGTATGTAGATCCGTCGTGTGTATTGCTAGGGTACCCCCGCCCGTCAGACTGGTACCATCCGACTACGGACACCTCCATCCCCCTTGCAGAGCTCGTCTCCCGCTACAATCAGTGGCTCGCAGGGTACTACACGCACGGAGACCCTTGGAAACTCGGTCCCGACGCGCTGGAGAAACGTACCCCAGCGACAGACACTTCGAGCACGATGTCCCGTCTGTCTGCCATCGAGGTCGCAGACTCGGTTTACGGGCCGCCGATGGAGCCCTCCGGGAGCGACCGTCTGCTGATCGAGGCATGCATGACGCATGGGACGTGGGGTGACCTGAAGGACGCCGCACTGTATGGCGATGGTGCGACCAAGACCGCAGCCGAGCTCTGGCGCGATGTCGAGGTCAGGGTGGTGTGGTGCGATCGCTCCATCTGGGAAATGCCGCTTGCCACATACCTGCTCGACAAGGAGCTTGCCGAGGCGAGGGAGGCGGGCAAGTCGCCGAGAGACGTTTCGTTCGTTCGCGTCCGGGGCGCGAATCACTTCGTGAGTGCCTTCGCGAGTGTCTTCAAATTGTAGACGGGAGCTCACAACGTCTTGGGGATATAGGCGCACTGGGACATGCCGGGGGAGCTCATGCAGGCGTTCCTTGCGAACGTCGTGGTTTGTAGGTGATGTGGCTAGCGGGCACGTCATCGACGAGGCTTCCGGACCCGGTGTGCGGAGACGTTCCGCCCATAGTCTTCTGTGGATTTGGGCTCGTTCTTTGCGAGAGAAGAATTGCTCTATCTGTGGACATATATCGCTACTCTCTAGACGCCATACGACGCGGTAATCACGTCGTTACCCTACAATGTCAGTTTTCTTTCGAGCAATGGCCCGGGTAACTTCGCGTGATGATGATATAGCGGCAGATTCTTGTCCTTCACGCCATGCCGTTGTGTAGTAAATGTAATCTGAAGAAGGTCTCGGTCACCTGTTCTGGCAGATTTGAAGAGTCGGAAGGGTTCACCACACTCTGAACGTCCGGTTGGTTCCTGAGAGCAAGCCTCACAAGGGTGCAGGCTATTACGGGAGATCGGGCCGACTTTGCGACCGCATTAGATCACGTAAGCAAATCTCTCTTCCACAAACAAGCTTCAAGAACGAGTCAGTTCTACAAGGCAGCGTACGGCCCCTTCAAAAGCGGTACAGTGAACAATCGCGTCTTACCGAGAACCTTGTAGCTCACCCCCAGGAGAGAATCACAAAGTCCGCACGAAATGTCGGAAGAAAACCCCGCGCAGGTCATCGCGCAGGCCGCCAAAGCCGCCTTCGAGGCATCGCAGCTCATACCGTCCTCTGAACGAGTAACGGCCCTCCAAGAGATACGCAAAGAGCTCGATGCGGCGAAGGATGCCATTCTCGCTGCCAATCGCGCCGATCTCGAGGTGCTCGTCCAGCTGTCCATTGCTCGGCCTCGTTGTGACGCTGACCACCTTCTACGTTCAGGCTGCACAAAAGGAGGTCGATGCGGGCCGCATGTCGAGCTCCTTGCTCAAGCGCCTGGACTTGACCAAGGGTGACAAGTGGGACTCGATGCTGCAGGGCGTGACGGACGTCGCGGAGCTTCCCGATCCTACCGGGATTGTCACGTACGCGAACGAGCTCGACGATGGGCTCGAGCTTTACCGCGTAACATGCCCCATCGGCGTCCTGCTGGTGATCTTCGAAGCGCGGCCGGAGGTCGTCGTCAACATCGCCGCCCTTGCTATCAAGTCAGGTTGGTGCCCTTGATAGTTGGTGACGTCGCCCGCCGTCGTGCTCACACTGCGCTCCCACAGGAAACGCTGCCATCCTCAAGGGCGGCAAGGAGTCGAACGAGACCTCAAAACTCCTCTCACAAGCAATCCAGACGGCGCTCTCTCGGACGGCCATCCCGGCGACGTACATCCAAACCATTCAGACGCGCGCCGAGGTCTCCGCCCTCCTGAGCCTCGACCGGTACATCGACCTCGTCATTCCCCGCGGGAGCAACAGTCTCGTCAGCAACATTCAGAATAACACGCGGATACCGGTGATGGGCCACGCCGACGGCCTGTGCTCGGTGTACATTGACGAGTCTGCTGACGTGCAGAAAGCCGTGCGCGTCGTCGTCGACTCGAAGGTATGGCGTGTCCCGCTATCTGGTGATTGCGATATCCGAGCTTACGCAATTGGTTGGGAGACGGACTACCCTGCAGCGTGCAACGCGGCTGAGACGCTCATCCTGCACGAAAAGGTCCTCTCGACCATCTGGCCGGAGGTAGCCAAGGCGCTCCTGGCAGCAGACGTCAAGCTCCTCTGCGACGAGCCCTCCCTCGCCGCCCTCCGCGCGCTCTCCCCCGCGCCCGCGAACCTCGCCTCGCACGCCGCGCCCGCGCCCGCGGACGCGTACACGACCGAGCACCTCGCGCTCACGCTCTCCGTAAAGACGCTGCCCTCGCTCGGCGCCGCGATCCAGTGGATCAACGCGCACTCGTCGCACCACACCGACAGCATCGTCGCCGAGGACGCGCGCGCCGCGTCGACGTTCTGCCGTGGGGTCGACTCCGCGGGCACGTTCGTGAACGCGAGCACGCGCTTCGCGGACGGCTTCCGGTACGGGTTTGGCACGGAGGTCGGGATCAGCACCGGGCGCATACATGCGCGCGGGCCCGTCGGGCTCGAGGGCCTCGTGACGTACAAGTACATGATGAGGAGCAAGGGCGAGCAGGGACACGTAGTCGGCGAGTTTGGCGTGGGTGAGGGCAAGAAGCAGTACAAACACAGAAAGTTCGCTGCGTCCGCTGTGCCGTTCTGAGGGTCAGTAGGTGGCGTGGCGGTCACCGACAGAGAAGATGAGATAGCTTGTATGAACACCGAGAATGTAGAGATTATGGATACAAATGATACGGGCTCACGCCGTCGAACCTGAGTAAGGGCTAGTTTTGGTGCGTCAGGACGCTGCTTCGTCCAGCTTCGCCTTCTTTTCCGACTGCGTCTCCTCAGCGTCGTCTTCTGCTTTCCGCTTTGCCGCGCCATTCGACGACGCCGCGCCGTTCGTATCGGGGTTCTTCTTTTTCTTCTTCACAAGACCGGTCAGGTCGTGCACTTCCGTCTTTGCGACCGGAGCGGCCGACGCCCCATTCAACTCTGCGTCGAGCTCCTTGGCCACTAGCGCGGGTGCGGATTCCTCTGGCTCGTTCGGAGACGTCTTGAGCTCCTCCACCTACCCGGTACGGTCAGCGGTAGCTGACATGAACACAAAGATCAACCTACCTTGAGCGCGAGGTCCTCCCGGAGGCCCTGCAACTCCTTCTCCTCGGCCTCCATTTGGCCCTTCGTCATCTTCTCAATGGCATCGTCCGCCAATAGTCGTGAACCCGTGGCCTTCCCTTTGCCCTTCGCATCTTCCTTTGCCTCCGGCTTGACAAGACCTTGGCCGCTGAGGGCATCGCGCAGCTCCGCGAGACGCGCCTCAACACTGTCCAAGGCGCGCTCCGCGTGCGTGATCGAGTCTCCGAGACGGCCAGATGTGAGGTCGAGCACGATGCTCAGCTTGTAGTGCGCCTCTGCGATCTGTCTGGAGGAGAGCGGCAGAAGGTCGGTTTTGAGTGCCAGGCCAGCGGTGTAATCCGAGATGGCTTGGTCGAATTTCTCTGCGGGTTGACGGTCAGTTGGCTCGGGACGTGTGAAAAGTAGTGTAGAGCGCCACGCACCGGTCTCAAGGGAGACGTCGCCGAGCGCGATGAACGTGTCTGCGAGCTTCAGCTTCACTTCGTCAGCCTCGTCCTGCTGCTTCTCGTAGATCGCGCGCGCAAGGTCGAGGACTTCCCACGCGGCATTGAAGTCGTCCTCCGGCTCTGCGTCGTCGTCTTCCTCTTCTTCCTCTTCCGCAGCGTCCAACTCTTCAGCGGCCTTCCGCGCGTCGGCGAATAGGTCGACGGCAACATCTTCTCCAGGGTGTTCATCGTCCCCGTCTCCTGAGAAGGACAAGAATGCGCCGCTGTTCCCGGCCTCTGTGAGACACAAAAGCGCGTGGCTAAGTTGAGGGCGGGTCAGAGCCACTGGGCAGGTAGCCACACGCACCAAGGCCATCCTCCAACGCATCGTCCGGCTCCTGCTTGCCCAGCACACCGCTCTGCGCAATCGCGTTCTCCAGCAACGCCTTGCCGTACGCGAAGTACAGGTCCGCGGTCTCAAACGCCTTCTCACCGAACTTCTTTGTGCTGCAGCGGGCGGTGTCAGAACGCGTCGTCCGGCGCGACGTGAGCGTGTCACTCACGCAATTTCAAGCGCAGACGCGTAGTGCTCCACGGACTGCTCGTACTTCTTGAGAGCGAATGCGCGTTTGGCATGCTCGATGGTGTCCTCGAGTGACATGGCGGGCGCGGTGGCCTCGGACGCGGCTGCGGGCTTCTCTGACTCGCTGCGAGGGGACACGACGCCGTCAGCATGTGCTGGTACTGCGGCAGGCAATGTGAGACATACGACATGTGTGCAAGGCGGGATGTAGAAGAGAGTGGTGGAATGGTCGGAGGCAAGGAGGATGCGAGCGAACGCGTCGGGTGTGCGAACTCGACGCGGCTGCAGGCGCCCGTGCCACACGCGCGCGACAGCCCGCGCCTCCGCTTCCCTCTCGACCGCCACCGCCCTCCCCGCCCTCGTCCCGCATCGCCGCGGCGTCATTACTCCCGCCCGCTGCGTCGCTCGTTGTTCCTGACGACGTTCGCAACATGACCGCCATCGGCAGCGTCTTCCTCGGTGACGTGCAGCGGCAACGCCTTCTATCGACGTCGACGCCTCCCTCATCACCGCCCCCGCTCCTGAACACAAATGGCGCGCCTCACAGCTTCAGTGATGTCGACCTCGACGACACTGACGACAAGAAGGCACCGACGGTGACCCCGCCCTCTATCTCGCCGATGCTGTCCCTAGAGCTGCGGCTGAGATGGCTCGAGACACTGCTCTTCGGAGCCAAGCACGACGCGCAGGACCAGACCGCCAAGGCGGGCGCAAAGGTCGAGAAACTAAAGGACGGAGACACCCTAGCAAGACGTGCAGAGGGACTCCAGCGAAGGCTGGACAGCGTGATCCAGGGTAGTGATAGTTTGAAACGCTTCATAGATCGATGTGAGCATTAGAGAGACGTTTCGTTCGCCACCTGACGCTAACTCTTTGCAGATGAGCAGTACGCGCACTTGCTCACGCCTCAGTTCGCACTCTCGGGGACGTTGCCGATCAACCCGCCTACGTACGAGAGCATGTCCCCCAGCGAACTCGAGGCATTTTTGGGCGAGATGGAGTCCGACATCCGAGCGGCCGAGAGGGACTTGCGCGAGATCAGTTCCCTTGAGGCAAAGGGCGTCACAGGGGCGGGTAAGCTGGGCGACTACGAGGCGCTGCAGCCTCGATTAGAGGCGTTGCTCAAGGCACACGATGAGGATTTGCAAGCCGCCGCCGACCTCGAGCGGCGTATAGCGCTCCTCATGGATCGTTATGCGACCAATGTAAGTGGCGGCCGTCTACTCGTGGTCATGACGCTGATTCCTGCAGGTTGACACACTTTCTGAGCTGTTCGTCTCCTGGGATCAATCGATCCGGGAAACGGAAGAGGAGGTTCACAAGATGGAGAAAGACCGAGCAGAACAGCGGAAGCTCGGCTATGAGTGAACCCGCCACGTTCTGTTCGATACCCACGTCGGTACCACACATTCGACCACGATTGCGTTCGGTAACTCACTTTGTGATGATCTACAGTCCGTCGGATACCCCATATTGTCAGTGGTACGCCCGAGCACCGCCCACGATGATCCCCGTGCAGTGATTGATATATCCAGCAGCCAGTGCCAGCAGTGCCAATACGCCACCCGCCTGAAAAGCTGCTCCCTCGTTGCGTGGGAAGCTGCGAACGAGAGAAGTCTCGACGGCTACGCGGGAACCCTTGACGATCGTCCGCCCGCAGTGATGATGCTAGTTGTCTGGGTGGGGCGTAACTCCTGTCATGGTCGTGTACACTCACCGCATTCGTGAGTCTGATTTTTGAGGCGCGGAAAGGCGGTAGAGTCACGCCACACGTCGCTGTTCCGCCGGCGCTGGGCTGACGTTGACGTTTATCGCCTAGATAGCCCCTATGCACGCGTCAAACGCCTTGCGTTGACAAAGGAACTATTTTCCTTGATGAGATAATTCGCAATAGCTCCCGCAGATGAAACCTTGTTTTCGCTCCCGTGGCCGAACGGACTGGCATCCGATGGGACATTGTCCGTAGGTGCCTTCTTGGGAAGCCATACTGCGGCCTCTTGATGAGAGCGCACTTCATTCAACGCCCCAGTCGTGCCGTAAACCCGTGCTGGTGAGTGGTACCTGTCGTTCGAGCTCTTTTTCCGGCGGCCCCTGAATATGTGTTGAGAGGCTATGCCACCTTCCCTTACTATGATCGAGGCGCTACCGAGGATGGTTCGCTATGTTCGTCGGCCAGACTTGTTTGACCTGCACCTCGCGGCGTCGCGATGTATCGAACGCAAGTAGCCCTTTAGAACTGCAGCACAATCATTGGCACGCCATCCTCGCCTTTGCATCATGGTTCGTGGGATGTCCCGCGACGAGTTACTTGCCGCATTCGTCGAGGCGTTCCTAGGCGAATAGCCGGGTGCGCCTAGCATATGGCTGATGGCTGTGCGTTGACGGCTGTCGGCGCGCCCACTTGCCTAACATGTCTGCAACGTGCTCCGGTCGTCCCCATGTCATGTTCTGTTCCGTGCTACCGGCGGGCTGTCCCCTGCGCACGCGGCCGTTCGTTGTTCCCGCCACCGTCGTGTGCGTAGCGTTGGCGCGAGCGGGCACCGCTTGCCCGGCAAGCGGTAATCTGGGATGGTGGATCGGACATGCGGGGAGCGTCGACGAATGCCGCCTAGAACGGATGTGGGGGGAACCCGGCATTCATCCATGGGGGACAGCCCTTGGCTATGTTCGTCATCCCCGTATGCGGCTCTGCCAGTGCATACATAAGCCAAGTCTGCCCCCCCTCGCCGCGCAGACACAGTCGCGGCCACATAGAAGGGATGAGCAAGAAGACAAGACCGGTGCGCCTTTTCAATCACTCTGGGACAGCGATACCTCGCTGACACCGCGTCGTGTCCACAGGCGCGCCGTATCTTTGGACGACCTACAGAGGGCCCCGGCCCTCAACAAACGTTCAGCAGTTCTTTCCAGGTCACTCCCAACCCGTCCCCTACCCATCAAGCTCAGTTTCGCCTGACCACGACGTCCCATTCGGAGCCGCCTACTCCCGCTCCAGCATCGATGGGTGCACCCAATGACCGCGCACACGACGATCAACGCGACAACAGCAAGCGCGCCGGCGGCTCGAAGCGTTCAAGCCTCAACGCCCCCGCAGCAAGCCCGATGGCGAATGAGGTTCAATTTAGCAGAGGCGACAGTGCAACAGTCGGGCCCGCTAAGCGACGGCGCCCATCCAATGCAGCACATCGTCCCACGCAGAGCATCCCCGTTGTTCCTACGGCTCAGGCGGCGGGCGCAAGCTTTAGTCGGAGCCGGTCTAGCACCGCCGTGGCAGCCGACATAATCAACGCGCTCGACAATAACAACCATGCAGGCCCTAGCTCTCTCCCTGCCAGACTGCGCGACGGCTCGCTTCCAGCTGCGTCTGACTATCGTGGGACTCCTCGCTTGGCGCCTGGCACTCCTGGTCAGTACTCTCCATACGACACTGCTTCGCCTTTCCACACTCCCTCCTCGGGCTCCGGCGCATCCACCCGACACCATCGGCTGCCTTCCTATGACTTGCCTGTAGTCTCGCCGACGGACACGTCCCGGTGGAGTCGCGCATCTCCTTCCCCTGCTCCGCACACCCCTGCCTCGCTTCGCGGGACGAGCGTTCCTCTCAGTGTGCCCTCGGAATCGTCTCCATGTCTCGGGTTCATGGTCGGGGATTTCTCACCGGACATGCGTCCCTTGGGTGAGCACGTCGCTGCAGCGTCCTGAACGCACGCTCACGCCGCACGGGTATCAGATGCAGATGGCGAAGAGCTGCCGCCGCTCACCCCGGACCACCCCGCGGCCCTGGAGCTCCCGCGCACCTGGGGCCGCCCGCGATCACACTCCTCCACGCAGGTCACGCGCGGGCGGCATGGGGGCCTGTTCATGTCCGCCGAGGCGACCCAGTCGAGCATATCGGGTAAGTGTTGTATTCGCATCTTACGTTTTCCGTCCCGCACCCTGACGTTACCTGCCTTTTCGGTAGTCCCGGAGGAACTGCGCGGTTTGCAATTCCCTCCCGAGGTATTTGGGCTGGACGAACCCGAGTACGTGGGCCCGAGCACCCCCGACGAGGAGCTCGCGCACCTGCCCGGCCTGCATGCGCTCTCGGACCCCGCGCGGCTCCCTGCGTCGTCTCGGCCTGCGCTGCGGCGTGCTTCTGGCTTGTAGGACGTTCGTCTCCGGTTTTCTGGCTCTGCACAGCTTCTGGCTTATGCTGTCCTTCTCTCCCCGGATATCCAGGTACCTTACCAGGGAACCGCACAGCTCGGACTGTGATAAATGCTCGCTGGTAGACCTGGTCTTAGCGTTCCGGCCATGCCGGTCCTTCCATCTGCTCTGTGCAGCTTCTGCTTCCGAAGCTTCCATCCGTGGCTGCATTATGCTTATTACACCGTACATAGTTATATTTCGTGCCTCGGCCGCAATACCCACATATACCCCGCATTTCCCAGTGCAGCGCCGCATCTCATCCATTTTCCCCGTCCTAGCATCAATCATTGTATATACCATACGTACTTAACGCCTTCTTGGACGCGGCCAGCGCGCCGTACATACATCGCAATCATCATTCACGTTTTCTCCTGATGCCCTCCGCGCCGCCGGGCGAAGCTTCAAGGCTCAAATATCGAAGGTGCCGTGCCTCACTTCCATACGTTGGTCGTACTCGGTTTCTGATTCAATGGTATATTCGGCGGCGGTTGGCGGCGTAGGGCGGTATCGTTTCATTGCCAGTGCCTGACGCAACTGCGGTAGGACGAGGTTCTGAAGCTGCTACTTGCGATCACGATCTTCTCCCGCCTCCCACCGTGTTCAATCATGCCAGTAGTGCAAAACACTCGCAGCAAGGACAAAATCTGATCAACATCAGCTGCGAAGCACCCACACGCTCCACGCATTGAGAAGTCCGGTACGGTGTTGAGTGGATTTGTAGTGTCGTTCTCCATTTATTCTGAACTGCGATTTCCTAGGAGAATGCATGCGCCTCCTCGAATACTCCCGGCGCAATGTCCGGACAATGGTGCGGTGCCTAGTACCTGCCTTGAGCCTCCGGGTTGCCGTTCGGCCTCACGCTCAAAGCCACGCACGCACGACCCACAAGGCACTCCGCACGGATAACAATGTCGATCTTGGTGTGTACCGCCTTGAACCTCCTCAAGGCGGGCAGCGTCTTACTCGATAGGGAAGCAGGGAGGTACTTCGGAACATGAGAAGTATCCCTGCGTGCAAAGTGTGCGGAATGCGGGTGAGTACATGCGGCGATGCGTCTCTGGAAATGCACAGCTGTCGCGGCGTGCCGTTCGAGCGTTGTAGGAGCGTTGCGGTCATAGATCGCACGGGCGGCCCTGGCATGGCGCAGTGCACTTACCGCTAAGGGTTGCTCAAACCGAGGACTGTGGTGCACAGCGGTCCAATGACTACGTATTCTCGCACACGATATTGCCATTTGGAGGACAGCCTGTATCCCTTCCGTATCCGACCGTGCCCTCTTCCTTGCAGTGGAATCCCGATCTTTTATGCGGCCCAGAATACGCCATACAGCCCCTCTGTCATACAAGTCGCAACTCACGGGTTCTCCAGTATGATCTGTGTCGAACAGGATGCCTGTGCTATTTCTGCGTGTGCTATGGCGAAGAGGGAGAAGAACAAAGCAAGGAGGAACAGACGGCACCCTTGTCCGACCGAGGAAAGGCCCACGTGACCGTCGCGTTCCGTCGCGTACAGACTGGGCGCCAAAGGGTGGCTCGCGCGTTTCTCGGTTTCACTGCGACCACGACGACCCACGCCCCGGCCCTGTGTATATCCTCTTGCTTCTGCTATCATTATTGACTACTCCCTTCAAAGACTTGCTTCTACTTTACTCATGACATCGGATGTCTTTGTCGTGGCGGAAACGGAAGGCTCGCCTGAGCTCTTTGATCGGCGCAGACGGCGGAGAGGATGCGGAAGGCCTGGTACTCGATCAGCTCATGCATGGCCAGACTGTGATTGGGAAGACTTGTGAGCACATTAAATCTACTGGGCTGTAGTGTTATTGATCTCCAACCGTTCAGCCAAGACCACAGAGATTGACTCACTGCGGTTCACCGAAACGGACTTGAATCTAGTTGGAACCCTTGAGTACGGCCAGTTTGGTGTTGTAGGTGCATCGACTGTGCTCTGCTCTCCGCCATAACATCCAATGAGCGCAGATTGATGTCGTTACATGCAAACTGGATGGTTGCCTCTATGTCCGCAAGTCGACAGAGAAACGCTTCGCACTGAAGACACGGGATGTGAGTGACCATTGACTGTCTCTACAGGTCTGATTCTCAAGGAATTGCGTAACGTTCCAGCAATGCTCTCCCCAAACAGAGCGAGATGTCTTATTGCAAGCGCGGAAGTCTGACTCTCCCTGGTCTCCGCACCTGCTCTGTGCATTCCAGACCCCTACACACCTCAATCTGGTTATGGACTATGTCGAGGGTGGAACCCTTTGGGACGTCCTAGAATCCAGCCCATACGACGGAAAAATCCTCGAAGCTGATCTGCAGTGGTGGGCACCACAAGTCGTTAGCGCGGTGAATTGGTGCCACTCGCAGGGCTTCGCACACCGGTTCGGCTTTTCCCATTGGTTGATGCGAATACGCGCTGACCATCCTGTACATCCAGTGATATCAAGCCGCATAACTTTGTACTGACCGGCGACGCTCACCTTCGCCTCATCGACTTCGGCTCCGCTGCTCCTCTACTGCCTCCCGATCCAGACGGTAGTCAGCGAATATCACTGGAACGCTGCCTCGTCCCTTGCGGCACGTGTGACTACATCTCCCCTGAGATCCTTCAAGCGCACGAAGAGGCCCTCGTAGCGCTCGAAATGGAGGACGACGAGCGCTGGGCGAAAGAACACAAACCGTCAGGTTACGGGCGCGAAACTGACTGGTGGAGCGCTGGTGCGATGCTCTACGAAATGGCGTACGGCGTGGCACCGTTCTTCTCAAGAGAAATCCGACATACGTACGCCAGAATCATAGAGCACCATGTAAGTCCTATGATGCCTCGGAAGCGATCAAGGTGTTCAATGAGACGAATTTGTCTCAGAAATACCTCAAGTTCGATTCCTCAGCCCCTGTCTCAGCGAACTTACAGGACTTGTTGCGCCGGTATGTTGCCTCTAAATCATCCATGTGCGTATTTGACGCCGCTCATGCAGTCTACTAACGTCCGCGGAATTGCGCCTCGGTCGCAACAACGTGAAAGAGATCATGGAGCACCCATTCTTCGCATCCGTCAATTTCGATGGTCTACATCTCAGTACGCGGACCATTCTACTCTCTGACGTTGACTGACAGACACCCGCTTAGAGGAGAAACCTGCGGATTTACACCTCCCTGAGTTTGCCTATGCTACACCCGTAGTGCCCACGGCGCCTGCAGATTCAAACTCTCCAGAAGAGTCTCACTCGCGTGGTTACGCATTCTCCGCACTATTCCAATCATCTCCGATGACTGCGCCTGGTGGTGCTTCGATTGTACAGGCGACACCCTCGCAAGGCTCTAGCCGCTCGATCCTGCGCGAACAACCCATCGCAGCCTTCATCGGTTTCTCGTGGGGACCACCCAAAGACGCGTTCGACAAGAAGCCTTCGAGCCCACAAGCGCAAGCGAACCGCAGCACCCCTCGCCCTCTCCAACACCTCTTCGTCCCGCCCACACCGTCCAACCTGATCGGCTCCAGCAACATCCACAGCACCCCCGTCCCGGCGTCCCGCTACCCCTTCGCGACGCCCGTGCGCCCGAGCGCGCTCACGCCCTTCCAGACGCTCCCGCGCGCGAGCACGGTGCGGCGCACGGCGCAGCGACGCGCGGTGTCGGACCGCGAGGCGATGAAGCAGCTCGTCGACTGCGTCGGGATGAGCGCGCGCAAGAAGGTGCTCGAGAGCGGGCGCAAGCCGCGCGTGCTGCTCTCGCTCACGCGCTCGGCCGCGTCCACGCTCAAGGAGCTCCGTTTCGACCGCTCCGTCGCGGTCGTCGGCGACGGCGGCGTCTCGTTCCGCGTGGACGCGCCGTCGCAGTCCGGCTCGCAGTCGCACGGGGACAGCATCCTGGGGGCGTCGCTCCTGTCCACGTCGTCGAGGGCGTCCGGGGCGCCGCCGCTGGGCAGGAGCAGGAGCGGGAGCGGAGGGAGCGGAAGTGGGGGCGCGGCGGGGCTCACGCAGGAGATCACGGTAGGCGACCTGAGCTTCTCCTCGGACCTCGACTCGGACGCGCCGCCCAGCCCGAGCCCTACTCCCCGTCCGGGCTCGGCGATGTCGATGCTGTCGCGGCGGAGCCAGACCCCGACGGGCTCGTACTTCCTGCGCACGGGCCAGAGCTCGCGCGAGGGAAAACGGTCGGTCTCCCCGTCCGTCACCGGCTCCGAGTTCGCGCGGACGGCGACGTACGAGGACAAGAGCTCGTTCGCCGTCGGTGGATCGGTGGAGTTCTCGTACGAGTACATGGACCAGCTGGAGAAGAGGCATAGGCGGCTGATGGGAGACCTCGCGATTGTCGAGGGGCGCCTCGATGAGGTGTCGAGTATATTGCGCGGGAACTCGTGAGCTACATCTCAGTGAGTCCATACGCTCCTACGACTGTACTTGACAACCCCGGACGATCGATGATATATGGCGTCGACGAGTCTTGTTGCATACTGTTCCCTCGGCCTACAAGGTGACTCGTGGGCTGTAGCTGTAAGTAAGGGCAGCACTGCGCATAATATTATATAAATGTCACGTACTGCCTCCTGCACGATGAGCCCTCACTTTTTAGGCCACGACTCGGACGCCTGCGGGTTTCATGAATGGTTCTGCCACCAGGCTGCGAGGTTCCACAGGAAGCCCTGAACGGGCGCCCCCTCCGGAGAATCTGGACTGGGGGGAACCTGGGCGGGCGTGGCTAGGTCAAGGAAGGGAGGATCGGCCTGGGACAGTCTTCGTAGACGTGCTGGCTCGACGGGCTGGGATTGCGAGGATCCACGAAGCTGCGAATGGGGCGTCGATGGAGTCGTAGGGGGACTGGAGGGAGAACGGGGTCGGAGATCATCTCGTGTGGGAGATTCGCCTAATCGTGGGGAGGGGCTTCTCGAGGGAGAACACCAACCGGATGAAGGTGCATACCCGCGGCGAGGAAGGCCGGGTCGGTATTGAGGGGCGAAACCCGGCAGCATACGTTGAGGGATAAATCCGGGTGGGAGTGTTATAGGTTGTTCAGGTGGAAGAGCGGGCTGTGACGCATATGGCGACGGACGAAGTTGAGGGTGCAGCGGTATCGCCTCCTGTACATGACTACGCCTCGGACGGGTGCGGTCAGACTCAGGCTGACGGAACGCAGGTGAGGAACTGGACGAGGAACTGCTGGAGTCGCCGTCGTGCGAACGATCCCAGGTCGCTGGTCGAGGAGGGATGACTGGACTGGAAACCTGCGGTGGAGGGTATACATGCGGATGGCGAATGCATGGCATGGTGTGCGAAGGCGACTGCGGCGGAGCAGGCTGCAAGGGGGCGCTGTTGAACGGTACCAGGTAGTGGGGCACACCTGGATCGTAAAACAGAGTAGTAGGTGCGAGGTTGGACGGTGTAGCGTATGCAGGATTGGGATGCAGCGCGGTATGCATAGGAGAAGCCTGGATTGGCCCGTGCTCTCCAAAAGGTGGACTCCGAAGGTGTTCGTCGCTAGAAGTTGTAGGAGGAGTCGGAGCGAAATGAACCATGGGGGTGGCACCCGGAGGCATGAGTGGGACTTGAATGTGGGGAGACGAGGTGAGTGACGCTGGCGGTACTGGAAACTGGATAGGCCTGGAAGGCAAAGGATGAGCGAACACTCCCGGCGTCATAGTCGGCGGAACCGCGTGTGATGAGGCTCCCCCATGAGATTGGTTCGGCTGCATCTCGGCGGGGTGGCGATAGCCAGACGACGAAGACTGGTAGAGGCCCTGTGGATCGCGGATGCTGACGTCCATCAAGTACTCACAGCTTGCGACGCCATCCGGCCGTACTGGGTATCCACACCAGGGTACAACGCGACATTCGAAGTTGAAATATCCCCGCTGAAAATGCAGAACGGAGATGTTACGCGAAAGGTGAGCCTTGTTGCATTTGCCCTCCGTGTCGTGGGATGGTCGCCGCGAGGGGGTCCCTGCTAGATCTGCGTCCAACTCGATGTCAATCCAGATGTCCTCGACGGAGTCTCTGAAGGGACAGCTACACCCGATCCAGAACAAGATCCGCATCGCAGTCGAGCCCAGAACCGTGCCCGATGTCCCGACCGTCCCCGCGTTCCAAAACAGCTGGGACGCCACTACGGTGGGAACCCCGATGGATTGTGTGGTCCCTTCGCGTCGCACTTCAGCTGAGACACCCTCCTCGACGGGAAGTGGCTGGATGCCCCATCGGCCGCCTATGGTGATAGCGGGTGTGAATCCAGAAAGCTGCAGGTGAGCTAGGACCCATACCGGAAAGTAAAAGAATATCGATATGGGACCGGAGACTTGGATGTTGCTCGGGATAGAGGGTTGGCCTAGAGGGAAGTAGGGTAGCGTGTGGTCCGACTGAGGGCGATGCATCACGTAGAAGTCGACGATCTGTACCTCCCGTTGTTGCGAAGAGCCCCAGCGCCATAGAGCGGCTCGGAGGTACTGCTTTTCGGTGGGTAGGCCAACAGAATATGCGTCCGCTTGCTCCGACTCCCGACGGAGATAGAGGACCACGATGTTGTCGTGTTCGTCCTGGCAAGCAAGAACTGCGGAAGACATGGTTACGGAGGTTCCGGGAATGACTGCAGAAGACGTGGAGTCGAGCATGATCACAGGCATCTGGATACGCAAGCCGCCGCTCGTAAGGTGATAGACAGGGACGGGCACTTGCACGCCCAGCGCCTCGGAGACCACCCTGAATGGCACGGGACGGATGTTGCCCGAGCCTTCGAAGTCCCGAGGAGATCGTGCGAGAAGTCCTTGCAGCCCGCGGTGACGCTCGAAAGCGAGCCGTGACTGATAGGTTTGGGCAGAGAGCGGCCGCTGCTGAATGTCCCGCATAGTCTCTTTGTGGTCCGCCTCGATCTTGGGGCCCCATGCGAAGATGCTCTGGTCCGGCAACTGCTTGAGGATCTCCTCCTGAAGCCGTGTGAACGCCCTGGTGCCCTCCCCGTAGACCGTTGGCATGAAGACGTTGAAGATACCCATGAGGGAGTACGCGCCATCTTCAACACGGGTTGTCTTCCTCGTGGAGGCCCAAGACATGCGTCGAGCTACACTGACCTCGCGTAAGGGGAGCTGATGAGTCAGAACCGCTTGATCGATCCCAGTTATCTGCTCGATGACATCCGCAAGGGCGTGGTTCGTCCCCACAGGCTGCCACTGCGGGGACAGGAATATGACCGCGTGCGGCGCGAGGAGCTCTTGCAGCGTCCAGCCTCTCTGGAACCAGGCGCTGAGGCGGAACGTAGCTGTGCCCCCTCGAGGATCCTCCTCGCCGTGGATGTCGTCGAGGAACGCAAAGCATATTTCAGCTTTGGCATAGTAGGAGTACATTGAGTTTAGAGCTTCCGAGAGCTCCGCGCTACTGCTCTTGTCTATGCAGCAGGTATCGATCCAGACCCACTTATACCCGCGCTTTTGCGCGTAGGTGCAGAAGTAGTGGATCTTGGGGGAGAGACCTTGGGGCAGCGTCCTCGAGCCGTCGGCGCTTGGTGTAACCCTTGAGTTGATGGCCATGACAGCCTGGAAGGACTGCTCCTCGCCTCGCCAAACATGGGAGAGAATAGCGTAGGGTGGAGCTTGTCCTTCCTGGAAATGTTGCAGGGTAGCATCGTCAACGCGTAGAAGCCACATAGGCAGCTCTCCCTGGTCAACGCTGTCGTCATCGTGCACGAGTCCATGTAGTGTGTAGGGTGTCGTACCTGAAGCGATATCACAGTCTGGTGGTGTGGAGGACCGAGGTGGAGGAGTGAGGAAACGGCAGTATTCCTCGGTTGGCATTTTCTGGCGCGAAGGCGCTTGTCTAACGCCATGGAGCGCGTGTGTGTGTCAGAGTCATCTGTTCCTGGGCGCGTTAAGGCCGAAACGTCGCCCACTAGTCAGTCCGCAGACGTTGCGCGGGTCCAGATGCATCTACTGTCCGAGCATCGGGTGGGAAGAGAGTGTATGCATGCCTCGTGGTGGTTCGTATCATCCCACGACAACACCTTGTCTGATTGTCTGAGCGTCTCCTGGGTATAGGCCCGACGTCGGTGGCAGGGGGTGCAAAAGCGCGTTGAGTGACAAACGCTCCTATGAGTCGAGCAGCAGTGAAGTTCTTGATATACGACCCCGACCTCGACGTTTGTGGACGTAGCCATACCCGTGCGCGCCACAAGCAGAGGACAACATTTGAGCGTACTGGGATAGGTTGGGCTGCAAAAGCGTAACACAAAGTACACCGAAACAAGATACCCACTGACCGCGCGACCTTCACCCGAATTTCTTCAGGGGATCCGACTTTTTCTTCCCGCCTCTACCACCCCCGCCTCCTCTGCCACCACGACCCCTCCCTCGCCCACGCCCACGACCCCTAGCGCCGTTCTTGTTGAACGGCACAAACCCAACCTCTCCTGCGGCAGGCGCAGGCTTCGCCTCGCTTTCCCCGCCGCCCTCCGCGCCCGGCACAGGCGCCAGACGTGGAAGGAGGTATTTCGGGATGTACTTCATGTGCGACTGCACGCGCGTGGGATGCAGCGGCTTGTCGTGCCGCAGATACTCGAGATCGAGCGGGTTGTCCTCGAAGTGCGCCTGCGGGCCGAGGTGAGCCAATCTGGCACCAAGAGCAGGGCGAAGAGAAGACGGCGGCAGCCTACCTTGAGCTTGTCCGAGTTGAGGATCTCCGTCTTGAGCTCCTTGATGCGCGCCTCCTTGATCGCGCTCCGCGTCACCGCGCGCAGCGCGTCTTCCATGCGGTACCGGAACGCCTCGACCTGCTTCATGTCGAACTGGTATTCCTTGATCTGGCTGCCGCGCGCGGCCTGCTCGCGTTCGATCCGCGCGAAGACCTCCTCGTCGCGCCGCGCGCTCTCCACGCACCCGACGACCTTGTTCTTGCCCCACTGCTCCTTCGGGACGACGAACGAAAGCGCCATGCCGGTGCGCCCCGCGCGGGCTGTCCGCCCGACGCGGTGCGTGTATGCGCGAGAGGAGGTGGGGAGGTCGAAGTTGATGACACAGGAAACGTCCACGAAGTCGACGCCGCGCGTGACACCGTACTCGGCGTCAGGCGCGCCTTTGCGCCGTTTGCGTTTGGATGGCTTGCTATTCGATGAGGAAGCTTCCGGAGACGGCGAGCTTGCTCGCTTTTTGCGCTTAAACGATTTCGTCGGGGCGTCTGCAGACTCGGCGTCGGCGGGCTGCGCATCGTCACCTTTAGCCTCCCGTTGAGTGTCCATGACTACGGAAACATAGTCAGCGCCTGTACTGTTCACCGTGATGATACAACCTACACTCGTCGCCATTCTCCTCCGCTGCGTCATCCTCATGTTCATCATCGGTATCCTGCTCCGCGCGACCCGTACTCTCATCGGATGCAATGATGTAGTCGTACACCCCCTTGTTGAACTCCTGCACCGTGTGGTATCTATGACAAATCAGTACAAGATGAACCGCGAACGCTCAAGCCTGCGCATACCGGGAATTCAAGGGCAACTCGGAGTTGAGCACGCAGCTCTTGATGGAAAATTGTTCCAGGAAGAGCTTGAGGCGATAGCACCGATCGACGTCGTTGACGAACAGAATGCACTTCCCCTTGATGAGCTTGAGCTTCAAAATGACGTATGTCAAGAGAAACTTGTCGACTTCCGAACAGCTATTTAGTCTTGTCAACAGGATATCCGAGAGGAACCTGTTGATGACACGCACCGAACGGAGTACTGTGTCAGGTTCGCCGCTTCGTCCTCGTCCTCCTCCAGCTTCAAGATAGCCTGTAGGCGGAGGGTTAGTACCAAGACGCGTCCTGTACATACAGATGCTTACCGGACTCCTCAGTGCGAGGCCTTTGAGAGCTTCGACGTCCTCGGTCATCGTAGCACTCATCAGAAATGACTGGAACACCTTGGGCAGGTATCCCCCGTTGAATATTTGACGGACGTCCTCGTCATGTCCGTAGGAGAGAATTAGATCTGCCTCATCAATAACCAGAGACTCGAGTGCGCCAAGGGACAAATTCTATTGCGCAGTACCAAGAGTTGAGCGAAGCCCTCGACTTCTAGCGAGATATCCCTCACCTTCGCTTGCAACAACGCCAGGGCGCGGGACGGCGTGGCGATGACGACATCCGGATGGTCGGACAGCAAGGTCCTAACAAGGTTTAGTACGAGCGGATGTAAGTAAGAACATACGACTCACTCACTTCTGCAGGTGTGTCGTCGTACTGGACGAGACGTTGGCGACGGACACTTCGTCTTCACAGTAGACCAGTAGACTGCGCAGGTGCGCGGACACCTGTTCTGCTAGCTCGCGCGTCGGCACGAGTATGAGTGCGCGAGTGGCTTGTCTCGCGGGGTCGTCGGCAGGTAGGTTCTGCGACGCGATGTCAGCGCATGGTTCTCGCCAGGGAAACAGAGCGGCGGGAAGGAGCGGCGGGAAGGAGCGGCGAAATGTTCATAGGCGTCGGTGTAGCCTCGACTTCTCGTGGTCAACATCCTCGTTTTTGGCGGGCTTAGTAGGATAGTCCTTACTGCAACGGCTATGCGTATGGATAGAAGCATAGGTCGCGAAGCAGCCAACGGTCATCAAACAATTTGCATGGACGCCGCATGAGAAGCCATAGGGCCTCACATACACTGAGCTGAAGAGCGAATTTTCGTATGACCGGTCTTGCCAGGACGTATTCGTGCATCACGCGAACGCCGACACAGGGTGAGCGGATGATTAAAACGTCCTTTACAACCTTTTGGAAGACAAAGCAGATTGGAATACTCACCCCTTTGGTGTTCAGGACCTTCTGCACCACGGGAATGCAGTACGCTGCAGTCTTCCCACTGCCTGTGCGCGCGCGTGCCAAGATGTCGCGGTTCTCAAGCGCAAGAGGTATCGCTTTTGTCTGGACGAGAGTAGGACGCGCAAAGCCCATGTCGGCCAGAGCTCTAAGAATGCGCCCATCGAGGATATGGTTGAATGCGGCGAAAGTCGCCTTAGAGTCCACCAAGCGTGCGTCAGGCATAGTCAAGGCGTCTTTCTCAATAAATTCAGAGCTGATCACAAAAGCAGCATGCAGGAGTCTGTGAAGGTGCGAGGGTTGCGTGAGGGACGAGAACAGCCAAGAGGGAGGAGAGCGAGAGCAAGGACTGCCGCCACAGAAATTTCCGGCTAAGGCAGGCGTTGCATCACGTGGACAGGCGCTTGGGCATCCCTCGGCGTTGGCCCATCGAGTCGACTCCGTTCATCTCCTTCCACCCACCAGAATGATGGAAAGGTATGTGTTTTTGGAGCAGAGCCAGGGAGGGATCAGCTGGTAAAAGTGTATGTGTCGGTAGACGCGGGCGCCGAAGTGCTGACCCCGCATCGTTCCAGCAGGGATATACTGAGAACGCTCTCGTCTGTCCGGGACAAGCACCCAAAACTCCTCGTCATACCTATCTCTGATAGCATCGAGAAAAGAACAAAGGCACTCTTCTTTCGACGTGCTATCATCTCATGGGAAGTTGCTTCGGCTATATATCGCATGCTGCTACCACGCTTCCTCAGCATGGCAGCCGCCTCATATCCATGAGGATGCGCGGCAATTCAGGCGGACTTGGACATTCCTTTCCTTCGTTTGCCCCCTCACGCGTACTGCATCTCTGCCACAGGCTCCAGCAACGATCCAATCCTCTCTGACATTCGAAGTCATGGGCGCAAATACCTCTCGGGCGTCTCTCCGTCCTCCGGAATCCAGAACAGACCCGCACAGACCCCCGGTACCGCCTAGACCCTCCGATATCTGCCAACGGTGCTGGCAAGGTCCTTTTGCAGCACACCTTGGGCTCGTGCACGCCCCAGCGCTCCGTGTGGTTGACATCCCAAGAGCTCGAGATCACTACGACAACGCGGACACGTACACCGCCGGGGGGTATTCTTACTCAACCTCTTGGCAGGTGGTGAAGTCGAGCGCCGATGCGGGTTGTGTATGGTGCCAGATTCTCCTTTCGTACTGTTACTACCCATCCAAAAAACGGCTCACGGTCACGGTCGGGACCCGTACAGACGCATTTACTCCTCAGGATACTCCTAGGGGAACACAGAACTTATCAATAGCCGTAGATGGTGGCGATCGTAGCATGGTCACAGTCTTCGAGGGCTATGTGCATGTAGCAGATGGTGAGTTGATCCAATTAGCCACGGGTATGTTGTAGGCTGAACGTATCTTTCCGTAGAGGACCCTGCAGCACCATACATCGTTGCGCGCAGCCCCATCCTGGATGTAGGATCTACTTGCGCTCTGACGCTCGCTAAAGCATGTCTCGACGAGTGCGTGCACGGACACGATCGCTGTATCGCACTTTCAATCCTCCAATCCAGCTCGGACCCTTTGCCCACACGTGTCGTTGACTGCTCCGACCCCAGACATCCATTCCTCGCTTCGACCGCCGGACAACGCGGGAGATACCTTGCGCTCAGCTACGTTTGGGGAGAGGCCCAACCTCACAGCACGGTTCTGTTCAACGTCTCCGCCTATGCACGCGGGATCGACTCTTCGCTCCTCCCTCGAACCATCCGCGACGCGATCCATGTCACACATGCTCTTGGGTTTCAGTATCTCTGGCTCGATACCCTCTGTATCATACAAGACTCCGTCGAGGACAAGCAGCACGAGCTAGCGCGCATGCACAATATCTACCGCTATGCGCACCTCACAATCATCGCCGCGAGCGCCAAGAGGGTCAGCGAGGGATTCCTCCAAGAAAGGCTCCCGAGTGGCTCGCGAACAGACGAAGGCGACGCGTTGCCCGACATCTCCCTTCCTTTCATCTGTCCCTCAACTCCCGACAACCAGACGACGCATGCCCCTTCGACTGTCACTCAGCAGCTTGGTAGAGTGCACATAACTCCCCTCTTCGGAGGCGGCGCCGGCGCCCACGGATACAGGGAGCTATACAACCACGCCTGGGAGCCCATCAGCACCCGCGCCTGGTGCATGCAGGAGTACTTGATGTCTCCCCGCGCGCTCATCTTCACCTCCCAAACGCTCCAGTTCCGATGCCAGACCACGACGAAGAACGTCGGAGACTCATTCTACTCCCCCGCCCCGTCCCAGGCGCACCCTGAGCGCGACCGCGGCGAGCAGCGGCTGCCCGCCGCGCTTTTCCTTCCCGAGCCGCCGCTCCTGCGGTGGCACGGCTCCTACGCGTGGCTGGAGGTCTACGACACATGGCTACACTTCGTGCAGGACTACACCCGCTGCGCGCTTTCCTTCCCCGCAGACAAGCTGCCCGCGTGCGGCGCGATCGCGGCCGAGTTCCACCGCGTCCTCCGTTCGGACTACTTGGCGGGTCTCTGGCGCGACTCCCTCGTCAACGACCTGCTCTGGCGCAGGTGGGGCGCCCCCGCCCCCAAACCCGAGCCCTCAGCTGCGGCCGCGGCGTACCGCGCGCCGTCGTGGTCGTGGGCGTCCGTCGATGGCGCCGTCCAGATGCGACAGAACGAGGAGGGGCAGATCGCACTGGCGGAGGCGGTCCGGTGCGAGACCGTGCCCAAGGACGCGGCGCTTCCGTTTGGCGAGGTGACCGGCGGGACCCTCGTCCTGCGGGGAGCGTTGATACGGAGCGTGCTGCGCCGTATCCCAGGTCTGCGACACACTCCGGGGCGCAGCATTTTTCCGCAATACGCCAAGCAGGCGCGCCGCTGGGGAGCCACGGGAGACTCGCACGACGACGCCGAAGTCAAACTGGGCGACAAGCTCCTGGCGGAGACGCACATGGACCGGAAAGAGGACGAGGACGTCTCAAGAATATACATCATCCTGCTATCGCGGCAGCCTAGCGACGATGGCCCATATAATCTCGTCGTCGGGCTCATCGTGGCCCGGGCCTCAGACGGTGTACCACGGGGTCAGGGTAGGAAGGTGTATCGCAGGGTTGGGTACTTCGAGATTGAAGAAGAGACGGTCCAGGAACTAGGTTGGGATCTCACGAATCTGCCTCAGGATGAGATCGAGCTTGTATAAACCAGGAGATGTTCGTAGTCAGCACCTCATGCGGACGTTGGAGGTAGGAGACTGCTAAAAGCTACCTGACAACACGCTAATGCGGCCTTCAAGTCAGCGACCACGGGTACCTAGCGAAATCCGGGTGCGCGGTATACAGGTAGTTAGGTCAAGCAGTAGGTATACTAGTGACGATCTGACATGACCATTCAAGAGCTGAACATCGTTCGAACGTTCACGTCTGGCCTGGTGACAGACAGCCACGGCCATGGACAACATATTGGCATACGAACAGGCATATATTTCATACAGACATAGAGGGCATAGTAGGGATACAAACGAACACTCATAGCAACGTATACGACTGTCCGCGTAGGATTCTCAGGACTCGCAGTAGCTCAGAATGCAGATACGCACGGGAACACGACTTTCACGACCTTTGCGCCACACCGCATGTTCTCAGGCGGTAGCGCAGGGAGAACGCACCGTGTTCTCAAAGAGAAGAGGCGGACACGCAGGGACCCGGCCCCAGCCGAACCTGCATGGGGACGTGGTGCGCGTGGAAGACGGTCGGTGCAGACGGCGGAGGCGGCATGGCAGGATCGACCTCCATCGCGACATCTTCACGCCGAGGTGCATCTCCCCCGGCGCGGTATTCGTCCGCGACGTCGAGATCACGACGCGCGTTCTTCATGCTACGGCGGGATGAGGAGGCGGCGGATGGGGCTCGACACACGGCGGCGGCGGGCCGCTGCGCGACGAGGCGACTGAGAGGTCTATCTGCCAGAGCACGCTCCTTCGAGCGCCGGGGTTTGCGGGCGTTATTGAAAGGGCCTCCCAGAGCGACGCGGGAGGACTCGTCCGTCTGCTTCATCTTCCAAAGGCCTTCGTAGTAGTACACCCAAGCAGTGACGCCATTCGGCATGCGCTCGGGCACATCTACGACAATGGGTGGATTGGCGAAACGGGAGCGGGCGGCGACCTCAAGTTGGCTTTCGCGAGAGTCCGGCGTCTCGCCGTGGACGGCAGCCGGTCTTTCTGCGCTCTTCGCGGTGGGGAGGTCAGCTAGGGGCATGCGCTGCGCGGGTGGGTCTTTCTCGTGGTACGTATGCTCGAGTCTTGTATATGTGGCGTCAGGTGGAGGCATTCGCGTGATAGGTCTCGTAACATTCGACAGGGAGCAGGGGTGGTTGCTCTGGGGCGGGAGATGGTAGCGCCTCAGGGTATTCGAAGGGAGAGACGAAGACGAAGACGACAGAACGACCTTTGGCGGGACGGAAGAGGATGCAGTCGAGAGACGCGACGCAGCAGCTATGAAAGGGGGTGGCGGGAAAGGGTGCCTCCGCTCCAGGTCCAGTTTCTTCAACGGAGGGTGTGACCGAGGCCACCTCGATGACCGGTATACAGGCGGTGGACCCTTCCTATATTCCTCGCCTATGACGGATGACAGCGGAGGGAGGGTTGGACGCTCGTGAGGACATCCTTTGTCGTGGGAGTCCACCGGCTTCGGTGGCGTCGAGGCAGGTCTGATCGAACCGGGCGGGCCCATATGAGCAATCAGGTCGCGCACCGGAGGCAGGGAGACGCGTTCTGTAGGATGATCGGCACGGGGAGGAGAAGTAGGGCACTCCTGCTCGGGAGCGACCTCGCGTCGTTGGATATGCCGTTCCTTCTTGGATCTGGGACTTCTGCACCGAAATTTCGCTCTCGCGCATGAGGTTGTCGGCCACACGAATAGGTTGTCCGGGGGCTTCGGGGGCGATATGATCTGGATTTCTGTGCGTTCGACGGGCGGACGGCTGTCAAATACACTGAACTACAAGCTCTGTGAATGCGGCAGATCTACATGTGAGTGGCATGAGACGCACATTGGCCCCGCCACCCAGGCTTTTGAGAGCCTTCACCGTTCGCTTCTGGTAGCCAGCGGTGCGATCGCGGTTGCGCTTGAGAGAAGTGAGATGCATGTCGAAGAGCAGGGGACACCAGAGGGGCGCGCGAGCGAGAGTATGGTCGTGGATAGGCCGAGAGATCGGTGGACATTCTGTCACTATCGTCTGCAGCTCTTTATCAGAGCCCTGCACGCCACATGGCCCATTGTGGGCGCAAAAGCATACAGGAGCCTGCCTCGCGGCATCAGCAGAAGCAGGCTCTTCGCCTGAGCCATGGCGCAGCACAGGTCCTACTTGCCTCTCTAAGCGAAAACGTTTTCTTCACCTGCCATAAAGAGCAACTTCCGGAGGGGCACTTTCCGCGGCTAGTGCCATGCGCCCAAGGGCCTGGTGGTTCGCGTGAGAAACCAAATATCACGAGGTGAACGAGGCTGTCCGCGAGAACAAGGACGCCCTCGAAAGCGGACAGGACTCCGTCTGAGTCAGCTACGTATGTGCCCACCCCATAGACAAATGCAGGGTCTGCGCATGTAACCATTAGTGGCATTCACAAAGAAGCAGTGATGCTGCGCGGCGTAGCGACAACCGTTTGTCCTCTACCGGCCTGTGGGGCATGAGGGAGGTAGGAACGCTGATTATGTCGCCTCCCTCTTTCGATTTCCTTGAACTCACCACAATTGTCGGCGCAAGTGTCTCGGCTTGGTGGCGTCAACATGCGCATTGACCCCCGCATCGCAAGGAGAATGCTCAATCTGGGCATTGATCGAGCATTGGAGCTCTCGCCTAGCTAAAGTGGTAGGATCAAAACGTATGCGACGCTATAGGACATGCATGGGCACCTCCAAAGGAGCTACAAACGAATCTTCCAGGTGGAGAGCTTAGGTGGCGAGCTTGAATAAATAATTGGGGGAGATCGAGACTGTGAAACCGGGAAGGTGATCATCGATTGCCCTCAAAGGAAACGGAGTCATCCACGTTGCAAACATCGAAGGAGTTACCGTAAGTCGCAGTGTCTCATAATATGCTCGCGGCTCGCCACCCAAGTCGCACGCCTTTGGAGGCCAGCCCTTCGGGCCTTTCCCTCATGCACGCATTTCGAGTTTAACGAAGATCAAGGTCGCTTCATATACTCACCTGACACAACCCTGCTGCATGCCCGCAATCGTTTCTTGCCAACCTTCGGTACGTTTCCTGTCGTCGCGGGTGATACGGTGCCTGCAAGTTTTGAGCAGCCGGGGATTTCGTCGTGTACAGTCGGCGACACGGAGGAGGTCTGGCAGGCGTTCTGTACAGCTGTCTCGGACTGGATGCGGTGCCCGTAGTCATTCGGCGGTGTACAGGTGTATTAGGCAAGTGTTTATAAGCTCCAGCTGTCGAAGTGGGGCGGCGTTGAGTAGCAGGCGATCGATCAGAGTTCAGACGGTCGTCCAACTTCCAAGAGCTCTCGTAATCTTATCTGATAAGGCCGCAGCGCCCAAGCCCTTCACAGCAGCGCGCGAGCCGAGAACGTTCCTCCGGTCGTCTCACACTCTCGCCTCGCTCGCCCACGTTTCCCTCTTCACCACCGTCCACGTCTGCAACACAACACCAACACCAACGCCGCCGCCATGTCCTCAGAGGCCGTCAACGCCGTCCCCGCGCCCGCAGCTGATGCACCTGCGCCTGCACCTGCAACAGAGCAGCACGACACCCCTGCGCCACATCCCGAACCGGAGGCGCAGCCAGCAACTTCTGAGCCCGCAGCCGCCGCCACGCAGGTGGAAGCTGTAGCAGTAGCGCCTCCCGCACCGACGTCGGTGACCGAGGAGCCCAAGGAGACCAAGGCGGCAGAGCCCGTCGCGCCCGAGCCGAGCGTCGTGACTGAGAAGGTGGCAGACGCGCCCGCCGCCGAGGTCGAAGAGCCGCAGAACCCGCTCACGCGCAAGTTCACCGAGGCCGAGTGGGTGGCCGTCAAGGCTTTGCGCGTGCGTAGCTTCCCCTCCCAACCGACTCGGTGTGATTTATGTTGCTAACGGCCCTGCAGGCGAAGCTCCCCGAGGTGTTCGCGAAGGCGTACCCGGACGCGTCGCCCGCACCGACGTCGGTCACGCTCTGGGGCGTGCCGCTCTCTACCGAGCCGAACGCGAAGGCGTCCGTGATCCTCGCGAAGTTCGTGCGCGCGCGCGAGCTCGACGCCGCGAAGGCGGAGGAGATGCTCGTCGCGACGCTGCGGTGGCGCGACGAGTTCAAGATCGGGGAGATCATGCAGGAGGAGTTCGACCAGGACGTGTTCGGGCGCCTGGGCAAGGTGTTCGGGAAGGACAAGGAGGGCCGCCCGGTTACGTACAACCTGTACGGCGCGGTGAAGGACATGAAGGCCGTGTTCGGGGACGTGCAGAAGTTCATTAGGTGCGTGTGGCGCCCGCTTGGACGGAGGTTGGGTGTGCGATGTTGAGGTTTGGCGTGGCGTGTAGGTGGCGCGTGCAGTTCATGGAGCAGAGCATTGAGTTGCTTGACTTCGAGACCGTCGACCAGATGGTCCAAATCCACGGTATGTTCTTGCTATGTTTCGCCCTCACCATGTGGCGCTCAATAGTGTGACAGACTACGAGGGCGTCAGCTTGACCCAGCGCGACGCAAGCCAGAAGGCTGCGGCCAAGGAGGCGACGAACATCTTCCAGAACCACTATCCCGAGTTCCTTGTACGTCCTTTCCGCTCCGCTGCGACACTTGTGTATGGTGACTGAAACTCGGATTGCCTCAGTCCCGCAAGTTCTTTATCAACGTCCCCACGCTACTTACCTGGGTGTTCTGGCTGTTCAAGCCCCTCATCTCTGCAGCGACACTCGCGAAGATGAGCGTGGTTGGTTCGGGCGCGAAGACGATTGGTGCGGAACTCTCGCAGGTTATCGACCCAGCGGAGCTGCCGAAGCGGTATGGCGGCAAGGCCGAGGGCTTCGACTGAGCCCGTCCGTTCCGGTCTCATCTCTACCCATTTCGTCTATATCTTTTGGTGTTCATTCAGTTGGATTTGGTTGTACTTATACTTTCATATACCCCCGCGTACTACGTGACCACACTACTCATTCCCAGCCTACGATCCCCGTTCCACACTCCTTCACGTCTAATAACATCTACTTCGCTCACCTTCTCACTCAGCCTGACTTCACACGCGATCACACCGTTACGTTGAGATGGAAAGGAAATTAACTACTGAACAGTACAAATACACCCAATACAGAGGAGGATACAGACAGTCCGGAGCTCGCCACGCCGACGCCTTACGTGCGCTCGCCGCGCAACCGCCGCGCGAGGGCGAGGTCTTTCGGCTGGATGGTGACGCGCTTCGCGTGGATCGCGGCGAGGTTGGTGTCCTCGAAGAGCGAGACGAGGTATGCCTCGGACGCCTCCTGGAGCGCCATGACGGCTGAAGACTGGAAGCGCAGGTCGGTCTAGACGTAACGCGGGTAAGTCACGGTGTAAAGGGCCAAGGAGGGACGAAAGACAAACCTTGAAGTCCTGCGCGATTTCACGGACGAGCCGCTGGAAGGGCAGCTTGCGGATGAGGAGCTCGGTCGACTTCTGGTACCGGCGGATCTCGCGGAGCGCGACAGTACCAGGCCGGAAGCGATGGGGCTTCTTCACACCGCCGGTCGCCGCCTGTGTGCATGCATGTGTAAGTGTGAAGCTCGGAGAGAACACGAGGAAGGGCGGAGTGGCTTACAGCTGCGGTCTTGCGCGCCTGGGACTTGGCAGCGAGCTGCTTGCGGGGCGCCTTGCCACCGGTGGACTTGCGGGCGGTTTGCTTGGTGCGGGCCATTGGTAATAGATTGGCTAAGGTGTAGTGGTGGCGGTAGAAGTTCGGTGGCGAAGGACGCGGAGGCCGGGCGGTGGAAGAGAGCGAGTGAGTGAGGGAGGACGATGGCGGCGGCCGCCCAGGACTTATACACAGCGCGACGCGCGAGGGTCACGTGCCGCGACGCGTTGATCGGCGTTCAACAAGGAATAAGGTTTGTGCACGTGATGCAGCCACAGGCGCGTCGTATATAGGCCGCTCGGGGAAGCTGCGGTGTCCCTCACTCCTCCCAGCCCTCTCTCAGCCCTCCGCCGCCCGCCTTCGCCTCAGTCGAAGCCACCAGACTCGCTTTTTAAGCAAACTTCTCGACAACTTCTACTTCAGCAAACATGTCCGGCCGCGGAAAGGGTGGAAAGGGTCTCGGCAAGGGTGGCGCGAAGCGTCACCGCAAGATTCTCCGCGACAACATCCAGGGTGAGTACCACGCCTTCAATTCTGGCGACGGCGACTTGGGCAACCCTGCGATCGAATGCGGCGCGCCTCTGGCGGCGAGGCCCTGTCGGTAGCTTGCAGAGCTTGTTGAGCAGGGATGCCTTCGACTTCTCCCGTCGCCGACGTCCCTTCCCTGCCTTCTCCGACGTAAACTGACCACGACTTCCCCATAGGTATCACGAAGCCCGCTATCCGTCGTCTCGCCCGTCGTGGTGGTGTCAAGCGTATCTCCGGTCTCATCTACGAGGAGACCCGTGGTGTGCTCAAGATCTTCCTCGAGAACGTAAGCCACTCTTCACCCACTCACGCTCTGGCACTTGGTCTGACAAACGCCTCCAGGTCATCCGGGACTCCGTCACCTACACCGAGCACGCTAAGCGGAAAACGGTGACGGCGCTCGACGTCGTGTACGCGCTCAAGCGCTCCGGCCGCACGCTCTATGGTTTCGGCGCATAGGCGCAAGGGTGTTTGGTTGTATGGCTCGGACTATTCTCGGTGTATCATTATGTACTGTACCACCAGCGGTCTCGTAATTCACTCTCCTGACGACATCTTTTGGCCCTGTGCGGGCGGCGCGTGATTCTGCTGTGAACAATTCTCGGAGGTGGCGGGTGCGATCGAGTGAGTGGGAGGTGTCTCTGGCTCTATTGGCCGGTCGGCGTCTTCTTCCATCTCTCATCATCTTTGCCCTCGCCCTGCCTGTCCGTGGCGGACTTCGCGCGTCGCGCTGCTGCTCGCTCTCGTCGCCGGTCGGGAATGACGCGAAGATACTCATCGCGCAGATGCTTATCTGACGAGGGCCCACGGTGGTGGGTGCGGCTCCGGGGAGGGTGATAGAGTGTGCGGAACGAGGCGATTGCGAGAGGGGGACGGTGATTCCTCTGCGATTCAACGCCTCGCCTGCGCGGCCGCGCTGTTATATACACTCTCGCCTGCTTGGGAACCCCCTCCCCGCCGTCGCCCCGGCATTTTCCCGCTGCCCAGTAGCGTCGCCCGTCCCCAGCCCGTGCTCTCAGCTGCTGCCCTCTCTCGCCCACCCCCCTGCCGCAGACGAGTCCTGGTCGCGCGTGCTCTCCCCCTCCGCCTTCTGTGTCTACCTCTCGCGCGGCCCCGGGAGAACGCGAATTGCCACCAGTCTCACACTGAGCCGATCCGCGCTGTCCGTGAGTCGACTGGCCTCGCTCCGCGCCCACTTTAGACTCGGCCTTCCGCGTCTTCTTTCCTGCTCCCTCCTCCCAGCTCCTCCTCCATCACCGTCCTCTCGCGCTCCCCCACGCCCCATCTCGCCCTCATCGCGCCTCGCCTCGCTGTTCACCTCGGCGACACGACCACCACAACTGCCTCTCCTGCGGCCAGACACACCGCTGAACCTCTACCCCGTCCGATGTCAAGAGCAGGCCAGCTTCCAAACGAGACGCTCCATGCCATCTTCGAGCACCTCTCCCCGGACGGACTCACCGTCGTCCTCCGCGCCTCGCACCGCTTCCGCCTCGTCGCCGAGCGCATCCTCTACGCCTCCATCACCATCGTCGAGTCCCTCCCGCGCGCCGCCCCCACCGCGCACCACACCGCGACCTGCGCGCGCACCCTCCTCGCGCGCCCGCACCTCGCCGAGTGCACCCGCCGCCTCACGATCCGCTGGCAGACCGACCCGGGCCCGCGCGACGAGTACGTCGCCGCCGCCGCGCCCGTGCTCGAGATCCTCCACCGCGCGCTCCTCGCACTGGTGCATCTCGAGCAGCTCGACCTGGCGCTCGGCCTCGCGGGCGGCACGCTCGACGCGCGCGCGGTCCTCGGCGGGTGCGCCTTCCCCGCGCTGCGCGTGTTTGCGCTCAGCGGCGTCGGCCGCGGGAGCATGTCGCCCAAGCTCTACGCGTCCGCCGCGCCGTGCCCCCCGGCGCCGATAGACTGGTTCCTCGCCGCGACGCCGACGATCGAGCAGCTGCGCCTGCCCGACTGCTACGAGGTGCTCGCGCTGCCCGCGGGCGCGCTCCCGCACCTCGCCGCGTTCCGCGGGAGCGCGGTCGCGGCGGCGTCGGTGCTCCCCGGGCGGCCCGTGCAGCTGCTCGGGCTCGTGGGCCACGAGTTCATCACGGAGCGCGACCTCGCGCGGATCGCGCAGGCGAGCACGCCGATCCGGTACCTGGACCTGAGCATGATGAGCGTCACCCCGATCCTGCTGCGCGACGTCTCGCGCCATCTGCACGCGGTCGAGGTGCTCCGGGTGCGCCTCGCGCTCCGGCACACGCTGCACTTTGCGCTCTCCGGCATCGTGAGTCCCTCCCGCGCGTCCGTGCCCGGTATTGCTCGCTGACACCCGCGCGTGTGTCTGGCGCATGTGCAGAGCCTGCTCGCGGGCCTGTCGCCCGTGCTCGGCGCGTTCCCCGCGCTGCACCAGCTCGACCTCTCGCCGACGCCCGTGGACGGGATCGCGCGGGGGAACGCGCTCGAGGAGAACGCGCTGTGCACGACGTGGGCGCGCGCGTGCCCCGCGCTGCGCTCCGTTGTCTTTCCCAGCCGCACGGAGTGGCGGCGCGACGGCACGGCGGACGTGTGGGTCGCGGACGCGGGCGCGGCGACGGTGTGGACGCGTTATTAGCGTTTGCTGTGCTTGTACGGGGGTGCGGAGGGGAGGTGCGATGACGCGCGCATGTAGGAAGCCGGGGCGAGAGGAAAGGGACCGACCGGGGAAGAGCGGAGGGCGTTAATTTGCGCGAGGTGTGTGCTCACCCATCTCTCTTCAGCGTGCTGTACAAGCTCGCACGCTGATCCCCAGAGATTGTCGAACAGGACACGCCAGAACCCATCGTACGAACGTCATCTCAGACTCGCACATTGTCCGAATCAACCACCCACGACGTCTGCCCAGCAAGCTTGTACTCTTTACACGCACGCGCACACTGTATTTATTCCTGCTATCACCGTCTATTCTCGTCGTACACCTCCCCCGGGCTCGCGCCAAGGCGTGCGCGGCTTATCAAGCCCTTAGTCTACAGAGCCCATTTCACAAGCTCTGGCGCGCGCGGGGCTCCCACAAGCATATTGGCGTCGTATGTGGGTATCTGTTTGCACTGACGTATCGCACCGCTCCCTGGCGCGCAGGGCACGCACGCACGTTGCGCCCCTCGCCTGAGAACCGGTCCCGCGCCGTCATCCCATTGCGTCCGGCACCCCACTCTGCGTGGGCGAATCCGTCCTTACGGTGCGCGGTACACCTCGTACAGCAGGGGGACGGTATCCGTTCGGAAGCAGGACAAATCGAAGCCCACAGGCCAGAAGTCAATAAGATAAGTAAAGCTCAGAAAGGGGGCTGTGAACTACACGCTGCTGCCAGCGTTCGAATTGGGGGATCCACATACATACAACAACTAGCTGTTGCGTACTGCGTCATAACTTTGCGACCGTCCGTCTCAGCCGGCGGGGAGCCAGCTCCGAGGGTGGTGTTGGGGTAAGGGGGAGGGGAGGGGGATATTAGCGGCGGGGAATAATTGGGTAACTAACGGAGAGATGGGATAGGCGGTGGCAGCGAGGGAGAGAGGGGGGAAGGGGACATGGGGAATAACCGTAGGGATCCGGAGGTACGGGGATAGGCTGTAAGGGATACATGCGAGGATGAGGGTATACACGTAAACCGATGCAAAGACACACAGCCGGATTGCAAGACGAGAAACGGAGAGAAGGCACGAAGGAGGTTGGGTAACGGAGACGGGAGCGGGAAGTGGGCGCGGACGCGGATGAGGCGGGGAGGCTACGCCTGCTCCCCGTCCTCGTCGACGAAGATGTCGGTGTAGTGTTCGAGGATGGTCTCGACGGCCTGCAGGGCACACCGACGCCGCGTGAGCCGTCCGATCACAGGCTGAGAGGATAACCTCGGAACAACCGCTGCTTACCTTGTTCTGGAGCGATGCATCCGCCATGCCGTTCATCTGCCCGTTGGGGCCCGGCTGGCCCTGGCCGAAGAGCGTCGGCCCGAACACGATCGCGAGGTTCTGCACCGACATCGCGTTCTGCGCCTCGTGTTGGACCACCCTGCGTGCGAGGAAACAGACAAAGAACGGTGAGCACCGCACCATCCGCGGATCAATAGGGCGCGCTAGCGCGACGTACTTGTGCAAATGGCCCATGAGGTACTTGAGCGTCGAATAGTTCGGGTCGGGCAGCGCGTTCACGCGCTCGTGCAGGCGGATGTGCCTGGCGCGCTCGTTCTCGTTCCCTGCGCAGAACGATCAGACGGACGGCAACATCCAATCGGCGGATCTGACTCACGCGCCGCTTCGAGGAACTCGGCGTGCTGGCTCGAGGTGAACAGCGGGTCCGGCAGCTCGCGCAGCCACAACTTGAGCACGCTCGTGACGTTGCTGATGTCCGAAGACCACTCTTCCGCGTCGAGATTCACCGAGTCGAGGTCTGCCAGATTACCCGTACACATTTTACACGGTCAGCCCTGGGATCACCAGACCACCGCCTCGCAGGAGTAAACCCACGATGAGCGGACGGGAAGGACATGACGCACCTCGGTCGAGCCGCTCCTTCAGCTTCTGCACCTTGCTGTGCGTGCCGCCGATGCGGTAGATGCCCTGCGTCGTGAGTCCGTACTTCTCGATCGCCTCGCAGCACTTGACGACGATGGGCGGGACGTCGACGTCGTCGCGCGCCATCTGCTCTGCGAGGCTCACGCCGAACGTCGGCCGGCCCTTGTCCGCCATTGGTGCATGCGACGGGCTGGGCGAACTGCCCGGGTGGTGGTGGATCGCGGGCATGGGCGGTAGCTGCGTCCGCGGATGAGTTAGTGCCAAAACGGATGTCAGTCATGAATAAGTGTACTCACGAAGCCCTCGTCTGCGGGGCCGGTACGGCGCGGCCCACGGGTATTTGTGCCTCCATGCGCGTAGATGTACGCCTGCATGTAGGTCTTGAAGTCCGTACGGTTGTCGATCGACTCCATTGTCGCCTTCAGACCAGGAGCTACCAGCTGATGAGCTTCAAAGATATGTGCTTTTGAGGGTCAACCTACTGTTGTCGTCTGGTGGTGTGACGATGATTGCATCGCTATGCACTATGCTCTCGCATAGGAACGCGTAGCGGGCGAGGTGATACTGCGTCCCGAGGTCGATCTCGTCCACGCACTCCTTGAATGCCTGAATAGGACGTTCAGCATATAGATCAGGACAGGGATCGGGGTATATACGCACTCGTAGAATTCGAGGCAACTGGAAGTTGAAGTACTCCTGCCGAATTGTCTGCGTTTCCGTCACTGCCTTGCGGTAGGCATCGGACGCGTTCGACATCCGTGCCCGGATATCGTCTTCTTGTCGCTGTAGCTGTAGGCCCAGTGCGCGTTAGATATCCACGGAGAGCGCTGAAATATCGATACTCACATTTTGAGGGTTCTTCCCTTTCAACAACATGCCTCCCTTCGCCACCGCCTTTCCTATCACCCGCTTTCCGTTCACCGGTGAACGGCCCTGCATCGCGTTGTCCTTGAACGACTCGCCCTCCTTTTGCAGGAGCAACCGCTCGAGCTCTTCGGCGGTCGTGTCGAACCGCGATTTCGTCTTCTCCGTGGTCGTCTCTGAATCCTGCAGAGACCGCTCGTACCGGTTGGCGATGTCCTTGGTCTGTGTCGTGGAGGAACACCCCTGTAAGAAGAGGGGCGGTATGGAGAGACATGTGTGCGCACCGCCTTCCGATTCTTCTCGACCTCTTTCGCGAGGTTCGAAAGTTCCTCACTCATCTCGTTTAGCCGCAACGCGAACTTCATGCGGTTCTCGGCCATGGTTTCGTGTATGCGCATGGAGGCTTGCCATGCATTCACGTACGACCTAAACACGGTCGGTTCGAGGCTGCAACAAGAGGTGACGGCGCATTCGGACTCACCCTGCTTTGGCTTCACTGGTTGCATACTCGTTCGCTGCCTGTCGCGCGAGTTTGTGCATGGCCTTGCCATACTCGTCCTCGATGCCGGCGCGTCGCTTCAAGAACGCCGCTGCTTCCTAAATGGACGTTGAAGGACATCCCATAGCACGCGAATGTCAAATACGCACCCTACATGAGACCATGCTCTGCTTGATGCGATCCATGAGCAGCTGAACGCCGCACTACAACAGTATACCCGTCAGTTCCAGGTTACCGCCAAGCAGCAGCCCTCTTAGCCACACCAAGCACATCTCCCGGCGGCCAAGGAGAACGCAGCACTCACATCCGTCTCGCACAGCGCGTGCAGGATATTCTCGTCGAAGCTCGGCTCGACGAGCGTTGCCATCTCCAGCGCACTCGCCGCGGTGTCTCCATCTCCGCCGCCGCTACCCACGCTCTCCTCCACGCTCACGCGCGGGAGCGCCTGGCCGTGCCCCAGTTCACTCGCGCCGCCGCCGGGCATCGTGCTGTCCCGCCAACGCGGCCCACCCGGGCGCTGGGCAGACTCCGCGCTCGAGCGCGGCGGGGACGTTGACTTGGTCGGTGTGGGCGGGCCGCCCCCGTTGTACGCGTACGGCGGGTGCGCCTGGTTCTGACTCTGATGACTTTGGTGTGATTGGTGAGACTGGAGTTCGAGCGACTCCGCCGAGGTCACGTAGTGTGTTTGGGGCATGCGCGGATAGTGGCCGGTTGCACGGGCAGTGTGGCCAAGGTCGGAGCCACCGTCGCCGTTCGCGTGGTCCCAGGAGGGACGCCCGTGCTGGTAGTTGTCCTCGACTTCGCTCATGAGTTCGCGGTGTGCGCCAGACGGGTAGGATGGGAGCGTGGCTGGAGGAGGTGCTTCGAGTGTATGTGGTTGCTGGGGCTATGGATGCGTCCTTTCCGGACAACGTCTGAGGGGTTGTGTACCGTACGGCAGGTGCGGGTGTATTGAATCAGGTTTCGTAACACAGACGAGCCTGTCGTGCTGGATGAATCCTCCGAGGAGAGTGGCGGGAGGATGTGGGAGGAATGAGAGGAGAGGCGGGAAGACTGGAGAGGTCGGCTGCGCCTGGGACGGCGAAGGCCACACACGCACAGGCGCCCGCGCATAGATCTGATCTGCTTACGTCACCATCAATGGTCCCGCATCTCCTTTTATGGGCAACGCCGTTGTGCTGGCCAGCGCAGTACTTCGCAGTATCTCGTCGACTGTTCAGCCCAGTGGTAGAAGCGGAGTTCGTGTTACTCACCGGTCGTTTCGCTCTTCTCTGTACTTGACTCACGTCCATCCATCATGTCCCGAGCCCCAGATCTGAGCCAGAGCGACCGTGCCTCAGAGCGTAGCACTGCATCGTCGACACCCGGGCAGACACGACAGAAACACGAAACCCCGACTGACCCAGGCTTTCCGTGGACGCTTCCTCCTGGTTTCCTAGAGGTTGGTGTGCTTTCCTGCTCAACGGCTTTTTGCACGGTTTCCGAGATATTGACATCAATGATCATCCCAATACAGGAGGACCTCCGGAAGCGCAAGACGAGGTATACTGACCAGGAAAAGGCCGATGCCTGGAAGGAGACCACCGAAGTTGTACAACGGTACAGTGATGAAATGATCAGGCGGTGGAACGCGGAGATCGACACTTACCTCACCTTCGTATGTTGCCCTCTTTCCCTGAACCGTGACGTTATAAGCCATCTAACGCGCGATCAACAGGCTGGCCTTTTCTCTGCAGTCCTGACTGCGTTCAACGCCCAGTCTTACCTCCTCTTGCAGCCGTCACCGCCTGATCTTACCCTCGTCGCCCTGCAACAAATATCCCTGCAACTCAGTAGCTTCTCTACTGGCCCGACGTTCGTGAACTCCACCCACCCGGCTTTCCAGCAAGATAGCGCTGCTGCGGAGCGCCCCTCTCGAGCGGTAATTTGGTTGAACTCCATGTGGTTCACCAGCTTGATCCTCAGTCTTGCATCAGCGTTTGTCGGGATAGTGGTCAAGCAATGGCTCAACGAATACGTCAGCGGCATCTCCTCCGAGTCAGGGATATCCCGACAGCAGGCTCGCCTCCGCCAGTACCGCCTCAACAACCTCCTCAAATGGCGCGTGGGAGCCATAGTCAACTCGATCCCTGTGCTGCTGCTGCTTGCTGTGGCTTTGTTCCTCGCTGGGCTTCTCGTGCTTCTTTGGACGCTCGATCAGACCGTCGCAATCGTGTCCTCTGTCTTCACAGGTCTTCTGGCAGTGTTTGCGCTGGCTACCATGCTCCTCCCTTCGTTCAAGGCTGGTTGCGCGTACCTCTCGCCCCAAAGCCTCGCGCTCTATCACATCTTCCGTCGCATCCCCAGTATCATCGAAGTGTCCCTAGAGCGCATGCTCGCTCCTCTAGGGACTTTCTTCTTCGTCAAACCCCAGAAGGTATACAGCCCGCTCCTCCGTTTATCCCTGGCCTATGGGGTCTGGCTCCCGCGCAAGGCTAGTTCGTGGCGCGGAGTCGAAAAATCAACGGTCACGGAGAAAAGCCAGACACTGGACACCGATGTCATCACTACAGCGTACAAAGCGGCCATGGACCCCGACCTCCTCGCCACCGCCGCCGTATGCCTCTCCGAAGTGGACTCCCGCATGGACGTAGTCGGCTGCATCCACATACTGCGCGAAATTGACGAGACGCACTTCGGCGATTCTCCTTCCGAGCACGTCCTCGGCGTGGTCGGACGTGGAACTGGACCCGTCGTTTTCGACCTTCTGGCCGACTTTCTGCTTTGCTTCTCCACATACTGGGCTGCCACTCCCGGCAGAGTGAAGCCGCCTCGCACGGTGATCGCTCTCTTGACGCATCTGTATTTCTACTCTCCCCCTCATCGGCTTCCCGCCGGCCTCGGGATGCTGGGATTAGAGAGAACCTTAACGATTCTCTCGGTGATGACGGATCCTCAGTATCCCCGTTACAAAGATTTGACCACACCGAAATTCGGCGTATCTCTGATCATCTTCGCATTCGACGGTATCCAAGAGATCCTCCGTTGTTGCAACCGGGACAATCTGCCTCTAGGGCACGCCGCCCTCCGCCATGGTAAGAACCGCTGTCTTGATCAAACCTTATTGCATTGCTCAGTTTGTGTTGTTTGGCGCAGCTACCGTAGCCGGATACCGACGACTTCGTGACCTCCAGCCGGACGTTGCAGACGGCAAGCTGCTAGTGCTCCACGAGTACATCTCCTGCACGAACATCCTCCTAGAGGCCCTCGCAAAGGGCTCAGCGCTCCACGACGCCCCTGCCGCCGACCTCGAGACGCTCCGCTCCTGCGTCGACCACGCACTGCCGCCCCTGACGCACGCCCTGCACACCACCACGCTCGACGCCCTCGCCGCACTGAGCCAGTTCGAGCTCGTCAGCCTCGCGAAGCAGGTGTACCAGTTCGTCAACCTCGTCACGGAGGAGCCCGCCCTGCCCGTCGCCGAGCTGTTCTCGCATGACAACCTGTCCGACCTGGAGCAGATCGCCCATGCGGTGCGGCACACGATGCTGGAGCGCTACCTCGACGAAGAGCACTTCAAGATCAGCAACCGCGCGGGGGGCATAGAGACCTTTGATGCCAAAATGGAGCGTCTCCGGGCGGTCCGGTCTCGATATGCTGAAGCAGCACCACATGTAGCGGCCGTCTCGCCGGTGGGAGCGGGCGAATCCTTGTGCGTCGATCTCTGTACAATTTCACTCTAGCACGCTGACCGGAAGACGGGCATCTCAGGACCACTGGCGGCGAAGGTCCGTCTGCGGGTGTCACAGTGGTCGAAGCCCCTACTGTTGTCGCACGGCCTCTGTCACACTCCCGCGCCTCGGACGGTAGGTGCATGACGCGCCGTAGACTCGTCGTTCGTCTGCTCATACTTTGCTCAGGATCCGGCACGGTGGAGTAGGCTTGGAGAAACCATGACGCACTGATTGACACCTTTTACGTCGGACGTACTGTGCTGCTAGTAAAATAGCCGCTCTCTTGAAGCACTCGCCAACTCCCAATTTATATGGCTCAGTGTGCTGGGCTTTGTAACGTCCCCTCCCGTCTTGCCTCGGATGTGGAACGAGCGTTACCTTGCACGCCGCCCCGGCATGTGGCTTATCTACAGCGTAGGACTCGAGCTCTATGCATCGAGCCACCTGTAATCTTCCGTCGTTTCACCCTCACCTACCGTGACCTATGTTTTTTCCACCGCGCACCCAAGCCCGCGTAAGGATGTTGTACATTCACAGACAAGGAACAGTAGCATCGTACCCGCTTTTCCTCACATTCGGCGCAGGGACAATATTTCGTTCATCTTCCCAGCTACCTGACTCGCCGAGAACATCTAGTACGGACGGGCAGAGGACGGCAAGGTCCAGTACCTCTCCGCCTCCTCCGGTACGCTCCACAGGTCCACGGCCATCCCAAACGCGTGCGGCGTCGCCTCATATAGCCCGACGTCTACCTCATCCGCGAACGCCGCAGCTCCGCTGAACGCCTCCTCCACCCGCATGAGCCAGCCCTCTACTCCCCCCTCGGCTTCATCCCGCTCGACCGTGTTGTTAGCGCGCCGCGCCCGCAACGCGAAGTGTTGTATCCGGAGCCCCGCATGCGCCCGCGCGGCCAGCATCTCGGTGACACCCGCGGCAGAGAGCGAGTCGACGTCCGGCGGGTCTGCGTTCGTGTGGAGGCACAAGGTGGCCAGGAGGGGGCTGTTTATCGACGCCGAGCCGGGGGCACCCGGGGCGAGGAGCAGCCGCACAGCGTCGATCTGCGCGGCGTCGGGGTTCACCTGGACCCGCATTGCGACGAGGGATGGCAGGAGGGGGAGGATGTCCGCGAGGATGTGCAGCGTGGCGTCGTCGTTCACGAGGAAGTCGAAGACCTGGATGGACGCCAGGGGCACCAGCGAGCAGGCGCGGCGGAACCAGAGTGGGAAGTCCAAGGGCCAGTATGTGTGCTTGATCGAGAGCCACAGGCCGGAGTCCGGACCGTCTGCGATGATTCGGAAGCTTGAGCGATGGAAGTACGTCAGCACTAGGCGAGTGACGGCTGCCATGAGCTCGCTGGACGACAGCTGCCAATATTGTGCGCTCTCTATCTCCGTACCTCGAACGTTTTGGCGCATATAGACGGGCACCTGTGGCGGAAGGCGGAGGAAGGATAGCAGGCGTATGGATGAAGTGGGGTCCGAGCCTAGACACGTAAACCGTTTAAGATGGGGAAGAGAGACGGCATCTGGTAGGTTCACGAGTTCCGCGGATGAGACTGAAGGTATGTCTCCCAGATGGAGGTACTGAACACGAGGCGTTCGCCTTAACAGTGCTGCGAGCGAAGATAGGACCGATGGACGGGTCGACAACGCTTGTGATATGTATAGGTGTGTCAGGTTAGGCAGCTGTAAGTCGGCACCGGGAAACCAGCAGCTTATTGTGTTGTAGATGGCCAAAGCCTTCAGGGCTAACATCTTCTGGCTAAACAGCCTAGGCACGGCAACGTCCCTGCCTCCTGTGAGATAGCGAAGGCGCATTGTGACACATTCAAGAGATGAGCCGTCGAGCTGCAGGTGCGATGACGAGAAGGGATCGCGTGCCGAGTCAGGAGTGCATATGTTGAGCCAGCGCACCCTCGGGCCATCGTCCCGCAAGGACTGTATAGCGTAAGGGTCGTGCGGCTTCGAGAGCTCATAGCAGAGGTTTGGCACCGACTGCGCGCGAGTCCGGATAGCCTCGAACCTTGCACGGTTCCGATCGTCGACGCTGTTCCACAGGAAGGGTGTAGCAAGGGCAACGTTTCTCCAGAACTGGCAGACGTGCGTAATGTGGATGAGGTCGGCGTACGAGGCGGGCTGATGGTTCGGCACGAATGCGCGCTCGTTAGGATCCGAGGTGACCGCGCGGACGATCGCGTACTGAAAGATTTGGGTGAGAACCTCTAAGGGGAGCCTGTTCACTGGGGCGAGTGAGTTGATGCGACGGTTGAGGTCCCAAAGTGCATTTGACATGAAGTTGGCGGCCGACGAGAGCTACAAATCGCGAGCCTTGTCAGTTATTGCGGTCTTCTAAAGCCTCGATATCACGATGGGCGACGGACCTCGTGAACACTATTGACACGGATGAATAGCCATGAGTACGAATTCCATACGACATGGATGCTGATGAACCTACGGCATGGATGATATGTCGTACTGGAGGGTATGCTTCAAACGATTGATGAGAGCAGAGGACTCCACATGGAACGTTGAAATGTTCTCTGCGGATGGACTTGGCTCGCCAGAAAACGAGTCTCTTGGTTCGGGTGGGGTAACCATGGGGGTTTTCTCTGATACGTGAGCATTCCCCGTAGGCGGTGAGCCTGAGCGGTCCCCCGTAGAGTCCGGCGGACACTCCACCGCCGCCATGAGTAGTCGAACACTGCCGGGTGGCTTCGCGAGATTTGTGTAGATGGTTGATGTTGGAGTAGATTGATATAGCGCCGGCGGTAGCAGCCGTTGTACGCCCCATGATTTAGACGCCCTCGCCTACCTTGCAAACAAGTGGACCCTCACTGGCGTCAGCCGCAACGCAAAGGAAGTTCGATAATCATATCAATCAGTATCAAATTCCTATACATGCTTGCATGGAGTTCGAGTCCGAGGCTGCCGTCTCAGCCTGCGTACGCAACCTGTGTGAGACCGTCGCCGCCAGACTCGCAAGAAAGTGTGAGATAGGCGCATCGTTAGGACACACGAGCATATCCGCGGCGACCATGGTGCAACGGCGGTACCGACAAGATCGGCTGAGCGGCGCCAGAATGTCGACCGCGACGCAATCGGGTATGATTGACGAGGAGCGGAGGGAATCTTATGGAATTTATATGTGAGGGAAAAAGTAGTGCATGTCTCTGGAGCGGTTACAGTCCGTGAGGCGGGACTGGCCAACGGTCGGCGCGACGAAGTCAGCCAAGGTTGGGCCGAGAGAGATGACCGGCGTTCGAAGGGGTTGGGGTGCGGTAGGTCATGGATCACGTCGAAGTTTGGAATAGTCGCAGAGGGAGCGAATGGGTGGAAATCTACGGATCAAGTGAGGAGGTCTGGAGCGGCACCGGCGGGGCACCGTTCTTGAGCGACGTTGCCCTCGAGGGCTGTTCTGGGAGGATCACAAGGATGCCTTGCGTTGTCAAAAGCACCTGACATGTTGTCAGAAGAACGTTCGCATGGGGGTGCCAGGTCGGCGGCAATGGGCGCGGTCAGTCTCAAGGAGGGTTCGGGGGATGGCATCCTCAAGGGACAAACTACGAGTCAGTACCTTGACGGCCTCGTCCGTGCAGCTGGGTACTCACTGGTTACTGGGATGGCCTTTGACTCGGATGATGGTGTCCTTGAACTGGCGTGCCCACGTCTGGATGCTGCCCACCCACCGCGCGTCGACGTAGTCGGAGGCCATCGAGAGGAGGTCCAGGAGCCGCAGCATGTCCAGCACGAGGTCGTCCGTAATGCATGCGTCTACGGTCGAGTCCGCGAGATATCGGTTGAAGTCGCCGATCACGTCGTCAAGGTGTGTAGATGCGATGGTCGTCCGCACCCTGTCCTGAGCGAGAACCCTCAGAAGATCGCGAGTGAGCTCTACGAGGACGTCTCGGGTGTGGACACGGACGTTCTCTAGGTCGCTGGAGGGTATGGACAGCGTCAGAGCCGTATTGGCGCAGCTCAGGAACTTGCGGACACTCTTGAGGTAAGTCGTATGAGCGGCCATCGCGTCCTCCTCCGAAGACGCCTCTGCGAGGTGCGACTGACTGAGGCGGACGTCACGATAGTTCATGAGCACATCTGTGCGGACGGTCCGATCAGCAGTACGGTCACTCCAGAGATAACGCATCTTACCATGCATCACGACCGTTCGGAAGGGCTTCGCCAGGCGCAGCACCTCGTGAAGCAAGTGCTCTCTCTCCGAGGAGAGCGTGTCATCGTCAAGGAAGTCCAGTCTTCGGGTTCTCTCGTCATGCAACATGGAGTTGATGGTTTTCAGCGCCCACTCTGCGTGTGGTTCCTTCATGCTGGACGGCCAAGACCCATACTTGAAGTAGGTACCCAGTGCCGTGGTCTCCTCGTCCGAGAGAGGTGGATTCCCGCCCATGAGAATTCCTAGGAAAACTTGGAGCCACAGCATCTGCTGTTGATTCCCCTGCCCGAGGGGGCCGCACGCCGAGTCCGCCGCGGGCCCGAAGTGCTCCCGGGCGGACGTATGCAGCTTTCGAAAGTAGTCCAAAGCGAAATCTTTCTCGAAATCCATGAGACAGACGGTCGCGGCGGAAAGTGCGTCGGGGTGCAGGGTGGAGCTATAGGCGTCGAGCAGGGTTTGCTTGTCGAGGTCGTCCGCGAGCGCGTCGATGCTCGCCCGTTCCCGCCCGCGCCATGTCTGCTTACGTGCTTTCCACGCATCCGGGGGACATATCGAGGTTTCCAGGAGACGCATCAGGGAGCCTACAGAATGGATGATCCATTCAGAGAGCGGCGGGTCAGCATGGAGGGCCGGAGAACTAGACAGACGGCTGAGAACGTTGGCAGCAGTGTGACAGCCGGCCGAGATCCGCGCGCACGTCCAGTACATGAGCCGCTTTGGTTGCCAGACGTAGTTGAGAGCACGGATCTGGGGCGTGAGAAACGAACACCTGGGGTTGAAGAGCGGGAGGAGCGTGGTGGCGACGGTGAAGCCCGCAAGGAGCCCAACGAGGCAGGATGCGACGGCGGCAACGGTATGATGCAGACTCCAAAGCAGAATGAGCAGTCCAGCGAGGAATAACGCGAGCGCGAGCTGGAGGAGGACGGGTATCGTGCCGACGACGTCCTGCACGCGCCACGTCCTGAGGTTGTCGAGACGATACTGGCGCACACGGATCACAGAACGGGAGGTTCCGGTGAGGCCACTGCTGTATTCATTGAGCCACTGCTTGACCATGATGCCTATGGAAGCGGCGGCGAGGCTGAGGATGAGCCCGGAGAACCAGAAAGCGTTGAGCCATATGGCCCAGAGCGGGACCGAGGGAGGTGTGTCCGCCCGGTCGAAGATACTACTGCTGGATGGCTGAGTCGAGTTGACGAAAGGTGGTGCGATGGAGAAGCTCGAGAGCTGCGAGGATATCTGCTGCAACACGGCCACGGTGGCGTCCGGCCCGGGGGAATCAGGCTGGAGCAGCACGTAGGTCTGCACGTTGAACGTGGTGAGGACTGCCGAGAACAAACCCGCCTGCGTACGTTCCACTTAGCAAACGATCGGCCAATTTATCTGTGCGGCTACTTACGAAGACGAGATACGTGTCGATCTCCTCCTTCCAGCGCTTGATCATCTCGTCGCTATGGCCCTGCACCATACCCCCGGCCTTTGACCACGCGTCGGCTTTCTCCTCCGGTGTATACACTTCAGGCCGTTTGTAGTACATGTCCTGGGTATGCATACGCGGGTGTCAGATTCAGAGCGCAATGGATACCAAAAGGCGCGGGACTAACCCAAAACCTTGGTAGTTGCGGAATGACCGGCCGCTTAGTACCTTCCGCATCCCTCACACTGTGGGCCGATCGCTCCTTTCCCTGTACAATTTCCGCATTAGGAGTCCTTGGATGGGAATATCATTATAGTCACTCACATCCTCTGCCTCGGCATATCTCTTGGTAGGGTTCGTTTCCGCAAACTGTCCGGGATCGTTTGCAGAAGGGCGTGGCTGGGCGGATTGGCTGCCGCACGAGGTCGGCTTTGTTGCAGAAGAACTAGAACTTGTGTTGGACATGATCGAAGAAACAGTTTTGGCGGCACTAATCCAGTGGCTCAGGGTCTGGCAAAAGAGCGAGTGCACACGAGAGTGCGTGCGCAGGTACTACCTGCGAGTCCTGCAGTTCGGACGTATTCGGCAAGTTACATAGCGATTGGAGGGCCGCAGAAGCTGCGCCATGGAAGTATTTGAATATCATATATACATGAAGCGCGCGGTACTATCAATCAGCAAACGCATGTACATTTGCGCAGCCGCGTTGTAGTCCGCGGAATGAAACAAGCCATCCTCAAGTATGCCAGGTTACACTGACCGGCCTCGTATGTACCTGTCCGTCCCTCACTCTCACGCTCGCACATCTCCAAATCAAACTTCACCAATTCTATACTCGTACCGGTACCCGGCCTCAACGCGATCGAAAGTCTGAGAATCGTACACACCCCCGGACAACACGGACATTACACGCGGAGTCTATGTACTACGTAGTGTGCGCAAGCGTCCCAGCGAAGATGCGGCGTCGGCGGACTGGGTGGGGAATAAGGATAGCATGTGCGTAAGCAGGTCGTGACGGTGACGCAGACAGGCAGACAGGCAAGCAAGCAAGCGGGCAAGAAGGCCCCGGGGGGCGATGGGTAAGTGCGTAAGTAGAGCAGGAGAGCATATGGGGTGAGTGCGGGGGCAGGGGGGGACGGTATGCGAAGGGGGTATGGGCAGAAGAGCGACCGAAGACAGGAGAGCGATGATCGTGCTGCTCCGCGCGCCGCTCACGCCCAGCGCCCGAGGAGCGCCATGATACCCGCGCCGGCGATCATGCAGCAGAGCGCGTACGCGAGCTTCCCGTTCGAGCCGTTCAGCATGTCCTTGTTGAACAGGAACTCGTGCGCCATGAGCTGCACCGCGCTGTCAGCACGTGTTTTGCACGATCGGCCGCAAAGATCCACGTACCTCAACGAGACCGGTGTACAGAAGGATTCCGCTACTGAACGCGTCGAGGATGCCGCTGACGATGCTCGCGGTGGTGCTGTCGGGGTTGTACGTCGTGCGCACGCCGAGGCCGACGGCGATGCCGATGGGCGTGGTGATGCCGAAGAGCAGGGCGCCGAGTATGGGGATGTAGTTGTACTTTGGCGGGAGGCGGATGTATGCGAGCCGGGAGCCGACACCAAGGCCCTCGAACATTTCTACGAAAGCGTGAGCGCCGAGGGACAGGTGAGAAGCGCATTGAAGACTCACGATGGAAGACGATGACGACGAAGAGGATCTTGAACTCCTCGTCGACCGCGAGGGTGAGACCGATGAGCACACTGTGCAGGAGCACACCGAACTCGAGCACCGCGATGCCGATCACCTGCGCGGCGGGCGAGTCTCCAAGCGCGTCCTGGCCGCCGTGCGTGATGTGCCCGTTGTGCTTCGGGTTGTCCGAGTGCGTGGCGGGATACTGGCGGCCCTGCTCGACCGAGTGCTGGCTCTCGACGTCGCCGGGCTTCTCGTTGGTGATCGAGCCGTCCGAGCCTTGCTGTTTCGCAATCGCCGCCTGCGTAGCCCGGTCGATCTCAGGCCCGTGCGAGGCGTGCGAAGCAAGGCCGTGTCCGTGCGCGTCGTGGGCGTAGCCGATGCGGTTGAGCATGGCCGTGCCCCAGCGGAAGGCGACGAGCTCGGTGATAAAGATGAGGAAGATACTAAGCAGACAAATGCCCAGGGCATAGGGCTGACCGTGCATGCGTTAGATTGAGCGCAAGGTCGCCAGATAGAGTACTCACGTAGTCCTGCCATGCGGGGTTCAGGCAAGGGGAGGAGAGCTCGTCGATAGCAGGATCAAGTAGATGGATAAGGGCGGTGGCAATCTTGTTGCCGACATGTCAGATAGGAAAGGCGGGCTGAGGAGGATGGGGACGTACGATAACACCGCTACCGAAGTACTTGGCCGTATCGAACACCCGAGGGGGGATGCGGGCGTTCAACCATTTTGTCCTCTTCGCGAGCACGGGGAAGAGGGCGCCGAAGAGGGAAGTCGCGAGGATGATGAAGACGGAGGCAATACGGAGCCCAGTGTACCTGGTGTCGCCGCCGCCAGAGCCGCAGTTGACGTCGTCGTCGTCGTCGCGGGCGAGAAGGTGAACGCGGCGCATCTTCACTCTTGGGGCGGTGGGAGAGGATAGGCGGGAGGGAGGTGGAAGAAGTGCTCGGATTGGGAAGGCTCTGTCGGTAGAGTCTTTATATCGGCGGCACAGAAGGAGAGGTGGGTGCCTGAGAGCCGGAGGAGGGGCTGGGGACGACGGCGGGCGGAGGAGGAGTGTGACAGACGGCGAGCAGAATGTGCGCGAGATTTGCGCCCGCCAGATCTTGGACGTCTGCCTGACCGCGAGGGTACTCGTCCCAACAGCCCTCTTCCCATTGGCCCATCAGCCGATTCCCACAGCCACGTGCCTACACCCACAGGAGTACCCTCTGGTCGGCGCTTCTTTCTCCCAAGTTCGTCTCCCCTTTTCCCTTCCGCGCATCTCCTAGAGGCTTCCTCGTCGCTGCCTATCACCTTCATCTGGGGCTAGGGCGGCCACGTCGTACAGGAGTAGTACATGCGAGCGCAGACGACCCCGTCCGCTGTGTCTACTGCGGACATTTGAAGATCGTCTGCCTCGCCGCAGACATGCGGCCGACTGCGTAAGGCAGGCGATAGGCATGGATTGAGCACTCTGGTCGCACAGAATGCCACCCGCAATCCGATGTCTATTCTGCGCTATCATGCAGCGGATAACGCCGGCGAGTACCTCCTCAGTCTCCTAGACGCACATCCGCTCTCCCGGATCTGGGTCTCGTACAAATACACAACTCATTTTCTCCGGTATACCTCTAGGCGATGCCCAATAGCGGCTTTCGAATTACCCGAGTTGTGTGGTCCATTGTGACCCCCCGCTTGCCGTCGCGGCCCAGATGCACGACCGCGAACTCGCCGCTCCGAACCGCGCACGCCGATAACTTTCCTCTAACGTCCGTGGCGAGCCATCTACGGCCCATCTGGGGTGTACAATGCGCAGATATGGCCTCCTTCTCTTGGATACCGCGACCCTTCTTGCTTCCAAGCCCAAACCTCTCGCTATCCGGCCGTCGCCTCCATCATCGACATCTCCCAGCCGACGCGCCGACAGCCCTTAAACTCTCCGCCAAAGGCGCGATCACGACCGCTAGGCACCAAAGCCTCGGGCCTCCGGTGTGACACCGCTCCCCCGTCAACGCGCCCGGACGCCTCGGGCGGGTACCTCCCCAGTGCCCTTCCCGCCCCTCGACAGGACCCTCCACGCTGCCAAGTATACGCCCGCGCCGCCCGCCAACGCTAGCCGCTCCATCGATCCTGCGGGGCACATGCCTCCGACACTGCTCCCAGGAACGCACAAACCGTCTTCGAGCGACTTCCTCGCGGGTGTTCGTTTCTGCTGAGTAGCCCGGCGTCGGCGGACGCGATGGCCCGCCGCTGCGAGCTCGCGCCGGACTGGCCGGGTTGCTCGCGGCTCGGGTGGCTCTGCGGCCCCGAGTCGGCGAGTAACGCTGCCGTACTGGCTGGCCGGAGGATCCGCCGCGGACGGTCTAAACATGCCAAGTCGCACGGAGAGCACTCGACGGCCTACGTACCCCTGGCTGCTCCATCGAGAAATTCTGGTGAGCAGCGACTGCAAGGTTCGCTTCTCACCCTTCCAAGTGACGCACCCCACATGGAGACCCACCTTCCCGGAACCCAGCCACGACAGCCTTCCCCCGCTGTCCAGCCTGCACGCATCGATCTCTCCGCTACGATACCACTGGTCACACGAGCTGCTGCCGCAAACCTAGACTGCGGTCCCGTGAAGAGCCTCCCTCGCCTTCCACTGGCAACGATGGCATCCTTGTCTCCGCCTGGCTCGGGAGCTGACGCCTTCCAGCTTCCAGATCTATGAAGCCGTGATCACACCTCACGCCACGAAGTCTGCCATCCGCGAACGAATTTCGGGGGTGCCGACGCTCTCCCGCATCCCGCATCCCGCACCGTGACACCCAGACGCGCAGGCACGCCCAGTGGCGGCGGCCGAGGTCCGACCATCTGGCGATGGCGCGGCGAGTCAGACTGTGGTGATTTATTGGTCCACGGCCAACAGCTCGCGCCTCGCGGAACTGAGGACGGCCCAAGGTCCCGGGTTGTCAATCTGCACGCGCGACGGGCCACAGCGAGGAGCCGAGGTCGAGACATCGCTCCGAGTCTAGCTCAGGCTGGCGGGAGCTGCTCCTCCCCGATCCACCGAAAAGTTGCTGGCGGGATGGAGGCGCCATGCATGCCTCACCGATGGGCTCCTCAGCTCCTGCGACCCTGTTACCCTGTCCTCCTGCCCCGCCGTTGGGCTTCGGTGTACGCCTCCTATTCTTTCTACTTGCCCCCTACCGCGTGCCCGGACGTGGAGAGCCGCTCCCAGGCGACGCTATCTTCAAGAATCCGAAGGCTCTGAATCGTCACACACGCGCACCCCTGCGGCGACTGGGGACTGGGGACACTGGACCAAACCTTCGACGACATGAGATCCAACTCGCCGCCATCTTGCCTTCCTCCCAAATTGTCCAGCCGCTCACAGGCGGCAGGCAGCCCATCCGCCGAAGCAGACACGATGAGAATAGCCGGCCTGCGGCACACAGCGGCGGTGAGTCAGCGGAGAGATCGCAACCTGTACTGTAGTGGGCTGCGGTAGGGTGGCGTCGAGTGTGCGAGGGGAGTAGCCTGGGGTGCGTTCGGCCGGAGACGTAGGCGTGACGAGCTGCGAGATGACTAGTAGGTCTTCTGTCCGCCGTAGGTATCCTCTCGTACGTTGTCGCCTCGTTTGCAGATATAAAACGCCGGTTGTGGCACTTGGGCGGCTGCTTCTCACTGTGGGCGTCCGACCTCTCTGAAGGCAGATTGTTTGCGGCCGGTGACGGTGCGAGTACGTCGTCTTCGGTCGCCAGGACCGGGCAGTACCATGGTTTGCGGTAGATATGTAGCGGCCACCATCGAGACTGAGCTGCTGAGAGGGGATGGCACGGTGGAACTACAGTAGTTGGCGACATATTACACGTACAGCCCGCTAGGCGGTGCTTCGCTTACCCGGGCGGCGGTGGTAGCCTCAGGCCCTGGCCTCGTACTTGAATGGTCATGGCACTACAGTACCACGTCGGACCTATTTATCCTGTCGTCCAACACATCTCCCAACTCGTCCTCGTCCTCAGTCGACCCACGCGGGATCCCTGGCAGGTCGGTATGAAGCCTGTGCTCCCCATGACGCACCCACCGTGACTAGGCATCGACTAGGACCCCTCGGTCGACCGGTCCACCGACACCGTACCGTTGAGCGGAGAGCGGATGGAATGCCCGCGCACCGCGGGTGCTGCCTGCTGCCAAAAGGGACTGTTACAAGTCTTCTTACATTCTCTTATAAACCTGCCTACTGCCCCGCCCTACATCCTCGATTTCTGAACGATGGCAAATCATACGCATCAGCTCACGAAGCACTCATCTCGACGTCTCGGACCTCCTGCGCCGCTACACCCTCCCCTGCCGCAGACGCACCCTCCGCCTCGCCCTCCTTGCCCGCGCTCTCCGACCGCGCCCTCTTCACCTCCCGCTCCGCCTCGCCCTCCGTCGCAGCCGTGCCCTCGCGGCTCCCGCCATTCTGCTGCTCGCGCTCCTGTATCTTCGCCAGCAGTGCTTTCTTCTTCCTTAGCCGCCCCAGCTCGCGCTGCGTGAGCGGCTTCCCGTCCGCGCCGTCCGTGGACTGTGCGGCGGCGGCGTCGGAGAGCGAGTCACGGATGAGCGGGTCGTGCTCCGGGTCGACGTTCTTCGGGAGCGCCGAGAGCGCGGCGTAGAGGTCGAGCGCCTTGAGCTGCGCCGCGGTTGCTGTCGGATCGCGGGAAAGCAAAAGGGAGGTATCAGCAGGGAAGTTACGGGAGGCGTTTGTGGGAGGATTTACCGGGTACGAGGAGTTTTGCGTTGAGCGCGGCGAGCAGCGGCGTGTCGCCGTCAGGGGAGGAGGTCAGCTGTTGAGAGAATGTTAATTGAGTGCGGACGTAAGAGAGCTGCGCGCTGTCGTACCTTTCCGTCCTGCCATGCTAGTAGACGGACAAGAGACGTGTGCTCTGTGGATGGCGTGTCCGGGCCGGTTCCCCATGCTGCGTCGAGTAATGCCCAGACGTTGCCGTCCTGGGTGACGGTGAAGTCGATTACGGGCTTCCCGAGGTCAACGGACTGGACGGCAGAGGCTGGCAATTTCTCGCCTGCAGCCGGGAAGGCAACATAGAATATCGCAGAAGCACTGAGGAATCAATCAGCATGAGCCGCCACTGACAAGTGGGCAGGGTTGCTCACCCGACAGCGCTGAAGACGATGAAGCGGCCATGCTCGCCACGGTCGACAGATTGAATCCGGTGGATGGCAAAGACCAGTTGGGTGTCTTCTGAGGGGCCAGGTCCAGCTTGTGCGGTGCTGGCATCCGGTGCTGGCGCGTCGGCTTCTGTCATAGGCACATCCCCGCTCGACGCTGCCGCCTCCGTGGCCTTTTCGCTTGATGCGCTGTCGCCCTGTTGATCCACGCCGGCGCTCTCCTGGGGCTCTGCGGTGCCTGTCTTCCCCTTGCCTTTTCTCCTTCCTTTGCCCTTGCCCTTTCCCTTACCTTCGGATGGGCCCGCTTCATCGTCTCCGTCTCCATCGTTCCAGCCATGACGCCTCTTCGGCGCCTTAACCTTGATATACGGTTCTACAGCGTCGAAGACCGACACTTCTGCCGTGAGCTTCCCAGACATCCAGTCCCAGATCTTCAAGGTCGGGTCGCCACCTCCCGATACCAATACCGACGCGTCGAAAGGCGGGATGTGTAGCGCTGAGACGAACCTGCTCGCCGGATTGTGAGTGGTGGATGCTACCCCCTGTAACGTGTATAACGCACTTCTCCTGACCCAAGCAGTACCGCTCGATGACGTAGCCTTTCGGGAACCAGCTGACACGGATGTGTTCATCGCGGTCGGCGGTCAGGATATATTGCCCGTCTGGAGTGAGCAGGTACGTTGTGAGCATGGACGCATGGCCGAGGATCAAAGTTCCGTTCGAGGGATTCTCGTGGGCTGTTAGTGAACCTCGCTTGGAAGCCCCTGGTTGGCTTGTCGAAGGGGCAGGGATGGGGTCCGGATGTAAGGTATAGCTGAGCTCCTGTTCAGCGCGGTGACGGAACGAACACCGGCGAGGACGGACCTGAACACATCGCCAAACTTGTCGCTCACGACGATCGTCTGCCCGTCCGGAGTGAAACCGATCTCTGTAGGCTTTTTAGGCAATTCCCTGTGCAATGCGCCAAAAAATCTGGTGAGGCATGTACCCAAGTGAATATGCAGGCGTACCGTTCACTCAATAGCTTCAGAGTATCCCCGACATTCCACACTCTCAGCTTTTTGTCGTCCCCAGTGGTGATGATGTGCGCAAACCCGGGGTCCACCGCAGCGCAGCGGACGGGACCCGACTTCGCGATCTTCTCCTGAATATCATCGTCGAGTTTTGTGGTTGAGTGAATGATCTCGCCGGTGCTTGCTCGGACAGACTTAGCCGACAAAACAATGCGCTAAGCCAATGCAACACGTACTGAGCGTTCAGAACATGAAAGTGATGCCCTGCTGTTGCGAGAGCCTTCTCCTCTCCGAAGAGGAGGCGCGTGTAGGGGAAGTGCGCCATGGTGTTTCGATTGAAGCCACAGCGGCGCGTCCGCGATTCGCGAAGCGCGAAAATGACCTCAGCGGTGGTGAAAAAAAGGTGTATGTATATTGTGTAATGAGACAATTGATAACTCTCTGTTAGTATATCGGTTAGTACACGCGCCTGTCACTTTGCTGGCCGCGCGAAAGCGGGGTTCGACTCCCCGACAGAGAGCTCAGTTCGTTTTGCAACTCAACAGGCCAACGTTCAATGTGGCCCTCAAGCCCAACCATTAGCTTCTGCGGATAGCACTCGGTTCGTCATTCCAGCACACCGTACTGACCGATATGCAGGCGGGTTTGTAGAGCGAGAGTTGGAACCGTTGAATCACGCCGAGAATACTTGTTCACCACCATCCATCGTATGCCCATCCTCCCCGAAGCACGGAAGCCATTCGTCCAGGGCCAACTCGAAGAGGCCCAGTCCCGCGTAGAAAGGTTCTTGGGCAACGGGGCTGTAGAAACCGACCGTTTTGAAGTCGGTGTGGTTCGCATCCGGCGTCAAGAGAACGCGGAGGTCGGAGACGTGCACCATGTTGGCATGCGTGAGCCCGAAGAAGGAAGGGTACTCGGGCGCGACGTTGCATCTGACAATACCAGAGGTACGCGCCAGCATGAGCCATGCTTGAGTACGACCATTATGATAGGCGCAGGACGGCGAATGACATACCGCGGCACTGCTACCGTGGGCGTCCGCTTGGGCGAGTTATCTTCGATGGATGCGAGCCCCATTGTCCTCCATGGATCGACTGTGTCAGAATTCGTGAGTAGCCGCCGCCACAGACACAGATATTAAAGACTCACACTCTCCGTTTGTAAACAACACGTTGGACGGCGTCATGTTCCATCCTCCGTACTTGTTCACTTTCTCCACAGCCGGAGACGGCGGGAGACCCTGCGGGAACGCCGTGTTGCACTCCTCTTGGAAGCGCTCCAGTGATCGGAACGACGTCTCAATCGAGAGCGGGTTATTCGGATCGCCGCGCTGGTAAAAACCTGCGACGACATATCAGCTATGCGCGCTGTAGAGGTCCTTTACATGCAGACGCACCATACTCCGAACAATACTGCCTCATCCACGAGCGGTCCTGGACAGGGTCGTCCGCCTCGCCAGGTATCGCGTCGTAGTTGACTTCGCGGATGGCGGTCAAGAACGCATCTAGAGCGGTATCGATGCCGAGGTTGGACGCTATCCCGGTCTCGAATGGTGTGATGGTTGAGTTGTGTGTCTCGAGGACGTTGCAGAAAGGCAGCAAGGAGGCATCGAATCCATAGTACTGCATATATAATCGTGAGACTCGATGTCTGAGCTGAAGTGTAGGGCGACGCACCTGGTAGAAGCTAAGAGGGTCCATGAGCACGCCCGCGGCACTCACGTCGCTCGCATTCGCCGCGCGCTCCTTCGTGATCCCGTCCGACCGCGCACTCAGCAGTCTGAACTTCAGGTCCGCCACCTCCGCTACTGTTCCATTGGCGAGCGTATCGTCGACGAAACGCGTGACGGCAACCCAGTCGGCAGAGCAGTTGCGCGTGAGGCTGCGTTCTGCCGCCTTGTAGTACGCGGCCATGTCGACCTGAGCGTGCACGGGCGCGGAGGACGCCCAGACTGCGAAGATCGTCTCTGGGTTGCGCACGCGGAGCAGCGAGCCACGCACGCCGGGATAGGAGCCCCCGAGCCATACCCAGGGCGTCCGCGTAGGATGGAGCGAGTTCGTGGCGGATAGAGGGTATTCGCCTGAGAGAGAGAACCTGTTGGCAAAGTAGACAACGTCTTCGAGTGCTTGTTCCGTATTCAAGAACTGCCACTGTTCTGCCGTAGTATTTTCCTGTGCAAACCGTAGACTGTCACGATCACATGTTCCCGAAGGCCATTAGAGACGTACATTGACCGGAAATGGGAGGGAATCGCCATAAAAGCGATGTTCCCACAAGATCGCAACGCCATCGTAGCGTTTCGCCAGACGCATCGTCGCCGAAAGTCCGTGGTACTCTTGCAGGTAATATGGGAGGAGCGGCTCTGCATTTTGTTCTCCCGAGTCGAACACTTGTCGTACAGTCAAAACTCCGCCGTCTCAAGGACGAGATGATACTCACAGAACACTGGTCCTCCAGGTTTGTAGTACGTGTCATTCACCCAGTATCTGTTCTTGAACGTAGTGGTCGCGTTCCCGAAATGGTCCAAAGGCATCTAGTCAAGGTGTGAGCGGACGTGACCGCAGACGTCGTCGACGGAGCTGACCTCGAAGAACCGAGCGTCGTTCCTGACAGTGGCATTCCACGCGGCTGGCGGGAAGTGCTCCGCAAAACGCATGGAGGGCACCGTCCCTGCGCCCACAAACCCAAGGACGCACCAAAAGAGAACGACGTACATACCGCTGAAAGCCATCACGTCGCAAAGTGTCGGACACACCGTGACGATGCGCCCAACCATCGGATGGGAGCGTTATATACGGGGTCTTGCATGCACATGTCAGCTCCATTCTTTCTTTGATAGCAGACGACGAAGGCGATAAGGGAGGTAGCATGATCGCCCTTCGCGACTTCTCGTACAGCACGAGCGGGGCGGCGGCAGGACTGCATAAACCATCCGGGCCGCGGTCCCGCCGAGCAGTGTCTCTTGGGTACATGACGGCGGAGTAGCTTATCCCTGTTTCCGAGAGTCATATCGTAGTATATACGCGCTAGAATACACATTAGCTCAGATATGGGAGGACGGTAGCAGGCGTGCTGCTCAGCGGATGCGGTATCTCTGCTTCTCCCAATCGGCCCACTCGAACACGGGGAGCGGGTGTGCTTCGGTGTTGAACACCCATCGGTCGAGTGGGATGAGCTCCTCATCGAGGAACAGGAGATATAGATACTTGAGACTGCGACCGCGCACATCAGCGAACCGGTCTTGACGAATCAAACGAACGGTACTCACGTCTCCGCAGTGAAGAAACTCGGCATCTCGTCCTTCAGACGCGCGGGCGACTTCTCCACCGAGGCTAAGCTCGCGTACCCGCTCTTCGTCTTCGCCTCCTTCTCGATCGCCTGGAAGACCGCCCACCCGCGCTCTCTCCAGACCTCGTCGCCCGACGTGCGCCACATGATGTAGAAGCTCTCGACCGTCTGCAACGATCGCGTCAGATCTGCCTCAGCACTCCCTCATCGTGGCGCACGCACCTCCGGCCTCAGCATGTAGTCCTGCTTCGTCGTATGGTAGTCCCTATCCCCTGTCAAGACCGGCTGTACCTCCGCCAACCCGGGAGGCACACGTCCCGGCCGCCCCTGCTTCTCCCACGCATCGACGAGGTCCACCCACCGCCCGCCGTGCGGGTGCGCCGCGTCGACGGGCGTCGGCGTCATTGACATCACGTCGGGCCCGAGGCCCGTCTCGTGGTCCGCATACGTGAGCCAGCACGTGTGCGCAAGCCCCTGTGCGGCCCACTGGTGCCGCTCGCGGTCGCGCGCGGAGAGCGGGAGCGTGTGCGCGCCGAGCGCGAGGAGGCCGGGGAGGAAGCAAGAAAGGTGCTCGAACGTGTGGGACGGGCCGGAGCCGGTCGTGTCGGTCACGTAGAGCAGACCCCGGGTCGGGGTAACGTAGAGCAGGTTTGTGAGGATGGCCTCGGCGTCGCGGAGGTCTGGGGGTGTCAGTGGGGCCTGGTGTTTGGGGAGGATGGGTTCACACACATAGGTCGAGAGCTTTGGACTCGGACTTGGCGGTCAGTAGCCACTGCTTCAGAAGATACTCGTGCGCGCTGTCGGCGAACGCGCCCACTGAGAACTGATCTGCGGATATGATGTCCAGTGAACGTCTTGCGCAAGATAGATAATTAACGTACTGTTGGTTGGTCGACCAGTGGTAACGGACCATTTGGTCGCAAATTTGCTATTCTTGACCTGGGCCTCCTTCATGAGATCCATGATGTGCTCGACCTGTAGGCATTGGTCAACACTTGGGCTCCAGGAACCATATGAAAACAAACCTTGTCAAAGTACTCTTGGCGACCGGTTAAGTGCGCGAGATACTTGTACTCCATCTGGCAGCTGAGTGCCTCCGCCCACAAGATGTTGGCTCCCGTCCAACCTGACCTAGTTTCCCCACTACGTTGCGTACAGTGAGCACAGTACACATGCAAGGGCGCTAGGAAACACTTACGATACAGTGTTGACAGCATACATTGGGAGCCCGTGTGTGGTGTTGAAAGCAGGCAGGAGCATGGAACCCAAATCATCCGCACGAGTGAGCAATATGGGCTCTCCAGAGATAGCATAAGCGGACAAGAGGCCGCCGAGGTAGCGGATGACGGTCTCAAAAAAAGGCGCGTACTTCCCCTGCGTATTCACAGATCAGAGCATGATCAACGCATAGACGAGGGGCTGGTGTCCAAATAAGGGACCAAAGTAGGCTTGGAAAAGCTGGTCTCTTGGTGATAGCGTGGTTCGGGACCGGAGTCATGCACACTCGTGCTAGAAAATCTGACGAAAGGTCAAAGTGCCACCTTGCAGCAGTTGTTATCCAGCGCGTAACTTTACTTCCTTGACTTCCGGGCCCGAACCAGGCTAATAACCAGAGACGGACCAATGGCCCTCGTGATAGTTCGCGCGACATACCTCGGGCAAGGCGAAGGTCATGTTCGCGATGATGGGTATCGTTGCACGGAACTCGTCGTGCAAGCCCATGATGAGCATGGTATCCAGACTGTCCACCAATGTGAGGCGCCAGCCGTTGAAGCTATTTACAGATGAGTACTGCGCGCGGCGCCATCAAATTCAAGATCGTACATACTTGTCCACAAACGCATTCGAAACCGGCATGAGCTCGTCATGCGTCCCTGCATACTCCTGGTAGCCGTGATAGGCATGTAGGAACCCGTCCTTCACCGCGTCGGCACGCTCCGACCATGCTGTTGACGGCCGTACGTGGGGTGGGGTATCTCCGAGCGGGGGGCGCGGAGGACGCGGTGCACCGAACGGCGGAGGAGGTGGGGGAGGATAGAAGTGGTCGTGGCCAGGCTCTGGGTGGTATAACGAGTGATCGGGTACGCCAAACCGAGCGAACCCCCATAGGAGGAGAGTTGCAGCGGCGCCGAGGGGTATAAAACGGTATGCTCGCCTGGTTTTGAAGAAATCCATACCGTGCATTCAGGCTGACGGAGCCCCAGACTGTAGGAATCCAGTCACCCGAGTACCATGAAAGAAAAGTAATTCCTAGCTGGAGAGGCCGACAGAGAGCGGAAGGAGAAGGCGAGCGACCAGCTGGTCGATGCGGAGTACACGATAGCAGGGGACAAGGAGCGACACAGCTGGGACTCTGGGAGGGATGGATGGCCGTGTGCCGCACGCCGGAGTGCAGCTGGCAGGCCGTCGCTGCCAAGAAATCACTGTCCCGGAACAGCCACCGTTTCCCCTGATCACACTCTTCGGATTCTCCGCCTCGGCTGCCAGATCCACCCTTGAGCGTCCGATATGGCAACTGTGCAAGAACGAACAAATAAGTACGGTCAATCGTGCAGAGAGAAAAGCCTGGAAATACATCGGAGGCGCAACAAACTGGCAAGCGCGTGTAGCGGCACAGACAGTCGACGGTGGCAGAGAACCTCATGATGTGAATGATGCACTGACACGGCTTCACTTCGGCGGCGGGTCAAGAGAAGATTTGCCAAGGTTTAAGAATCTATTGGCCGGTCGGCATAGCGACTGCATGGCGAGATGGCCGAGCGGTCTAAGGCGCCAGACTAAGGCACATGGGAATATAACTCTTGGTGGTCATACCAACCTCTTGCGCGGCATATTGAGACTCCGACTTAAGTTTGGTTTACAAGCGCCTGCAGAACTGACTGCGCTGCTCGGGCATCTCGGGAAGAGAGTTCTGCGGGCCCACTTTAGCCAAACTTAATTCGAAACGAGTGCGGGCGCTTGCGGATGGACGAAAGCGCCTTCAATTGGGACCGCACTCGTAGGGGTGCTCAATTCTCGCCGTTCGTTCACTCGTTCGGGCGCTCCTATAAGCGCGCTCCCAACGACGCGCCGGCGGCCGCGGGGGCTGCCTTCGATGTTCCCATTGATCCCTGCGCACACCTCCAACGTGTAACGGTGTAAATCTGCTCTCCGAGCATATATATTTCTATGCCACTTGTCACGCATACCCTAAGGTGTTGAGGGGCGACGACGCTGTGCCCGCGTGGCAGAGCGTGAGCCGCGCGAGGGTGAAACGCCCACCAAGCGCCCGAACGAGTGAACGAACGGCGAGAATTGAGCACCCCTCGTTACGTCAATAAGTCGTAGCGCCGGCAAGCGGCAAGGCCCGCTACCACCCACTTCAATGCTGGCTGTGCGCGGACAACGGCAATATCGACTCGAGGCATGTGTAATATGGCATTAACGTGTTCCCACACAGACTACATGTGACCAACGAAAGTATCGATGGGCTCTGGGTAGAACGAACGAGGGGCGCGTGCGAGAAGGGAAATGGACTCAACCTGGAAGCCGGCGGTCCAGGTGGTGCACTCGGAGGGTGAGGACGTGCCAGGGGTGTCATGCCGGCGGCGGCAGAATAGCTCCATCAGTACCAGGTCTTCGAAGACGAGCTCGGATGTACTGAGCCGCCTCATTGCCGACTTCGAAGTGTACGCCTTGGTGGCGTCGAACACCGCAGTGAAAACCTGTACCGTAAATGAAAGGTTAGCATGCACATGCGAAGCGAGATGCGGGAACTTGGCGTACGCAGCTGCTGTCAACCGCGGTGTGCGAAGCGGTCAGAGTAGGGGAGTCCTGATCTGAAGACCCATTCGATAGAGTCACATACGGTTCTTGTCGAGAACGTAAACGCTGAAGGGCTCACCCGGAGAAGGCTGTCCGAGCCGCAGGAGGTCGTTGGCTGAGTCGTTGTCCACGTCACGGACGAACCTGAGTTCGATGGCCAGATGGGATCGCGGTTTTTCCCGAGACGATGTGGTGGTGATTGATTCGATCGTCCCAACGACCCAGATTCTGAGTGGAGTGTCGGTGCGTGAATCACAGAGAAATGTCCAGCACGATCCAGTTCCCCAGTCGTGGTCAGCGGGGAGCTGCGACACGTAGAAGAGGAAGTTTGTGTCGGCGGTGTAGTCCAGGAAGCGGCGCAGACGTCTGTTGGTAAAATCTCAGCGAACCGAAGGTGGATGGCATAAAGAAACAATTGACCGTGCTTGCTGACTGTCAATCCACGAAGGAAGTGTCACCGCGTAAGGGTCGGACGCGGGGACGGCGTGAGGGTCGCTGTTCATGGAACAGGTGCGGCGTGAGGGTTCTGAACGCGAATGGAAACACGGTGGCATACCTTTCACTCTTGACGGACATGGGTGTAGGGGGTGGGCTTGCGGCAAGGGCCTGGTTATGTAGGTGAAGGGTAAGACGTGGTGGAGACTTCCATACCCACCATGCAGGAAGCACTGTGCAATGACGCGGTTTTGATGGTATGAAGTCAGATCCGAAGAATGCAGGACTGCGATCCGCGTGACGTCCTCCCGCGGCGTTTATGATTGGAGACGTCTCCGATGGCAGATTGGGCAAACACACGACGGACGGGCACAATAGGTGGGGGAAAATGGGTACGCAGCGAGGCGCATGTTAAGGGAGGTTACATAGTCAGTCGCGGGGTTTTTTGACCAGCAAACACACGCCTTTCAGCTGGAAACCGGTGAACCAGCTACTCCAAACGACACCGTCGTATGACGTTCTGCGCTCGCGATGCCAACGGAAGCACGTGAATCGCACGCATACCACGTCTCCGACAGCCAGATCGGAGAGCTTCAGGACGGCCGGTCCGCGGTCAGCCGTGTGGTCGCGAACGAGGTCACGCTAAGGAGAGGTATCACGGTGATCAAGATGCGGTCGGCATGTAACAGTTGACAACGCACGTAGTCTGCTCTGGCGGGAGATTGACCGCACTCGAAGACATCGCCCGTGTACCCTGAGGAGAGCGTTCAGCCGATGCGAGCGAGTAGAAGAGGCATGTGGGCGTACAGGGAGCGTGGGAGCTCATGTTGAGGTAACGGATTGTGGAGGTCCGGTCGATTTCGCGAAGGTAACGAAGTGCGAGCTTCACGCTGATGCTCCAAAACAACACCCAACCGCCGACGTAGAAGGCCGAGAGCCTTTGTAGGGCGAGGCCGTCGCGAGGTCCTGCGAGGCGTAGAGGGACTTGTCGCGAAGGGAGCGAGGCAGGAGGAGGTTAGAGTCGGGGTGCCCTGGCTAGAGGAGGTGCGCGAGGTGACGTGGCAAGAACCGTGAGGAGTCGCGAGGTGATTTCGGGCGGGAACCCGCGGGGATACGAGAGTCGCGGGGTATCGCGGGGAGAATTCGCAAGGACGCAGGACGCAGGGACGCAGACGCAGTTCGGTTCGCACGCAATAAGTCGCAGAGTATTTCGCGGGCGCAGTGAAAGCTCAGTGTTGAGATCCTGAGAAGGGGGAAGGGGGAATCTGCGTTGCCCGGCGCTGTGCCGTGTATTTTACAGGCCGAGTCCGTAGGAGTCCGTAGCAATAAATAAAACAGAAAGTCCGCGACCGCGAGGCCGCGGCCGCGCGGCGCCTAGACCCGCGACGCGGGTCCCACTATCACGGGACCGCACTCCCGGCGTCCTGAGCCCGCGAGCGCCCGGACCGGGCCCGCGATAACCGGAGGCCCGCCCAACGTCCTGCACAAGTCCTTCCGCGAGGGGCGCGGAACCGCGAGTCGGGCGCGAGCTCGCGGAAGGTAGCTGCTTGGACCCAGAGAGGTCGCGAGTCGAATAGCGTACGCCGCGGGTGGAATAGCGAGTACCGCGGGTCCGCGATAGCGAAGAATCGGGGCCTAGCGGGGCCCTGGGCGCGTCAACGCGCGCACGTCCGTCCGAGTCGGAGATACAGAAGGACAGTGTGTGCACCGACCCGACGATGTCGAGCGTGATGGGGAAACCGGTCGACGCGTCACAGAGGACATGGGCGGTATTTGGGCCGTTCCCCCACACACAGTTGTTAGGTGCGGCGGAGATGTAGTACGCGCTCCGAGCAGGGTCGGCGTACGTGATGTGCTGAGCGATCTGGCTGATCGGAGGTGGGTGTAAGGAAGGAATGCTTTGGGGATGCACGTACAAGGAGCGGAAGGGGTCCACCCAAGGCTCAAGCCGCAGCTGATAAGGGTGCAGCGGTAGCTCTTGACATGCGAGTCCGCCATATGGATGCAGCGGGTGCCCGCGGACAATGTCGCTCATGTCCGGCGTATGTTCACTAGCGACGTGTGATTGTCTGCGTGACCGCGGGTGATAGATGCTTACTTACCGGCGAGCCGGAGGGTAAAGAGCTGCTGCTAACAAGGCCATAGGAGAAAGCGTTCGCGCGCAGTTGGAAGGGAGAGGCAGACGACGTGGTAGAGCAGCAGGAAGAGTATATTGATATTATGAGAACGATCGGCTAACTGGAACGTTCAAAGATAACCGTGAAAGTCATCCGCACGGGGCGAGATGCACGAGTGCAGAGGTGTACGCGCTAAGACAGAAACTGATTCAAGCAAGAAAGCGCAGCGCCAGGACGTCCATGCAGAAGACACCTTGATGCGGGGGTTGTGGACCCGGACGCAGGTGAATTCGATTAGAACGATGTCGCCGACGAACAGCTCCGAGACGCTGAGTCGTGGCATTCTACCCCTTGACATGTACGCTGTGGTCGCGTCGTACATGGCGCTGAACGCCTGGTCGTACATCAGTTTCAGCGGGCGATGCGAAGATGGAATCACGTACGGATGTGCCCGGTCCAGACGGCGTCGCCCTGGAGGATTCAAACATGGTCTCGTCGAAGACTGCATAACACATGACGCAATCAGCAGATGTTCATGACTGAAAGAAGTGTCTTGCTCACCAGACGGCGACGTGGACTTGCGGAGAAGGTTGTGCGCCGCGACTCGATCGGATGGTTGCACGTATCGCATGCACACGGTGACACGGTTTCTGGGCGCGCGGGATGTTGCTGAGACATCGATGGTGTGGATCATCCCTACAGCCCAAAGTCGCATAGGCTGTTCCGAGTTGGGCGTGCAAAGGGCACGGGACATGGACTGTGGTCCCCAACAGGCGTCGCTGGGGACGCGAGACAGGGCGAAGATGTTGAAGGAGGCATCGGCGTAATCGAGGAAGGAATGAATGCGACTGCGCGTGACCGCCTGAGTTGGCTGTCTACACGTGCGACAGAAGTGAGGAGACCGACCTGTGCTGTTTCGCGGACACCCAATCGGGAAGATCGAGAGTGCACTTGTCACAGAGTGGAGGGTGCTCGGGAGAGTCGTGGTCGTTCGCGGCAGACGCACGCTGTCGCTGACGGCGCTTGCGCTTGGGCGCCATGGCTGTGTGCGCGTGCTCGAAGGGCAGTAGAATTTCCTCAGAGGAGGACTGCATATATACTTCACGCCCATTTCATGACATCACGACGACACGGAGTGGCGGCACGAAGAATACGTAATACATTTCGAGAACGGAGGCTGATACGGTGTACATTGCGTTACATCAGAACGGTAAACCGGTCTCGTTGTCGTCTGCAGCATGGATCAAGGCGAGGCGGCGAACGGAGAATGAGTATGAAGGGAGAGAGAGTATCGGCGCGTTGAGGTGGACGTGTACATCCGCGACGACGAGGTCAGCTGGTTGAAGTAACTCAGCGTGGAGGACGCGAGGATCGCCTTCATACTCGACGTCGGTGCCGTCTGTGATGACAATGGGTCCCTGCAAAGCATGTCATCAGGGGACGTGGAGCGGCAGTTCATACAGTATAACACGTACATAGTCTCCTGGACGCATACTGAGTGACACGGGGGGGCGTTTACCGACTGGGTGGTGTCAGCGGGTGCGGTATGATGCGCATTGAAGATGAAGGACTGACGAGGTTCTTTGTCCAACGTCGCAGGGTATGGTTGATAGTTGTATACGCTCTCGAGCAGTATGGCGTCACGGTGGTAGAGTGGGATGACTGCGATGCGCGGATAGAGGCCGTCGAGGACGATGTGGCGGATGATGCACACGAGCTTCATCTCGCAAGGCTTGTCGTCGAGACATAACATCGCACGGGTGGTGTGATTGCGGTAGAACTTCCAGCTCGTGCCGGGGGGTATGTCGCTGACGGAGGACGCGCCGCTCATGCGCAGCACGTCCATCCTTCTACGAGCACATCGACGTCAACGCGGGGAGCCAAGCGGGATGCGTGGGAGACGTACTGCAACTTCTCAGGCGGGTAGAACGCCCCGACGGTCGACAGCTGGTCGTTGTGCAGGATATTCATCAGGGCAGGTAAGATCGGGTGAAGTACGACACGGGCGACAGGTCTGGCAGCGACATGTTTATAAAGGGATTGGTAGCACAAGGTTTCATGGGGCTATTGACATGCGAGACAATGCAAGGAAGACTTGAAACAGGAACAGTCCATTCAAAACATACGATGTCATGAAATGTTAGAAGAATGCACGCACCGGGATAGGGGATATGTACATGTTTCAGAAGAGGGGGGAAGATAACAACGCGCAAGCAGACGCGTGGAAGGCAGCGACGTTGGAGGTGAGAAGAACGGGCAGAGGGTGGTGAATGTCCGGTAGGAATGAGTCTCAGAGCAAGACATCTTCAACTTTCGTGGTAGTGGACAAGGCGCGGATGGTCTTGTACCGCGGTTCGCGCTGTCCATCCTCTGCGTGACGGCATCGACCGCCACACGCGTGACCACCCCGGATCCACTGGACAGTGAACTTTGGGTCCGGCAAGGCCCGGTCGTGGGGGGAGGGATGGAGGGAGGGCGTGAAGGAGCCCATGAGACAGTGGCGATCACCGAGGAAGCGACGCGTGCGCGGGCAAGCTACGCCGTCGTCGCACTCTGCGGTTACATCTTCGGCCCACGCGAGGGGAACCACACGGAAATCGTAGCCGCGCTCGGCGTACTTGTGCATGACGCGAAGTATGGCCGGCATGGGAAGTTGGCGGTCGAGGAGTTGGATGGGGTTGAGGAGAGCTCGTCCGCGGAGAGTGAGATCAGGGTAGGCGATGCAGAACGAATCGGCGGTGAGATAGTTCATGACCAGCGTGCACCAGAACTGGGGGAGGGGATGGAGTGCGGATCGAGTTGCGGAGTGAACGACGTCAATCTCGAAAAGACCGCGACGGAGGTGGGTGACCCGCGTGAATCCCGCCTCGTGGTAGGCGTACTTGATGGCGTCGTTCTTGACAACATTGTAACCCTCGACGTCGCAGAGGTAGCCGATGAGACGATAGGCGGAGTAGCACGGGGCGTAGAGGTCGAGATCGGTCGGAGACCACGTATCCGCACGATCGACGTCGAGTATGTGGAGTGCGGTCGAACCGGACACGACGGAGGATGTTACGCGGAGGACGTTGCGGAAGGCGGTGGGGTTGTCGAAGAATGTGCCGAGGTATGCATTATAGCGAAGCTCAAGCGCATAGCTAGCGGTGCGATCCGCGATGGTGCACGTGTTCCGCCAGTGCTGAAGAGAGCGGATGTCCATCGTGTTTGCGATGTAGTACAATACGTCTCTGCAAAGCCTTCATTCAATCAGACGCGAGGTTCTTCCGCATTACACTGCTGGACTTATGGGCGCAAGTTGCCGCCGACGTTGTCAGGCAAGGACACGTCGGAACGGCGGTTCTCATGCGGTGCCCTACAAAGGCACTGCGTAAGTACAGAGGGGCGCGCATAGCGGTTGTAAACGTACGCGAGCCTGGAAGGAACTTCGGTGGGGACGCGTGGTGAGAGAATGAGGGTTCCCTGAGGAGTGTCCCTGCGAAGAGGTGGCATGGTGAGTAGGGTATAACATGAGGCGAAGATGACGCTCACTTGTTCGCCTGTCCCGTCTCCATCTCGGATGACGAAAGCGGGTGGTCGGCGGCGGTGTTCGACATCGATGTGGGGAGGTGAGCTGTGTGATGAGACGTTCAAAGTACACTGAATTTATATGATCACGGGCGAGTTCTCGGTGAGCGCGCAGGCTGACGGAATGGTAAGCATTGGACCGGGTGTAGTTTTCGCGATGCACAGCCCGCCTACTGTTCATTTGGCCATGCAGAAGCCACCGCGTCACCGCTCTCATACTTCTGACAAGTCCGCTCTCCGCTGCCTGTAGGCGAACGGCTCCGAGCGGAAGATTCGCATGCATGGACGTCGATGACGCACAACACTCACCTGATTACTGTGCCACCGACGTATACGACGATGCACAGTGTTGGAGGCACCATGTCAGTCGATACGCAGGCCGGAGGAACAGGACAGATATTGACCGATGACGCTGTGCATTGTTAGCGAGGCGCGGATAACGGAGGGTATAGAGGTTGCGCACGTAGGAGATCATCTCCCCCGCATTGGAGGATGCATTGTATGAGCTGCTTTACATCGTACGATGCAGAAGGGGACCGGGGTCGGATGCGCTGGCGAATCATGAGATGCGGGTACAGCAGTCCATCACAGCTTTGCGATGTCCTGCATACGGAGGAGCGGAGCATTGGGAACGCGGATGCATTGTGCCGTCGTAGGAATGCATATGGTTGGAAACCGAGAACGGTGTCGCGAGGGAGCGGTACGGTTTCCGGGGCGAGATGGGCTAGATGTTTCCATCGCGAGGCGGCGCATAAAAGACGTAGTCGTTGAATTACACGCTGCAGACAATCCATCGGAAGACAGAATGTCACTAGTAACCGGTGAGTACTATGTCGGCTCAGCTGTCGTCCATACTCACCATCCGTTGACGCAGTGAACCGGGCAGTGGTCCATTCCGTCTGGCCAAACGACCTTGGCCGGGTCGCTCAGAAGGACCTGCAAGTCCGCGACAGTTGGCGATTCGTGCCGGAGTCCTTTGACGCCTTGTGCGACTGGGCGAAGGTAGTCGACGACGAGACCGAAGGAGGACGCGCGAAGCGTGTCAAGCACCTGATATATCGCGATGAGGTCTTGCCGGACAACCGCGTCGGGGGCTTGTACACGGTGTCGGTCGTTCTGCAGGGCTTTTTGGGCGAGCACGCATTGTCGACGCTGGGCACGTGGAGGGGGTAAGCCATTACACATCTCGATGTTGCCCAGGACGCTGATTGGAGTGTACTCAGCAAGGAGCGCGACGCACCGTATGCGGTGCAGCACTTGACGTTGGAATCCGGCGGGTTTCCAGTGCCGTTTCGTGCCCAACTCGAAGCACTCGCCAACATACGTATGCTCATGCATATGCAGACCGGCGGCAGTGCAGCGCCCTTCGACGTAGACGGCGCATCGTTGGCTCTGAGAAGGCCTGTGTTCAGCAAGGTCAGAATAAGGATGTCATTGGAACGTACTAGTTGCTTACCGCATTCTAGGTCCGCGGAGGCGAGCAGCAGCCGGCCGCCGTCGAGCTGAACGACACGAGCGACCCGTTCAGAGCTGCACGCAAGATCGCCCCGCGATGGCGCGTCGACCATGTAGTCGGGACCTACCTCCGGCGCCCCAACGGAGTGAACATGCCCGTGGTTCCGGACGCGTTAAAACGCGGTGATTTCGTCGAAGTCACCATCACGGTCCGCGCCCAAACTGTGGCAATGCGCAAGCGTCGCAGCCCGGTCATCGAGTTCTGGATGCATGAAGTGGTACGGCTCTGGAGTGCGAAGGAGGCGAAGGTGCGTACTATGGTCCACAACCGCGGTGCTTCATTAATGGCTGATTATGTGATAGATCAAGTGCGCAGAACAGGGGACCGCCGAGACGTCGCAAAGTCAGCCAATCGTGTCGTATGCGATGTTGATGGAGGACGCGGCAGACCAGCCAGAGGAGGGGGAGGACGACGTCGAAGTCGCCATGGGACAAGCATCGGGTTCGGGGGCGTCTGCTTGAACGGACAAGCGGCGGAGACTGTCATGTACGAGTATGGATGTACGGACCTTTGAGTGCCAATGTGACTTATTGTGTATGTGTTATCCTTTGCGTCCGACGGTCGTTGTAGACTGGTTTGAGAAGACTGCATGAAGTTGTGGGCAGCGCTGACGCTGTGGCGGACGCGTCGGCGCTGACACGTAAGTTGCCAAGGGCACGTGATCGGCTTCGAATGGAAATGCGGTGTTCAATCCGGGATGGCGGGCGACTGTACATCGTTGGGCTTGCCGGCAGGTCGTGGGGGAGGCGGTCGACTACGCGCAGAGCTTTCATGAGAGACGGCGCCGAAAATAGGAGAAGAGAGAAGAAGGACAGGCTGAGTGATATGCCCACGCTCCAGGAGCGGGCGCGAGGCGCACCGCACCCCTCAAGAGAAGTCTGACTGATCCTCCCCTACGCTCGCAGCGCGCTCGAGCAGTGCCGCGAAAGAACGGGAAGCTTCTCAGCCTCTCCAGCTCCCCGCGAGCTTTAGAGCCAGCAGATTAGCGGTGGCTGTTGCGGCGGGTAGGTCGCCGGGCGTGTCCGGCGGACGGTGCACGCCGTTAACGCGCACTGGAAACACGCTCAACCGCGAGCTGGACAGCCAGCAAACGGCCGAGGACGTGTTTAAACGACGTTGGACGGATGGCGGAGCGGATGGTAAACCGGGAAGCAACAATTGATATTCGAGTGCGGTGAGGAGTTATGGTACAGAGTTATAGACAAAACGTTATTGAAAAGGTCCGAGTGTGTGACTGGCCATCATTTCGTGGGAACGAGAGGGGGAGGGAGTTTATGGGAGACGTGGTAGGACATAGTTGGGCGAGCTGCAACCGCGATGGACGTCAAGACCGTGGGGAATATGAGTGCAGTTATACTCACTGATGTTTACAGGGCAACGTTGCTGTCCTCGGGGACGAGCTCTGTGGGCCCGGGGCCGCGAAGGAGGTGGGCGATGCGGAGCAGCTCGAAGTTGACGGCCCACGTATTCCACGTGAAGCGGTTCGTGTTCTCACGTGTCTTGAACCGACGCACATAGCATTCGACGAGGACAACGTCCGTCTTGCGCACGCGATCGGATGGGATCCTCGTCATTGTGCTCCAGCCTTTGAGTACGTCGGACGCGTCAAACACGTCCTGAAAGGTGGACGGCGCATTTTCGCCGCGACCGCCCAAAAAACGGTTGGCGTACGTGACCACGCCGGCAGAGGAGGGGTCTGAGAAACCCCACATGAGCGATAACGCACGCAAACGACAAGAATGCACACTCACCACCACGTGGCTCACACCGCTCATACTGCAGCTGGTTCACCGCTTCGCGATCGCGCTTGCAGAGTGGGCGGATGCCAATGGATACCCGGGTACCGTCGGTCGGAGTCAACCAAACGGAAAGGACAATCCCGGGTATCCAAAAGCTGACCGGACGGCCGTCGAGGCATAGATACTTGTCGAGACCGTTTCCGGTACCGGTGGCTCCCCAAGACAGACCGGCGGGGGCAAGCCCTATGGCGTATCGGTTCGCCGGCGGGTCAGAGAAGTTGAGAATGGCCAAGAGACGACTGCAAAGACAATCAATGATGGATACGGTGCGACGCGAGAACACACGTACGGAATGAGGGTTGCCGGAATATATTCTTCCTCGCCCGGAAGGAACTCCAGGTCGCCTTCAACGACCACGGCAGAGGCCGATGGGACAGCAGCAAGAGGCGCAACTGCAGAAGACTTATCTTAGCATGTTTCAGACAGGTTTCGGTGCTATGTTTACCGGGAGTGGGACTGTCCATGACGTGCGCCGGGGGATCCCTACAATAAGCCCGTGATGAGCGCGTGAGGCAGTGCGAAAGGAGAGGCACGTACTCGTTGGGAGGGGCGGTATTTCCAGAAGTGGCAGGAACGGAGTTGGCAGCTTCCGTTGAGTTCGTGGGGGTAGGGTTGACAGATGGTGCAGTCTGAGGAAGCGAGGTCTCGCTGTTGAGCGTTGAGTCAGACGCGTCCGAAGAAGCGGCGCTGGCGTGGATATTGTGGGAGAGCAAGAGGGTAAATGAGGCTTGACGACGTACCGCATGCGTTTCGTGTCTCTCAGGTCGCTCGACTCGTCGTCGGCCTGCTTGTGCTTGCGAGGTGCCATTGAGTGGGCGCAGGGATGTGGGAGGAATGACGAAGTCCCGACGTGTGGACGGCAAAGTTATAAGTAAATCGTGAGGCTCGCAGGGGCAGGTATAGTGTCGCATATGTCCAAGATCTGCATGCCGGAGTCCGGGCACGGAATGACGACAGTGGAGGTAAATGGAGGGATGGAAAATGGTGTGGCGTCGGTAGCACCATATAGCAATGACGATGGTGAAGATAAGTACGGAGACCGACTCACCGTGCATTACAACATTGACATACGTGCCGCTTCGATTTCAGAAGCCCCGCCGCCTGTAATTGCGCTCGGGCGTGGCAGGAGATGCAAATGCAGCCAGGCGACAGCCATTTTTGATGATCATGGAGCAAATGAGCACGTAGGGCACAGCAACAGCATTGTGATCCGATGCAGACCGTTTACACTGAAGTCGGTTGGTCGATGGGGTGATGGAACAGCACGAAGGGCGTAGACGCTGACGGAACAGCATGAAGGGCATTGGTAGACGCTTGGGTCAGCGTCTCCGAGGTTAGACGTTAGACGCTAGAGTATCCGGATTGAGCGCACAGCCTCAGGTACCCTCGACGTCGCGGCATGATTGTGAGCGCATAACCGCGGCAACAGCATGGAATATGCGAGCGCACAACGCGAGAACAAACGGTACACTATCCATTACATTCTACGTCCACCCCGCTGACGTATCTAAAGTTCGCCAACTCATACATCATGGGAGGCCGAAGCGCTGTTCGCCGTACGCCAAGCGTAATGATCCTCGAGCATGGCGGAGTCGGGCGATATCTGCAGCCTCGGTTGACCGTCGTCGTTGAAGACCGTCATGCAGAGGGACACGACTTGCAAGAACTGCAAGAGTTGAGCGGATACCCGAAACACAGCAAGTGCAGCGTGGTACGTACCTCCTCGCCGCTGGAGTCCACGCGGGATATGACGATGTAAATCGGCGCCGAAAACACGTCCTTCGGCATGAAGACTTTCGTGCCGGGAAGATGTGGGAAGGTCGCTCCGACTGATAGCGCGTGGTGCTCCGGACAGTTGTGCTGAAGAAGGACGCAGTCGATGTGGACCCCGTCTTCACCCTCCTTCTTATCCTTGGGCAGCACGACGTTGAGGAGAACGTGTCGCTATGAAGGCCTTCTATCAGCACACGCAGATGAGGATGTACAATAAGATGCTGGCGGAACTTACCATGTTATCATCTCCAAACTTAGTGTTGCGGACACGAAGATAAATCGGAAGCTCGTACGGGGCACCGATAGGCACGAGAACGGTCGACGGAGGCATGTCGCAAGTCGGGAGTCGAGCGTGGGCGAAGGAAACACGGTACAGTACTTATATGCGCGGCTCCATAGTCTGTCGTGCGCATATGCATTACGCTGACCATGTGAAGATGCAGATCATATGCGTCCATTACAGACAGGCACCGACGCGGATCTACCATGCCGTCGGCAGACCTACACTCGCGCTCGCTTAGAGGACCCTGGCAGAGTGGAATCTGGAAGCCGTTTCTGCCCAAGTCGTGCGCAGTCGGCCTGGACGGTCCGCTGCGCTGTGTCGAGAGCCTCGAGTGTGCTCGGAACCCCGACAGGAACCTGTCGAACGAGGTGAGGTAGACGGCCGTGCTCGTCCAAGGCATAAGCAATTCCGTGAGACTTGAGTTTTTCTTGCGCCGCTGCGCCCTCGTGCACATCGCCATACTCAACTATTGTTTTCAATGCCAAACACTGTAGGCGATGAGCTTCTTTACGGGAATCACCGCTCTGACGACAAGTGATTTTAGACTGGTCGAAAGGGCGGAGGATGATGACGCCATCCAGCGACGTAGCGCGGGATAGCATCACGTATGGTGCTTCAGTCCCCGAGCAGCCTGCCAGGTCAATGATTACACGCGAGAAGGTTTTTCCCTGCGCCTTATGGGCAGTGATGGCGAATGCCGGTTGTATGGGTAGCTGAGTACGCTTGATGGTACAACGCGCCCGACTATGTGGATGAGTGAAGGTCATGCTGACCGTGTCCTGCAGGACAGGAAATTCGCCCGCGTCCAAGCCGGGTAAGGGTTCACAAGAAGTGTCTTCCAACTGCACGATGCAAGACTTCAAGTAGCGTTTATGTGTACGTGGGTCAGTTGAGTAGCGAATACGCGTGAGGGTGCCTATACTACCGTTAACAATTCCGCCGTTGACATCAAAGTTCTGAGAAATTATCACAGGCATACCCAGCACCAGGGGTATCCTCCCAAGGCGCTGCGAAGTTTCGCCGGAGTGCATGTCATCAAGTGCGTCCAGTAATACTTGATCCTGCAGAACCTGACCTCCATGCTCATCGCGCGCGTGGTACCAGTGAAGCTCCCGTCCGGTAGCGCGTGCAAAGGACGAGGCGGCTAACTCATTTATAGCGTCCTTTGTCGCATTATCGTACACGATCGTCGGCGCCGATCCCCAAGCCGGCTCGCGGAGCTCTGTGGCGACATTCTCCAATACCCTCGCAGAAAGCGCATTATAGTCGTCGTGAGTACATCTTCCTTCTCGCAGACGAGATAACAGATTAATGAAGTCTTGATCGCCTTTTTGACGCATGACCTCGCGCAGTATGACTACGACGTCAAACGACAACCAAAGCAGTTTACCTATGATGACGTCTTGTCCGCTCGTCGTAGAAGCATCTCGAGTGGTATTTACCCAGGCGTATAGACGCGTCTCTGACACCGGCGGCAGCTGCGCGAAATCGCCTGCAAGTATGATGCTCATTCCTCCAAACACAGACTCGGACGCCTTCGCATCACTGAGCGCCTCACTGACTTTGGCCAGGAGCTTGCAGCCAACCATGGAGACTTCGTCTATGAGAAGGTAATCCACTCCTTCCCACATGGCTTGCAGATCATGCCTTGTCTTCGCACCGACCTTACCGCCGCGGCGCTGATCGAGGCCTAGTGCAGCATGGAGTGTCGTACCTGCTATGTTACGCGCGGCTACTCCAGTGAACGACGCCAAGCGTAAACGGCGAGATTGGTTACGCGCAGCGAAGAAAGATGTCAACGCCTGAATGACCCGCGACTTTCCCGTACCTCCAACTCCGCCCAGGAACATGCGTAAGGGCTCTGGGTTTGTCTGCATCGCATGCTTGCTGACTATCAATAAGAGGCATACGGAAAGGGAGTTCCGAAGGTGAAGACAATAGAGCTATTGTGTAGGGATATCAAATAGAGATGGCGCAATCTGAAACATGTGCAACAAGGGAGGATTCCGGGGGTTCGGGGGTTCGGAGGTAAGTCCCGGAAATGCGGAGGTAAGTCCCGGAAAACGCGGTGGTTGAAGTACCGGAAAACGCGGTGGTTGAGTATCGGAAAAGCGGAGGTTAAGTAGCAGAAAACGCGGTGGTTGAATACCGGAAAATGCGGTAGTTAGGTACCGGAAAAAGTGGGGGTTAAGCCCCGGAAAATACGGTAGTTAGTATCGGAAAATGCGGTAGTTAAATACCGGAAAAAAGCGGGAGTTAAGTCCCGGAAAAGCGGAGGTTAAAATACCGAAAAATGCGGGGGTAAAGTGAAGTGAAGATGTAGTCGCACGGGTTGTAACACTATGTCAAAGGCCCTTCTCTGCTCGGTGTTCAAAGACCATAGCGCCGCATGGCTATCTGCTTCCACAGGAAGCTCTACAGACGGCATGAAGGGATCTGCAATGCGAGGATCCGCAGGCGGTTGATCGGACAGGTCGGCTACTGCGCGGATGCGCACGTCGTTCAGCACATCCGAAGCATCATCGGATGGAGTACTGTTAGGAGCAGGCTTCGCGAGTAACCGTTTCCATTCCTTTCGCCGACGGTCGTATTCTAACTTCCAACCCAGCTCCTTGTTACGATCGGTGTCCTGTAGTTGAGAGACGTCCTCGGCGACGCATGTAAGTCGCGCAGACGCCGCTATGTCGAACACCTTAAACAATCCGTTCCGGTGAGCAATGTTCACGCAGTCTGATACACGATGGTGCTCGCGCTCCTTGCGCATAGATCTGGACGCGTCTATAGATGTCAAATGATCCACTATCTGAGCCTCATCAATCTCGCCGGTAAGTGTGGCGTCCGAGTCATCCACCACGCGCTCTTTACTTGCAGATGCTAACGCGGAAGTCCGCTTTCTTTGCAGGCCGCGTCGCATATGGTCGTCACGGCTGTCTCGGCACTCGTGAAGAAGCTGCATGTTATCGATGACCGAGATTGTTGGAGCAACAATCCCGACGCGGCCGAGGGCCGCCAGCATCTACTTACACTCGTTTATTGGTCCCTCCTTATTCTGCTTACTCGTGTTAGTCTTCGCCGCACTAGACAGCTTTCCGTTACCTTACAATCTCGTTTGTTCTTGACATACGCTGCATTCAGTATAACGGTTTCCTTTTTAGTACATTTTTGACGCCCGCGCTCGCCGACATATCTCGTCGATTTTCTCGAGCGTCGCTCCTCAGTCTTGCACTCTCATCGTGTGCGCCGTACTGAGGGGTGAGCTCGCATTTCATTCCTTTCCATGCTCGCTCATTACTGATACTCCTGTAACCAGTCTCTCGCGTCTGCTTACAGGTACATACTAATATAGTCTTGCACTCTCATCGTGTGCGCCGTACTGAGGGGTGAGCTCGCATTTCATTCCTTTCCATGCTCGCTCATTACTGATACTCCTGTAACCAGTCTCTCGCGTCTGCTTACAGGTACATACTAATATAGTCTTGCACTCTCATCGTGTGCGCCGTACTGAGGGGTGAGCTCGCATTTCATTCCTTTCCATGCTCGCTCATTACTGATACTCCTGTAACCAGTCTCTCGCGTCTGCTTACAGGTACATACTAATATAGTCTTGCACTCTCATCGTGTGCGCCGTACTGAGGGGTGAGCTCGCATTTCATTCCTTTCCATGCTCGCTCATTACTGATACTCCTGTAACCAGTCTCTCGCGTCTGCTTACAGGTACATACTAATATAGTCTTGCACTCTCATCGTGTGCGCCGTACTGAGGGTCTCTCGCGTCTGCTTACAGCACGCCTAAAAACCGCTCGCTCCCATAGGTTATGAGCCCTGCGCGAAGGCCTTAACCAGCAAGACTCACCGCGCAGAAAATTTTCGCTGTCTTTTCCCCGCTCTATCACCACACACTCGCTTTCCCCCTGATCCCCGCTCATCTGTCTCCTCGCCATGTCGTCGACCACATCGCCGTCGCTGTCGGACTTCATCGCCGGCGTGGAGAAGCTCGATTCGAAGGGATCGAACTGGTTGCTATTCGAGCAGCAGTTCAAGATCGCCGTGAAGCAGAAGGAGGTGTGGGCGCATTTCGATGGTACCTCGGTACGTCCTACTCAGGCGAATGCGGACACCGCCACCGCTACCGAGACCGCCGCCATCGCCGCCTGGGAGAAGAAGGAAAACTTCGCCCTCTACCTTCTGACGCTGAAGGTAGCGCCCGCCACCTACGCCAAGCACAAGCGCAAGGGGACCGTCGCTCAAGTCTGGGCCGCGATCGTCCAGGAGTTCACGAGCAAGTCGCTTCTCGCCCGCTCAAACCTCCGGCGCGATTTTCTCAACATGCGCGCCGATCCCGGCCAGGACCTCCACGCCGAGATCGACCGTCTCCAGCTCGCCTACGAGAACCTCTTGACATATGACATCATCATCTCATCCACCGAGTACGCCTCCGTCATTATCAACTTCCTCCCGGACACTCTATCCGCCTTCATCTCGCAACTCTCCGCGCAGATGAAACTCCAGAGCCGCCTCGTAGCGCCGACGGCCACGCCCGCCTTGGACAAGGACGAACCGTCTATCGCGCCCGATCTTATGATCGAACTCGTCCTCGAAGAGTGGGAGCGCCGTCGCGACGAGAAAAAGGGCCGTTCCAGTCGAGGCAAGGACACTGGCGTCGCTGCGAGCGCCGTCTCGACGGAGAAGCCGAAGTGGAAAGGTCGCGGGAAGGGTCCGCAGAGGCCTGTTGGCGTCTGCTGGAACTGCGGAGGCAAGGGCCACCGCGAGGCCGCCTGCCCGAGCCCAAAGAGCGACAGCTCCAAGGGCAAGGGTAAGCAACACGGCCAAGCCCGCTCGAACGAGCAGAAGCCCGCTGCTGGAGCCGCCAACGTCGCCACCGCCAGCTCCGCTCGCATCGAGGAGCTCTCGGACTGTGATAGCTACGATGGCGCCTGGTCCGCGATGCCAGTGCGCACGTTCCCGGTCACTGTGGAGACCGAGGACGAGCTCAGCTCGGACGAGGACGGCTGGTCATCGGCCGGCGGTACGGACTACACGGAGCTCACCGAAGCGTCCATCGGCAGTCTCGGCTCAATGCCAGACCTCCAGCCTCTGTCCGACTCGTCTGTCATGTCGTCGACTGGCGATCTCGAGGTTCCTGTGCACCCAGAGGATGATGAGTCAGACTACGCCCCCGAACCTCTTCCCTGGTCCGAGCGCATCGAGAACGTCGCCGAGTGGGTCCGCTCCGCTGTCCCGCCCGCACCGCCGCCAGCAGAGACTGCTGCGGCCGCTATTTCGCCTCATGCCGCCGCCGCTGCCGCTCATCAAGTCGTCGACTTATACGACTCCGGAGCCACGCACCACATGTCCCCGTACCGCGAGGATTTCACCACCTTCACCGCCACTGCCAACAAGCCGCTGAACGCTGCGAACCAGCAGCAATTCCACGCCAAGGGTGTCGGGGAGATGGTCATCCCCGTCCCGAACCCGCCGTCAGATGACACGCGCATCAAGCTCACCAACGTCCTGTTCACCCCGTCTCTCGGCTTCAACCTCGTTTCGGTGGGCCGTATCGACGATGCGGGTTACGCCGCCACCTTCGCCGGCGGCGAGTGCGTTGTCGTCGACGCCGACGGAGAAACAGTCGGGCGCATTCCCAAGAGCCGCGGGCTCTACATTGTCACACGCGAGCGCGAAAGCGCTGCCGCAAACGCCGCATCCGACAACGTCGAGGAGCTCACCGAGGAGGAGGCTCACCGCCACTTCGGGCACATCGCCATCCGCGCAATTCGCGAGCTCGTCTCGAACGGTTTCATCTCTGGCGTCAAGCTCGTCAAGTCGGGCGAGACGAAGCCGTGCGAGGCGTGTGTGCGCGCCAAGTCGACACGCAAGCCTGTCCCTACTGAGCGCCAGGGGCAGCGAGCAACCGAGCTTGGCGAGGAGATCCACTCGGATGTCTGGGGCCCAGCCAGGGTCGTCACCCTTGGCAGTCGGAAGTACTACATCAGCTTCACGGACGACAAAACACGCTTCTCGACGCTCTACCTCTTACGGAAGAAGAGCGAAGTTTTCGAGTCGTTCAAGGCATTCGAGGCGTGGCTCGAGCGCCACCATGACGCCAAAATCAAGTTCCTCAATGTCGACCGCTGGCGGCGAGTACCTCAGCGAGGATTTCAAGTCGTACCTCGATGAGCGTGGCATCGAGTACAAGCTCTCGGTGCATGACACCTCCGAAGAGGCCGGAGTGTCGGAGCGCCTCAACCGCACGCTCATGGAGAAGGTCCGCGCGATGCTGATCGCGTCAGGCCTCCCGCCTTTTCTCTGGGGCGAGGCCGTGATGCACGCGACGTGATTGAAGAACGAAGAATCGCACCTCGACGAAGGCGCTCGAGGGCCGCACGCCTTTTGAGGCTGTCACTGGCGAGCCGCCGGACATGCGCGGCCTTCCCGTCTGGGGCTCGAAGGTCTGGGTCCACGACACGGCAGGCGGCAAGCTCGGGGAGCGTGCGAAGTGCGGCCGTTGGGTCGGCTTCGATGCTCAGAGCAAAGGCTCCCGTGTTTACTGGCCCGACAAGCGCAGCGTAACCGTCGAGAGAAGCATCCGCTTCACGGACACCGGGCTACCTCTCGACGACCTCGACGACTCTGCGGAGCTTGAGGGGGTGGAGGAGCCCGCCGACGCTGTCGCTGACTCGCAGGACAAGCCCGCAGAGCCGCTTGACGATGATGTCGTGTCCATCAAGGGCGATTCGGATGGACCTGCTCCCGTCGCTGTCGACCTGCCGGTTGCACCGCCTGCAGCTGCTCCGCCCGCAGCCGCTCCCGAAGCTCCTGCGCCCCGTCGATCAGCTCGACCGCGCGTCCAGGCAGCACCGCCCGCAGCGCCACTCCCAACGGTGCAAGAGCGCCGTGAAGCCGAAGAAGCTCGCGCCGTGGAGGACCTGCTCACCGAGGAGATCGGTGGAGCGGCTATGGCTGCCCAGATGGCGGAGGTTGAGGGACTCGACCCGCGTTCGCTTGCGGAAGCGATGCGGAGGCCAGAATGGCCGCGTTGGGGTCAGGCGATGGAGGAAGAGCTGCGCGCTCTTGAGGCTCACAAGACCTGGCGACTCGAGCGACCGCCGCCGGACGCTAACATCGTCAGCTGCCGCTGGGTGTTCCATGCGAAGAAGGATGCGTCAGGCAACGTCTACAGGTACCGTGCCCGCCTTGTCGCTCGTGGGTTCTCACAGGTTCCAGGTGTCGATTTCTTCGACACCTACGCCCCAGTCGCCAAGACAGCGTCCATCCGCGTCTCGCTCGCCTTCGCTGCTCGCCACGACTTCGAGGTCCATCAGCTCGACGTCAAAAGCGCCTACCTCAACGGCGAGTTCGAGGACAATGAAGTCATTTGGATGGCCGTCCCTCCTGGCTCAAACCTGACCACCGACAAGACGCTCGCGCTTCGCCTACTCCGCCCGCTGTACGGCTTGAAGCAGAGCGCTCGCCACTGGCACAAGAAGCTCTTGCGCGTCTTGCAAGAGAAGCTCCGTATGGCTCAGTCGGACGTCGACCAGGCCGTGTTCTTCCGTGTCGAGGGCGCTGAGCTCATCGTCATCGTGGTCCACGTCGACGACCTGACCGTCGTCACGTCGTCAGACGCGCTGGTTGCCGAGGTCAAGGCCAAGCTGCGCGAGGCTTTCGAGATCTCCGACGAGGGCGAGATCCACTGGATCCTCGGTTTTGCGGTTGAGCGCGACCGCGACAACCGCCGTCTCTCGCTCTCGCAGACCGCGTACATTGAGTCTATCGTCCGCCGTTTCGGACTCGAGGACGCCAAGCCGGTCTCAACGCCCATGGACCCGCACGTCGCCCTCTCCTCTGCGCAGAGCCCGTCCACACCCGCCGACATCGGTGCCATGCGCGACGTGCCATACCGCGAGGCCGTCGGGTCGCTGATGTATGCGTCGCTGGGCACGTGCCCCGACATCACGTACGCCGTCTCGATCCTCTCGCGCTTCTCTGACAACCCGGGTCGCGCCCACTGGAACGCTGTCCGCCGCGTTTTCCGATACCTGCATGGCACGAAGCACCTCAAGCTCACGTACGGTGTGTCGGAGCTCGACCTTGTCGGGTACTCCGACGCCGACGGCTCGATGCACGAGGACCGCAAGGCGATCTCGGGCTACGCTTTCCTCATCGACGGCGGCGCTGTGTCTTGGAGCTCGAAGCGTCAAGAGCTGATCTCGCTCTCGACTACCGAGTCCGAGTACGTCGCGATCACGCACGCCGCGAAGGAGGCACTCTGGTTGCGCTCGCTCATCGGGCAAGTCTTCGCCCCGTTTGTCGACCCGATCACGCTCCACTCCGACAACCAGTCCGCTATCGCCCTCGCCCGCGACAACCAGTACCACGCCCGCACTAAGCACATCGACATCCGCTATCATTTCATTCGCTGGGTCATCGAGGACAAGAAGATTCGCCTCATCTATTGCCCAACCGAGGACATGGTCGCCGACGCCCTCACCAAGGCGCTCCCCTCGCCGAAGGTCAAGCACTTCGCCGCCGCCCTCGGCCTGCTCTAGGATTGAGGGGGTGTGTTGGAGCAACAATCCCGACGCGGCCGAGGGCCGCCAGCATCTACTTACACTCGTTTATTAGTCCCTCCTTATTCTGCTTACTCGTGTTAGTCTTCGCCGCACTAGACAGCTTTCCGTTACCTTACAATCTCGTTTGTTCTTGACATACGCTGCATTCAGTATAACGGTTTCCTTTTTAGTACATTTTTGACGCCCGCGCTCGCCGACATATCTCGTCGATTTTCTCGAGCGTCGCTCCTCAGTCTTGCACTCTCATCGTGTGCGCCGTACTGAGGGGTGAGCTCGCATTCCATCCCTTTCATGCTCGCTCATTACTGATACTCCTGTAACCAGTCTCTCGCGTCTGCTTACAGGTACATACTAATATAGTCTTGCACTCTCATCGTGTGCGCCGTACTGAGGGTCTCTCGCGTCTGCTTACAGCACGCCTAAAAACCGCTCGCTCCCATAGAGATCGCGCTCGACGCGAACTGGAGGCTCTTTTCGGAGAGGGCCTCTGCCCAGCTCTTACCAGCGCAGAACAAGTCATCAGGGGATCGCCAAGCGTGGAACAGAATCAACATCGTCCGCGCGTAACGTTCCGCATCGGACTCGCGGTCACGTCGGGGAAGAGCGGGGCCAATCGGCACCGGTACATGCGCCTTCTCTTCATCTACCACCACCAGTTGTTTACGACCGCACTCGGGATGACCTTCCTTGAAGGGAACGGTACGACGACGACGTGCATCTGGGACACAACGTTCATCAAGGTACGCATCTTCTTCATCGTCGTCGTCCGAAACATCGTCACCGTCGTTACGGCGCGTTGTGTCCACCTTACGAGTGCGGGCAACGAAGTCCCAAAGGCACATGTCGTCTAACTCAGAACCTCTGAACAGGTAGTCATCGAGCTGAGAGCTCTTCGCGACGATACCACCCGCGGGTGTTGTATCTATGGATACGTCCTCTACATCAGTCGCGTCATCAACGACCCCCTCAGGTGAGTGTCCCTTGTCAGCAGTAGGGCCCTCAGGATATGAAGGAGGCACCACGGGAGGGGGCCCGATGTGCTTCGAGACGAAGCGTTCAAAGGAAGGCCAGTACAGGTTACGAAACTTATGACTCGTAAAGTGATCTTCGAACCCCAATAGGTACGATATAACCTGTTGCGCCGATAGTTCCTGATTGGATAATATTGAGAACGCGGACCGCTGTAATATGCGCTTTGCTCTTTCGGATGGTCCACATAGCACCACGGAGCCTGTTTCGTTCAGTTTTTTTAAAGCAGCCTCTAACGCGGCATAGGCTGTATGAGCCTTCAAAGGAGGTTTGGAAATGTAATCGGTAATGTAGTATATCACCGCTTTAGCTTCTTCACCCGAGCCTATATACTGAATATCCATATTACAGCGCACGGCCTCCATGATGGTCGGGTTATAGTTGTTGATGATGCCATCCACAATGCGAAGGATCAGTTCGCCTGTTTCGGAGTCCACGGAACTGAAAGGAATAACGTTCTTCTCGTCGAGATCAAACCGACATATTTCCTCTCCATCCTTGCAATACTTATAGCAGGTAGGAGAATGCCGGTGCGTCTGGTTTTTAATTACCAGTTCACGTAAGTCACGCTTTCGATAGTTGTCTAGATCATCCCCACACAGGTCTAGTGGAAACCCACGGTGGGCCGCTGGATGGGGCGCATTTCGCTCTGGGCGCGCCTGTGTACGCACATCAGTCTCCGCAACATCCGCATCCGCAGGTACAGAATTGGATATTGTATCGTCTAAAAAGCTAATCAGACGCTGACCAAACTCAGCACCCTCTGCGCCGCGCAACTTCGCCTGTAGATCGGTAGGATTCAAACCACCCTCAACCCACACCATCATGTGGCAATGCAACGTACCCCTTCCTTGCGCCTCGACACAGCCGTAATAGGCCTTTACCACGCCTAGTATGCCCCCATCGTCATTGGGGCAAGCACGCGTGTTATCATACCCTAGAAGCTCGCTGATGAACGCTTTCATGTACGTGTTAAAAAATTTCGCCGCGACCGCTGGATTGCGAGCGACTAACACGGACTGTTCCCAGGGATCGGGTACCTCTTCTGGAAGCAAGGCGTCAACGTCTATGTTGTCACCGGCTAGTAGCTTTACGACAGGGTTGTACAGGTCCGCCGGGTTGATGGTTATGTAGAAACTGGGCATGCCTTGGCTCATCATCAACGCTCGAATCTCGTTCCGCATGGCTACGCGGGCCGCACTGGAACCTGGCACTGATCTGTTCACCAACTGGATCTCGTTCATAAGCTGTACGACCTTCTTCTCGTCCTCTCTTTCGGCTCGAATGATCCCTGTTTCAGCCACTCGTGCACATACGCGTGCGACCGCCTCCTCGGTGACGTCCGAGAACTTCTCTGCAAATGATTCGAATCGATCCCGGCGCACTTTCAGGCTGGTATTTAGCAGAACAGCGCGTCGCTGGAGAATATTAAACGCGGTAAACATGAACGAATGATGAGTCTGAAATCGGCGGTCTGACAAGTTTAACAGATGGCGCACATGCCGTTGCAGAGACAATGCACGTCGGCGTTGCGGATCTTCGAAGCCCCCCAACCCGTACGGGAAGAGGGTGGGATAGAGCATGGGAAATAACTCTGGGTTGCAGAATTCATTGACGGGCTTTGGCTGATGAGGTACTTCCAAATATCCTCCTCCCTTACGCTGAACATGACGAAATGCCGCTGCACGCAATTCATTAGACGGAGCACGTCCGTCCACATCTGTGACGACGCACTTCTGAAAGGCTACGTTGTTACGGTCAATATCACGGAGAGAAGAGTCGGCTACGTGGTCACTGTCAACGTCCAGCGCAACGTCGGGCATGGGCCCCGGAGGCTCGGGCGCATCGTAACGCGAGGTCACCGAGGTCGCACTCTCCTCGGGAGTGAGGTGTTGAATATTGTAAGGCAACACACCGTTCTCTGGCAGCGACGCCAGTCGATCGTTATCAATAACTATGTTCGCGTATAACGGGTTGTTTGTTTTCAACCACCTCAAGGCTGCGCCGATCTTCTCCCGGCGCACAACTAAAGGGACAGCCTTTTTCTCCAACCATTCCTTAGTAGGAGGTCGGGAACCGACGAAAATTACACATATAGGAGTTACTATATCATCCACGGGCAAAGGTAACACGTTCTCCAAGTTTTCCGGCCGCTGGGGATGTACAATGACATGACCTCGCATCCCCCTCTGTGCGCTAACCCCAACATATTTATCGTCATCCTGTTTGTCGCAACGGAGATGTACAATCCAGCACTTCGCACGGCAACGCGCGACGATCTGTTCCTCGATGAAAGTCAGTTTGCTCAGCTCACGAGGAACCTCTCCGGTAAAAGTACCATTAGCATACGACAACGGTGGTAACTTGCTCGCCCGGAGGCAGCGCGCACACTCACGGCACAACTGAGCGACAGGCTGACCAGCATGAACGTGCACGGCGCGACCATCGAGCAACACATCATCCGGTAAACCGAACTCACGTTGTTGAGGAAAACGGAGACGTGGGGCGTAATCCTTGATGTTCTTTGGACAACGGAGAAGATCGAGGGGGAGAGTGGCAAGCGGTTCCACCTGCTTATCCGTGTCGTTGTATAGACCGCCGCACGACGCGCATGGAAATGTCTTAAGCGCGGTAGTAGACGTCTCACGGCGGAACGCACGAATAAGCTTCTCTTTCAGTTCAGCAGGGACGTTCTGTGGCCACTCGCTCCGAGTCCGATTACGCGCGGCATACCGCGCCTCGCGTTTAGCGCTTGCCTGCTCGTGTCTGTCCGCCCTCATGGCAATGGAACGTTTCCCTTTCTTTAGTGTGGTGATATACTTCTTCAGGCACCGTCTCATGTGCGAAACCCCGCCTTGGCAATCAAAATCCACCCCGTGCACTTCCAGAATACGACGCAAGGGACGAGAGCGAAGGCGGGGCAGTAGGCGACTGAGCAATTGAATTTGCACATCAGCTCGTGACCCCTGCGCGTCGGTATCCTCTCCGCGCGTGGCTTTCTGTAGTTCAGAACAGGCCACTGCGGATGCACCGTCGACACGGCGCGCACAATTGCCGCTTGCGATGTGAGATATAATCAAGGACTTCAACGCCTCGCGCGACAGACCCTTAGACACGAGACCGTGAGACGTGCAGAGAACCTGCAGTTCAGACGACTTCATGCGCTCTAGGTCGTTCAATTGCATCTCCACCGCCGTGAGCGCGGTCGAGTGAGGTACTTCTATAAGCTCCAGTATGTCGTCGAGCATGCTCTGTATCGCGTCCGCTTGCATCTCACACGGGACGCTGAGAATCTCACACAAGCGGTGAACGCGCGGCAAAGGAGCTTCGCGCATAGCATCCTGAAAGGGAGAACGCAGGAGGTGCCACAATGCAGATGGGTCGTCGACGTCCGCCGCTAGGGCCATACACCCCAATCGGGTGGACTTCGACGCCGCACACGAGCCGCGGAGGAGGTGCAACAGCAGTTCCCGCAACATCAAATCGCGGCCGCCAGCACATTGGAGGCCGTGCGCCGCAACCTCGGCCTCGATTCGCACAGTTGATGTATCGTCGCACAGCAGACCACATCCCGGGTCATGCGAGAATATGGCACTCAGTATATTAATCACGCTGTCAGGCAGACGTGAACCGCATGCAGCGGGGCGACATTCGCTACTTCCCTCGCCAAGGGAGGACGATGAAGATCCCAGATCGTCTGCTGGACGTCGAACGCGCTTATGAGCGTCGGCGATTAGTGCTGATAACGTATGAGATCGCGTGTACAGGAGAGAGATGTAGCCACTTACTGGGAACAGAACTTCTATCCCAAGAGATTGAGGGGCTTACGGGGGGGATCTCGGGATCGTACAGGAAGGATTCCCCCCATCGCGCCGAACTTAGCGCGACCCAATCACATCCCAGGACAACGTCATGCGAAGGGTCGTACCCAACCAGTATGGGCAGGGAGACAACATATCGACCGTTGACGGTTGGTATGATTAGGGGCCCGCGTGTGATGAAGTCGACCCCCTGTGCTCCAGCGTAGGCAGTCCGTGGGATGTTGTGGGCGACAGCAAAGCGGGACGACACCACAGAAGTCTGTCGAGAAGCGTCGATGATGATAGACACAGGTACGCCGGCACAAGTGCCACCGACGAGCAGCTGGGATGACGAGGACGACATGATGAGGGAGAAGAAAGCGGTGGCATCACAGGCGCGAAGGCGCGGATGGTGGTACAGGAGGTGACAAACAAAGAGATACAATGACGCAATAATCAACGAAAGTCACGTGTTCTTGCAATTTCCGCAGGGCCTCACTGCACGATGCAGACCCACAAGACCCACTACCGAGGTAGCGGGGATATTCGCTCAAGGAAGGCAGAGAGTCTGGGATTCATGCTATAGCTCCCCCACAACCCGGTAGGAGTGTCGGCTCAGCGTGGGTTCGAATCCCACTCTCGTCAGTATTTTTGCCTCTCCGCGACTCCCTGATAATTGCGATTCGCCGGTAAGGCGATCCAAGTATGTATTAAGGGTTCTGCTGGATGGGACGAGCCACGATTCGCATTTGCATCTTACTGTTGCGCTGTAATCAATTGCGCCAGTTCCCCAGATTCCGTGTTAACACGATCAGCGCACTGTGCGGCTGCCCAGCAACCTGTATCTCCCTGGATCCGTGCCAGCCACTGTTCTCGAACTTGTTCAGCAAAGTCCTCCGACTGGCCATCGTTGTCGACAGGCGGGAGCAGGATCGCCTTGATTCCCGACCCCCGACAGCCCTCCGTGATCTGCTGCAGCTCCTCCAGCATCTCGTCGTGCTCGATCATCGGGTTCCCGCAGAGCCCTCCCCGCGGCTCGGGGCACGGCTGCATCACCAGCACGCGCACGCTCGGGCATGTCCTAGGTCGCGGAGGAGGGGGCGGCGTTGGGGGGCTGAAGACCCCGGGGATATGCACGACGACGGGCGGCGGGAAGCGCTGCACCTCGATCCCGACCGCCTCGGCCAGTTGCTGCACGAGTGCGCCCGTGATCCCGGTGACACGCAGATGTGTGAGGCGCGGAGCGCATGTGGCCAACGTGCGCAGGTCGAGGCGGCGGCAGGAGAAGAAGGAGGTGATGTGCAGGTGCGTGAGCGCGGGGAACAGCGGGCTCGGGGCACGACCGCTGTAGTGGTTTGCGAAGAGCGCGCTGGGGTTCTCGACGTCTATGAGGGTCAGCTCGCGCAGGGATGTGAGCGGTTGCGCGATGACGGGGAAGTCGAGCTCGGCGCCGAAGCTGAAGCCGGCCTGTATGGCGAGAGACTGAAGGTCCGGGGTGAGGAGGCGGAAGAGCGTCTGCGCCGCAGCGAGGTACTCCGGCAACGCCATCGGGTCGGGGCTGGACTCGCGGCGCCTGACCCAGTGTTCTTCCTGGAGGGAGACCTCGTTAACATGGATGTCTCCCAGTTGCAATGCGAGCTGGGCGTAGAAGTCCGATGAGATCGTCGGAGGGGTTTGCGGCCGCCACGACGACGGCCGTACACTTTCGCGCGTCGGGGATGGCGGAGAAAGCGAGCGCCGGCGCTCAGCCCGTGTGCCTCCACGCTGGATTTGTGGGAACGCCAAATGCAGATGCTGAATGCGCGGTTTGTCGCCGAGCGCAGGATTGCACTCGCGTTCGTATAGCGCCATGAAGCTCTGCAAGCGGCGGGGGTTGGCAACGAGCGAGAGGGTCCGAAAACGTGTGGTGCGAGCAGCTGCGCGGACCCGCTTCGAGGTGAGAGAGAGCGCGTTGCCTGTGCGCCCGCCGTCTGTGCATGCGAGCTCGAAGATCCTCGGTACAATCTCTGACGGGAGGGTGTCCATGACGAGGGGGGTAGAGTCTACATGCCGGTTTGCAAAACCCCCGGGTTAATAGCCCGGGGCCGGTCTGCAAACCGCCGGGCTAACTATCCAGTATCTTTTCCCAATGTTATGTTGTACATGAATGTTTTGAGGGTCTTCCCAGCCCGGTAATGATCCTTACAGGTCCAGGCGCGAGCCAACCGTTGCGATTGATGAAGTCAATTCTCCGGGGTCCTATGCTCGAGTCCCGTGGTTGCACGCGTCACCCGCAGGCTCCGCAAGGAAGGTCGATGAACGCGGGGCGCGCAATGGCGCTCCGAAGATCCTATATCCAGTAAGCAATAGCCAATAACCTTCGGATGTTTACCCACTCACCGGGCCAGCTCGCAGGCGATCGTCGTGCACGGCACGGATAGTCACTGCGTTGAGTACGTGAATCGATACCTGCGTGCGTGAGAGTGGATACGGAATCTAGAGAGTATCCACAGCGTAGCCTCAGCCTGTAGCGTGCGTCGAGCGCAGTGCGAGTGAGCGTGAATTGCAGATCGAGTCTACACGACCCTACCGGGGATCGAGCACGTAGACGCCCCCTCGATTCCGTGTTGCGCGGAGTTTCGACAGGTGCTGGGGTATCTTGCGTCGCGCGCGTTCGTCGACGCGCACTTCTGCTCATCGCACACATCGGCCAGGTCTTCTCGTTCCATCTCTCTGTGGCTTGCTTTGTCATGCGTAAGACTTTCTGGAGACTTCTGCTGGTGCGCGCAACTGCACTCTCACATCTTGCACCCGAACCACCACCATCGGCACCGTACCCACCTGAACCATGACACCTAACGAGTGTCGCGACCCGCTGTCTTCCTCTCGCCTCGAGCGCAAGCTCTCTGAGAGCGAGCACAGGCTCTTGCTACTTCCGCCGCGCTTACCTCTGCCTACCTCGCCCATGTTGCTGTATCCCGCCTCGCATGCCCACCACCCCGGCCGAAGCCTTCGTGGACGCGCTCGTCAGAGGCCATGCGCTGAGCCTGAGCACGCTCAAGTCGGATGATTACAGGATCAACATCGACATCACGGTCTTTTGTAGACAAGATACCTGTAAGTTGTCGCCTAATCTGTTGTGGTGTGCAGTAACCAACCATTCTCTTCAGGATGAGACTAACGGTTTCTCCCAAGGATCACCTTCCGGGAAGCCTTGCGTCTCACTCAAGGCCTTTGCGATGACCTCGCCCAGCCTCGTTGTTGTTCTCCAGGAGCACACAGGCTCTCCGTCCGCGAACGCTGCACCGACTCATGTAGCTCAAGGAGCTCGCGCCAATCCCTGGACGGTCAGCGCGGTACATACGCCAATGTGTGTGGCATACAACCATAGTTGCGTACGTGACGACCGGAATGTCATGCCATGGCTCGAGATGTCCAGGTGTATCGACGACGTTAGGGTATGTTCCATGATGCTGATTCTCTGCTAACATTGTGATAGGGCTGCTTTGGATGGAGCTTACGCGCCTGCGTATTCCTCACGCCGCTGAAGAGAGGCAGCATGAAGAGAGCGGTCTAGCGACGCCCATGGCGCGCATGTCGCTGGAGGATCACGGAAGGAAAGACGCTGGTGAGTGTGTGCCATTGTGCGATGGGCGAGGTCACTGAGAGCGAGCACGTCGATGTCCACCAAGACTCACCGCGTCCAATCTCAGTCTGTTCTTATATAGCCATCCCGCTCAAATAGCATAGAACCTTCGTTCGTTCAGGGCAGGAACGAAGACGCCTGTGGCGGCGATCTCAGACGTATACGCGGCCAACTACCTCCCCCAACTGTCGACCTGGCACAACTTCGAGTGTTCCGGCGGGGATGTCTCTGCTACATGGTCTCGGCTTGGTCCTTTTCCCTTCCCTTCACATCACAACTACTCATACTCGGGTGTTGAGTCATGTATACTCATGCCATGTATTAGAGGTAGTGAATGAAATTCGCAGCAGGCGTTCAGTAGCGTCGTGATCCCGAGTGACATCAACCTGAATGGAGCATCCGTGTTTGGTGGGCAGACCGTAAAGCCATTGATTCTACGGCATGTATTCCATGTCGAACGGAGAGTACGACGCCGCCCATGCGCCGCACGGCCAGTATCCTAGATGTTCGATGTGACGTAGCGCGCATCGCTCGGCGTTGCAACGTCAAGTCGCGTCCCCCTATGCTACGCACCGACGCAGAGTCGCACGCATCGCCGCTTGCGCGTGCTTCGCGTCCCCCACCCTGCCTACGCAATTTGCGAACACGACACCCCACAGGAATATCCACACCGCGCGACCCATTGTATCCGCCTCGGTCTATGCAGTGCGCATCCCGCGTACACCAACAATATCCCAAGGTGCCGACTCATGTATCTAACGCAGTGAGTCTCGGCTCCAGACCTTCTACGAGGACACGCTGCCTGCGCTCAAGTCTGCTTCGCTGCGCTCACCAGACACTCGCCACAGCGGAGTTCGAACAGGCAGCTCACAGTTCCTACGATGGATTTTGAGCGCCGGCGAGAGTGCTTCTGGCGCAAGCTCTCTTAGCGCCAGAAGGGATGGGAACGCATCCGCGGATGTCCTTCCCACGGATGCACGGATTATCTCGGATACACCCAAGCCATCCCCTGGTACTCGCGAAGCCGCAAAAGGCACTGGCACTGCCCCGTCCTCTCAGGACCCCGGTCAATACTCACATCCCTTTATGGGAACATTGCCAAAAGTAGTAAATGTGCCTGAAAATTGGCCCTCTGGAGGGCCCGTTTTCGGGGTGCCACTGGATATGAGCTCTTGGCGTACAGGTTTAGTGACCGGGGTCCTGTCCTCCAATCAAAAATCCCGGAAGAAGGCTGGCAGTGGCAGCGAGTCGCTGGCGGCCCCACTGCCCCCCTTCCTCACCTCCGCCCACCCTGGCAGCAGTACTTAAAGCTGATCATGGTGCTATACCATGTCTGTCTCCATCTATCCTCTCATCCAAACACCGGTCTATAGCCCACCGCCCACAGCGGCAAGTCACATTGCGGAGGACAACGCATGCCTATACGAGTTCTATCCTCCGCCACCCACTACGTCACGTTTGGCTCTTTCGACAAACCCGGAATGGTCGATGGAGGCTACGCCGTGCTGTCTCATCGTTGGCATAACGTCGAGCAAACGTACAAAGAGGCTCTAGCCTTGGCTGAAGAGGAAGTGGCCGTCGACAGTCCACGCCTGAGCACCAAGGTCCGTGAGTGCCACCGTCTCGCGCGCACGTACGGCCTCCGTTGGTTCTGGGTCGACGCGCCGTGCATCGATCAGAGGAATAGCGCGGAGCTCTCGGAGGCGATCGCGTCAATGTACGACTGGTATGCGCACGCGACGATCTGCTTTGCGTATCTCGTGGATGTCCCTCCGGGTGATGTCATCCGGGACCCCGGCTCGGCGTTCCGGCGGAGCGTCTACTTCAGGCGGGGATGGACGCTGCAGGAACTCATCGCTCCCCGCCGCGTCGTCTTCCTCTACAACGACTGGTCCGTCCTGGGCAAAAAGGACGAGCTTGCCGACATAATCGAGGAGATCACAGGAATCGACCACGATGTCCTCACCTTCCGCCGTGCCCTATCAGACGTTAGCGTCGCTCGACGTCTCTCCTGGGCGTCCAAGCGCGAGACGAGCCGCGAAGAGGACACAGCATACTGCTTGATGGGACTCTTCGGGATCCACATGCCTATCATGTACGGCGAGAGGAGCAAAGCCTTCGTCAGGCTACAGCAGATGATCCTTCAAGAAGTCTGCGACCACACGATCCTGGCTTGGACCCCCGCTGCCAATTCGTACCAGGACATGCATGCCTCCTCCGTCTGGCCCTTCGCTCCCTCCCCCGCAGCGTTCAAAGGAGCATCCCGTCTCGTTACGGTGAACATGGAGCGTTTCGTCGGAGCGGTATCGCCTCTGTGTGAGGCGTCTAGCCCCCGAGAGCAGCCTGTGAGTCCTTTCGTGTCCCGCGCGTCTGCATCCTGATTGAATGGTATCCAGTTCTTGCCGTGTATAGGTCCTGTAAACCATCACGGAATCGACTGCACGCTCCCCGTCCTCTACCACGGATCCACGCCTTTGGCCGCGCTGCTGGCATGCCAAGAAGATCACACCACGACGTCGTATGTCGCACTCGCTTTCGATACGGACTATCCATCATTGCCCGGAGTCTATGTTGTCGTCGATACGCAAACTCGACCAATGAAGCTCTCTAAGGCGCTCAAGTGGCCACCCTCCAGACTACTCCGCGTCAATATTGACCTCCTCGCGCTGCTTGTCACCGAGCGAAGTGTTCCTGCTGGGATTGCCGTGAAACAGACAGCACTGCGTCTCCGCTTCACGAGCTTCCATATCACAACTATCACTCCGTCCCTCCTTCCGGCGACCACATCCTTCCGCGGAATCCCCCCCGACCACCGTCTCTTGTCGTCTCCTGCTCCCACACAGGGCACCTTTGGAAGCTTATCTACCCAACACGACGAGCCTCATCGCACCGACATAGCACTCTTGTCGCGATGTTCTCTCCAGCAAACAATCCAGGTCCTATATGGTGCCTTCCGGCATCTCCAGACAGTTCACCACGCGACGGTCATCCGACTCCAGGCGCCTCCTCGGAGGTGATACATTCACGGGTTCCACGCGTGCATCACCATAGTTCCCACATACTGTAATCTCAATCCATGTCGTTCCTCGTGCAAGAGCTGTCTAGATACCCTACTTTGAGACTCAGACCGGTAAGTTATGGTCTACGAAAGGCGACGTCTGCTGACCTGCGCTTCGCCCAGATGTATTATTCCCGACCCTGCCTGTATACGCCCTGGCTTTGACTCGCTCGTCTAATCTGCTGTTCCGCTCTTGTCTGTGCTATCCTGTCTTTGTAACCATTCTCCACTTTGGTGCTCTCCCTCGTGTACGCAGACCACCGTGACTTTTCTCCAACACCCGCATCTTGTCGCTGTCGGAAGCTATCTGAGCGAGGCCCCTTTGCTATTCTGATATTCAACTGACACGAACGACGCCCAAGTCGCCGTGGTTGTGGTCTCAATATACATAGAACCGTGCCGTCCCTTGGGCGCTACGACCGCGAGTCGATGGACAATACGTTCAGGTGTGCAGTGTCTGGGTTTGTCACTGGCTTTATGTCCGTTGCACTGACACGACGCGGGCATACCAGTACACTATGCGCCGTGTCGATGGAGACGTCACAATGAGCGCGTACCGATACATGGTTCTCACACGGTACGGCTTGAGAGGCTGCTCCATGGCATGTGTCGGCGCCACGTAACCGCGGGTTCCTCAGAAATGCTGATCCCGAGTAATACAACACCGATCGGCGACTGCTTCTACTGCAGCTCGTGTGCTACATTTCTGCGCAAAGCGCCGAAGACATATACTCCTCTAGAACGTCCTTGGAGTCCCCGAGAATGGATTTCACGAGCTGACCGCTCGGTCGCGCACGAGCCTGAGGCCTGATGGGCTGTGCTTCACGAGGCGTTGTCCGTTTGTGTCATGTGAGTGTGCGCGGTCCTGTTCCGCGTTGCGCGCGGTCTTCTTCCTCCGTCGCCCCGCTATCGCCCCAGGCGCGTCCACGCGTTCGTCGATTTCGGCGTCGGGCGCGTACCTGTCGTTCCGTGGAGATCAGCTGAACGCGAGCTGCACCGTGCGCTTCCCGTCGCCGAACGTGCGCACTTATCTCTACCATACAAGGGGTATGTCGTGCGGGGGTACTGCATATCGAACCTTCGCGGCGGGATTGCTTTCCGGTGCTGGAGCGACCGCGATGGACAGCTACGCCGAGAGAAATCCTCGTCGGGTGTCAATGTGGATGTTCATGAATTTGATCGCTAGCGCCATGTCGGTAGACGGGCATGGACTCGGCGCCGCCGGGCCTCCAAAGCACCTGATCGGGATGCGCACTAGCCGTGAGATTTCGAAGGAAACGTCCAAGCTCGGCGAAGACGGCCGTGAGGAGGGCTTCTGTACAATCTCTGACGGGAGGGTGTCCATGACGAGGGGGCGTGGAACGTCGCGGAAATTGAGGGTGCCTATATACTCGACAGATGCCAGTAAGTCCTGCGGCTGCGGTCAGCGTACGCGGTTTGATAAGGCGTAGCCTCACAGTTGTCAGATGTCCCCTATGCGTAGTCCAGGCACGGATAATTTGCAAAGACTGAATGAGAACGGAGGCCTGCAGGTACGTAGTTCCGCAGGGTTCGCCCGACCTGTTCGGTGTATCGCTTGATATTCCTCTTTTCACCTTGCAGTGCGCCTTGATATAATGAGGAGGTAATAAAATGACTGAACCGGGTAGAATCGACTTGTCGACGAAGTCAGTCAACTCCCTCGGCGGCCCTCACTCCTGCTATAGAGATATCATGAACGGCCAGGTCACAAGCCCTTCCTTCAGAACCCCCGATTTTGGGGTCTATAAGCCTGCGGACTGGATGTTAGCTCTACTCAGTATCAACCTCAGATTCCATAGATACCGCGTATAGCGTGAATATATCTTGCGATGGGAGCTCGATGGTAGAGTATGGGTTCAAGCACTGTGTACTGTACATGATCGACTCGGAGGAGAGGCTCGCACAGACGCCCATCAGTCCGGGGTCGGGCATTACGCGAGTACCCCGGAGTTTGCTCTGACATATTACCACCACCACCTTGCGCTCCCGTTCGTCCTCTGTCTACATTTCGAGCGGTTCTCCTCGCGATGGCTGCCGCCGCCGACGCCGCCTCGAGCTCCTCTGGGACGCCCTCCAAGTCGTCGCTTCCCCCTGGCATGGTCATAGGCCCGGACGGGAAGCCCTGCAAGATCTGTACCGCGTTCCGCCACTGGAAGCCGCGCGTCGACAAGGGCAAACAGCAGTCGCCGTCCGGCGAGCAAGGCTCGGGCTCGCCCCAGCAGAAGACCGCGGCCATGATGGCGGCGTTCGCCTCTGGGACCGGCTTCGCGTCCACATCCGCGTCCACCTCGCAGCAGACCACGACTGCGCCAACCCCGGAACCCGAGTACGTGCGCCCGGCGAACTGCCCGCCCGACGTCGAGCAGCTCGGGAACGCGACGTGGACGTTCCTGCACACAACGGCTGCGTACTACCCCGACGCGCCCAGTATGGCGCACCGCGTGAACATGCTCTCACTGCTGCGCGCGCTGCCGGTGCTCTATCCCTGCTCGACGTGCGCAACGCACCTCGGCGAGGAGATGAAGACGCGCCCGCCTGACGTGAGCAGCCGCGGTGCGCTCAGCCGCTGGTTGTGCGAGCAGCACAACGCGGTGAACGAGCGGCTGGGGAAGGAGCGGTTCGAGTGCACGGTCGAGAAGCTGGACGAGCGGTGGAAGGACGGGCCGGCGGACGGGAGCTGTGATTAGGGGAGAGGTGCGTTGGGCTTGCGGGTAATGCTTGAGAGACTTCGCTGAGGTACCCCAGGTGTATTGTGCTGACTTGTGGTCAACGGGCAGAAATCTTCACTCAATCAATGTCGCGGTATTAACATCTTGTTTCACGATGACTTCTCAAGATGTCACCGTTGACTGGCGGAACCACACGGCGGTGAGCGGACACGGTGCATCGCCGGGAAGGAGCGCCAGAGCAGTCACACCGTACCGGACCTTTCATCGCACGTTTGCCTCGGCTTATCTTCACAGGTTCCAGAAGCGGGCGAGAGGCTTGATGCGACAACGTTGCCCTACATGTATGTCCGAATACGAACGCTTCGACACCATCCTGTAGGGCATCCGTTGAATGGCGCTCATGGTCTGTATCTGCAGCAGGGTTGTGTCGCCGCTTACGGCGAGTTGTGCGGATTTCTCAACCACAGAAGGACGGGCTAATTGAACGACAGGTGACGTTCGTCAAAAGAAGGGATGGTGATAGCGTCAAATGCCGCGGACATGCAGGGCGAAGTTCTCATAGGTCGAAAGCGTGTCTGCACGCTGTCAGTCCTGCCTTCCTCCCAGGCTCGCTCCCTCTGGCCGTATCGCGAGCCCTCCGCTGTTCACTACCCGCTTACTAGGCCTCTAATATTGGTGGAGAACAACGGCGAGTTGGCAAATCAATGCCCCGATGCACCAATCTAACTCCTTGGGCCCCCAAATTGACAACAGTCCTCCGTAATGCCGCGTTTTTTGGACACGACTACCGGCCAGTTCCACTGGGTGGCGGATCCGGCGACCGTGACGTATGCGATTCTGTCTCATACGTGGAGATCCGAGGCAGAAGGCAGCGAGCAATCATATGAAGAGGTCCGAAAGATCTGGGAGCGCGTCAAGTACGACCGCGTGTGGAGGGAGGTGTGTACATCCTGGTCAGGGGAGCTGAGTAAGTCCTGGTCGATAATGCTCCTGAATTAGAAGAGGAGATACATTCATGTTCCCTTCTAGGTGCCGGGAACAACGCCAGGGACGAAGCCTCGTTCTTGGTTCGTGCCCTAAGGCTGAAAACGAAGAACGACCTAGAGACCTCCGACGTAATCACGCAGCTCTCGCGACGCGTGAAGTTGCTTGAAGCCCGCCTTTTTATGGACACAAGTTAGTATCATGTCGTTTCCGTCTCGCCACATCGATCAGTGGTACTAATCGCGTCGTGTGTAGCCACTGCGACTACCGAAGTCGATGGAGAATCGATCCTCGCCCATCCCGATCTTTCGGACAAGATCAAGGGGATATGCGAAATCGCGCGCAAGGCCGGGTACCAGCTCATCTGGATCGACTCGGCGTGCATCGACAAGTCGAGCAGTGCTGAGCTCTCCGAGGCGATCAATTCTATGTTCAACCTGTATCGCCTAGCGGACGTATGCTACGTCTACCTCGCTGATGTGCCCGACGGCGACCAGCGACATATGGCGTTCCGGAACAGTCGTTGGCATAGGAGGGGCTGGACGCTACAAGAACTCCTCGCTCCAAAGGACGTGGTGTTCTTAACTGCTTCCTGGACCTTTCTGGGAACGAAGCATGGTCTGGCGTTGACGCTCCACGATATAACTACTATCGACGTTGATGTCCTCCTTGGCAGGGCCCCTCTGGCTAGTGTCAGTGTTGCCTGCAGGTTTTCGTGGGCAGCACAGCGGGAGACGACGCGCGTCGAGGATGAGGCGTACTCACTGTTGGGCATATTCGGAGTCCACTTATCACCGATATACGGTGAGGGTCGGAATGCGTTCCTCCGCCTCCAGGAGGAGATCATCAAGGCCATCCCGGATCAGACCATATTCGCTTGGGGGGCAATGTGCTACATGGAGTCGCTCAAGGAAAACGGTGTCATCATCCGAAGCCCCACCCTCCCGGCTGTCCACAATACACCCACAGGCCTTCTTGCATCGTCTGCGCGGGAATTTGCTGGTGCAGGAGACTTCAGACCCCTCTCGACCTCGGAATACCTCTCGCTCCTAGCCGGTCGTACGCACAATGGATCCAAGACACAGATTCGTGAAGTACCTCCGCTTCAGTCCTTCTTCACACCCGAGGGCGTTCGCATCCAAGCATACACCATCGACCTGAGCGCACTCGGAGGAGGCGTTGTGCCCACAGTGCCCCGAGGTGGCTTGAAGAAGCCCGTAGTCTCCGACGACTGCCCTTCCCGAGGGCGAGGGCGTGCCCGTGCCCTGGCCAGCTTGCGGTGCGCGACTCAGGACGGCATGCTCGTCACGCTCGCGCTCTTCCAAACAGCCCCTGGTATGAACGAAAGCGAAGGCCTGTCTATCGCCACCCACGTCAAGTGCTCAGATCGGCAGTGCGGGTGCTCAAGGACCTGCCTGTCTCGGGTCGTCTGCCTCGGAGGCAAAGCCCTGCATGCCTTGCTCAAGAAGCTCTCGCCGACCCCCGTGGAGCTCTCCCTCCTCCTTCACTCCGATTCTGAGGTCGCCGCGTCTTCTAAGCGGGGCGGCACGAACTATTCCAGGATCGACATCTTCCGCAGTATGTGGGCTCTCGGCGGCAGCTGCTATACCAGGAACGACTACGCAGAGCCCACCCCCATTCGGCTTGCACCGTCGTGTTCGGATAGGTTGGCTGCGCTGGGATACGGCATCTACCCGCTTCTTAATACACTCACGCCCACTGGCGAGGCAATTGCCCAGACCGCCATCTTCAGTGACTCCCCGGCATCGAGCAACATGACCCTGCAGACGCATATCCACATCTCACTCTCCCTTACCCTCGCCAGAGCCCTGGGCTCGTCATCGTTGGGAATGAAGACCGGCACCCGGCTCTGTCTCTCTGTCCACTTCCCGCGGGCGACGAATCAGGTCGGCGGCGACCGACTCCCCGCAGGCCCAGACACGGCCCTTGCGCGCGGCTCCTGCGAGTGTGCCTTCTATCCGGGGGGTTGCGAGGCGTTTCCCCTGGTGACTGACGACAACACCAGCTACACCGTGCTCGACTTCGATGGCGTGCGGCTACCCAAGCGGGTAGTGGCGCAAGCCGAGTATGTTGTCCCTGCTTCGCTGAATCGGTGGCGGATGCGAATGGTGCGCTGGGAGGATGAGGAGCGCCGACTTGGCAGGACGTTGCGGCTTGCTGTGGAATGTCCCTTGGACTATTGCCGCTATGATGCCCCTCCGCCACCATACATTCCCGACCTTTGGCTCGCGGTCGACCTCACGGATGTCATCGAGGTGGACCGGGACCCGTGGCTCTTGCAGTAGGTGCTGTGCATTTATGTCGGAGATGGACGCGGGTACGCGGAGAGCCATTTGTAGGAGCACTCTACCGGTTCTGACAGACCCTGTACGTCCTACTTGACCTACATGAACACGCACGCTACTCATTGCAATGTATCAGACCTACAACTTTCGCTACAGCAATACTAGAGAGATCGCGATATCATGTCAACTCCTCGATCCTCGCCCCGCCCCGCTCCCCCTGGCCCGCCCCCACTCTCCTGACATTCGCACCCCCACCGGCCGTCTGCGCCGCCCGCTTCGCCTCGTCCTCGAGCGCCTTCGCGCGCATGACCGCCTCGTCCGCGAGCACACGCAGCATCGGCGCCGGCGTGCCCAGCAGGTACGCCGCGTAGAACGTGAGCTTGTGCACGACGTGGTTCGGCTTCGCTTTCGGCTGCGGCCCTTTGCCCTTTTCCGGAGTCGTCCCCGCTGGCGACGAGCCGAAGAACTCGGCGAGGTCGGAGAGGACGCGGAGCGCGTTCGCGCTCGGGTGCGATTCGAGCTCAACAGAGGTGGGTGCGGATGCGGATGTGGGTTCAGAAGAAGGGACGACTGTGACCGTCGCGGGGCGGATGAGCGCCGCGGTGTCTTTGAGGAGCAGCGAGAAGAATTGCGAGTTCATGTGACCCTATGCGATGCGCGCATGTCAGGATTCGATGTCACTTGAAGGCACGATGAGACGTACTGGAGGAAATCGCGACCACAGGTCTGTCACGACCCCGGATAACGAGGAGTGCACGAGCGTCGACTTGCGGTCGACGAGGAAGGGCACGAGCTGCGATATTGAGCGGGCGATTTCGGCACGGTCCGGGTCTGTCGGCGCAAGTGAAGCCAATGGGGAGACCGCGAAGTAGCGGACGATGTATGCGTACGCGATACTGTAGCATATGCGTCAGCGACAAACAACGGGTGGATGTGCGGAGGCTCGCTCACCAGACTGCACATATATTGTACAAAAGTAGCGGTCCGCTGAGAGCGTTGCTCGCGGATTGCTTGATTAGCGGCGCAGGGATGGGCATGATGGGTGGTCGTGGGCCAAGGGTCGCTTCTGTCACATTCTCTGAGGGTTCCGGTGGAGAAACTGATTTCGCGGGAGCCTCCCACCACGGCTCAACGCGTTCCCTCTCGAGTTCTTCGCTGGATAGGAGCTGCTGTGCAAGCTCGCTGTTCGGGTCGTCCAGCGCGCGCAGGAACTTGTCGCGTTCCGCGGGAGTGAGGGCCGCCCATAGTTCCTCGTACGAGGCCGAATCTGCCAATGCGCTCGTCAGAAGATCAGTGGATCTTCCCGAGATGACGGTAGCATACCGAGGTCAACATTTTGGAGCCGTCTCTGGAGGTCGTCCGCGCCGTCCTCGTCGTCATCCTCGTCTGCGAGGAGCGGACTGTCATCGAGAGCATCCTCCTCAAAGCGCTTGAGGAGGTCCATCATGCGTCGCTTCTCTTCGGTGCCCGCGGACGGCGCGCTCTTTACGTGGAGCTCAACTTCCTTCTTGTAGAAGGACTCTGAACAATCAGCATGTTTCTGGGATTGGATCAGCAAACTCGTCTGTCAAAACGGTAATACGTAGCTCACCTCCGAGCGAAAGCAGACAAGCGAGCAGTATGGGATGTTGCAGCGCGGGCAGGTGTAGCGCGAGAACTGTCTCCGACAACTGTGAGCGGTCTCAGGAAGTCCGGGCGAGGTCCGGGTAAGAAGAGGACTGACATTGCGCAGGGGACGGAGGTCACCGACTCTGTCGCTGCGGCGGAGGCAATTACGGGTTCTCCGTCTGCCGTAACGTCGGTCATGTTCGTGCAGTCCAACCGGGATATGCCAGAACTTGGTGGTGTAAAGGAAGAAGGACCCTAACCCTAGACTGTGAGCACGAGCAGGCGCCTCCCAAACCGAGAGTTGTTGGCGTCAGTACGGTGCAGCCGCTTCGCCGCCGTCCACGATGAGCTTCAAGAAGAGGTGAGCTCTGTCCGCCGTTGCACGTGCCGCATACACTCACGTATCCTACAGCAAGCTCGACCTGCTCATCCGCGTTCGCTACTCAAACCCCCTCCCCGCACCACCATGTCCTCCCAAACTCCTCAACATACCCACCGACCCCATGCGCTATGCGCGCCCCGAGTTCCTCGACGAAATCGCCGCGAGCACGCCTCTACCCATGGTCGTCGACGGAGAACTGGGCATGCCTCTTGACCTCTCGCACTGGGACTGTCTATGGGAGGAGAACGGGGACGATTCTGGTACGTCCCGCGCACCGCTGCTCCCGACCTCTGCGTGTTCATTTCCGCGCGCGACTGCGGGCTCGTAGAGTTGAATCCGGACCCAAGTCGACTGCCAAAACTCGACCCGCAGGATCAGTTCCTGCTTGGGGACCCTGCGTCGAGCGCGACCCCCTTCCTTGGACCGTCGAGCTCGGGCATATCAACACCCACTGCCGCTATGCCGCATGTAGCATGGCTACGGAAGACAGAGTACCTCAGTCGAGAAGGATCCTCACGCGCGTCACTCTCCCAAGACCTGTACGTCCCCTATTCCCTCTCCGTCTCTCAAACCGGGCGTCTGTTTTCCTCCTTCCGCGCATATACTGACACTTGCACGAACGCGCCAGCAAACAAAACCAAGACAATACGATCGACATCTCGCGCGACGCGCAGCTGCGCGACATCGACGCGTCCTTCGCCGCAGTCGCGAACTCGGACCTCGCGTCCCTCAAGCACCCCACCAAGCCCGAGCTCACCGCCGTCGAGGAGTTCGAGATCTTCCCGGACGCCGAGATCTGGGCGAACGCGTACGACCTCTTCCGCTTCTCAGAGCGCCCGGGAGACAGGCCAGTCGATGTCAGTATACTCCTTTCCTACGCTCGCACTCGCATGAGGCTGACGCGATGGGCGACAGGTCGAGGACCCGCGCCTGGATTGCGCGGTGCTGCGACCTATGGAGGCCGACGGTGACCACTTTCTCGCGTACTACCTCACGAAGGAAGACGAAGATGCCATTGAGTTCAAGCGCAACCGACTCGCCCGCTCGCCTGACGATCCTCCCGAAGATGAGGTACGTGGATTCCGCCTGCGCGTTCCCACCTTGTGTATTCATGCTAAGCATCACGCCCGTGTCCACAGCCCACACACTTCCACTTTGTGCGCGACTACGAGACGGTCAAGGTCGAGCAAGAAGTCCCGAACGAGTTCCTCCTCGTGCTCGACGACGGCATGTCCAACGACGACGACGTGGACAGCAAGAATCCCGCCCCCGCACGCCCGAAGGGCGCGTACTACAAGAACATCGAGCGCAAGATGCTCCTTAAGAAGAAGCGCGTCAACGTCAGTATCCCCCCTGCACTCTCCCTGCCCTCTCTCCTCATACATAGTCATGCTGACACCTCGCGCGCAAACGCAGACGTACGAGGCGTACGGCGACAAGTGGGACGTGATCAAGCTGACGCACACGCCGATGAGTGCGGAGGAGGCGCAGGAGCGCGAGGACGCGCTTGCGGAGGTCGTCGACCCGCTCTTCCCGCTCGCGCGCGGCGACGCGGACGCGGATGCCGAAGGCGAGCTCGACGACGCCGCTGCGGGCGCTGCACACCCCGTGAACGGCACGGGTGCAGGCGCGAACGGAGCGCGACACGAGATCGTCGACGCTGTCGACGTGTTCGGGGAGGAGTGAGCAGGGCTTCGAGTCAGCCGTCGTTAGATGGGGGTGGGTGTCCCCGAGCTCCGTAGGTGCGATCTCGGCTTGTGTGTATATGTACCTTCTGTGCTTGTATAATGTGTGTTTCGGGTCGTTCTCCAGTGTGCTGAGCTAGACAATGTTGGTCGCTGCATGACATGATAGGGGAAGGACTCGGCATGATGAAATACGGTTGGAGGGCGACGTCGGGCCTCTGCGCGGTGTCGGAAGGACATGTTCCTGAGAAGTGAGTGCCACTAATCACCCTCATATTCTGAGGCGCTCACTCCACGAAGAGCAGGATCACCGGTTAGTCGAGCCGCAGGAGGCGGCTTGCCACTGGCAGCCCGTTCGCTGTGGTCATGAAAACGCTGGACTTGTAAGTCGATAGGCAAGCGCCGAAACCTGTAAGAACACGCCCACCACTGTAACCTCGCAAGCAGGCAGGCTGTCACCGAGATCTTCCACCTCTCCTCCATCGTCGTCCTGCTGGTGCTTACATGGCGGGGCCATTACGATCATTGGGATCCTTCGTGAGTAATTCAAGTGGGACGCTTCATAGCGTGCTGGCAACTACCCCTTGAGCTAAAGGTGCTCTACCATCTGGACATTCGAAGACTCCGTGACGGAGAATGCACAGTCATCCACCAGATGCCGCGCCCTCGGACGGCTCCCAGCCAGGGCATCAGGGCTCGAACACGGCCTCCCCCAACCCGGTGCTGCTCACCACCCCTCCAAACATTATCGAGCTGAACTGTGAACGCCTCCATCCCGCTGCCAATACATGCCCCCGGTCGCGTACGGCGCCGACGGGCGCATTCCCGTGTACCTCGGCATAGCCCACTTCCTCCTCGGCGGCAGGTACCCGTGCAAGGTTGTGCCTACGCCAGTCGTCGCGGTGCGGCCGCATCGCGTTCTGTATTTGTATTTGTATCTTCTAAATCTCCAGATACAAGGTGAGAGCATACACTGTGGCACCAACCGAAGGTCTTATATCACATCCCACCGGAGACTCCTACCACCTTGCCCGGGTTGTGCTAAAGTGCGGAAAATACCGCCCATGACATGTTCCCATCTGGCATGCGCCTCCTTCCGGGTCATGGGCTCGGGATCCTTGTCTCCGAGGACTTTTGGGTCCTTGGCTACAACGACCACTAGCTGCTCCAGGAATGGAAACGAGTCCGCGAAGAACGTAACGAACGCCGCGTCGGGAATGCTTGTATCCAACGCCGTCGCCCAGAGCTCGAGCGTTCGGATGCAGTTTGTACATTGGAGTGAGGCGTCTCCCAAGGCCGAGTGTCCGGCGAACGTGCTCCGCACCACGAGGCTAAGCTTCGTGAGCCGCGTACACCGCTCGACGAACGGAAGCAACCCGTCCAGGGTCGGGATATCAAGCACGTCGCCCGACGACTCGGGGCCGTTGCCCTGGGAGTATGCCAGCGGGAAAGGGCCGCGCGGCAAAGCGGTAAGGCGGAGGGACTCGAGGTGGGGCAAGTTCTCGGCGAGGGCCATCAGGAACTTGTCGTTGACCTGGAAAACGACATCGATGCCGATCTCCAATGTCTGTAGAGCGGTGAAGGATAAGGCGGGCTTGAGGTCCCAGAGGCCGGCATCCGCCAACGCTTTCAGAATCCTGATTTCGTGACCCGGTCCTTCGTCTTCCAGGTCCATCTCCCGCTCCCTGCCTTCATCGAGTATAGCACGGAAATGCTTGAGTTGCGGCTGGTGCGACAGCAAGGAGAACATCGAATACAGGTTCGCGCCAGACATGAGGGCATCGGCGTATAGGTTCTCCCAGCGGATGTTCACGGCCTCCAAGCACTCCGGATGGCTGTGCCCCAGGAAGTACCGAGTCTCGTTGTACAGTATAGACAGAGAGAGCTCGCGAAGGGCGACGAAAGCGCGGGGGCGCGTTGCAGAACGCTCGTAGTACGCAACGGCACCCCAGCCTTCGATGCCTTCCAGTTCGAGCTCGGTGAGCGTTGTGAGCGAGCCGAGGAATTCAAACGTGGGATCGTCGAGCATCGCGGTCCGCGTCCACAAGGTGCGAAGCTGCCGCATGCTCCTGAGCGCACTTCGGACGTGACTGCCGAGTGCGCGCATCTTCCTCGCGACGGTGGTTGCGATGTCCTCGCCAGCGAGATCAGTCAGACTCCATCGAGACTATAAAGAATACGTTGTATAACCAGTCATCGGCGGGTGGGGGAGGCAGCGAGTACGCACCGTGTACGCTAACAGCGGTAGCTGTAACACTTGGAGGTACGGGTGGAGGAGGAGCCGCGAGTACGTTTCATACGTCCAGACGGCCTGGTACACGACGTGCTCCAGCTTCGGGAAGAGAACCTCGCGGTTCTCGGCGATCCGACTGAGGTGCTGCTCGAGTGGCCGTAGCACCGTCTCCGCGTCGAGCCCTCGGGGAACGACACCAGATGGAGGCGGGATCCCGATAGCCCGGATGCGTGTAACGTAGGGATCGAGTTTGCTCCAAACATCGAGACCGGGCTCACGCTCGAGGAACTGCACATGAATGATCAGCGGCTTGAGAAATCACGGTGGGGAAGGACAAGGTCTCACCAGCGTGTTGCTGACCTGGTCGTATCCGAGCAGCTCCTCGGGCATGAGATGCTTGATCAGGACGAACAGGTCCGGTATCTCGCGCCAGAGCACATCCAGAGCGGGCTCTTTGAAGGTCTGGCAGGTGCGCGCGAGACCCGCGAGCGTGGGAAGTACGTCCGCCTCACGATGCAGGATGCGGGTAGGATACCGCATTCGTGTGTCATAGACATGTCCGTCAATCTCTGAGAAGACTTGCGAGATGATCTCTGCAATCTGCAAACATTTGTGCATGTGGAACAGACAGCGCAAGTGAAGGGGATGGAAGAGAGAGCTTAGTGACGAAGACGAAAGAATTTGGGAAGACAATGGCTACTATGCATGCGGAGGTCCAATTGAGCGCGTTCACCGCGTAGGCAGTGCTCGATGAAACCGCCGCCATGAAAAAGACAAATTCACATCAGACAAAGCGCACAACAGCACTCATCCTCGCCAAGTTGGGACAGGCGCCGCCTCCGCGCTCCCTATTGGCACCCTCCTCGCACCACCCTTGGGCCTCGGCGGCGCCTTACCACCACTCCCACCACCGCTACTAGGCCCCGAGCGAGTCCTCCCCGCAACGGCACTGCTGGCCGGTTTCGCCGTCGCCGCAGCTCGCACCGGCTTCTTAGCCTCCTGCGGCGCGCCCGTCGCCTTCGCACCGTTCGCGAGCTTGGCCCGTTTCGCGTTCTCCTTCTCGAGCGCGCTCCCCGCGCGTGCACGCGACGCCGGGGCAGGCTGGGCGTCCGCCCGCCCCTTGCCCTTATCCTTCGCCCCCGCCGCGGCGCGCGCAGGCTGCGTACGCCTCTCCGGCTCAGACGGGTTCGCCTTGCGCTTCGTGCCCTGCGCGGCCGGCTTCGGCGGCTTCTCGCGGAACGGACTGTCGTCGTCCTCGGACACGCCCAGTTCCTCCGCGAGACTGCGGATGGGCGCGGCGGGCGCCGCCGGGGCCGCGTCCTGCTCGATGCTGTCCTCCGCGGCGGACTCGGGGAGCGACGCGAGCGGCGGGCCGTTCTCGGGGCTGTCGGGCGAGTTCGCGAGCATGAGTATGCGGCTGAGTGGGCTGGGCTTCACGGGGGAGTACGCGTGGATCATGCGCGCGGCGAAGGGCTTCGCCATGGGGAATGGCCGGACCACTGGCGTCTGTGGTACGGGTGCTGTAGGTTGCGGGTGCGCAGGATTCGAGGTGCTGGAAGGGGCGGAGGAAGGGGGGTCGGGCGTGATGTCCATGCTGTCATCGGGGGAGGTATCTTCGGTAGGTGGGGGTATCTCAAGTTTTGGAAGGGGCGGTATAGGTGGCAGCGGCGTCCCACCACCTTCTCGTGATGGCAGAGATGCTGCGGGCGAGGGCGGGGGCAGGACGAAGCTGCCTGGAAGGAATGGCGGAGGCGGCACGGGTGACGTGTCCATGCTGGTCTTAAACTCCGGGAGCTGCCGCGCAGGCGACTTCGGCGCGCCAAACGAGGCGGGGTCGACTTCGGTCTCGAAGGGCGGTGCGACCTTCTGCTTTGGGGGGCTTGCGACAACGGCGAAGCTGGACGAGCGGCGGGAGACCCGCGTCTTGCGCGGACTTGCAGCCTTGTTCTTGAGCTTGCGCGGCGACTTCCGTGCGGAGGCGCGCGGGAATGCAGGAGGAACGGGGGCGGGACGTGCTATTGGCGTGGGAATGGACGCGCCGGGAGCAGGAGTTGGGGGAAGTTCGGCGAGCATCATATCTACTTGCCAGGACCGTTTCTCTTCCAGGAATTTCAGTCGCTCAGCCTGTCAGATAATGAGTGTGGGAACGCATCTCAACAACAGCAGCGAGTGCAAACCTCAAGAGCCGCTTTCTCCTTCCCTAATCGTACTGCAGCTTCGGTGAACTGCTGGCGTTCTTCCTCAAGCTCCTTGAACCGTGCGTCGAGTCGCTGCCTCTCCTCATCTCTTGCAGGCGCGGTCATCAGGTCCACGCTGATATCCGCTGTGCGCGTTGCCGCCTGGGCCTGCTCCTCGGCGAATCGGTCAAAGAGCTCCTGCACCTGCGCGGCAGAAGCGGCAGCCTGTCTCTGCGCCTCTTCTGCGAACGTCGTGAGCGGTTTCCTGACCTGCGCGATTTACGATGGCGTACCAAGCTCAGACCGCAGTTTATCGATAACTGCCTGGAGGCGTTCGACGTCCGCACTATCCTTCGCAGGGGTAACGGTTGCTGGTGTCGAGGATGACGAAGCCTTGCAAGGGTTGTTACAAGAACTGGTGGCAAGCTCTGTTCGGCTAGATATGGACTCGCGAAGAGAACGAAAGAGTGAGCTGAATGTTTCCCCGGCAGCTTCTGCAGGTGGGTTCGGAAACAGAGCACTATGCGTCAGTAGCGTAGGCTGCAACCGCGTCAGTAAGTTATATTCTTTCGAACTGCGCACGGATATCGCTCACCTCGTCTGCGGTATCCGACTCGCCAGCACTGCGGACTGCGTGCAACACATTCTGGAGCTCGTGGGCAGCGGATAGCAGGATCCCTCGCAGTTTCCTGTTCTGCTCGTAAAGCTCCTTGCGAGCCGTCTCTGCCTGTTCGAGCGCGACATCCAAGAAGCCCTGGCCCTTGCCGCGAAGTTGTACATCGGATGCTTCCACCACATGCAGGTTGGCGCATGTGAGTCCCGCAGGCAGGGAGCCAACTTTCAGTTGGCTGTCGGAGAGCTTGCCCCACCGCTCAACCATACGCTCCTTCTCCTTCTCGAGCTTCTTGATCTCGGTCTGGTGTGTGGCGCGAAGGGCGTGCAGTGTTGTTCGGGTACGCTGGAGCTCAGCAGTAGTGTGTTTGTGGGCGTTCTCGGATGATTGAAGGGATTTAGTTGCAGCGCTGTTCAATTATATGGTTAGCTTGCACGATTGTCTCTGCCCGTGGTCGCGTCCACGGGTGTTGACGACATTTATGGTGTATCCGGGGGAATGTCACTCACGCAAGCCGTGATTTGTGCAGATTCATCTCGCGTTCAGCGTTGGCGGCTTTCTCAGTTTCCGTCTTGTACATGGATGTCAAGCGTTCGTGGTCATACGAGAGGGTGCGCAGTTTTGTCGTCAGATCTTCTGTTCGAGACATGTCGTCCTGGATCCTATAAGTGCGCATCAAGTACAGCATCCCAGATAGCACTTACAATACGTTGGCTTAGCATGCCCAGTATACATTTCACCACTTTATCCGCATCCTCCTTCGCCAATCCGTCGAGGCACAGTCCTGAGCCGTGGGTAAAGCCATGGGCTAGTAGTTGCGAGTTTACATATTGCAAGCTGGACGTCGAGGAGCAGGATTCAGAAGAGCCAGCATCAGAGAATGGCGAGGCGAGGTCGGAGAGAGAGGCATTGAGGGCCCAGTGCACGAGTTTCTTGGGTGTCACAGCAGTCATAAGTCTAGCCAGACCCAGTGAGGTATATGTTATAGTATTCTAGCCGGCCTACCACCCGTGGGCCTGATCTTGTTGGCTAAGCTGGATCGATGGCAATGTGTGCGGAGGCAAGTCGTAGAACTGGACAGGCACGCGCGCCACGGTTCGACCGCGAACGCGCCAGGTCACATGAGCGAGTCTCATTCAGGGCAGGCACTCCCTTCGCTGCGAAGCTGTGGCTGCGCTCACCTCGCTTTCTTCTGTCCTTCGTCATGCCCCGTAGTACTCGGCAACAAGGTGTGGTCAATTCGTCTGTTCTGTGCCTCCGTATGCGCGATACCCCACGGAGAATATCCGCGAGGGTGATCTTTCCCACCGACATGACGCCCGAGGCTGTTCAGCGCGCTACATACTGCGGCGTTCACGCCGTTCAAGCCACAGAAGCCTCGCAAGGACGTAAAGCCATCGAGCAGCGCATGCGGACTGCTGATGCTCCATGGCACATGAACTGCCGCAGCTACATATTCCTGTGCGCTGGCTGTGCCTGCGCGAACTGACAGCTGCACAGATTTTGCGAAGCTTCTCACTCTGATGGCCCTACAAGAGGGAGGCTCTAATTACCACCGGTTCATCTGTACCTTCCGGTAACTCACCATCAGCCTCTCTCACATCGCCTGTGCTTTATCTCTCCTACGAACACTCCAATCTGCCGAATTCATGACATCTCGGTCACAATCGCAATCGGAGGAGCCTTCCTACGGTGTGGATAACAACACCACTTCTCCACTCCCCTTGTCGGACCTGCCACTCGGAACTCTGGATGGCCTCCAGTCGATGCCTGAGGATGTGCTGACGGACGTCGACCCTCTATGCGGACATATATCTAGACATGATCGATGCAAGCCTGCGAGGGTTAATGTAAGTCTTGGTATCTCGGTAATCGCGAAGATCGCTCACGAGGAGTACTCAGCCTTCCGTAACCTCTGTGGTCGAAACACATCCTCATGTGAGCGAGCAGGAGGTACATAAACATTGATTACATTCATTCAATGCGTCTGCTTCTTTCCACAGGTACCTGATCCTCGCGGTCCCACGGATGCCGACTGGGTACGACCTGACAAGAGACTCCCCGCGCATTTCAGTCTGGACTAACCCCATAGCCGTAGCAAAAGAACAATCGTACAGTGCTTGACGGGATCCCGCCGTACATCCCTGTGAGGACGGTATGTAGCGTTCTGAACAAACGGGAAATTGCTGATCATCATCATTCAGATGCAAGGCGAGCTGGATCCCAACAATCATGGGGGCTCGACTATCAGGATCGGTCCGTCTATAGCAAGTTCAGGACCGAATGGGGCCTGGACGAGCTGCGTCAAGGCCTTGCGCGAGCATGATCAGCATCTGGTGCAGGGCTGGAAGGAAGACGTAGACAGTCTCCTGGTCTTCGTAAGTTTCTGTCGCCCATTGAGAATATGTCTCTGACACCTCTAGATCAGGCTGGTCTTTTCTCGGCAGTCGTCACAGCCTTCAACATAGAGTCTTATAAGCTGCTTCAAGAAGATCCAGATGAGAAAACGGCAACTCTGTTAGGTCAGATATATAGCCAGCTCGCAGCCAACTCGGGGACAACAGCCCAGCCGTCCCCGGTGCCCCAAAACACAGCCTTCACACCAGATGCGCGCTCCGTGCGCATCAATATCCTCTGGTTCTCGAGTCTCGTCCTGAGCCTCGTCTCCGCCTCCGTCGGCATCCTCACAAAGCAGTGGCTCCGAGAGTACACGCGCAACGCTGCGAGCTCCCCGCGCGAGAATGCCCGCATCCGCCAACTCCGCCACGAAGGCTTCGTGGGGTGGAATGTCCCGTTCACAATCGCGCTCCTCCCAATACTCCTTCAAGTCGCGATGGCATTGTTCTTCGCTGGCCTCTTGGACCTCCTATGGAGCCTACACGCCTCCGTCGCGGGGGTGATCACCATCATAGTCACCTTATCCCTCGCTTTCCTCGTCATCACCACGATCATGCCGACGTTCCGCGGGGACTGCCCCTACAAGTCGCCGCAGGCCCTCGGCGTATACCTCTTGATGCAGGGGCTCGGGCGACTCCTCTCGCTAGCCGCGTCCCGCATCTACACCTGGCTCGGCTGGGACCGCCCGAAGTGGCCGCTCGTCATCGACCCGTCCATGTTCCGCCGCTGGCGGCGCCTCCTCGCCGCGTGGCTGCTCAACCTCATCCACCGGCGGTTCTTCGGCACCTGGCGCGAGCGCGAGATGGCGGTCGTGCACGACTGCGCCGCGCAGCTGGACCACCGCGTGCTCGCGGACGCGGACGCGACGTTCATGGAGGACGACTTCCTGTGCCGCACGATCAGCTTCTGCCTGAACGACACGGAGTGCCCGGCCGCGGTGGACTGTCTGTACGAGATCATCACGAACCGGGCGGACACGATCGTCGGCGGCATCCCGCACTGGCGCCATCGCGAGACGGTCGACGCGGGTATCAATCTGCTTCTGCACCTCATCCTGGACGTGCTCCCCCGCATGGACCGCGCGGATCACAAGGGTACAGAGAAGATGCTCACGCTTGCGGACAGTCTGTGTCGGGCGATCCCGTTCGAGACGGAGCACTACGACACGGTGACGCTGTACCAACGCCTGTTCGACGTCCTGGCCCGATTCCTGACGTACGAGGAATCTGTGAAGATGCGCTCCTTCGGCATCATGCAGAGGATGTGGGCGCGGTCCGGTGCACTCATCCGTCCAGTCGGTACGTTTGCTACTCTATCTGTCCTTCATGCAGCCAACTCACCTACTGCGCATAGTCATCCAGAGACTCGTCTCGTTCGCGCGCACGGCCAAGCAGGGCAGCGACCTCAACACCTTCCACGTCGCATGCGAGATGACGCTCGCGTTCTCGACCACGCCCGGGCTCGGCGTCGACAGCATCCGCAGCGAGCTCCAGCGCATGGTCGCCGACCTCGAAGCATACCTCACCACGCCCGACTCCGAGACGGGCGCGCTCGGCTCCGGCCAGCGCGTCTCCATCCTGCTCGCGCTCGAGAAGCTCAACGAGCTCGACCCGGGCCTCATCGGGAGCGCGAAGCTGCGCGAGCTGCTCGACTCGGTGAGCGTGCGCCGCCCGGCGCGCGGCGGCGCCGACGCCGCGACGGTGACGAGCTCGTGGCGCCGCCGCCTGGAGTACGCGCGCATGCTGCGCGAGTACCGCGAGCAGAACCCGCGCGCGACGATGGGCCGGCGCCGGGGCACGACGATGAACAGGGCGAACACGCTCGACATCAACCTCTTGCGCGCCCCGCAGCAGCAGGGCGGCACGCTCCCGCCGTCCGCGCAGGCAGCTGCTAGCGGAAACGCGAGGAAACCACCACGCCGCGATACCGCCCCGGGTGCGCTCCCCGAGTCTCCGGTCTTGCCGAGTATCAATCTCGACCTTCGGACGCCTATGCGCACTCCCAGCTTGCCGCTGACCTCCCCGGCTCGCTCTGATCCTGCATGGGGCTTTCCTGCGCTCTGTCAGAACGCGTCCCTCGAGGCCTCGACGAGTCCGACGATGTTCAGTATACACGAGAGCCCCCGATCGCTGGCTGCTGACATTCTCGATCAGGGCAGCAGTCCGCCCGAGGTCCCCGGCCCGCCGCCTGCGGCGACGTGAAGCCAATGTTGTCCCAATGTACTGTGAGTGAGCATACCCTTTAGGCGTTTGATGTTTGCATCAGCTCATGCGAACTCGTCCCTATAGCTTGTCTCACGAAAGTTACGATGCGATGCCAAAAGACTATGCTCTTGAACCAAGAAACACGTGCGATGCGAATCCGAGCTGCACCCGCTTTGTGGCGTCGGTGGCGGTGCTCAAGTTGGGGACCTCTGCTCATTCTCCCGCTCTGGACGACACAGAGCAACCAGCAGGGAAATTCATGACTAGAACGATATGCGACTGCCACGCCCGCATCTGCCAACCCATGGTTTGGTACACCTCAGCAATCGTCCACAGCGGCGTGCAATACGGCGACTCCGAGCCGAGCAAGGAGGCTCCTTCACAAGGTTGACATTGTCACCCAGTGTGAAGAGGATCCGTCAGCTGTGGTCAGCCTCTCCCTGCTGGGCCGTGATATAAACCGCTCCCTGGACGCTCTTGCTCTCTACCTACTACCACGATGATCTTCACCACAGTTATAGTCTCTTGCCTCTTCGCCCTCATGGGTGTCTTCCACAGTCACGCATCGGTCGACACCCTCATCTCAGCATTCACGCGCCCAACTCTCTCCCCTCTCACGGCCTTCCTGCAAGTCATTGGGTACGTCGACTTCGCCTGCTCTACGTCCTTCTATGTTCATCCCTCTTCAGTTCAACGAAGCGGTACACCCTGGATATCACCCCGCTCGCTGAGGAAGCGACCACCTTCAACAACCAGCTTCCACCCCTCGATGGCTTCGCAGACGTCTTCGCGAACTTCCACCATCACCCACACGCCTCCTTGAACTTCACGCCCATCCCCAACACTCTCATCGCTCAGTCGCAGTGTGCACTTCAAGGACCCCTACATCTCACCCTGCTCCGGATCTCGCTCAACATCTTCCTCTGCATCATCATCGTCGTCGTCTCGTGCGCCTTCTACTCGTATGTCGTGGATACTTGCAGCACGGTGCCAAACACTGTCGAGGTGCGTTCCCTTTCAGTCACTGTCGCTGGACTGCATCAACTGACGTGCCAATGCCAACCATGTTTGTCGTACAGACTCAAGATGGCCATGTCTTGCCACTCGACAGCCACCTCCCCACATCTGCAAGTATCCATCACGACACTCACATACTAGAACAAGACGACGACACCCATGGCACACCGGAAGACGTCCACTACGATCCGCTAGTGTTCATCCGCTCCCCTACGAGTATCACCAAGATGAACATCCTACGCAGCCCACCCCCGGCATTCGTCTCGCCAACCCTGTCATCCTCCTCTTCCTGCCTCGCCGACACCGAGGAAACCGCCGAGTCGTCAACCCTCTTCGGCGTTCCCCACTACCGCCGCACGACTCTCACCTACACCAGCCCCGACGAGGAAGAAGAGATGGCTGACTACCTTCGCTTCTCCCTCAACATTCCTCGCGATGGCGCTCCTCCAGTCGAAGGATGGTGGTCGGGCGAGGGATCTCCAGCGTGGCGCCCGAGCACAAGGGAACTCGACAGCTGGGCCTTCCCCTACCTCGACCTCGACGACTCGGATCCGTTCTTGGATCGCAACCCGGCTCCTGGACCCTTGCCGCCCTTCATTCTCCACACCATAGACATGTCCTCGCTCTTCGCCAGCGACGACGAGGACGTGGAGGACAGTGATGGCGAGGAAGAGAACCTCAAGGATCTCTCTACTCTCGGCATCCCGCCTCGCAGCCCTGTTCAATCGATCGACTCCGATGACGACGAGGACAAAGACCATTCCCTCCGCTTCCCCGTCGACGACCGGAGCGATCCGTGCGTGAACGCCCTCATCCCCTTCTCCTCCCCTCATCTCTCCACCTCCTCCGTCGAGGACGCCGACGACGAGCCGACGCACGCCTTCGGCGTCTCGCTCCACGACCGGCTCCCGGAGTGGCACAGGGACCCGGAGGAGGACGAGCTGCGCGAGTACCTCCGCTTCGCGCTCGGCGTCGGGTGGCAGCGCGACAACGCGCCGCCGATCGAGGGCTGGTGGTCCCCCGCGAACTCGGAGGAGGACGAGGAGTACGACGATGCAAACTACGCGTGGTACCCGTTCTGCATGGACATGGACAGCTGGAACTTCCCCCGCCCGGCGGACATGGACGATCCGTTCTTGGTTCCGGTCCCAGTGGGCGCGGGGTAGGGACGTCGGAGCGTGCTCTACGGAGCGTTTCGGTTTCTTTACTCTCTCTCTTGATGTATACCCATCTAGACCTGTATCTAGTCTCCGATATATCCTCATATATACACCCCTTACCACAGTACCTTCGAATGCTTCTCAACGCGAGCTTCAAACCGGGACTCCACATTCCTGGCTTGGATGAACTTGATGTTTCTGCACCCATGCCACACCGAAGAGGCGCTCCCGTCTACTCACCTCTCGCGGGAGACTGATGCTGTGTGCGTGTATCATTACTACAGTATGCGTGCGGATCTAGATGCATGGTCGAGAAACATATGAGTACGACTAGGGCGTAACGGGAACAAACGAGAAGAGAGACATGACGGGCCGTTAAGGGGATACGGAGCGCGCGGTCGCCGGGGGTTCGCACGGGAGGCGAGGCGGAGGAGGCAGGACGGGGCAAGAAGGGAGGGAAGGGGTGGGAAGAAGGGGGAGCGGAAAGGGGAGAGGAAACCCGGCCAGGAGGACGTGCGGCGAGCATTGTGAGCGTGAGGTGCAGGAGACGGAGGGCAGCGAGGGGGGAGGGGGGGGGCAAGAAGGCAGGAGGGTGCGCGGCGAAGAGGTCCGTCAGTTTCAGTGCGACAGCATGGTGGACGTAGAGCTACGATGTGTGTATGGTAGGAGGTATGGAGAGACGGGGTTGTACAGATGCCAAAAGAATCACACGGAACGGAAGTGAAGATGATACCCAAGAAGAAGGAACAGAATACTACATGTCTAGGACCCAAGGGAGAAATGAGGGGCATATGCAAGGATGCATACATGGGAGGCGGCGGCTTAGGGACAGCGCGGGCTATGAGGCGGAGGGCCCGCGTCGTCGTCGCTCGTCAGCGATGGCGAGCATGCTCTTCAAGCTCTTCTCCAACACGGGTTTCGTGAGGACGCTATGATGACATTAGCCGACGGCCCACGTACGCGCCAGTGAATGACCACTCACTGATCGACACCCGCATCTAGATACTCCTGCTGGTCAGCAAGGAGCGCGTTGCCCGTGACGCCAACGACAAAGTCCTTCCGGCCCATCTGGCGCAGCTTCGACACCGCTTCTAGGCCAGACATGACGGGCATCTGGTTGTCCAAGAACACGACCGCATAGCGGTACTCCTCTGCCGACCCGGACGCGACGCCATCCATGGACAGGCCACCAGAGCCCGTGTCCTCCGAGGACGGCGTCTCGCGCTGCGCATGCCCGTGGAGGATCAGATCGAGCGCGACCTCCCCGTTCTCCGCCGTCGTGACCTTGCACCCTATTCGGGTGAGCATGCGGCTCATGAGCTTGCGCGTGAGCAGGTCGTCGTCGACGACGAGCACGTTCAGCCGCTGCTCCGTCTGGATCTGCGACGACCCGGGCGTGCCGACCGCCGATCCAGACCCGGCTTGGCTGGGGAGTGTATTCGTCGTCGTGGCGGATAACGTGGGGGAGATGAGCACGCCGTCGACGCCGAACACCTGTGGTTTCGGCAGGTGCGTGAGATGGAGACCGCGCGCGGTGTCTGACGAGTGGTCCTCCAGCAGCGCCGGGCGCTCGTTGGGGGGAGTGGTATCGTCGGAAGGATGTCGCGGCTCTGTGCCAGTGGAAGGGTCCCCGATGGTCCGCGTGAGAGGCCCGTCGGTTGGCTTGGTCGAGATCTCGACGAGTCCGCCTGTTCAAGTCAACGGTTCAGTACGCACAATGAGAACATCCCAATGGGATGGAAGTACCTTGCTCCATGATACTGTGCAAGGCCGCGGATGAATGTGATTGGTTGAACTGGGATGACGACCGGACGTTCGTCTCCCCGTCCCGCGCGATATCCTTGAATGCAACATCCTTGGTATTCGAGTACACCGCTTGTCGCGGACTTGAGTACTCGTCTTCCTCAAGATCCATCGGCGACGTTAATGCCGGGATAGCCTTGTTGCCGACCCCAAGTGCTGTGTGATGGGAAGATAAGTTGCTATCCCCGTTGCGCAAGAATATATACGTACGAAGCTCGACCCAGAAGGTCGATCCCTCTCCGACTTTGGACTGTACACCGAGGCGTCCGCCACTAAGCTTCACGATTTGTCGCACAAGGGCCAGACCCAGACCAGTCCCCTTTCCACCCTGCAGTCGGCCCTGCTCCGTCTGGTTAAATGCGGCTGCGAATGAGACGTCAGCTGAAGCCTCGCATTCAGGAGATACCCGATAGCACTGACAGAATAGCTTGCTCTGCACCATGTCCTTCGGTCGTATGCCGCAACCGGTGTCCGACACCTCTATCCGAACGACGATCCACTCCAACGGCGGCGCAGGTTTTGAGTGCAGCACGTTATGCTGTGTCAGGTGCGTCGCAGATAACCGGGGCATGTCCTCCGGCATAGCCCCGTTCCCGTCGCCATTCTGAGAGGGACCGCCATCGTGCGGGCCTTGAGGAGAGAGGAACTCTTGGCTGCGCGCCGGGCGGTCGAAGTCGTCGTCCTCGTCCTGCTCCGTCTTGGATGGCTGGCCGGGAATGACAAGCTTTGTCGTTACGGTGAGCTTCCCACCCGCCGGCGTGAACTTGCACGCATTGCTATTCGGGTGTGAGACTCCGCGGTAGCTACGCACTCGGAGGTGACGCACCTGGCTAGGTTCGTGATGATCTGCCGTAGGCGAGTTTCGTCTCCCACCACAATCCCGAACTCATCTGGATTCTCCTGGAGCTTACGCACGATGAGCTCCTCGGGTTCGCCCATTGCTTCATATAGTGCACGTCGTGCGACCTGCGATATGTTGATTCACTAGGCTGTTTTTCAGCCGACCGAGCCGGCGCACGCACCTGGTCGATGTTGGTGTCCAGATTTGTGACGAACTGCAGGCCACGCGCGTCCGTTGCAAGCTGCAAAGGGACGAATAGCGACCGGAGCACTTGATGGAATTTGTACGGCTTAAGCACCGACTCGAAGCGTCCGCTGTCCATCCGATTGCTGAATCCCGCGCGGTTCAGCAAATGCTTCATATGAAATGGATGCGCACTCACAAGTCCAGCACGTCGTTGAGCACTATAGCGAGATATCAGATACCGTCAGCTTGCGAAACGAGCGCCCAAGAGGGATCAGCCTACCCTTCGACATCATACTCAGGCTGCCTTCAAGCGCCTTGAACTCGATGTCCTGAGTGATTATCCCGGACGCTTGCATGTTCTGCACAGCAAGGAGCGCGGTATTCAGCGGCACCCGCACCTGTGCATTCCCGCCGCATCCCAAGAATGGGGTCTCGTCAGTCTGGTGTGACAGGTGGCCATAGATCGGAGGGGATACTCATCATGGAAGACGTATCTGCGGACAAAGACGAGATCAGGAAACATCAGGGCAACCGGTGTAAAGTCACTTACGACGTAAGACGACGTTTCGAGTCCGCAGCCTTGCGCTCATTGACTTGTGCCTTCTGAGTCGCGCGGAACTGGACCTTGAGCTGATCTCGTAGCGTGTACAGGCGCCGCTCCGCCTAAGCGTTCCGTTAGAGGCGAAGTTCGTCCTGCAACTTGGCGTCACCTACATTCTCGCGCATGTAGTGGATGTACAGCAGGAACCCTTGAAAGAACAGGAAGTTCGCCAAATCTAGGCTGAGTTAGCTATGGCAGTCAAGATATCACAGTAAACGCCTCACTTCGGATGAAGAACTTCTTGTCTGGGACAATGAGCACACATGAGCTGCATAAACGGTGTCGTAAGTACACACGGAAGACTGTTGCAACTCAAACTCACAGGATGAAGAACACGAGGGCACCGAGCATTGCGGGGAAGCGGTGGAGCTTCAGGCCGAACAACGCGATGGTTTGTAGCGCCGACGTGTAGCTGTGCTAAACGTCAACACTAGCCCGCACAGAGTAGTTGGGAAAGCCATACTAGAACAGCGTTAGGTAGTCCTTTCCATTACATGTGAAGCGTGACCGCGCAGGGTTATACTGTCCGCACAGGTACCTGATGCGGACATCAGCAAAGCCAACGACGGCTCGTGGAACACTCACATGAAGATGACCTGGTATACCGACCATATCCAGACGGAAAACACCAAAACGATTTGATATATCGTATTCCGGTCCCGCGGCCAGTCGAAGATGACCATTGGGGGTATAACGAAGCTCGCCACGGAGCTGACCCCGTACAGGAAGATCTTGTCTGCAAGTACGAGCGGATCTCGGGGAACGAATCCGAGGCCGAATGCCCAGTTGACGATCAAGAACCCGGATGACCACAACGCCAAGTTCTACCAAAGTGACCCCACAGTTAGCATGCTGGGTGCGCTCGGTCAATGAGACCATGACGTCGACGATCAAAGAAGGATGTGCGCAGACACCTACGTAGCAGTCGATCGACATCCGCGATCGACAGAAGAGTAGGCGGAGTGCCGCGAAGGCGTAGGGAGGGCAAACCGCTCTGTACGCCTGCGCAGGGTCTCGGCCATCCCTGGAGGAGCCTCCACTGGAAGCACCACACAGGAGCCTGTGAAGAGCCATCTGTATGGCCCCAGAGGACGCCGCGCGGAGACAGAGGGGAGTTGTAGCCCAAGGTGAGCCAAATATAGACCTCCCTGCTGCACAAGCACGGTACGATCACTGAGTGTGGTCTCCCAAGCAAAGGCAGGCCAAGTTCCCCAGAACATACAGCACATGGGCCAAAGAAACTCACCTTGCGCAAGAACCAGTTCTCCTTGTTGTAATGCATCTCCGACTTCTCGTCCATGAAGCGCGTGCAGAAGAACGAGTAGGTCGCTGGCCAAAGTCGCCAGCGTAGGACGATGAGCGGCCGCGAGAGTCCCCAGAAGCCTTCTGGACGGATAGCAAAGCTATCTCTGTCCGTGTTCGTGCCAGCGTGGAGATTGCTGCCCGTCTTGTCAGGGCTGCCGCCGTGCTCGGAATGGGTGATGGAGCTGCTCTTGATCTCGTCCGACCATTCGCGGTCGACAACGACCTCGTCTACTCGCTCATCCTGCGTCTCAGAGAACGCGGTCTGACCTATGCGAGAACGAGGGTACCCGCTGCTTTCGCCCACGCTCTCTTCGAGGTTTGATGAGGTCGAGGGCGCGGTGCCCGAGCCGAGCTTGCGGACGAAGCGGTCCCACTGGACTCGCAGCCCAAATCCATGGTGTATGCGCGCGTTCTTCGTCGTGCGCGACCGTCGACCTATTGACCGGTCGTCGTCTTGCAAAACGGGCGGAGGGAGGCCCTGGTCAGGGAGTTTGAGGATGTTCACAGGCGTCTTCTCAGACATGGCCAGCAGTTCATCGCGCTTGGTGGAGGTGACAGAGTAGCTAGCGAAAGAGCTCCCTGAGCGGAGGAAGTGCATGAAGGAGCGGGGGTGGACGGAGGAGACGGGGAGCTCGTTGTGGGCCGCGACGAGCAAGGCGAGACCGTCGGCGTCGAGAAGCGGTCCCGCGCCTGAGCGGTTTTTGGCGCAAAGTAGGAACAGGCGCCCATGGCGTCCTCTTTCGGGCGCAAGTAGACGCGCATTCTGCGATGACGTCGACGACACTCAGGGCCCGGGGCCTAGAACGGTCGCCAAGCGCCGGTAAGCGGAGCCAATCACAGTGCTGCCCTGAGAGGATATTCGGTAAAATTGACCCCGCGCCGGCCGCATATATTTGCATGCCTCAACCCCACATGATTGATCACTCCGCCACCGCGCCCCGCGTGCGTGGCACTGCGCGCTGCCGCCGCCGCATATCAATCCATTCATCGGGCGGCGTATCAACCAATAGCTTCGAGCTGTACATTGCAGTTAATTGTTAACTGGTATGCACATGCTCGGTCGGCGCAAGCTTCTCACGTACGTTGATGCGCGCCGAGTGCCATCTTTCCGTCGTGGCAGGCTGAGCGCAGCCAAAGTGTATGGGCATCTTCATTTCTTGAGATGCTTCAGTGACCGCCGCATCACGTACGCGTCCTCGCCGTCAGCATCTAGCATCAGCAGTCAGTGCCAATCTGACATCGCCCGCGCCACGCCATGGATAAGGTGTAGAAGTACTCACAGTATCCTTTCTCTGTATCGTGTACGGTGAAGCCGAGGGTGTCTTTGTATAAACCGAGCGCTGCGCGATTTGACTTGCGGACGTGGAGGGTAACATAGGACGCTCTATAGACAGCCGCCATAGCGTCTTCTACAATATTTTTTGTTAGAAGTCGAAGATCAATCAACAGCAGAAATGGGACAGTACTGACGCGACTGCAGCATGAGTTTCTTCGCGAGCCCGAGGCGACGGTAGGGTCTGAGGACGGAAATGGAGACAACGTGCCCGTGCGGCTCTTCTCCCTCAGGTACGTCCTCCTCCCTATTGCCCCACAGTGTGAGATTCAGCACGAGAGACAAGCCAGAGGACTCGCACATTCGTGCCAGGATGTACCCGACGATCCTGCCCTCGTCCTCCGCGACGTATGATACCTGGGGGTTAGAGAGCAAGTAGAACATATCTGTGGCGCGACATCCCGCAGTGGCCATTTCAGCATTCACACTCATACTGATAGGGATGGCACTAGGACAGATTTCGGATGCTCACAATATCTCATCGTGTAATTCTCGGGTAGATTCTGCAGGTTGCACGCCTGCATTCCCTGCAAGTCCTCTGCCTGCGAACATCCCATGTCAGTTCAAGCCCCGGTCACGTCCGACGTTGCCAAACAGCCTCCGCTCGATCACGTACCCGTGCGACCCTTACGGTGACCATCGCGAACCGTCAATGGAGCTTGAGCCTGAGTATCAAGGTGGAGGCGAAACGGAGTTAGTGAGCCACTGCCAAAGAAGTTGTCCGGCCGCCGATTGACTGCGATAACAAAGCCGGTGGGTGGCAAAAGACAACGTGCTGCGCACAAGTGAACTCGCACGGCAGGGGGAGCCGCTGGTCCCACGTCGCGAGCCCGTATAGCGTCCGACACATGCGGACGTACACGCACCCTTCGCAACGATTCACGCGGTCGCCTCTCCGACGTCTGTGGCGCTAATGCGGCGTACAACGACCATCACCTGTCCTTGCTGGGGGCCTCACTGCCGCCTCAGACACTCCAGGCGCTGCCGAGGCCATATACAGGACTCCGGCATGAGAAGTGGGGAGACGGATGATGTCCGATGAGCGCTTGAGCTCGCAGTGCTTGACTTCGGCCAGCCACAGCTATTGAAAGCTTTAGTGTCATAAGAGTTGCAGGTTAGCGCATTGCTTACCTCGGATGTCGGTCCGGTTATCCGAGGTAAGTAAGTGCAGGTCGATGGGCGCTAGACCGACTTGCTCGCGTATTAGCTCAGCCCGACGACTCTTTTTGCATCCACAACGTTCTTGCGAGGCGAACCGCCCAAAGAGTATTCTTTTGATACGGATGCCTGCGCTGCCTCTCTTACGTTAGCTTGAGAACTGGTTGATAGGACTGTCCTCGCAGGATGACCAAAACACATCAACTTGGCAGACTACCGAGGCTGGATGTCTGCGATGCATCAACGAACCGGTATGTGCATGCTGGCATGCAGCTGCGGTCTTCGATTGAGCCTACCTTCTCGAGGCTGCGCGAGTTCTACATTATGATACGGTACGTTCTCAGAATCACGCTCTAACAACTGCGAACTCCGCAGGAATCTTCGGTTGACATATACCACTTTGCCTACAGGACGCATCAAATTATGCTCTTTTAGTAGATCAGAGAATGTGCTACGCGTACGAAGGCTGCTTAGATGGCTACCTCACATCGGTATCGACATGCTGATGAACTTACTGAGAGTAAGTCGTTCCGGATAATGCATCGTTGTTGCCGTCGCAGATCGTCCCTTGAAGATCACTTCTGTGCATCTATGATTGGAGTTCCCCCGTTTTACTGGCACGTAGATCCGGGACAACCAAGGGTGCACTTCGAAATGGACTATCTCTTCTAGACTGAGAAGCTGATATATCCGCGTCTACTAAGTGTGTCTCTCTGGCAACAACCTATATACCTGCCTCGCGAGCGGACGCCGTGTTCAACATACACGCCTTTACCCCCGAATTCACTTCCAACACGTCCCACTCAATGCAAGAAAGCAATGTCGACGTTCTCATTGTCGGCGCCGGTCCTGCAGGGCTGATGTGCGCGAATGCACTCGTGAAAGCAGGCATATCAGTCCGCATAGTCGACAAGAGGTACGTGGGGCTGGCTTCAATGCCGTCCGCTATGATCTCACATCAGTTCTTGACAGGCCCGAGAGTGTTACGGCTGGTCATGCGGACGGCATGCATGCTCGAACCTTGGAGATCTTGCAGGTATGCCGCAGCCCACGACGTATCAGCTGAAGAAATGATGACCATCTTCGGCCCTTCGATAGAGCTATGGTCTCGCTGAACGCCTCTTCCGGGAAGGAGAACAAATCCACAGAGCAGTGCGTACTCTTGGTGACCAGTATCCGTAGAGTGCGTGGAGTTCAAGCCAGAGTTGTAGGCTTTTTATCACCCTGGACCGGATGGTGGCGTCGAGGTTAGATCGTACATCCCATATGGAACGCATATACTGAGCAATTTGATAGAGGATCCGTCGGGCGGCCGCATTCACCGCTCCGACAGCGCGCTATCCATTCGCTGTAAGCGGTCAACACTCGTATACACCGACCAGCTCTCTCTGACTTCGGGCACAGTGCTCTCGACACCAAGGCGGCATCGAAGCCATCTTCATAGACGCGATGAAGGACAATGGTCTCGTAGTAGAGCGACCTACAATCCCTGTCTCGCTCGAAATATCGGAGGATACCGCGCAGTTGCAGGATCTTGCTAGTTACCCTGTCAAGGTGCGTAGCAGTGTATGCGGGTGATGCTACCGATACTCACAAACGGCCCAGGTGACACTGAAACACCTGGAGAGCGCGAATGATGATATCGAGGTTGTCAATGCCAAGTTCGTGCTCGGAGCTGATGGTCAGTCTTGTGCCGCGCGACGCCCATTCCTTGTTAACCAATATTCAACTTAGGTGCACACTCCTGGGTCCGGAAGACTATGGGAATCAACATGGCAGGCGACCAGACGGGTATGGTCGCATCTACCTCGCTTGGTATGAATCATTCTGACCGTCTACTAGATCACATCTGGGGTGTTGTGGACTTCCTCCCCGATACAGACTTCCCAGACGTCCGCAACCTGTCCATCGTTCAGTCGCGAGACGGCTCCGCGCTCCTCATTCCGCGGGAGAAAGACTGCATTCGGGTATACGTGCAGCTCTCCGACGCGGATGTCATAGACCCGCAGACCGGCCGAGTCGACAAGCAGCGCACGAGCTCGCAGAAGATCATCGAGATCGCGCAGAAGGTGCTCAGCCCGTACCGCATCGCTGTGATCGGCGAAGTAGAGTGGTGGGCCACATACGTCGGTGAGCATCGAGCCTCGCATTTCCTGCAAGAGTGCTTCTAACCCAGGAGCATCCCGTGATTGCTTAGTCGGACAGAGATTCGCAGAGAAATACTGGATACATGATCGGGTATTCATAGCCGGGGATGCGTGCCACACGCACTCTCCGAAGGGCGGTAAGTTCTGTCAGTTTTTCTCGCATTGTACGATTCTTAGAGACGTGTGTAGGGCAAGGCATGAACGCAAGCATGAGCGATACGCACAATTTAGGTATGCGTTCACATTGTTTGGCAACGCCGCTACAGGAGCGCTCATGGAAAACAGCGTGGAAGCTCGCGTATGTTTTGCGAGGATGGGCAGATAGCGCCCTACTTAAAACAGTATGTCCCAAGATCCGGCGTTTTCGCTTGACCATTGGCCGTACTGACGTAAAATATTCAGTACGAGGAGGAGCGGCTCAAGTTTGCCAAAGCGCTCATCGACTTCGATCGCATGTGGGCTTCCCTGTTTGAGGACCAAGCAGGCCCCAACCTGAGCGAGCAAGAGATGCACGTGTAAGCCTCACACTTCGCCCTCCCAATTGCGCCCCCTAATCACGGTCCCAACTCATTTACGTTTGTCCAGTATGTTCAGGAGAAACGACGAGTTCATGAGCGGCATCGGCTTGCGCTATGACCCCTCATCTGTGGTGATGAACGAGTGGCAGGGGATCGCTGCGAAGTTAACTGTCGGTCAACGCATGGTCCCGCACGTCTTCCTTTGCGCTGCAGACGCCAGGCCGGTGAACATCCATGACAGGCTCCCTGCGGATACGCGTTTCAAGGTGCTCGTCTTCGCAGGGGATATCACCGACAAGGGCACGGCGGAGCGTGTGCACGCGCTCGCTGATAGCCTCATGTCACCAAGTCACTTCCTGAAGCAATACGGACACGGCGGAGATCACTCCGTGTTCGATGTCTTGTGCATTAGCGCGTCGAGCAAGGACACTGTCGATTACACTGGTGGGTAGTCTCCCACGCCCGACACGCCCCAGCAATGCGCTTTGCTCACGATCCGCCGCTTCGGTCGTAGACTTTCCGCAGGCTCTCAGGAGTCATTGGTCCAAGTCAGTGTTCCCACTTCACAGTCGTTGAGGTATTAACAGGATATCTTGCAGGATCTTGCTGGACGACGTCGATATGCACGGGCGATCAGGTGGGGGAGGGTTCGCGGCCTACGGCATCGACCCTCAGGCTGGGGCCATAGTCGTCGTCCGTCCCGATGGTCACGTCGGGCTGGTCGCACCCTGCGATCGCGTGGACGTCGTGGACTCGTACTTCGCTTCCTTCATGCTGCCAGTACAGGCCGCCACGTAGGTATACGAATGGCTTCACCCAGGCCACTTTGGTTCCTGGTCACTCATGTTTGGGAATTGAGACTGTTCCTAGAGCCTCGGCGTGTGTCTGGGCGACTGAATGCTGCGGATAAACGTGTCTTCGACGATGTCCGCGAAGTAGCCGTCGGACCGTCCTCAGTTTCTCTCGCGTTATACCTTGGCGGACACCCTTATCATCAGCAGGTGAGTGAATCTCACAGGCTCTCTACTACGCCCTTGGAAGGACCCCGCTGATCTGATTCTTCGGGTATGCAAGGAATGTATAACCACGATGTCCATAGTCGTGCATGCTTCGCGCAAAGGGCAGCCGTAGAACGACCTCTGTTTAGGCTACCAGATCTCCACCGGCGTCTTCCGTGAGGGTCATTGCCTCCGAGGAACGCGTCTTCGGGCTTGATACACGCGATGTCAAAGTCTCAGTGGTCATCTGGGAAAGAAGCTTCGTCTCGTGGTTTCGCTCACTAGGTAGGGCGTATCCTCTCCTTCGGCCCCATTTTGTTCCCGCGCTCCTGGAATCTCTCTCCACAGAGTGCAGGCGGAGCAGAATTGACCTCGTACTTGGTGCGAGATTCGATCCCGCCATTCCGGCCGCCTGGGCGGTGTTGGCTGAGGGCTGTTCCGTCACCATATATACTGACCGTGAGGACGCGAGGGCCTCGGAAGCCCCTCTGGAGCCTCCCTAGCTGCGATTCGTTTGTTATGGCGGAAAGCAAAGTCGACGTGCTCATCATCGGTGCTGGCCCGGCGGGGTTGATGTGCGCGAATGCGCTCGCCCACGCAAAGATACCCGTTAGGATCATAGACAAACGGTGAGTGTTGCCACACTCCTCTCACTTGGACTGTCTAGACTGTTGTGGCGCTAGACCGGGAGACATCCTGGCAGGACAGGCGGATGGTATTCATGCTCGAACGCTCGAGATACTGCAGGTGAGTTCATCTGTCTCCTCTGCCTCCGTTTAGCGCGATAACGACTGCATTGCACGTACTAGAGCTATGGGCTTGCTCGACGATTGATAGACGAAAGCGCAGAAATCCACAGAGCTGTGAGTGGAGTGGATACACCATCTATCAGCACTGGTTTACGAGGTTCCTACAGGCCTTCTATATACCCGGCCCAAACGGCGGCATAGAGGTGAGCGCGTGTTTGTTCTCGAGGTTGCGCACAGTCCCTAACTCGTGCGACAGAGGTTGCGTCGACTACCAGCAATCACAGCGCCCACTACAGCACGTTTTCCGTTCACGGTTCGAGCTATGATCTTATCGTCACCACGCAACGTTCTGAACTCGCTCTAGGTCACGCTCCACCAAGGCGCAATCGAAGCTATCTTCCACGATGACATGAGACCTCAAGGCCTTGACATTGATCGTCCCACGATCCCAGTCTCCATCGAGCTGTCTGAAAACGAAGGGGAGCTGAAGGATCCACAAGCATATCCGGTGAAGGTAACAACACCAAGCTTCTTGACTTGTTGCGACGAGACGCTGAGACTTCGCCCAGGTTGTCGTGCAGCATCTTGACCGGAGCACCAACGACACCGAGGTAATACGTGCCAAATTTGTTCTTGGTGCGGATGGTAAGTTGTGTAACATTTGACATAGCCAGGTCTTCGTTGACCATCCATCCCGCAGGTGCCCACTCATGGGTACGCAAGACCATGAACATCGAGATGGAAGGCGACATATCTGGTGCGTCCTTCTTTCTCTTCCTGAAGGACCATTGAACATTGACGCACTCTATTCTGAAGATTACATCTGGGGTGTGATTGACATCGATCCCGACACGAACTTTCCCGATGTCCGTAATCTGGGCGTCATTCACTCTTCGGCGGGCTCTGCTCTGCTCATCCCTCGCGAAGGAAACCTACTTCGCCTCTATGTCCAGCTGTCAGACGCCGACGTTCTCGACCCTCAAACCGGCCGGCTCGATAGGGCGCGCACGAGCCCGGAGAAGGTGCTTGAAATGGCGCAGAGGATTCTCAGCCCGTACCGCATGAAGCCTATCGGGGATATTAGGTGGTGGACCATATACGTCGGTGAATATCTATGTTTTTGTTGAGGTGCCGGAACGATTCTGATGCCCATCGTCTGTTACAAGTGGGCCAACGTGTCGCCACCAAGTACTCGGTACACGATCGTGTTTTCATTTCAGGAGATGCGTGCCACACGCACTCCCCCAAGGCTGGTAGGTCCCAATACAACGCACTGGATGTCTCGTGATGCGAACTCTTGTTTAGGTCAAGGCATGAACGCCAGTATGAGCGATACTCACAACCTCGGTACGTTCCCATTTGGGTACTTTACGTGCAACCATTCTAATACAACTCCAATGGAAGCGTGGAAGCTGGCGTACGTGCTGCGCGGATGGGCCGACATATCGTTGCTCAAGACAGTATGTCGCATATGTTCTCCGACAAAACAACGCTTGCTCACGTATTGGCCATCAGTACGAGTTCGAGCGTCGCAAGTTCGCGGTGGATCTGATCAACTTCGATCGTCAATGGGCAGCTCTTTTCTCATCTGGGAAGAAAAACCTGAAGGGCAAGGACGAAAGCCTCCACGAGTGCGTCCTTCGTGACCTGTCCCAGGTCTCTCTCGTAGGCTAATACTCTGCTAAACCTGTAGGATGTTCCGGAAGAACGGGCAATTCACGAGCGGCATTGGAATCCGATACGAGCCCTCGCCGATCGTAGAGGGTCAACACCAAGCATACGCCGCGAACTTGATTGTCGGCGAGCGCATGCTGCCATACATCTTCATCTACGCCTCGAATGCCGCACCCGTCAACATCCACGACGTGCTCCCAGCCGACACGCGCCACAAGGTGCTCGTCTTCGTAGGTGACATCAAGAATGACGAAGCAGTCGCGGCCAACGTGCAGCGCTTGGGCGAGCAGCTAGATGCACCGGACAGCTTCTTGCAGCGCTACGGACACGGCGGTAGCGAGAAGGTGTTCGATGTGCTGTGCATCAGCACTGCCAGCAAGCACGTCGTGGACTGGTGTGGTGAGTACTGGCGTGACAACACCTATCCTTGTCTAACGCTGGTTCTCGCAGACTTCCCGAAGTCCCTGAGCCGCCACTGGTCGAAGTAAGTCTTGATATCGTCAATGGGAATCCATCTCTAGACAAAGCTATTTTTGCAGGGTACTCCTAGACGACGAGGACATGCACGGGCGTGTCGGCGGGGGTGGTTTCGCTGCTTACGGGATTGACCCCTGTGTCGGTGCCGTCGTCATCGTTCGTCCTGATGGGCACGTTGGTTTGGTGGCACCCACGGATCGCCTGGAGATTGTGGACGCCTACTTCGGCTCCTTCATGCTGCCGGTCTCTTCATAGGCGTACGTTGGAGGCTTGAAGCATGTTCCTTCATGATAGAACTGGGCAGTGTCGGTGATGCTCTCATACGTCCTTCGCTATATCAATGAATAGGAGTTTGGATAGATCATGCGTGCGTTCGAGTTTGACATTCGCGCATACTTCTAGCGCAAGACGCTCCTAGGCGCGCCGGTGACCAACGTCAACGTCAAGACCCTAGGAGAGCTCCAAACCCTGCTGCTGCCTGCATCCTCTCAATATCAGCCGACATGCCCGGCGGTTCTAGCACAGCCGACGACGCAAACTGTGCTATTCTTTGGCATGCCAGGGGGCTCCGGAAGCAATGCGATATCATGAGACGCACGCATGTCAGCTGTAGTTGTTCATGCCGACAACGTCCGCCAGACAGAACCTTCCAACCGTATACTGATATCAAACAGTGTTCCATCAGGCGGTACGTCGAACTTTGGTCCTGAGACTCACTAGCAGATGCCTACACTTGCCAAGGGAACATCCAGCTCCTCGGTGTCGTCGTCTCGAACGGCAACTTCTCACCGCTAAGACTACAATCTCAGGACCGACGAGTTATGCTTAGACGATTGGTATGCGCCCTGCAGGGTTCAGAGTGATGAGCACCGACCCCACTGAGTCGGCCTGTTATTGATCTCTGAGCATGTAGCGAGGGCCACTCACTGTTCACATAGCGCTGATTTGCCGGACGAGTTCTGTTCATGTTGTCGGAGCCCGACCATCCGTCAGGAGCCCAGGGGTGACGCGAGACCGGCCATGGCGCAGGTACGGGGGCCGTCTGAGACCGTTGTTGGCGGTGAGCGTAGGAGAGACTGACAGGTCGATGATTCGAGTTCTGTCGAGCCGACGGCCGGATGAATAGGTATCAGCAGGGTTCTGGCGCCGCACAGTCAGGAACCTACTCCAACTCGGCCGCTATAACTCCCCCACGCCAGCAAGTACATATACCTCGTCTTATCTTCCGGATGAATGTCTTCTGCTAGTGTGCTCTTCATAGGGATAACCTCTGGTTCGGCGTCGAAGCAACGGCAACGGGAACCACATCACAAGACGTGCATGGAGAGCAAGGTGGACGTACTCGTCATAGGCGCAGGGCCTGCGGGGTTGATGTGCGCCGACGCGCTATCGCGCGCCGGCATTCGGGTGAAGGTGGTTGACAAACAGTGAGTGGCATCGCACTGGTATGTGGCGAAGCTATGCGCTCACCTTCGACGCGTGCTTTCGCAGACCGTTCTCCGTACTAGCCGGGCAAGCGGACGGTATCCATTGCCGGACCATCGAAGTGTTGCAGGTAGTCTTGCGTTGGCCCGAGGACCCCCCAACTAAACACTTTGTTGATGAATCCACTGCGCAGAGCTATGGTCTGGCGGAACGTATGATTCGCGAGAGCGCGCATATACACAGGGCGGTGAGTCGAATTGGCATGCGCATTGACATGAGCAGGTGCTTACAGGTGTGCGCGCCCAGGCTTTCTACAACTCTGACCCGGACGGCGATGGTATCAGGGTACTCAGTACATCACCATGTGTCGAGACAGATGTTCACGCTGACGAAAATCCCATAGCGGACGTGCCTCATCAAGGCGTTCGTATCGCCTGCGGCCCGATTTCCCTTCACGGTGAGTTTGAGGGGAGCTCTCCGTCTCTGGGCCTTTGCGCTTACCGAGGCTCAGTGCACCCTCCACCAAGGTCGGATCGAAGCCATCTTGTTGGACGATATGCAGTCGCGAGGGCTGGTGGCTGACCGGCCGACGGTACCGACCTCTATGGACATCGCCGACGATGAAGAGATCCTGAGAGATCTATCAGCATACCCCGCGAAGGTGAGCGGATTCGCTGTAATGCTACTTGTTTCGTGAAATGCTAACCCACTGTTCAAGGTGGTCTTGAAACATCTCGACGGCGATGAGGACAGTGAGGACACCGTACACGCCAAGTTCGTTATAGGAGCGGATGGTAGGCAGATTGGTAGTCAAGATTGGGAGCGCTGCTGAATCCGCAACGGGCAGGGGCGCATTCATGGGTGCGAAGGACTGTGGGGATCACCATGGAGGGAGACACGTCAGGTACCGCTTTGTGTCTGTCCTAAACTCTCGCAATCTCTAACGTACCTGCCGATAGACCACATCTGGGGCGTTGTCGACATCCATCCGGACACTGACTACCCCGATATCCGCAACTTTGCCGTCGTGCAGTCTCACCGGGGCTCCGCGCTGCTCATCCCGCGCGAGCGGGACCTCTTCCGCCTGTACATACAGCTCGAGGACGCGGACGTCGTCGACGCGGCGACCGGAAGGTTGGACAAGTCGCGGCTTGGCCCCGAGAAGATCATGGAAAAGGCGCGGGAGATCATGAGGCCGTACCGGATGAACGCCGTCGGAGATATCGAGTGGTGGACTATCTACGTCGGTCAGTCATCCGCTTGACGACAGAAGAGCATCTTCTCCATAGGCGAGAGAGGGATAGACACTGACCATAAAATCCCACAGTGGGACAACGCGTTGCGGACAGATACTCTGTCAGAGACAGAATCTTCATTGTTGGGGATGCATGCCACACACATTCCCCGAAAGCCGGTAAGTTCTGGTTCTGGCATCGGACTATGGCGAGTGCTGAACGGATGTTATCGACTGTTCTGCTAGGTCAAGGCATGAATGCGAGCATGGTAGATTCGCATAACCTGGGTACGTACCCATGAATTGGAGACTTGAAGCCTATCCCTCAGCCGTGGCAATACAGCATGGAAACTCGCCTATGTTCTACGGGGATGGGCAAATGCGGCACTACTCGATACGGTATGATGGACGAGACGGAGTTGACATTGACAATTGCTGACGAGCCTGCAGTATGAGGCCGAGAGGAGGCAGTACGCGGTGGACCTGATCGACTTCGACCGAAGGTGGGCATCTATGATCACTGGTGGAGGTCATGACGCCGCGCCGGATGAACACCAACTTCACGGGTACGTACCTCGGCGTTTCATACCGCATCGCACAACTACATAACATGCTGTAGCGTGTTCGAGGAGAATACCGCATTTACCAGTGGCTTGGGCCTTCGCTACGCGCCGTCGACCATCGTCGATAACCGGTTCCAGGCTTGCGCACCCCAACTCATCGTCGGAGAGCGCATGCTGCCGCTCGACTTCGTCTGCGCCGCCGATGCAAGGCCCGTGAACATCCACGACATGCTCCCCGCGGACATGCGCTTCAAGATACTTGTCTTCATCGGTGACATCACGGACAAAGCAACCACAGTGCACATCCACGCCCTCGCAGAGCAGCTGGGGCAACCCGACTGCTTCCTGCAACGCTACGCACGCGCGGGAGAAGAGTCCGCCTTCGACCTCGTATGCATCAGCGCGACAGCCAAGGATGCCGCGGACTACACGGGTGCGCACCTTGACTGCGTGAGAGGACTGATGGTGGCTGCTGACGAGCCACCGCGCCACGACAGATTTTCCCGAGATCTTCAGGAGCCATTGGTCAAAGTGAGCATGGCCGATTTTGACTGACGCCAGTTTTTTTGACGTCTGAAACCTGATAGGATGCTGCTCGATGACACCGACATGCTTGGCCGGTCGGGTGGCGGCGGTTTCGCGCGGTGTGGTATCGACCCTCGGGGGCCCGGGGCGATCGTCGTCGTCCGGCCGGATGGGCATATCGGGATCGTCGCGCCGAGCGACCGCATCTACGTCTTGGACAAGTACTTCGCTTCCTTTCTGCTGCCTGCGTGAGGTCTACGGCTTCCGGATGGGCCTGGTCGTCGTGGTATTTGTTGAATCGGAAGAAGCCGAGGAGTTGCCCCATGAAGAAGAGTGAGAATCACGGATTTCTGCAGGATGCGAAGGGAAGTTCTTACTTTGTGACCGCAGTTCCGCAGAGATGGTATTAGTCGTACCGTCCGCCGGTCGGTATACTCCCCGATTCTTTTTACAACGGGGACGGGCACGGCCGTCCGTTGAAGTCCGAGCGGCTGGATCGCCTTCAGGTATCATGCTGAAAGCTGCAACACCTACAGTCAATCTGCCAGTGGCGTACGCAGGTCTCTGCGGATTCGGAGTCAGACGGTTGCAATCCCAGTTCGCCTGCTTTGATATGATTGGCGGTGTCATCCCCCTTTCGGAGGCCGCTACATCTGAGCAGTATCTGGCGTGCGTGATGATCACCCCACTTGCATTGGGGTACGTTGGGGTTGAATGATATGATGGTCAACATGGTGGAGGAGTGGGAGGAAGCAGTAGACTCGGCGTCTATCCCCATCGGGTTCGTCGTCCGCGGCCGGAGGCGCCGAAGACTCAGGTTCTCTCCTGACGCCCACCACTAGGACGGATACACACATTCGGTACGGTGAGCTTCCACACCTCTTCCTTTATTGCAGTCAACAGCTTATGGACGCCATGGCACCGCGAAGGCTTTGCTTTGAGCTATGCCCCTTGCTACAGAATAGCCCTGATTATACTTACTCGCACCGAGACTCGCAAGCCCAGCCCTATAGCTGGCATACTATGATTGCCAGACACGCATGCGTTCAATCTAGACGTCCTGTTCACTACGTCATTGCGACCGGCGACTTGCAGTTGTGATACAGGGGATGCTTGTTCTTTCTACGAACCCTCGGGCCCTGCATGACCGTGACCGGCGAAGTTGAGGTCAGCGTAGTCGTGTGGACGTCGCTTACCGACACAGAACTTTTAAGTCAAGTAGAAGACAGCAGCGTTGCATCTGTCAGTCCTTTGCATCATCTCTCTGCGTTAAATTGCTCAGGAACGCATTCTTCTCCCCAGCTTCCCTCCCAGGCAACCATGACCATCATGCTTCCTGAGAGCAGCTGTGCCAACAGGAACATGAGCCGTCCAGCAGTCATGAGCGTGTCCGCACTTTGCCAGTACGGCGCCACATGGTACCTTCCGCTCCATCACCTGGACTGCGAACACTGCAGGAAGATGTCCGCCTCCGCCTGATGGCTGCTTCCGTTTTCCCATCGCCTTGCAATGTTCAGCGCTAGATCTGCGGATGGCGCTGCCGGGCCTACAGGATATATGCTTCACCATTTGCGAGCGACCGGCTCACCTTCTGGCCACCGCGTCGATCTTGCACGGCGCCACACGCCTCCCGCTCCCGCATCCAAGCTGAGATGCCTATCCTCATCGACACTGCTGAGCTAGCTGGCCTCGCCGCGGAAGGTGTTCTCTTTGGTAAGGCGCAGTGGACGCCCGCTCTCACCGGCAATGCTCACTCATTGCTTTGTCAGGTGTTTTCCTGTGCCTGTTCTGTGTATGCGGGTACGACCTCGTCGACAGGCGCAGACGACTTAACACGCAGCTCAGCTGGCCGATGGTCCTCGCGGGCGTATTGCTGATCATCCTCGCCACCGTTCGCTTTGTCGTGGACTGCACCAACATCTTCGTGGCGTTCATACGCCACGATCCGCGCGAGGCGCGGCTGGCGTACCTCGAGGATGTGACACAGCCGTTGTTTACCACGAAGCACACGATCTTTATCACCACGCTCCTTGTCGGCGACTCGTTCGTGGTACGCTATGATATACTTGAACCCTGTCCTGACAGAGGCTAATGTGCTCTGTCATGTTCCCAGAACTATCGCTGTTGGGTGGTCTGGGGAAAGAAGATCTGGGTTGTTGTCCCTTCTGTCATACTTTCCTTCGTCAGTACAGGTGAGTGGTATTGCCTCCTGAGCTTGGTTCGCCGTTTCTTACGTATAGCAGCTTCCGGGGCGTACACCATGTGGGCCTACGGGCACCTCCCGAACCAGACTATCCGATCCGAGGCCGATTGGCTCACAGTGCTCTTCTCGCTAAGCCTTGTGGCGAACGCGCTAGCAACATGTGCGTCTGTAGCCTTCATTCTAACACCGCATCAAGTTCTCACCAATCTTCATACTTGCAGCGCTCCTGGCGTACCGCATCTGGTCGATCGACCGCCAAGTACAGGGTGCCCTAAACACCGACATGGAATCCCGGCTGAGCCCCATCGTGCGCATCGTCCTTGAGAGCGGCGTCATGAACGCGGCATACCTCTTCGTATTCGTCATGACGCTTGAGTTCGGGTCGCAGGCGCTGGAAATCATGTCCGAGATGGTACGTCCACCCTGCCTGTGTCAAGCGTCCCCGCGCTCACGCCTTTTACGCTGGGCGTAGGCCGTCCCACTGACAGGAATCATCTTCTCGATCGTCATACTGCGCGTAGGGCACCAGCGCCACGGCGACTCGTTTTACGCGTCTCAGCCTGCTCCCACCAGCATCAACTGGGCGAGGACAAAGTCGGTCGCTCGGCCGGTCAGCGGGAGAGTCGCCACCACAACGGCTGCCGACCGAACGTCGAACGCGATGCCACTCGAGGTCTTCGTCCACGACAGGACGGAGAGGACGACGAAGGGATATGATGATGACGCGAGCGGGAGGGGCCGACGGTCAGAGAGCAATTCTGAGTCCCTCCCCGGGCTGCCTGCGATGGCGTTCTGAGGTGCCTTCTCGAGATGTACCACCACTTCCTATGTTTATTGCCATGTTGTTCAATCAAACGCTGTGCCTTTTGTTGTATGCGCATTACCTTGAGTACTCTCCAACTGCCATAGCTCAGCGTAAACCGGTGCCGCTGCAATGCAAGATCGCCAGCGGCGGTCCGAGAAAGCCGGAGGTACGTATTACGCCACGAAGAGCAGACGCCGATCACCTCTCCCTTGTCCTCATACCTCGTCCTCCTTGATACCCCACACCACCACACCCTCCCGTTCCGAAATGTCCTCCTCCAAACGGCCGAGATCACCCCAAAACCAGGACGACTCCCCGTCGCCCTCGCCCACGCCGTCGCCGACGCTGAAGGCCGCGCGGATGAGCGCGACGCCGCCACCCGCGGGCACGGGCGAGCCGTCCGCGTCCGGCCACATCCTCTGCACTTTGCCCCCGACGTGCAATCCACCGAATCGGCCGACCACGCTTGCGGACACGCGCGAGCTCGAGGCACACTATGCGATGTACCACGCGCACGTCTGCGAGGAGCGCGGCTGTGGGTGCGTGTTCCCCGACGCGAGGCTGCTGGAGCTGGTGAGTGCCTTTGTCCGCCCTTGTTCGCCGTTCTGTGCGCGGCACTGCGGTTGCGCTACCGTAGTTGCTGAGGTAGCCTGGAGACGTGCTGACTGAGTCACCTGTCTATCGTAGCATCAAACAGAATGCCATGACCCGCTTGCCGCACTCCGCAAAGAACGCGGCGAGAAGATCGTGCGTATCCTCATCTACCGCTTTGTTTGCTCAACACCGGCCTGATTCACATCGGAAACCGTCCACGTAGTTCGCATGCCACTTAGCCTCGTGCCCGCGCCGCTTCTCCGCACCCAAAACGCGCCGGCTGCATCTCATCCAGGCGCACGGGTACCCCAAAGAATACTTCTTCGCGGTCACGAACAAGGGCGTCGGCGGCCTGTTGAAGCGGTGGGGAGAGGGCGCGAGCCTGCTGCGTCGCCCGTGGCAGCCGCGCGAGAACGGCGCTGAGACCGAGGACGAGGAAGATGAGGGCGAGGGGACGGCAACGGCGACGGAAACAACGGCAACACAAGTACAAGCACAAGCCCAAGCGCCCCATTCAAATGGGGATGGTGTCTTGTCAGACGACGACGAAGAGCAGATATTGCTGGAGAAGATGCCCATGGATCGATCCACAGGCGCGACAGCCACCACAGCGTCGAGTGGCTTTCCTGCATCCCCCGCGAAAGGAAAGGGAAGGGACGTACAACCCTCCGAGGATGCCGATGCGCTCGCGGACGCCATGGACTCGCTCTCGCTCGTGCCGTCCTCAATCCAGTTCGGGCGCGGGGCAAAACGCGGGCCGCTGCGGACTGGGCGCGGACGCGTCGCGCGCGGTCACGTGGGTCGCGGCGGACAAGCAAGGGGAAGGGGAGGGTTCGCAGACGGGGCAAATGGCGCGCACATGGACGTCGACCGCCACGCAGAACCTGCTGTGCGTGCGCGGGGAAGAGGTGTGGGGCGGGGCTTTCATGTCCCCCGTGGAGCTCCGGGCATGATGTCGAGAGGTCGGGGGAACGCTGGCGCTCGCGGCTTCGCGCAGGGACATCGAGGAGCGATGCTCGGTGCGGGCGTAGGGCGAGGATTCGGTCCTGGGCGTGGTGTGGCGAGGGGTTCATGATCTTTTGAGCTAGTCAGGCAGTCATGTATCAGGTGAATGTTTGGAGGTGCTGATCTACGGTGTACGCTGGGTTATAGGGCGGGGCGATGACGTTGTTGGAGATCTCGTACTACTAGTCGTACTCTGATCACGACGTGCATGTTGCTCATCTGGCGTCTCAAGGGACATAATGATTAGGGAGAGTGTTGTGATACAGTTAGGAAGGTATAGTAAGTCCGTGCGGTCCGTAGACCGATCAAGTCAAATGGCAAGCTTAAGGGAGGCACGCCAAACCCCTCAGGCCTGCCCACAAGAAGCATCTACCAAGGGGTGACGTAGGTAGCCATACCCTGCAGGTTCGGACCAACTGCACACGTTCAACCAGTTAGATTATGTTCACGAAGTCGTCGACGATGGAGGCTCACAGATGGGGACACCTGCAGCGCGGGCAGGGCCGCTGACGTTCACACTCGAGATGCGCTGCGCCTTGCCGGGGCCGTTGAGCGAGAACACCTCAACGGTGGTCGCGTTCGCACCGAGGACGTAGAGGTAGCTGCGGGATGTAGTGTCAGCTATCGGAGCCCAAGCTCCAAACGGTGACCCAGTTGCACACTCACTCCTTGCCCTTGACGGTGGCGACCTCGCTGTCGATGGGCGACGTGCCGGCGGGCAGGGTGTACGACTACGTATCGCACAGGTGCGTCAGCACGCACCATCTGCTTATGAGACTATGCAGCACGTACCGCAACAACAGTGCCCTTCAGGTTGCCGTCGAGCTGGACCTCACGGACCGTGTTCGCAGCAACGTCGATCGCGTAGTAGTTCCCGGTCTTCGGGCTGTACGCCGACCAGCACGACGCCATCTGGCCGTTCACCGCGACGGCCGCGTCGCGGCCTTTCCCGCTGAGGTCGACGATATCGAACCCGAGCCCGGGGTCCGCGACGAAGAACGCGTTCTGCTTCGGGATCGGCGTGAGCGAGAACGCGACCATGCCGCCCTGCGCGAGCGCGACCTGGGTGTGCTGCGCGGCGAGCGAGCCGTCCTGCTGCACGGCCCAGGACGCGAGGAACCCGGGCGCGGTCGCGGTGCCCTTGTACGACGCGAGCAGGCGCGAGCCGTCCTCGCTGAACGCGATCTGGCTGACGGACCCGGGCGGGCCGTTCGCGGGCGTCGTCTGGTTAAAGCCGAGGTAGCGGAGCGAGTTCGGGATTTGGACGAGCCCGAGCTTCTTGTCGACGGTGTAGCAGCTGTAGGACGGCGGTCTAGATGAGCGGAAACGAGAATACGAAAGAGTGGGAGAGACGCACTTGACACCGTTGATGGCACCGCCGTTCAGCACGCACAGGCGGCTTCCATCGGCGTTGAAGGCCACCGAAGACGGAAACTCGCCCTCGGAGGAGACGGGGTCTCCTATAGGCCAGATGTTCGTCGGCTTGCGGGGGTCGATCGCGAAGAGGGAGACGGTGTTCGAACCAGGCTGGAAAGCGAGTCAGCAGATGCTGCGCAGGCTAGGCGACAAGCACTTACGTTCACGGTAGCAAGAACGTTGGCCTTGGAGGACACCTGAATGGCACCTTGCGAGAACAGGCCGTCGACGGCGGTGTTGCCATTCGCGGTGACACCGTGCAGACCACGGCCGCCTGCCGCGACAGCCCTGTCGAGTCTCTGAGAGCGACGTTGAGCTGTATCTGGAGGATGGTTCAAGTGAAAGAGCGTACCAGGTTGCCATCGGCTCCGATGCTTGCGGTAATGATCATGTTCTCCTCGGGCTCGTTGGTGATGACTGGTCTTCGCATGAGCAAGATGGAACTAATTTTCCAGAGTACTGCACGCACAGTAGACCGCGCCGTCGGGGTGACGCTGCGACGCCTTGGTCAACATCTTGACCGTTGCATCACGGCGCTCGATGAGACCCGCCGACACAAGAGTGGTCGCGGAGAGAATAAACGTGACAAGATTCGTAGAGAAGCGCATCTTGAGAATGGGCAAAGGGAAGGAACAAGGGATGCGGGCGTAAGAAGGTGCGGCCTGGGATTAGGGAGGAACCTCCACGAGACTGAAGTAAGGAGAAGGAAAAGAGAGGAACCGCGGAGGTGCTTTGGCCGGCTGTCGCGAGGGCGCATATATACTGGGTATCCTGACGGACATCTTGCGTGGACGTCTGGACGGATGGCGGCAACGTGAGCACTGCCGCGACGCTAGAACGATGCCCCAAACGAGTTGGGACTGAGGATAGTGCTACGCGACAAAGGGAGCGCTCTCGCGTGGGTTGATTTTGGCGCCAGATGGGGCGGAATTGTAAGCACGCACAGGAACAGAAGGTAGTGGTCTTGATGGCTGTGCGACGAGTACAAGGCATATTAGACATGCGATGCACCGGGGCAGCGCGTTTGCTTACCTGTCCGGGCACCACACGGTGTTCGTTCGGCGATGCGCCGTTGCGCTCAGGGGCGTTTTGATCAATGCTCCGGGTGTGGGGAGCAGCGACAACGCTGTTATCGCCATGAATGTCTGAGTTCAGCACGCCAAACGCGCTGAAATCAACGCAGATGCGTCCTCGCCGTCCGTACAGCCACCACGAAGATCTGCTTGTGTTGTGATGTAGACGCGTTACCCGACCGGCGCCCAATGCCCACCGTCCCAGGTTCGCCGGGTGACGTCCGTGTCGTCCCAACGCGAGCCATCGCTTTGAGCTCACTTCCGGTATTCAGATTGGGAGCAGGCTGGCGAGCGCTGAAGCCTCAGAGTCCTGAGGGGCTTGTCTGCAAACCTGCACCTCGCAATGCGCTGCCCGCTGAGGAATACGAGGTTTTGACTTGTGTCAGGAGTAGTATCGCCTGGTGGTCGAGCCCAAAGCACGCAAGCATATCGCAGGCTACCTGGCATCGGCTAACAAGTGTGAACGGACATTCGACTCACCACTGGCCATCTGGATGCTACAACATGAGCGCGATCGCTTCTCACGCTCGACAACTTGCTGAGGGAACTGGATACTTTTCTCTCCGGAGGGGATACTTGTGGTGTGCCCGAACCCATACTGGTACGTGCCGCATCCTCGTAGGGAGGAGGCATTCGGGGGAATGTAGGCAGTTGTTCTGGATGCGAGGGTGGCTGGTGAACCGCTGACAGATCGCAGCCGGGGCAGAATGCTCGGGTACGACGCGCACATTGAGTGCCAGGCGCGATGCGTTCGCCAGTGCTCGCACCACCGTAACGCGGCCGTGTGGGCGCTTATCTGACCGTTTTGGCAGCCTAACCTTTGACGCCCATCCACTATGTCACTCCAAGGGTCACCGACCCCCGTCACGCTGAATTATCCAGCGCGTCCCGCTGAGTAGAACAGCTGGAACTCAGGTTTATAGGCTTCACAGTAGACTATACGCTCCTAAGAAATAGATCTTAGAGGCTATAAGTTCACGCGCAAAAACTTAAGCCTTTGGGCTGGATTATGTCACAGTGTCACACTTCCGCCTGGTGTACCCGAAGTCCGGTGACGTTTCATGAGCTGCGGTGTGCACCCGGCCCTCATCGTATATATCTCTGAATTCTTCTGCCTTGATTCAAACCTACGATGCACTCAACTTCACCCCGGCAGTTTAAGTGCACGGTATGCACCTCCCATTCAGCTACCAGTGCTGCACTCAGCAGGCACATCAATCACGAATGCGAGGGCCTTGCAGGTCAATTCGCTCGCATCGGGCGGAGGTGACATGAGAAGCAAAGATCAGGCCTGCTCGTATATACTCGTCGATCTCCTCCGCCGCATGGCATTCCGGCGGTACGTGGTCATTCTCAAGACGGCATTCAGTCATTCTCAGGAAGCTTGCAGGCTGTGAACGGCCACGAGGCTCCGCAAGACTGAAGTGCTCGACTAGCGCCCGCAGGTCATAGGCTTTTCGGGCGCGGTATTGCTCCCCTCCCTGCTCTCCTCGCCGCTCTCCTCGGTACAGTTGGAGATCCGTGCGGCGGTCTCCTTGCCTACATCCAACACGAGATGAAGATGTTTGAGGGTACGTCCGGCGCCGGCGCGTCGGAGGACGAGGTCCCGCACGTGCGCCAGGAGCGGTTCGTCGGGCACGAACACGCACAACGCTTCGACATCAGGGCACACCGCTGACTCGCCCTCAATCGCGGTCAAGATCCCTAGAACTAGGTGTCGAAGACTTCGCAGGACGGAGTGCGAGTCGCGCAAGAAACGTGTCCGTCCAGAGCTTGCGCACGCTAGCGAAGAGCGAGAAGTAGCAAGGACGCGCTGAAGGTTCCGCTGCACGGAAGCTTGGTCTCCACGGCGGGCGAGGATTTCCATATCGAACCGCGCGCGGCGCGCGTGTGAGAGGTCAACGAGCTCGAGGGCGAGGAGATCTGAGGAGCGCGGCTTCGTGTAGCTTTACAGGTCGTCGACAATGTACACCGAAGAGAGGGCAATCTGGGTCTGCGAGATATGGCCCGCATAGGTCGACAAGTCAGGTGGGAGCACGTGGTTGACGTAGTCGAGACACTGAGTACATAACGGACCAGGTCGTGAGGTATCTGTCGACATGAAGTTTCACTAATTGGTCGAAGCATGTATCTGATCAGGTGTAGGAACAGGATAAGGCGAATGGAAAGGATGAAGTGGGTTCAATAAGAGCGCACAGGATGCTCCAGGGAGAAGCATTTACGGAAAAACAGGAACTTCCCGCGGATGATCAACAGACACAGAATATCGGGCTTGTGCGTACGTGCTCCGCGGCCGTGCGGCCGGCAGCTCCTCACCTTACTCCGTGTCATGGATTGTCTTTCCCTCTCTGTTGCGATAGTAAACGATGTCGCCTACGTGCAACAGTCAGCGGTACATTCGCACAATGCGGAGGACACGCGTGAACATACCTTCGTCGTCGACAAATTGACAGAAGTTGTAGTTGTCCCAGAGCGCCTGGAAGGCGGGCTTGGATGTGCGCAGGTAGTAGGGGCCGATCGCCTCCCGCAGGTACTTCGTCGCTTCCTCGCCGTGGTACCAGGGCATGCGGGGAAAGAAGTGGTGAATGACGTGGAAGTGCGCCACTAGAGGAAAAGCCTCGTGAGCTCAGACCATTGTGCGTTCGACATAGAGCGTCACCGGACGCACCGTTGTAAAGGAAGAAGCGGCCCTGCCAGCCGAGGAAGTCGCGATCCATAGTCGCGGTTGCACCGCGCTGGTAGCTCCATACCGAGTCACGGTAGTGCGGCAGGACAGGGTCGGTGTGGTGGAGGTAGGTGATCATGACAATCCAGTGGTTGACCTGAGCCCAAGGTATGCCATAGTATACGAACACGGACCATGCGCCGTACTGGCGGCATGCCCACCACACCAGGCCAAGACCGGCCAGCACGCCGACATTGGAAGCCACGACGTCCTTGTAGTGCGACGCGTTGAAGATGACAGACCGAGCTGTAGACATGAACGAGTGAGCATAGCCATCATCCGCGGCGCGGGGAGACCTACAGGTAAAGTGATTCGTCCACTTTGGATACTTCATCTGACCCGAAACATTGTACACTGGGTGCAGACGTAAGTGAGCGTGAACTGCAAAGGCATTGTGCCCACTTACGCAGGTACGCGTCGAAAGCGAAAATCTGCTGGCGAACCAACATGAGCAGATTGTAGAGGGGTGCGTCCTCGAAGACCTCAGCGAGGTCACTTTGTGTCGCGTCAGCGGGAATGCCCAGATCGGAGCGAGTCTTCGGAACATATGCTTCATCTCGTTCCATGGATGCATGGTTACTGTGGTGGCGATGATGGGACACCTTCCAACTGAAGTACGGCGTGAGGAGAAGGCTATGCAGAACCTGAAAGACACGGGTCAGCTGTTGGGAGAGACTGCGGATGTACCGTGGGGTCCATACATAACCGACGCTGTCGCAAGCGAGTTTACTGTCTGAGAAAGCACCGTGTCCGCACTACGAATACACTCGTCAGCTAAGCTGGTTGGGGCTCGGGGAACACTCACCTCATGGCCCATGACCCAAGAGCCGGTAAACGCCAGACCTTGAAACCACCAGCTAGGGCAAGACGTCAGTAACGTGGCATTTCCATGGATACAGAGTAACGCACTAGGCAATCCAGGAAGCCGAACGCAACGACGCGCAAACCTGGCGCCCCAGGTGTCCTTGAACGACAGGGTGGTCGAACGTCCGATTGATGTTCAATGCAAGCAGAAAGAAAAAAGAGGACAAGAGAATAGAGCGGAGGGCGTATATGATGGATTTCGAGGTATCGCGCTTGAAGAGGCGGGCTGGGATCTGGTCGCGAATGTCCTTGAAGGACCTGCATATGTTTCGATAGATGTTATATCAGCGAGCCGGGGAAGGTCAAGGGGTCCGTTTGCACGCACCATGACGGAGGATCCACAGGATAGCGGATGGGATCTGCGACACGCTGTTCATGCATGATCGTTTGGTTGAGGGAGACAGCGACTCGAGTCGATCGTTGCACACTCGTGATCGCATTCGCGCTGTGTTATATACACAGAGTCTCAGTCAAACGGCCACAGCCCATAATGCTGCCACCGGATACGATGGGTATCCGCCGCTCCCGTGGGTGTATTACAACGGCTGCGAACGTCCTCTTTCCCATTCAGACTGACGGGGGTCCCGTGCGTTCATCATGAAGAAGCATGCCGCAGACGGACAGGCGTGGATGTACGCGGGAGGAGCTCTGCAGAATCAGGGGTGCGGGCGTTATATCACGTTAGAACCCCCAATCTTGCCGGCGTACCGTTGTTGTCGCCTGCGAGTGCCCCGGGGAACTGGTTTAGGTTGTGGCCGTGTCATCTGGTCACCTGTGAGCGTTGTGCTGAGAAGAATACTGATAGTACCATCCCCCTCGTTCTACAACTCATACGCACACTTCGTCGTCCTTTCGGGTCTGGTGCTGTGCAACTCAGCCTGGGAGTCGCCATGCTGAGCAGATTCACCGGCGACGGGGAACAAACACGAAGCGAGCAGTAAACGGCTCGCGGTTTGTGCTATGGGTCTGGGACCCGCAGGAATCCCCTATGCGTGTGTCAGTGCAGCCGTACTCTGGAGGAATTCTGACGAACCTGTCGAAGATTCGAACTGAAGATGAACATCGTGAGAGTCTCGAGTCCATTCATGCCCGCGGCCACGGCTAGCGCGGCTCTCATGAAGCGCTCACTTTGGAGGTTCCCGAAGTGCCCGATCAAGCGCCGAGGCACCGCCAGTAGAGCGCGCGCGACTTGGAAGTCTCTTACTCACTCCCTTCCGTTCTCAAATTCTCACTGCGCCGAGCTTCCATGTTCTGATACAGCACGAGGCATTAGAGAAGCAAAATTGTCCCGAGTCAATCATGCAGGTCTTCGGTTCTAGTCTGGCTGGCGGGAGCTCGAGATACGGAAGTGCACTGGCATCTGCCCAGCGGGGCGAGTATCCGGCACGCGCAGGTACCGCGACACCGGGATATAGCACTCTCACCCCCTCTCGTTGATTCCTTGCTGCTACACTATCGTCTGCTGTAGGACCGACTCGTCCAAAACAGTCTACACTGAAGGGGTGCTATTATAAGAGAGAATCTCTGAAGCATCGCGTCCACCTCAGGCTCCGGTGTGACAATGGCCTATCTGTTAGCTCTGCTTTGCATCACGCTAGTGGTACTCCTAGTGGCTTGGACGTGGACTGGCTCCAGGTCACTCCAGCGTTCCTTGCCCCCAGGTCCTCCAGGCATCCCGTTTCTCGGGCATGTTTTCTCCCTTCCCCGTGAAAAGCCCTGGGTGCAGTTTGGGATATGGGGAAAACAATACGGTGAGCGCATCGATGTGGCTTTTGAAATACTGATGTATTAATCCGTGACCTTCGGCAGGCGACATTGTCTCCCTACGAGTCTTCAATCGGTCGATGGTGATTCTGAACTCCCTCGAAGTAGCCATTGAGCTGGAAGAGAAACGAGCACCACTATACTCCGACCGTCCCCGTCGAGTCATGGCGGAATTGTACGTTGAACGGCGAGATTGGCATGTTATTAGAAAGCTAATTCCCTATGAGGTCTGGCTACGGCGCCGTCACAACGTTCCGCGTCCGCTATGATGATGCGGTGAAGACCGCCAAGAGGTACATGCATGGCGGATTCAACAAATCGGCCGTCAGCCAGTACGAGACCACGCAAGTGCATGCATCGCGAGATCTCTGTCGACAGCTCCGAGAGAGCCCAGAGTTTTGGTTGGAGCATCTTCGGGAGTGCGTCCGAAGCATGTTCGGTTTCTGCGCTAGCCTGTATTGACCATCTGCCGCACTGACAGGTCAACCATCTCGGTTATGCGAACGCTGATCTACGGTGAGGGTGCTCGAGTCACTAGCCTCGCTCCCCAAGAGGAGCTTTACAGGGACGTTCTTTCCCAATTCACGAAGATGGCGTCGCCAAGCCAATACTTGGTAGACACATTCCCTCTATGTGAGTAGCTCTCAAATACCCATCCTTCTAATCACCAACCGCATTGTAGTGCGCTACATCCCTTCTTGGTTTCCTGGGGCATCCTTCCAGCGGGAAGCGGCCCGGAACAGGGAACAGATTAGCAGGTTCATTGTCTCTCCCTATACTGAGATCAAGGGCCGATTGGTTAGATGCATAGCTTGTGCGATGTTTACGACTGCGCTGACGGTAGCGTAAGGTTGCGGGGGCCATGACTCCTTGTTTTCTGGCGAACATCCTGTCAACTCAGCACCTCAATAGGGAGGAGGAAGAAGCGCTGCAATACGCCGCAGGTTCTGCCTTCGGAGGTATGTGCAAACGTCGTTGGCGCATATTACATTGACGGCCAACATTGCTCGTAGCCGGGTATGAGACGGTCAGTACCAGCCCGTCAGCTACGCTTCCGGGAGCTCGCTCCCATCTCACTACTCCCAGACCGTGGCTGCTCTAGCCGCATTCTTCATGGCCATGGTCCTGAATCCGTCCACGCAGCGTCTTGCCCATTTAGAGCTTGACGCAGTCCTGGCCCGAGATAGCCTGCCCTCTTTCACAGATCGTGCGTCCCTGCCTTTCGTCGAGTGCATCGTCTCGGAGGTGCTACGCTGGCGCCCTCCTGTACCATTCGGTGAGCGCTACAGCTTTCTGTTGCTGCCATGCTCTGACGAATACCAGCCTGGCGCTGCGTGCGTGCTGAAGACCACTATCGCGGATACACCATCCCCGCCGGGACGCTCATCACCGTGAACGTCAGGTACAGCGTGCACCCATCCCAAACGACTCCTCGTTACTAACTCGGCCCAAGAGGGCTTACACATGATCCTGGACGATACACGGACGCGGGCGAGTTCAAGCCGGAGAGGTTCCTCGACCGCAACGGCCAGTACTCCACTTCTATCGCACCAGACCCGCGCCGCTTCCTGTTCGGCTTCGGCAGACGGTGCGTCGAGGACGTGGCTTGCTCGAGACCGCCTCACATGACAAACACCTTGCCCAGGAGCTGCCCGGGCGCGCACGTCGCAGACAACTTTCTCTTCATCGTGATCGCGACGATCCTCGCGTCGTTCACCATAAGCCCGGCCTTGGATCCCGCAGGCAATCCTATCCTCCCGGACTCCGACTATTCGTCCGGTCTTGGAGGAATCTGGTGAGACATGGCATTGTTCGGGGCGGATCCATCTGTGCTAATAGACACTCCAGCCAGCCGCCGCCGTTCCCATGCCGTATCACGCCGCGGGAGCGGGAAAGCTCTAGCGGAGGTCCAAAGGGGAGTAGGTAGTGACGTCCAATCTGTACGCAGGTGTTCAACGTTCAGTACTCAGTCTCCATCTGTCAACGCGATGGCGAGCTTCTTGCGTGCCCTGCGACCTGTCCGTGTATTCGGCCGCCACATGCACCTTGCGTGCACTTCGGCAATTCTGAAAGGCTTTCGCAGGTCCGCGGCGAGAACGGCATGACCTTCACGACATGACTCTCTGATGGGCAGGCGTCATTGAGGCCTTGAGGCTGCCTGCCCGCGTTCCGTGCCTTGCGCCCAAGAAGACGTCCCGGTCTTCTGCTTGGGATCCGCTTGTGATTCGGCAAAACTGCCGCGCTGTTCAGCGCGTTCTGCGACTTCGGAAGCTGGATGCGCACACGTTTCCAGGGCGTCGGAGCGATTAGGAGAACACGAGGACCCCAGGTTGCGCTCTCAATCGCGCGCGACGCCGGCGCCCTGCGCAAACCTTGTGAAACCCGGCGGCGTCTCCACTGCCAAACCTTGTGCGAATTACGGACTCCCCTAAGCTGTCAGCTCAGAACAACTTCTGCTCCGGATGTTCCCAAGGTACACACAATTCCGTCGTCTAGATGCCACATGCCCATGCGGAACTCATCAGGAACTTTTGCCAGGTGTGATGCATGGACAACCAATGAGACGAGCAGTAGCATTCTTGGGTTGTAGTAGAGATGGACGGCTCAGACACGGTTACAAACCCCGCACGACCCTCTGGTGCGGCGGCACTGCGGCGCCGGAGGGCATGCGCAGAGGAACACGCAATAGCCCAAGAAACATTGGGTGACAATGTCTCCTCGGAGTCCGCTTCACGTCAACTTCCTAAGCACGCGAGAGCTACGGAGCCCCATGTGGTCCTGCGAGAAGTTGAATATACTGTGGCTCTCACATACTCGCCAGGAGGTGGATGAAATGCCCGTGGTAAGCGTTCGAGTTCACGTCTGGTCCCATGCCGTACATGATAGCTATGTCAGGAAGGAGATACACTGGGGCTATGAACATTCACGGTACGACCCTCCGCTGTCAGTATACACCTGGAATGAGAGCGTGTGGAGTGCGCCGTGACCATGCCTTCCACTCCTCGCCGAACTGCGCCCGCAGAACCTCATCCTCCTTCGTGACCCTCTGGAGCAGCACGACCTGAATGAACGCGACGTAGGCCACCCACATGCCCACCAGCGCCTGCCCTGTGAGGTCGTCTAGTATTCCGGACTCCCGTATCCACGAGCCGGGGCTCAGCTCCGACGCTACGAGGCCGAGAGAGACGCAAACGAAGCCGGTGTATGACGGGTGGCGGACGACGCCGTAGGGTCCGGAGGTAATGAGCCGATGCTGTTTCTTGACCGCGAGCTCGAATGTGAACTGAGAGCCGAGGTAGCGATAGCAGAGGCTCCTCAAGGCGGAACCGGACACCGCGAGGAGCCAGCCGACAATGAAGGTCGGGGTGATGGTGAACGATGTCGGCGAGTCGTGTCTAGACAGGAGATATGGGATTATATTTGCGGAGATCCTCGTTGGGCTAGCCAACGCAATGATGGCGGCTACCTCGCACAGCCCAAGCACCCACGGGATGACCTGAAGAGCGACTACGGTGAGCTTAGGGAAGTGCATTGCGAGAGACCACATCTTGCTCACATTGCCTAGGAGAGGGCCCCACGACGACTCTGTGAGGCGGGTGAGAGTATCATCCTTGCCAAACTTCGATTTCTCCTGGACGTCGGGCCTCGGAGTAGGAGGGGTGTAGGTGAGGCTAGCAGAAACGCAGATGGAGAGTATCATGGGAATTTTCCACATTGCAGACATGACTCGGTGCTGAAAGTGTGTGAGGGTGGTCTCGTTTGTCCGAGGACTTTGCTTTGTAGAGATTCACAGCTGGCCGCGGGGAGGGGAATCGGTTGTGGAACGAACTGGCCGAGCACAACGTGGGTTTGATACTCCTGCCGCCGTGCAGCCCCCCTGTTTTCCATGAGACCGGCCGTAAAAATACACGTCGAGATTCGCGAAGACCGATACTGGAACAAGGAGACTCGGTGAGTCGGCACCATTCGCAGTCGGAAGCATGGGCGACAGGCTTTGGTCGAGAGCGCCTATTACAGCGCTTGTTGTGCTTCCCCATCGCGGTCGCAATCGGCTGGCCCTTCACTGGGAACAACACCCTGACTTCCTGTGTGAGGCTACACCCAAGGATCTGGATAGTTTGGAAAGAGGGTCTAGGTCGCAAAAATGCAGACCTACTCGGCACAGCTCTCCGGCTGTACCACCAGCTAGGAGTGCCGCTGTCTACCGCCCTATCCGACGAGTCTTCCAGAATCCAGCACTACTTCCCCGAGCCCGAGGATGCCGCTGCCGCAGCACTTTGATTATCAACTCTCCATTCTTCTGTGGTCTTGACTTCGGTGGGAGGACACCGGCCACTGCAAACCTAACGTTTAGTATCCCCCGAGTATATGTGACCGCATACGTGCGTAATGACAGTGTATCCCAGTATATTAGTCCGCCGATATCCAACACTGTAGCCGGCTAACTTCACAGCGCTAGCTCTAACCAACCGCAACTACCATCATGTCTGTTCGTCCGCTCTTGATCATCGCAGGCGTCGGGAATGCAACAGGTGGTACCCTCTGCGGCTCACGGTTGGCACTTCGTGTTACTGACCATCATGCTTTCCAATAGGAACCGGAGCGGCCACAGCGTACGTTCTAATCCAATGTCATCACGGTTGGTCTGGTGATACTACTGTCACCTTGTAGCCGGGTCTTTGCGAAGGCAGGGTACCGCATCGCCCTGGTCGCTCGCAACAAGGAGCACCTGAACCTTGCAGCAGAGCAGATCAAGACCGACGGCGGGGAGGTATGTTTGCTTGTACAGTGCGGCAATAATTGTATCCAATGCTCATCAGTCTACATAGGTCGCCGTCTTTCCTATTGCCGAATACTCGTACAAGGCCGTGACGGACGTATTCGACGAGATAATTGGGTTCCCCTGGTCATCCTCCGGCAAGACTGAGCTCCGCGTCGCCCTCTGGAACGTAGGCGTCAACGTCTTTGGTAACTTCCTGAGTGTCAAGGAGTCCGACATCCAGTCGTCTCTGGAAGTGCACGTCGCCGCGGGTTTCGCGTTCTCGCGCCGCGTGATCCTGGCGTTCAAGGAGAATGCTCTGGACGAGCGCGGCTGCCGGGGCACGCTGCTCTTCACTGGCGCCACGGCCAGCGTCCGCGGGAACGTCTTCACGAGTGCCTTCGCCGCCGGGAAGTTCGGCATCCGTGCGCTCAGCCAGAGCCTCGCGAAGGAGTTCGGGCAGGAGAACATTCACGTAAGTACTGCACCGCCCACTCTTCCCTTAGCAGCGGATACCTGATGAGCGCTGAACGCTGATCTCCTCCGTCTCCGCAGGTTGCGCACGTCAGTGCCCTTCTTTCTTCTGTTTCTCGAGCTGCGCTGACGGATGAACGTGTGCGGGGCGCCAGAGCATCATTGACGGCAGTACGTAGTCCCGAGACGTCGCGCAGTCCGGCATCCTAACAATCCTGCGCCCGCGACAGGCATCCTGACAGACCTCTCGCTGTCCCGCCGCACGGGCGAAGCTGCCGAAGCATGGAAGGCCAACCCTGACGTGAGACTGGACGCGGAGAGCATCGCGAAGGTGGGCGCATCTCAGCCCCATTCCTGCCGCTCCGCACTCACGCCCTTCGATTCGGGCAGAGCTACCTCTATCTCACGCAGCAGGACCGCTCCGCTTGGACGTGGGAGCTCGACTGTGAGTGCTCGGTGCCCCTGCATTCCGCGTTTGCGTGGCTGATATGGCGCGTGCAGTGCGCCCGGCCCATGAGAAGTGGTGAGATTGTGATACGTGCGTGCCGGGGCCACCAACGCCCCGAAGTCACTATGTCCTGGATTCGTTTCGTAGCATGTACGATAGCGTCGAAAGTCGTCGAGTTCCTCCAAGAAATGTATACATGTCGCATCAAACGTTAGCAGGAGCCTGAGGAATCTGAGCGAGCGACAGGAGAGATCTAAATGTAGCAGGCAAAGCGCTCGGCGAGAGGGCCCTCCCACCCGACTGACGCAAGGGGAACGTGTGAGCGGGGCTGCAGCCCAAATACTGCCGACTCCACGTACCGCACTGCCAGCAATCCAGGAGATGCCGAGGATCGCTGAGGACCAGAATCAGCACGCCGTCTTGAAAGGTGGAAGCGAAGAGGGCTCGGACGAGCGATACCTACTATTTTTGCTTGATAGCCAACAGTCGGTCGTAGTTGCTCCCCCAGAACGAGACTGCGCTAGTGATGAGGGAGCTGCACAGGGCCATCGAGGGCGAGAGACTCACATTCATGGTTTGGCTCGTGCACATCCGCCTCATTCTGCGTGGGATGCGGAGCTAGTGATGAGCACACGCCGCGGCCGAGCAGCGAGAGTGAAGCCGCAACGTACGAAGTAGGCCCCGGACGAGGGTGTGATCTCACGGAGGAGGTCCATGTGCGCTGAGATGTTCGCATATATCGCGCGCTTCTGCTGAGCCGTTGTGTCAAAGTTCCAGAACGTGGACGCGGTCACCTGCAGGTTGCGGACGTGAGCACACAGCGTCAAGTTTCCGCATTGCAGCCCAGGCTGGGGGCGACGTACGTGCCAGATGCTCCTCCGCCAGGCGGGGTTGATGCTGGTGCCGCCCTCGTCCTGTAAGAAGAAGGGCGCGACGGAGAAGATGAGCGGGAGCGGCGCGTTGTCCAGGACAGGGATGAGCCGGTCGACAAGCTCGGTCCGTTTTGCGGGTGTCCGGAAATTATCTGCAGGGATGAGGCGCGATGTCGTCGCAAACGAGCGACCCACGGGCTGTCATGAACTCGGAATCAGCGCTGACGGAACTAGTACAACCGTGACAAGACGCACCACGCCAGTGTCGAGAAGGAATTCATTGAAGAAGGAGAGAAAGTCGGGCTGGAGGCTGAGACTGAACGTCGCGCCGAGCGTCTTGGTCGCGAACGCCTGCAGCTCCTGCATCTGCGCGGCCGCCTCTGACATGTTGACGAGGGGATTCACGAAGATCATGCCAGTCCTGGGCTGCGGTTCAAGTTGGGTTAGTGACCGCGTGGCATATCTATCAAAGTTGGACGTACTGTGATGAATCCGCCCCATCCTATGTCCAGCTCCGCATCAGCAGTGTGGAACAGCGAGGTCTAACAAAGTGCGCACCCTTCTGCGCATATTCTATCGCTTTTGAAGACGTGAATTCGAGCCACAGCCGCTGAATGCTGTCGTTTGCGGTGAGACCCACGAAGACCCTGTGTTCATTGAATGGATTCGTGAGCAGCCGCGCCGTAACGAATAGAGGTTGTCATACGTTGGGAAAGAGATAAGCGGCAGGGCACGCATAGTCACTTCCATGACAACTCCGAAGGTTCCACCTCCACCGCCGCGCAGTGCGAAGAATAGGTCGGAATTCTGGCAGGCACTAGCGGTCATATACTGGCCTGTCGGTACGACCACCTTCGCCTCGAGCTGTGTTCTGTCATGAGAGTAGAACACACTTGTGAGATATAACTTGAACTTACGACTCGATCTACGGCAAGACCAAACACGTTCGAAAGCGCGCTGATAGGCCTCGTTCAGCATCGGGATACAACAAGTGGGATATGAATAACAGCCTACCTATGACCTCCACCCTGCATAACGATCAAGCATACTTTTCAGCGGCAGCTTCTCTAGACGCATGACATCGGACCTCTGTACCTGCAGATAACCACCCGCCGCGGCAACGCTCCGTTCACCGCCGCCAGGGAGTGTGATGTTATGGGCATGGGCGAAGTCGTATAGCGTGCCCTGGTCGACGCCAGCCTAGGTCTGCAGTCAGCGAACACACATGAAGTATAGCGGGCGGTCAGACGTACCCCTATCGTGACGCCAGGTACCGCTTTGCTGGGACCACATCCCGCAGGGATGAACGTCGACTCATATGCAATCTGCGAGTCGGTTTAGTCGGGTGTATACCCCGGGTACAACATTTGATAGATCAAGAGGACACGTACTTGCTGCAAATGATGTGTCTTTTGAAGTAACACACAAACGAAACACCTTGTGAGCGGGGAAATAAGCATGTAGGGTCGCAATGATGTCATACCCAGAGCGAGAGGGTTCCAGCACCGCTGCTGCGACCACTGTAGTCATGCTAAGCCAAGAGTTAGCATGTATGCATCGCTACAGCAGAACTAATGGCTTACGCCTGAATTCTTGATGCTAAGGCGAACACCAGTAGAGCTAGAGAACCGGAACGCAGCCTGGACGTCAGCTGGCTTGAGCACGTCAATCTAGAATGAAGCTGAGCCTTCGAGCATTGTCATCGACTTGGTAAGGCTCACGAAGTACGGTGGTACACTTCCTTCGGAGCACTTGTGTGGAGGGGAGAATGCCAGCGGGTTCTTGGGGTCGGTGAAATCGAGGAGACACTGCTGGGAGGTGGTCTGACACGTCTCCCATTCCGTCTGATTTTCCAAGAGGAGTCAGGGAAGGTGTAAAGCCGACGCTATGGGGACCTACATTCATGAACGCGCCAAAGACTTCGCTTCGTGTGCCTATAAGACGATCATCGAGGGTGTGTTAGCAGTAGTAGTATGTACGTATGCAGGCCGTTGCATGCGGGACTTGCCTGGGTCGTTGTAGCCCTGCACAACAGAGTTGCACTCTATTCTGTCAGCTTGCCCAAGTACCCCTTCGGTCACCTGCGAGAAACAGGGACGAGAGAACGGCGCGGCAAAGTGAAGGCGACCGCCGACCGTCGCATTCAGCTGGTCCCATTGCTCCTGGGATATGCTCGGGAGGAGGCTGCAGGTCGTGCATAATATCAAGGAAAATAAGACATAAAGTTGCGAGGTGAAGGGTAACATGGCGACTAGCTTGGTTGTGAGGGTACTCGCAGCAGAGTCGGTGTGATTTGTTCCAGCAGACCAACGCTCATACCGTTCAAATACGGCAGAAACAACCGTTCTGTAGAATCATGTCAGAGATGATCAAAACATAAATGTTTGGGCCGTTGCAGAGATGGTGTACGTGGTTCCCAACTACAGATGGGACGACCTGTGCCTGCCAGTGTGCGTTACGGATGTTAGTATGGCAGACACGGCTGACAGCCTGAGCTCCGCGGTTTGCTGGCCATCGACGGTGCATGATTGTGGCCGGTGCGCTTGTGTCGGTGCTTCAGGGCTGATGCGCGCGGAGTGCCTTGAGCCCCACGGCATTTGCACGTAGGAACGCACCGATCAGAAGCGTTGAGAGTTCGAGAGAGTGAACGTGCAGGGGAAGTTCGAACCTACTGTCGTATCGCGGGTCGCCCGACATCGCACACGGGCGCTACTAGGGGTGCCCGGGGTCTTCGGAGCCTCGAGGCAGCACTCCGAGTGTGTTTGCGCGCCCACTCAGAATTAGATCGCCGCCCGTCCATCCGCAACAGATCACAGGAAGAGGGCCCATGCTTCTAACGGGGTATCTCCTGAGCCAAGCGTGTGCAAGGGTCTGTACAGGACGGGCGGCGCACAAGGCCCATGCACCACGCCTGTCAAGATTGTACCTATCTGCGCGGCCTTTGTGGCGTCACAGAACTTGGATTCGTTTCTCCAAAGACCGGGATGCCCATGATGATCGGGACCCGAGCAGCGTAGGTTCTTGAATGGTCTTCGATTGCGGAACGCGCCCAGAACTGATGCATAGCCAGCAGGTACTTCGATGAGGTGACTCTGCGGCAGTCGACCACATCCGTCCGAGTCTGCCGCAGTTGCCGCCGCCCCTTCGACTCCCCGCCATACTCTTAAGGACCTGTCCTGAATTCGTGCTGCCAGCGCCATCATTCATCCGTCATGTCTCACCCCAGTGTCATCCTAGTGAGTGGCATGCTCAGTCCTCATGCTGGACCAATCGCTGACCTCTCCGCGTTCAGGTCACTGGAGCCTCTGGCTTCATCGGATCCCACGTCACCACCCAACTCCTGGACGCCAATTATCGCGTCAAAGGGTACAACCAGTTTGTTCGATGCTCTGTCCTCCACATTCACTCTTCGCTACAGGACCGCACGGGGCGCCAAGCTAGAACTCTTGCGGAAGTACTTCGCTTCGAACAAGAATTTTGAAGCTGTCGAAATCAACGACATTTCTTCCGGCGACTTCACCAACGCTATGCAAGGTACTATGACGATGTGTTGATCAAATTTCGTTCTGACACACGAGCCTCACTGCAGGTGTCGACGCGGTCATACATCTCGCCTCGCCGTTGGCAGGCAAGGAGACTCCCGCGGAAGGCTTAAACGTAGGTTCAGTACCCTTGCGATGTCCTACATGACTTATCACATCGCGCAGAGTGCTATAGAGGGTACGCTCAACGTGCTGCGCCAAGCCGTGAAAGCCGGTATCTCTAAGGTAGTCCTCACCAGTAGCTGGGCGACCACCCTTGACCGTGAGTACGGCGCAGTTCTCTACGCCGTTCCCCATCGCTCATGTATCAACCAGCATCACTTGCTGCCACGTTTGCTGGAGTGACGTTCACGGAGAAAGGTGACTTGACAGCAGCGTCCTCGTCGCACCATACTCATGTGTTGCTAGACTGGGGCAACACGTCCCGCGAGGATGTCGTGAAAGACGGGCATCATGCGCTCTACGTCTACTGCGCCACCAAGACCCTCGCCGAGCTCGAAGCATGGAAGTTCGCCGCCGAGCACCGCGAACTTGATCTCACGACGAGTACGTGCGATCTCCAGCCGCTCTTCCTTCCTCGCTAACGCCGCATATGTAGTCAACCCTCCGTTCGTCTACGGGAAGCCCGTCGAGGGGATCGCCTCGGCGACCGGCATCATGTCGCTCGGCACCAATGCGCTCCTCTACCAGCTCATCGCCGGGGAGCCTGGCCGGCCGCTCCCCCCGCAGCTGCCGCCGTACTACTGCAACGTCCGCGACGTCGCCCGCGCTCACGTTCTTGCATTGCGCCTCCCGAAGCTGCCCCCGGACGCGGACGTGCAGGACAAGCGCTTCATCGTTGCGGGCCCGGGCGCGATCCTCTGGCCGGATGCGGTCAGGATGCTGCTGGAGAAGCGACCCGCACTCAAGGACAGGCTCCCGACGCTCGTGGACGCGCCGCCCCTCCCGGGCCCTCTGTCGAAGGTGGATACTACAAGAGCGAAGGAGGTGTTGGGCCTGCGCGAGTATGTCGATTGGGAGAGCACCCTCCTGGAGACGGTGGATGCCCTCGTCGAAGCGGAGAAGACCTGGAAGTAGGAGGGCTATCAGATGGTGGCTGCGTGAACTTGTACGAATAGCGTCTATGCTGCGAAGATTTGTCTGGCATTGTGTATCTCCCCGCGTGTGTCGTGACTGGCTCTATTGGAATGATAATCATGTGCTGCAAGCCCTAGGTAGCCTGCCGGGTAGAATGCGACATTGTGCAGGGATATCCGACCCTTTAACGCCTCTGCGATCACCCTTTCGTTTCACTCGACGCTACGTGTTGGTTCGCAGTTACCGTCAAGCATTCTGCTGTATTCGTGTAGAAAAGCGATTGCGTACCCCTACCACTGGCACCACTGACATGCACTCGGACGTACCATTTTGGCTCTTTGTGGTGCCGCGCTGACGTACGATACACGAGGCGAGACTTTCATGCTGTGATGTTGGCAACGGACAAGTTCCTTCACTGGCAAGTCACACTCGACCATGTCATTAGACGCAATCCTGGAAGCTCGACTGTGGATCCAGAGAGTCCAGCCCAGCTGTACATCAAGAAAGTCCGGCCCCAAAACCATGTCAGTCCGTGTCCCAGCGCGCAGCTTCAGCCTCCGCCCTGTCGGCCTCCAGCACGATGAGCTCCGCCGCGTTTTGCTGGCGTACTTCGAACGCGCAAGGGAACGGGTTCGGCCGCGTGATGAGCCCGCTCGTGAAGTCGTCCGAAGGCGGGAGGATCGGTTTGCCATCCATGCCGGTGGCAGGAACGACGTTGAACGCCCAGAGCAACCTGTGCGCCGACCTAGACGTTAGCGATTGTAGAAGCTGAGGGATGCGGGCACATACCGGGCTATCACGATCCAGAGAGACTGGTTGGCGATGTGCAGGCCGGGGCAGAGCCTGCGTCCGAACCCGAACTGCATGGTGAAATTCTGCAGCTTCGGGTTCGTCGTCTCCAGGAATCGCTCGGGTCGGAACACTTCGGGCTCCGGGAAGAGTTCTGGATCTTGCATAATGGCGCTGCATGCTGTTAGCATAGGGTAGGGGGTGATGTGATGGGCACTCACTAGATATTAGCGTACACGGTGGCACCTTTGGGAATATGATATCCGTTGTAGGTGTCATCTTGAGTGACCGCATGCGGGAAACCGGTAGGCGCGACTGGTCTCCACCTGACAAGACGGGTGAGCTATGTTTCGTGTAGCGGAGAGTGGGATATACCTTGCGACCTCCTTGATAAGCGCGGTCACATATGGGAGGGATTCCATGTCGGAGAACTCTGGCATGCGCGAAGGGCCAATAATCGCGTCGACTTCTGCATGGGCCTTCTTCTGGATATCGGGAAAATGCAACATGGCGACTGGCGCGATGATGTCAGTGCACAAGCAACGGCGGTGGAGTGCATGCGCAGAACGCACGAAGGAAGACTTCAATACTGATAACCACCGTGCCGACTCCTGCATCCCATGGGCCCGCGAGCGTATATGCTGTCTCCAGATCCGTGAGTCCGAACTCAGACTGCCTCTCCAGCGCCAGCGTTGCCATGCTGGGCTGTGCAGTGCCCTCCGACATCTGTGCGCGGACACGATTCATCAGCGACATGTAGAGTTCGCGGTCCATCTCGCGATGTTGGTCGACTTCGCGCCGGAACCATTGTAGTCGGCGCTGTAAGACACTTAGTACTCTGCAGTAGCTCTCCCTAGTGGACGTACAGGCAAGCACAGGAGAATAGGCCACTGGCGTAGGGGATGAGTGAGGGCATGAGGTCTTACGAGTGAATTGAGCTTACAGATTCCACGAGATATTTGCCGGGAACGCTGCACAGAAGCTGAGCGACGTTCTGCAGTGACAGGGATGCAGCTGTCACTCACGAGACCCTAAGGAAGACGTGATCGATTGCTCCTGAGCCGTGCGCAATTTTTAAGCCGAGATCTAGACTTACTTTCCGAAGACTACGGTAATTCTGTCAGCGATCGATGCGAGTAAGGAATGTATGTACTTACAGCCTCCAGCTTTGATGTTCTCGAGGACTATGTCGTCTTGCAGGGTGCGCACACGTCGTCCGTATGCAAGTCGGAATATGACAGACATTTGAAACCTGGTAGAATACAGCTCAGGCGAAGCGTAGCACGTGTTACGTCAAACCTACTCACAATGCCAGATGTCCCTTGTACTCCAGCGACTCCTTTGCCTCAAGGAGTCGACGGAGCAGTAGTTTGCTCTCGAGCGACTGCAGCGGTCGGTACTGCGCGACGGCCGTATTGCTGAGGCTGGCCTGCATGAGCTAGATTGAACGTCACAACGGTGAGAGATCTTCGAAAAGCGCTTCAGCATGGATACCCACTGCTCGCCATCTCTTGTATCGCGGCCCATACGACATGGTTATGGCACGAACACCCCAGGATAGTAGTTCGCCGCTATTGCAGATGTGAGCCTGCGAAGAAGGTCCTTGAATCCTGACAGGAGACGTACGCCATGATACTCCGAGGACGTCCGGAGTATATCTCAGAACGCTTGTCCAGGAGATCCCAGGCCGCCTGGGCGGTGCCGAGCACTGCACACGATCCTCAGCCGGCTGCTTCCGACGTGCTCACCAACGCGACTGAGACGTACTGATGACTGGGGTGCGCCCCAAGTAGAAGGACACAACAGGGCCTGTCCGAACTCTGATGAGTATCAGCATAAGCACGGGTAAGCCACTCTTACCGTAGGTCTTGTTCCACTCCGTGAACTTCTTCCAAGGCTGGACGGCAGGGACGTCCCGAGTATTGTCGCCCAGCATAGAACGGGCCGGACCGGGCGGGAGGCCCTGAGGACGACGGTACCACCAGGCTGCGATGGATAAGACGAGTACGATACCGGTAGCGACCGCGTGGAACAGCATGGTTGAGTACAGCGAGTTGGCGAGGGAGGTGAGATCGTGGGGGAGGGAACGGGGACGGGGGATGAGAGACGAGTAACGGGCGACGAGAACGCCGACTGGGACGAATGAGGGCACACACGCACGCAAACATGGCATAAACACAGTGCCGGCCGCCTGGAGAGCGCGCGCTAACAGGAGCCGCGCCGCTGTCAGAAGAAGCGACCGCATGCGGCTGGGGAAGCTGATGCACGCCGGACACATCTGGCGTGCGCAGAGATAGGGATCCATCTGAACGCCGGCGCAGGTCACAGGAGAAGGGCGTCTGTGATAGCAACCAAGGTTGCGAACTCCGTGCTGCGAAGCCACATAGCCGCCCACATGCTGACACCTAGAGCGGCCGCCGACGGAACTGACATTCGTCCGAGCTTCTTTTTTCGCCGTGCCGTAGTCTGTGTGGAGAACTGTCACCGGGGGTAGTACGTCGCAAAGGCATTCCATTTCCGCGAAGTCGCGAAGCATGTGCAGACAGCGAAGGCACCTAGAGTTTCCAGGCCCGAACTCCCCGACGGCCTCGTGTGCTCATTCCCACCAGGATATCCCAGATAGCAGCCGAGATCTGGGATGGTGATTGTTGAGGAGCCTTGAAAGGAGTCAGCGTCGCGCGTATCCCGTAACATGGGCCCGCGTACCATATGTCCCACATTTGGGAGTGCAGTAACCGAAGCCACTCGCCTGCCTGCATCAGGACTGCATATGGCCCGCTGCACTTCTTGAGCGCTGCGATGCAAGGTTAGATGGCGCGAAACTCAAATCAATAGCACTCACACGCTGCCCTGTCCTGTCCCAAAGATGATGTGCACGGGCGTTGTGGCGCATGATACTGAACCCAGCTGCGCTAAAGCCGCTTGACCTTCGCTGAGATCACCATAGCCCTCGCATTCCAGCGATTTGGGGTACATCAGGGTAACGCTGGTGTCAGTCGACTGGCATGACGATGCTCGACGTTTCAGGCAGTATATCTGTAACCAGTGTCAACCAGCTGCGGGTCCCCAAGACCATTTGCCTTCTGAGAGCCACATACCGTGTAGAGGGAAAGAACCGCGGGATCCCACGCCTGCCAAACCCTCTTTGACCGAAAGTATGCGCGAGCTTCATCAAGAGAGCCCCAGACGTCGCGCCGAAGCTCTGTGGATGAAACGAGGCTCGAAGTCATCTTCACGATGTGAGCGGAACTCGCTAGGTCCGGAGGGATCATCCAAGGTTCAATCAAGACGACGGCATGGGGCACGATGGATGGAAGAGAGGTTGATTTGAAAAACTGCGTAGCGAGCGTCCTGAAGAGTCAGGGGTCAGTACGACCAACGTCCGAACTCTGCACGTGCTCAAAGCGAACTCACGCGGCGATGGCACCCGCGGAATGGCCGACGAGGACAAGACGGGACGTCCCCATATCGCAGAGGAGTCCAGACTGCGACAGCGCGTGAATCGCGCTGGCATACCAATGGCAAGCTGGAGTCATATAGTCAAAACGAGATATCCAAGCACGAGAGCAAGGTTAGCTTACGTACAGAAACGGCGACGACCAGATAGTTCTCCGTTCAAAATCGCACTCTCGCCGTGATCGGGACAGTCGACCGTCCACATCTGCGATATGACGGGGCTGTACTCATCGCGGCGTGCCTCGAAACTGTGGTCAAAGAGAAGGGATATGGTCGGTTCCCAGCACTCCTTATCTGATGAAAAAAGCTGGTATCACGGAAAAATTCTCGCGCATGAGGCGGATACACGTACGAAATCCCAAGGCATGAGCAAACACCAACGTGTAATTCGGTATCGGCACACAGGAGGTCGATTCTTGTGGAGCGGTTGTATACCGTTTGGCAGCAAATTGAGCTCGGCGGCCCTCATAGGAGTGAGTGAGGACATGACTCTCCACGTACACAGTCGCAGGCGGCATACTCATGATGTAGCCTGGAGGATGAAAGACGACCGTCTTCTCATCCACGAGGGTCGGTTTATACATGGCGAACATACGGCGACCTGGCAGACTTGGCAGCCGAGACTTGCGCAGGGCTCAGCTCATGCCGTGCTTCCGCCACCTAGAAAACCGAGGACACCGCGTGAGTACTGGAGACAATAGAAGTCCAAAACGTGTTGAGGTACCTACCAATGCGATCGCGATATCGGAGCCAGATGAGCCCGTTGGAAAGCAGGACTGGAACTCTGCCATGCATCGATTCGCCACCGGCACTTTCGAAGCTCTGTGTGAACAACTGCGGGCACGCTCACCGGCACCGAGCCGAAGCCATGCTGCGGCGGAAAGTGTTGTTGTATCGCTGGATGGATTTTGCAACCGAAGGGACGGCATTCGTTGCGATAGCTGCCGGGAGTGGCCGTTGCAGAAGTTGCGGCGCGCTGTTCGCGTAGGGGTGTTCGGGGTCCGTGCCATGCCGAACTCTATGCGAAGGCCTGCCGCGGTGGGCGTCGCTGTGTGCTCTTGGGAGTCGAACTTCGCCACGCCTGTCATGAGGCGCAGAGCTTGGACATGGCCGCGCTCGACGCATCCTCCCAATTCTCACCGAGACGTCCGTCAGAAAGCCATACGAGATCGTTTCATCCATCCATAGATCTGGGGTGCGTATGTGAAGCGACCAGTGGCAGGCACCGAATCGCCCGGCCTGCACTCGGAGATGTTACGAGGTACGTACGTCCATCTGGGAACGTTCATCTGGAAAGACCCGAAAAGATCGCATCGTGCACTATAACGACCCAAGAGCTAGCGTTTGGCTCTCGAACACATCAAAATTCGAGAGCCTCTGTACTTATAACACTTCATCTGGAGATCTCAACTCGCTCGACGGAATACTGGCCCCCGCGCACTATACAAGATGGTCTCTGCCTTGAATCTATCCTCCACCACTGGCGCATATCTCATTGGCGTCTTCTTTGAGATATGGTGAGTTAGTTCTTTTCGCCTTCGCCTTTCAACTGTCATGACCGAGAGTCTCTGGCCCTGCTAGGTTGTTCGGGTTCACGTCGCTTCAGTCATGGTATGCCTACAGATACCAACAAGAACACCATCGATGACCAGAGAACCAGGTACTATTATCAACACTACCCGAAGGACCCGATCAAGTGGAAGGCTTTGGTACGTTACAAGTGGGCTTGGTGGCCAAATGCTGTACGGTCAACTTATTCATCTCCAGGTCCTGTATATATGGCAAGATGGTCCGGCGCGGTTCTCTGATGTACTGTCTGACAAGTACATATCAGGTCTCTTGAGGCGCTTCACGCTGCACTTTCTTGCCACGCGGCGTACTATTGGCTCATCACGAACTACCTGAATCCTGTGGCGCTCAACGACTCGGTCTGGTATGTTCAAACTTTCCTGTGCTTCGCCAGCTGTTAACATATACCTCGCTATCGCTTCAGGAGCGCAGATGTAAGCTCTTTCCTGAGTGTCTCACAATGGCGGTCCTCTCACATCTTGCGATACAGGCCGCCCTCGCCGTCGCTGTACGTCTCTGTTTTAGCGGGGTCAGAATGATATTGAGTCTGTTCCAGGGTGTCATAGTTTTCACCACCCACTGCTTCTTCTGCTACAGGATCTGGGTCGGTATGTTGCCGTGCACATGGGTACACATCTCGTTCTCTTCATGATAGCTCTCACTGGCAGTGAGCAACCGTCGGTTCGTCATCCCGGTGATCATAGTGAGTGGTAGCTGGACTCATCGTTGGGCATGTCTTGACGCATCATGCACTAGCTCCTCCTGGCTTTGGGATCCTGGGGTACGTTGTGAAGCCAGGATCTCATGCCGTGCTAACATCTCTCTGATAACGTCGCAGGTCTCGACTGGAGTGAGTGATTCTTCCGCCGGTATCGCCGAGCCGCGCATTGACCACATCCATCTCTGTCCGGTACAGCTGTTCTCGCACTGAGGTACGTCTTCGGTATAACTCTGTACGCCTACCGCGTGACTCACCTCGGGATAGTGTTCAGGAGAAGACGTTCTCCGGCTTCACGAGCACGATACAGGTCCGGCATCCTTGATTTCAAAACACCATGTCTGCGATGCTCACCACTTCCGCATAGCACACCTCCACCGCCGGCCTGGCATTGAAGGTGACCACCGACACAACTATTGCTCTCTCTCTCGGGTTTTTCCTTCATAAGAACAAATCTGGGATATCGAGGTCTGTTTCCTGATCTCGTCACATTGCCGTCTCCTGACCTCATAGTGGTCTCTGCACACAGGACCGACCACCTTGCGAACAGGCTGACGTTCTGGGCTATCAACATTGGCGCACTCACGAGGTGAGTTCCTGCCACTTCGCATCGAACGATTGACTAACGGGACTGACAGCATCGTCGATGTGCTCGTCCTCGCCTTCGTGAGTGTCCTTTCCGCTTCTTACGCGCACCGTACCTCACAAGATTTCCTGGAAGTCGGAGGCAGAGAACAACCTGATCTTCTTGGCTCTGTATACTGTCGTCGGGAACTGTGCGTTCTCCGTCCTCTGTCACCCGCGGGCGAGAAGCATATTGCTGACGGGCGTCCCAGTGTACTCGAACTCGCTTCTGGCCACGTGCGTTCACGGGCCGTCCCTGCGCGTCCGCGACCAGATCCTGACAATCTGCGGACAGGCTGAATATCCGCATATACGCACGCACGCAGGTCCTGGATGAGGACGGTACCAGCCTGCCTCTCGCTTCGATCAAATTCTCCGACAAGATCAACACCGCTGCCGGCGGAGTGAGTATCCATGCTCTCTCCAGACGCTCATTGATCGCTCTGACCCTACCCTGATTTCTGACATTCAGAGTACCACCATGTTTCCCGGATCAGAGAGCCATGGAACGCTTCCCGACTTGCCCGAGGCGACGGTACGTCTCTACGACAACGGCACGCTTGCACCACGATGGCCAGAGCTGACCTCGTCCCTTTCGGCGTGCGCATCTGACAGTTCCGCAAAGGAGAACTGATCAGGCCGGAGACTACGATTGAATCGGTGTAGGTGTAGGACGAGATGCGGCGGGCACCCATGAGTCCCGATCGCATCATAGCCCCGTGCCTTGCTGTCCGGATAGCAGTCCTCAGCCTCAATGTCTCGTGGTCCTGGAGGCCGGTCCGTATCTTTCTATGCTGTGATTGATACATGGACTTGTAGTAATGTCTTCGTCGCCCTCCGACGGTTTGATGACCTATTAATCGGAGTTGGCAGTACGTTCGTAGTGCTCCCACATGCTGAACCGGTTCTCAAACATCATCGCATCATCGTCGCGCTCACAAACCGCTCACGTTCTCCCATTAAGTCTTTTCGACTCAGCTTTGCTCAGTTGTTTTATAATTACGACGCTCCTCAAACGTGGTCGGGGATCGTGTCCATCATCTCGTACTGTGCTGAAGATGGATTTGGGAGTCGATGAGAGTCATACATCGTGTGGCACACGTAGGACGAATATGCCTCCCATGGTCCTTCGCAGAGCTATAGTCAGACGTATTTGTGTGGCGCACTCCCGACGAACGTCTGCTGGGGGTGTCAGCGTGTCGGGCTTCCTTCCCGCCGAAGGCATGTATCTATATATTTCTGGTGATACAGTGAACCCCTCTCGGCGTTCATCGTTATGCGAAACTGCGCTCGTGAGTAGTCCGTAGTCCCCGGCATCGCTGCGCGCCGTTGCACACTTTAGTCCTACTTGATGCACTTCGCGTATGGTACTCGCGTATGTTGAGCACGGACGAGTCCGGTACCTCGTCACGCGCGCACATCCGACAGCGGATGGAGCCCCCAGCCTGACGAGGCCGGTACATGCGGAGAGGATGGATCCAGAGAGCATTCAAGGAGATACCGATGTCGAACGCCCGGTCGCGGGGGTTGGCGGAGTCGGGGTTGGTGATGGATGGTACTTGTAGTGGGTGACAGAGCGAGTGTCGACGGGCCCGTTGTCTTGCGTGCCCAAACCCATGGGTCGCGAAAGTGTATGTGAGCACGAACAGCACGCTCTAGATTATGGAACAACAGTCTAGATGTATAGATATGTTAAGTACTAGGCATACTTGCGAGCGAGATATACTTACTGTAATCCCGCCAAGTTGAGACGGACGGCAAGACTGGCCAAGGAGGCCGAGCGAGGATGAGTTGCATGGAGTGTTTGCGGAACATAGGATGTCAGCGGGAGGAGATAGGTACGCGGCGTTCGGTAGGGGCGAGGGGTGGCATAAAGATACAGTTTGTCTTGACACGATGTACCCAATTATCCTGGAAGCTGTCCGTAGACAATCAGATGATCACTTAACGCTGAGTAGGTTCGGAATCAGGTGTGGTACTCACTGGTCCCAAGCATAGGCACGCTGCTCCCTTACGGGCATATACTCGTCGATTCCCTCCGTGTGACACTCCGGCGGCACGCGATCGTCCCAAGAGGACATCCAGCCATCCGCGGAACAGCTTGGAGGCTTTGGTCGGTCGCGAGACTCCGCGACACCGAAGTGCTCGACGGGGGCTCGCAGGCCATACGCTTTCCCGAGCGCGGTATTGCTCCACTTCCTGCTCTCCTCGCCGCCCTCCTCGGGGCCATCAGCGTCCCGCATGGTGATCTCCTTGCCTACATCTAACACGAGGTGAAGACGCATGAGGGGAAGTCCTGCATCGGCGCGTCCAAGTCAGAAGATTAGGTCACGCACGCGCGCCGACAACGGTTCGTCAGGCGCGAGCACACAAAGCGCTTCGAGCTCTGGACACACCGCCGCCTCCCCATCCGTCACAGTTAGGACCTCCGGTACACCAGCCGACTAGACGTCCTCCGCCGACTTGCACCAAAGATGCAGGAACTCCAGGCAGGGGAGGTTCCGTAGGATGGAATGCGAATCACACAAAAACTCGATAGAGCCCGTGTCCGTCCAGAGCTCGCGCACTGCAAGGTAGTCGATAGTCGTTGAGACGTGGTTATGACGGGACGCTCAGTACGCGCAGTACGCGACGCAGAGCAGGGGGAAGCCTGATCCAGAAAACGATGTTCCGAGCAGCTTCTTCTGCCGGATCGCGGGGATGCTGCTGACGGCGGTGTGCGCGATGCGCGCGATCTTCCACGCCGATGATCAGTTCTCCGAATGCGGCAGCCTGACGAGCCACACATACCTAGAGCGCAATTTGATCGCGGAATGTCGGCGTCAGTACGCATATACGGGTCTAATAGGACTAGCGCGACGCACCGGAACGTCTTCGTGACCATGACCATGACGAGCTCTTGCGCGGTCGCAGAGAGCAGGGACGTGAAGAACATCGCGCTATGGCGCGTGAGCTTGTAGCTGCTCATTGTCAAAGCGTACACGTGCCGCAGGAGGAACAGCAGCCGGTTCCAACTGCGCGAGAATTTGTCTCGAGGCGTCTAGTTCCAGCAGTCGCCGTAGAATTGTCTGTCCGCAAAGTCGGGTTTGGTCAGTCATCGTCGATTATGTTGAGACTTGGGAGCGGCTCACCAGCTCGGCTCTGCGATGCTGTTGCATATATACTGTGCAACTCATCGTCAGTGCGTATTCCCTCATACTATTATAGATTGGGCGCACCGAATAGGCATTGCAAGTTTGAGCAGGATACGGGCGAAGCTTTGCTCCTTCGCCGGCATAAGCGGGATGATGAGCATCCTCACAATCGTGTCCCGCCGCGCGAGGATCGGCTTCTCTAAAACGCATAGCGGCCGGATACAATACGTGTGCGTGAATTTGAGCTCGTAAATGGGTGCTGGTGTGAGCCGGTACCGCGCGAAGTTGGGGAACATGATGTTGTACGGCCGGCGGACGCGTCCCCGAGGGGGTAGGGGGTGTGCGTCGAAGATCGTTGTTGTGTCGGGATGTCAGGAGGGTAGGATACGCGTTTCCGTCGTCTTCATGTCTGCGACGTCGGCGTTCGCGATGGCAGCAGCGCGCGCGGCAAGCCACTGACGAGATGACAACGCCGTACGCTCATCAACATACAACCTGGTCGTGGGGAGCGCGTCCTCTGGCATACTGGGCATGCCCGTAAAAAGGGGGCGGTCTCGTAAAGGATCGCTTCCTCCGCCTTGCGTAGTGACGCTCACCGGGCACCTTCGGCCTCAGCAGCATCTCTGAGCTGCTTCAGTGTCTCTTCGGCATTCCTGTGCGCGCATATAGGCGAGCTGACCGTCCATGGTCAGATGCGGGTGCATGGCTAGTATGATGGTGTCGCGCGAGAACATACATGCTACAGTAGTAGTGGCGAACTCGAAGCCAAGGGTGTAGCCATTGTCCCTGTACTGCCAACATAGGTGCCGACGACATTGAGGAAGAGGGGAGTCCAGCAGATAGTGAGCCACGGAACTCGTTTGGGCCGCTGTGCCAGTTGGAGATGTTCAAGAGGACGAGTGTGGGGCTCAGCGCTTCAGGATATTGACCTCCGGGATAATCGGACTTCGCGGGCCGCTGGCAAGCTATCTCGATCTCGTCACTGATCTTCCTCTTCGGGAGGAACGATTGTCTTCCGCCCCCGAACGTGAGGCTGGTTTACGAGCCTACCCCTCCCCCTCCTTTTCATTGCAATCCATCCGACTCATGTGCTGTGGACCGGACACCTTATACGACACTCTGCTACGGGACCTCTGAATTGCACTACGACGAGGGATCTAGTTCGTACGGGAGATGCTCAGCCGACGGGGCAACTTAGTAGCACCGTACCACCATGCTGCTACCACCTCAAGGCCACACGGGTGATCGCCTGCAAAGTGATTGCGCTGGTGAGATTCACATTTGCTCAGTGCTCTCATCATACTAAGCGGCTATTTAGTCTCCCTGAGTGCCGTCTATAAGACCTAATGATCATCGTGTAGGCTCGGGGCCGAAGACGTCGTTCGAAGTTCCCACTGAAGCATGCGCCGTCGATGATCATGTCAACCTCTGCGCTCTTACCGCTTGGCACATGTTAGTGTGTTATGGGTGTTCCTAAACGGATTTACCGTTTTAGTAGGACCCATAGCACGTTAGTATGATGCCGTGGGCGATCTACGAGACTCCGGTCAATCTATGTATCACTTGTGGTCGCGATCATAGTCATTCGTTTTCTGTGTGAGGATTGATGATCATTGCAAGAACCAGGCCGCACTCTACAGACGAACAGACAACGCTGTGACCCTCTGTTCAGGTTGCGAATGCGTGTATATATACGCAGACATCAGGCAGTCACGGGTATACCAAGGTGGGTTGTTCATCTAGACTGATGGGCTGCTTCTCGAGGTTCTCGTCTACCTTACATACTCAGATAGAAAGAGAAAGATGCGATGCTAATATGTGTGTTCTAAACGTGTACCAGTAGTCAGCGATAGTGCACCCTGAAGGGCAGAGTACCTGCTCCTGCTGGGATGCTGGTGGAGATGGCGCAAGCTCATATTGACCATCTGTGGGTGTACAATGTCCGAAAAGCTGCACATCTGGCCGGATCGCGTGAATCCTTTCTGCGGAGGCGGGAGCAGGAGCATATGCAGATCTGCAGCGAGGTGCCGATCGTGGAGGAGCCCATCTATGAGCACGCCGTGACCGGTGCAGAGCGGGTCTCGGGGGTTCGGAGACGGTGTCGGTACTGCACGAGACGCAAGGCTGCCCATCGTGTCGCCACAGTCAAAGCCGCCGTACATCGCCGGAGGAACCGCCTGGCGCGTGTCCATGTCTATGCACCGGAAGCCATTGTATGCTAGAGGGCGCGCGATATGGGCGGGGCAGAGCTGCGCTGGACCTGTCAAGGATTGGTAATGGAAGGCGTGGGTCCGTGCACCACCCGCGTAAGGTCCTCCGGGTTGCGTGCGCTCGGCTTTCATATCTGCCCGATGCTCATTGGTCGCCGGTCGAGGACGGCTGGTGGGTGTATCGAGGGCCACCTGGGTCTGAGGACGCGACGATCTGCCATCGGTGGTGGATGGACGAGCACCCGATCTAGTTATATCGGATGTCCGCCCGGGGCTATCCGCTGTGCGAACATCACCGCGATGCGCGCGAGCGAAGGTCTCTGGATGCAAATCTTGAAGAGACGGCTGCAACGTCGCGCCCATGGTGCGTCCCTCGACGACGCGGTGTGCATCTCGTGCGAGGCTTGTGGCCTCGCCTCCAGAGAGCGCGGAACCGCGGCCACTGGCATGCTGGCGTCTGCGTCCTCGCGTGCATGCATGCGGTGGTACGGGTGCCCAGCCTTACGACTGCGGTAAACGAGGTCCTGCTCGACAAAGGACTGGGCCCTTTGAGTCGACGATGGAGGAGGCACGGCGGGGATGATCTGGGGACTCGGCACCACTGGTGCCGGGAGAGGGTGATGTTGGTACGCTGCGTCGAAGTGCGCAACATCAAGCGGCTTCGCCTGAAGGTCGGGCCGATATGGGAATGGTGGAGCCGTAGCGTCTGCGACAGCGCGAGGGATCTGAGGAATCGTAGGGACAGAGGCGGCTGGGTGCCCCTTTGGGAGAGAGGCCGGTGCGCCGGTGTGTTGTACGGCACGTCGAGTGGTGGCGTTGACCGCGGATATGTTTGGAAAGCCGCCGTGTGCGGGAACGAGGCCCTGAGGTGACGAAACATTATGTCAGTACCATTCGATGCAAGAAGACGACAACAACTCACCTGTTGTGGTGTAGAAGAGGTTTGCATGTTGAGTGGCTGGTCGGCGATGTGTGTGTCTCCAAGGTGCCCAGCACAGGGATCAGGAGAGTACGTGGATGTCCGCATTGCGGTCTCGTCATTATGGGGAGGAGGGGAAAGAGGTCGAGGAGTGGGGATCGGGGAGCACTGTCCGTTCCAACTCTCAGGCGGCAACCTGTTTTGCGTTTTTTCCGGCTGGGTTGGAACACGCTGAGATACCCAGTTTGATGATCGAGGCCCTGGAGGCGATCCAGGATGAGCTATATGGAGAGTAACAATTTGAGCGCACTTCAATCATACCTGCTTGACTTGCTCCTACAGCGACACAGGCGGTGTCGTGTTGTAATGTACGGCCCGAGCGGTCATGAACAGACCGAGCCTTGAAATGGCGCCGTTGTCCCTAGCCATGTCGAGTGCTGTGGCAGGTCTGACGGCGGTGAACACGAGCGTTGAACGGGGATGCAGGTAAGTCGCTGCTCTGCGGAGAGACGGTGAGGACAATACGCAAGTGGGGGGACACAGCGGGGTGGGACGACGGGCCTTGTACTTTTCAACCGCCTGAGCGGAGTTGTATGGGGAGGGCGAGAAGACGCTCCATCAGCCGCATGCCCCGAGTATTCGCGCACCGCCCCTTCCGCGATACCAGAAGGCCCCGGAGATCTGGGACCTGGCGTGCGAACCGCGTTGAGATGTGACGCGGTGCGGTTCGACGCGCGAGCCAGCACGTTCCGAATATACGCATCCGGATAGCCCGGGGCTGGTACTAGGACACGCGTCCAACACCTGACGGCAGTTCCATACACCAGAAGACATGCAGCGGGGCAGTGCCCCATGATACTACCACTCGGGGTGTTCCCAGTGGAGCATACATTCCGGCCGACTTTGAGCTCCCAAGAACCCGTAGGCTCTGCAAGGTGGCATTTTGTACTGTGCGTCAATATAAAAGTAGTGATGGGCGCGGCAAAAGAGCTTGACCGTCGCGGGACCGCAAGTGGCCCGGGTGCAGCTGGGTGCTCGCGAGCCAGCCTCGGGCTCATGCTATGCTTTGAATATATATGAATATATATTAATCATGAGCGCGAGGAGGGCTCTGGCTAGAGTGAGGCTCACCTCTTACGGTGGAGACACTGCTGCACATGAAGCATTTACTCCGCGGATACACTGTAGAACGGGCTACTGCTAGTAGTGCTGAGATGAGATCCTCCTGGATGTTGACTCCTGCATTGCTGTCAGCGTGAGCTTTTCTGACCATCTGCACAATTAATACTCGGTTTTTACTCACAAGCATATATGCGCGCGTACACATACGCCGTTCGGTGAGCTGAGGACAGACAAGTCACCCTGAGAGCGGGCCCGACGTGAACCTCCGCAGTGACTGACGGGCGAGCTTTTTGAAAGGGAAGGGCCGTATAGCCTAGCCTCAAAATTGAAAATTCCTTCGGAGTCGAATGGAGTGTTGTACCTCTAGAGACTTCGGCAATCGGCCGTAAGACCCGTCCAAGTGAAGCCTCGCGATGCCAAGAAATCGCCCAGGTTGCAGTCGTTTACGACCTCCCGGAAGTGTAATAGTGAGCAGTGCGAGAAGTGATCAACCTGAGAGGCGAAATTTCTCGTGGTTATGATAGTCTCAGAGATCCGTGTGAAGGTGCATCGAATGCCAGACTCGCAAGTTGCTCAGGCGCCCAAGCGCTCATGAGTGCGCCGGGAGTTGCCGAGCACAGTAGCAAACAACCGCCCATCAATCTGTCCCTCGACTTTGCATCGCCGACACACCCACCCACCTGGCAGCTCTCTCTTTTCCTCGGCTCTCGAAGTAACAGGCCATATGCTGTGTACTAACAGGTATGGATCAGAAGAGTCCATTTCACGACTCCGATTTCGTACCTCAGGCTTCAGGCCTCATCCCTGCTAGAAGTCCGCGCTGTCCTGGCGTGAGCTATGGATTCGGTTTGCCAGCTAGCAGCTCATGAAGCGGATCAATAGCTCACCATCAAGACGACAACCCGTCTGGTCTCACATTCGCTAGCGCGTGCAGACCTCATCTCGCACCTCAGACTCGGAAAGAGAGGCTCGGAAGCAAAGCCGTATCACAATCGATATCCGTAACACGAGCTCTAGGATGCAGTGGAAGAAGGGGGGCGAGAGCTTGAGATTGTAAAACGACGGTTACGCCACCATGAGGCTCTGCACGATAGGTGGGCAGCTCATGCAGATAAGCGTAGAACATGATGATGTAGATTGTATACAGCCCGCATCTAGCCCCCGGAACACGCCGCATCGTCCACCGGGATAGCCTGCGTGAAGCTGGACACGGACAAACGCAGGCTGCTTCGGTCTCCGTGCGCGCTGTCACGATGCGCTGGAAAAGCTCTGGATGACCGTCTACTCGTTCCTTTGCCTCTTGCCGATCCTTGCGCACGGACTCGCAACTCTCTCGGACCTCCCCTCTTGCGTCTTGCATGAACCGTCTCTGTCTGCTCTACCCCCCAAGTCTCTGGTACCGACACTCCCTCACTGTTCTGTCACTGTTCTGCGCCTGGACATGGCTCTTCCAGGCTGTCTCTGTTGACGACGTACTTCTCGCGTTCTTCCACAAGCACGGCGCGTTGAAGCTTGCCACCTGTCTCCAGCTCTGCATCTCCGCGGTTTAATATTGTGGTCTGCTTGTGCGCGCTCGGACAGAGCACGCCCATCGCGGTCATGGTCGGTACCGGCATGGGCGCAAAGAACGGGATTCTCATCAAGGGCGGACGGGCGCGCGAGGCGAGCAGGTACATGAAACATATCGCGCTCGACAGGATAGGTACGGTCACTGAGGGCAAGCTCAATGTCGCCGCTCAAGCGAGGGCCCCCATAAGTGGCCGCATCGATCTGCATAGCTACGCGGAGGACGACCGGCAGTCGCTCGGCGACGCGCCGCTGAAGACCAAGTGTCTGGGTAACCCGGTATACACTGTCCGTCTGCAACGCGCTCTTCGTCCCTCGCTGCCTTCGATGGCGAAGAGTCGAATCGGAGCCGCACGTCCATCTTCGTCTCGATCTCGGTATTCGAGAAGCCTCCCGTTCCTATTCTGGCAATTGCTCTCGCCGACGCCCCCCGGGCGTTGTCGATACATGCGATCCGGGCGCTGCAGGACATGGGTATTGAGGTCGACATGCAGACGGGCAACATCAAGCCGACACGGCCCTAGCCGTTGCGAAGCAGGTCCACCAAGCCGGAGAACGTGTGGGCAAGCATGAGTCCGGAAGGGCAGGCATCGATCGTGACCGAGCCCATGGAGAAGTACGGTGGTGGCGTGGCTATGGTGCGTCCTGTACAGTTCATATATTTACGCATGTGCTGACTATGAGTGTAGGTCGGAGACGGGATTAACGACTCTCCATCTCTCGTTGCCACATCGGTCGGCGTCGGTCTCTCGTCCGGCACTTCCGTCGCAACCGAGGCCGCGGACGTCGTCCTTATGCGCTCTGACCTCGACGTCGTCGCCGCCCCGCACCTCTCCCACACGATTTTCGACACCATCCGCCGCCACGTCATCTGGGCGTGCTTGTACAACGTCCTCGGCATCCCGCTCGTCATGGGCTTCCTCCTGCTCCTCGGAGTCAGCCTCCCCCATGGGCGCCGCCGCGGTGATGGCATTTCCGTTCGTGAGCGTTCTGTCGAGCTCGCTCGCGCTCAAGTGGCGGGTGCGCCCGTAGGCGAGCCCGATGCCGGACGAGAGCGTGCAGCGCGACAGCGCGCGGAATGCGATGCGGGACGCGCCGGACTCCGTGAGGAGCCTGGTGGGCGGGCTGGCAGAGAGACGTGTCAGGGTATAGTTAGCTACACAGTGGTAAAGTGGATGTAGCGAAAAATCGGATGGCGGGGAACGACAGAGATTCACCTTGCCCAGTCGGGCGGCCGTGTATGTCGAAGATCGGACGATATGCCTGGGGAATTCACAGGTCGTGAGGCGCGGTGCCTTTGGTCCACACTAATGGCATAATCCGCGACAGGTCGCGACATCGCGCGCGAGTCATTCACACAGATCGACGCTGCGCGAATTATTTTGCACTGGTCAGCTGGGCCTCGCAATGTTAGCGTCCCAAGGCCGTTCGTGGTGCCCGGGGCCGTATGCCTGACCACGTGGTGACCAAATTCGGAGAGAGAGCGGATTCTGCACGCGCGTCTCCTAACCTGATCGTGCTCAAGATCGTCATGATCCCTCTCCCTCCCTCTCTCTCTCCACCTAAGCCGTCAGAGTACGGATACGCAAGCAAATTGTATGGAATGAGCCTCCGATCGGGAATCTGTATCACGTCGAAGATGCTACGGGATACGATGACCAGAGGCCGCCGGGTGATTGCATGGACTCAGGGAAACTGCACCGGTGAGCGTTCCATCTGACATTGATATCGCACGGTGTATCGTGTCGACAGCTCTGCAATTGTGCGGTGCTCGGTAACTTGTTGGCATGCAGAGCTCCCCTTCCACGCGATGAAGGTTCTCGTAAGCCTTCGCGGTTTGCACCACGCCATGCTCGCGAGCTATGGGTTCAACTAAGTAAGATGATCTACTTAGTGGGGTCCATAGCACGTTGGCATGGTGTGCTAGGAACCTATGAGCTAGATCAATACCAGTGAATCTGATGAGAGCACGCGTCGATTGGGCCACCCGTCTTGCACCACACAATGCTCGCGAGCTATGGGTTCAACTAAGTAGAGTGAATCTACTTAGTAGAGCCCTTAGCACGTCAGCATGGTGCGTTAGAAACATACGAGCCAAACCAATATGAGAATACGAGAGTCAAACGGGCGGCCTTGCTTGAAAAAACAGATGTCATCATGCAGTCTCAAAGGACAGTCGATATACTGTACATAGCATCCGATACACGATAAACCCTGGCAGACTGAATGCATATACACAACGTTCGTGGGGGCGAATGTGCCGCTCCTGGGCTGTCCTTCATGCGAGACGAGGCAGAGAACCAAGCGACGACTTCAGAGGGAATATGGGATCACGTAAGATGGTCAGGCACTGATACTGCACCCTGGAGGGAAGAGTACGTGCTGATATGCTCGTTGAGAGGGCGAATGCTGCCATTCACCAGGTGTTGATAATCTGTGCCCGACAAGCCGGTCGTCTGGATCAACCAAGGGGATCCCTGAGGCGAAGTGAGTTCCTCGGCGAGTCGCCGACCGTAGGCCACCTCCTTCGACTGTTGGCCAGAGCTGACAGAGCCTCGGTACGGCACAGAAGGAGTACGCTGAGGCGTTCCCATGTCGCTATGCGAGGCAGGGTGTACGGCAGAGGCAGACGATGTGTGCGGTCGCCCAGGGCTCGACGTGGGGTTCGGATAGCAGAGCTGAACTGGATCGCTCACATGAGGACCTGCAAATCGCTCGCTCCCGACCTTCTCCTCCATGCGCTGGGTGTTTGTGAGGAGAAAAGGAGGTACGGCCGGCGCTATGCGGTCCGCCTGGACGACTACGGGACGCGTTGAGGTGCCACTGGCAGCCGGGCGCGCACTGGACCCAGTACAGGCGGGTAGCCTCCCGGGAGTCCCCGCCGTTCTAATACGGTTGCGATGAGCGTGATCGACCATCACCCCCGGAGGTTTTTGAGAACGGTGATGCATCTCGACGGCAATGCCCTTCCAAGAGACCCGCTGCGCATTGCCCGACGCCTGTCGCATACGCTCCTCAGGAAGGTGAGCTGCGCTCATGCTGGCATTGGCACGCTCATGTGCAAGTGCGCGGTGATACGGGTGGCCAGCCTTGCGACCGCGGAGAATGAGTTCCTGCTTCACAGCGGACGTGGACCTTAGAGGAGACGATGGAGGAGGCACGGCGGGGATCTGGGGACTCGGCACTACTGGTACCGGTAGGGGCGTTATGTTGAAAGGCGCCACATTCGGTAGCTTCGACTGCGGGTCGGGCTGAAATGCGAACGGTGTGGTCGTAGTGTCGCCCACGACGTGAGGCGTCGGAAGACAGGCAGAGAGAGAAGCGGCCGCGTAACCGCTCGGGAAAACAGAAGTTGCGCCGGGACGTTGTGCGGGACAGTGTGCGGTGGCGTTGACCGCGGATACGTTTGGAAGGCTGTCGTGGGCACGAACGAGGTCCTGAGGTGACGAAACATAATGTCAGTACCAACCAATGCAAGAAGACGACAACAACTCACATGTTGTGGCGTAGAAGAGGTTTGCATGTTGAGCGGCCGCCCCTGGCCGGCGATGTGTGGGTCTCCGAGATTCCCAGCGTGGGGATCAGGAGAGTACGTGGATGTCCGCATCGCGTTCTCGTCATGAAGAGGAGGAGGGGGAAGAGGTGGAGAAACGGGGATCGGGGGAGCTTCGCATTGAAACACGTTGAGATACCCAGTTTTATTCTTGATGCCCTGAACGCAATCCAGGATCAGCTATCTCGAGAGTATTGTTTTCAGTGCGCTTCAATCGTACCTGCTTGACTTGCTCCTGCAGCGACACGGGCGGTGTCGTGTTGTAATGTACGGCTCGCGCGGTCATGAACAGACCGAGCCTGGAGGTGGCGCCGTTGTCCCTAGCCATGTCGAGTGCTGTGGCAGGTCTGACGGCGGTGGGGATGCGCGTTGGATGATGACAGGATGCACGAAAGTCGCAGCTCTGCGGAGCAACGGTGAGCTCAATACGCGGGTGGGGGAACACAGCGGGGTGGGACGACTGGCCTTGTACCTTTCAACCACTTGAGCGGAGTTGTATGCGGAGGGCGAGAAGAGCCTCCATCAGCCGCATGCCCCGAGTATTCGCGCACCGCCCCTTCCGCGATACCAGAAGGCACCGGAGATCTGGGACCTTGCGTGCGAACCGCGCTGAGATGTGACGGGGTGCGGTTCTCCGCGTGATTCAGCGCAGTCCGACTATACGCAACGGGACAGCTTGGGGTTGGTACTTGGACACGCGTTCGCGGCCTGGCAGCGATGCTGTATATCAGACAAGAAATTTTCATCGGTTTCCATGACGCTACTGAGTACATGCCAGTGCGCGTAGCGTCTTAACGCCTTGCAGTCTGTCCGTCCGGAAGTGGTATCCCGGAAGACCTACCAGAACGCTAAAACTCAGAGCACGACGTGCTGCTTATGTATGCGCATGCTGGTGATCTGCAAACGAGTGTTAAACACGCGACGACGGTGAAGAAGAACTCGCCTCGGCGTACAGTATGGCCAATCTAGAGCATGATGATGTTTCGAGCAGCTCGTCCCGCCGGGGATGCGCCCGATAGCAATGAGCAAGATGTGCGCGATCTGCAAGTCGCCACGTCCGGTCAGTCCCGCCGTGGTGCCAGCGGCGAGGTCCGTACATTCTTGGAGCGCAAACGAGTCTCATCGACCAATAACGGGCTATTGTGTCTATACGCATATACTCGCAAGGGTGAGCGGCTGAGCGGCTTCGGACGGGCGCAACGCACCGGATCTTCTTCGTGACGGCGGCCATGACGAGCTCGTGCGCAGCCGCAGAGAGCAATACTGTGACAAACAGCGCGCTATGATGTGTTAGCTTAGAGCTGCTCGCCGTCGGCGCGTACTCTAGCCGCAGGAGGAACGTGTGCGAGGGCGCTTCCACTTGCGCGAGAACTCGTCCCAGGACGTCGAGTTCCACCAGTCGTTGTAGGACTGTCTGTCCGCGAAGTCGCGCAGGATTCGGTCAGTCGTTGTCGGTGATATCATCAAGAGCGACTCACTAGCTCAGTCCTGCGAAGACGTTGCATGTAGTTGAACGCTCGTTCCTCAGATCTGCACCCAAATACGCCTCCACGTCGTGCTGAGGCGGACCGTCCTGAGATTTCTCGCGTACAGAGCACAAAGAAGCCAGTGGTAGATCAAACCGAGAAGCAACTAGACCAACGAGGAGCGAGTAAGCGTTTGGACTGCCCATAGCATAGAATACGCTTACAATTCCATAAAGGATATTCATACAGCATAGATACGTGAGATGCGCTACTCGTCGAACATATCTTCTTGCCCAGCAGCGAGTCCGCCGAAGTAGCAGGTAAGCGCCTTCAGTTTCGAGCCCATCCACTCCTCCTCCACCTCTACCTTCTCCACGGCGGAGCTATCGCGCGCGCCATCTACAGGCCCTTCCGCCACGAGTTGCGATATCTCTTCCAGGTTGGTATTCCGAGGCAGAAAGTATGCGATGTTCTTGGTGATCTTCCTCGAAAGCTGGAAGAGTTCGCGCCCGTGTACTGGACGGACACTTGACAAACTGAACTCGGCATGGACCTCCTCCGCCGCGTCCTCTGATGCCGAGGGGAAGGCGGACGAGGAGGGAGCGGCATGCGATTTGGAGGGAGAGCCCGCGATGTACGAGGGTCCTCCCCATGGTGGACTGAGGAAGATCACATCAATCTTACGTCGTCGCGCGCCTCCGTCTGAGGGCGGTAGACTCTGCAGGGCGCGCGCGAAGGACAGGTAGTCCCCGAGGATGAACTCAATCCGGTCTTGCACGCCGTAGAGTGCGGCGTTGTGGCGGGCTAATGCCAGCCGGACGGGCGACACGTCCATTGCGATCACTAGGACGGTGTGCCAGTCGAGATGTGAGAGGCAAGGTCGATACAGCATGGGACGCGTCGTACCTCTTTCGCATGTGCGCGCAAACGCGATTGCGTTTCCCCCAACACCACAAAACGCGTCCAGGATGACGCTGCACCGGCACCGTTCCGCGATCTGGTCTGCGACACGCTCCGGCGTGACGCTGTACCAGCCCTCCTCGTCCAGCAGACATCCGGACGCGTACAGGGAGAAGTACCGCTCTCTTTGCGAGAAGTCTACGGGATGTCGCGTGAAGATGTATACCCTGGCGAACTCACTGTGCTCACATTTCTGCAAGTGCTCAGGAACCTGCGACGCGTCCGTGTAGAAAGGCACGAGGCCGGTAGCATCGTACTTTTCCAGACCTTCGCCCAGAAGGGCGTTTTGTATCCTCGGTTTCTTCGCGGGCCGTGTCTCAACCAGCGCCGCTCCGTCACTGCTATGGACCAGAGATGCAAAGTCCTCGTTGGGCTCGGTTTGGGAGATGGAAGCAGAGAGGGCGGTAGATTGAGAAGGATCCTGTTTTGTCGCTTCAGCAAGAAATCGTGACAGGCCAGATATGTTGTTCTTTCTTTTGCCCATCAGTAGATATTATGAGCAGACGGGTGTCGGAGAGACAATAATGTGCAGGATCGGAGACAAGCTGAGGGTCGACGAAATAGAGTTTGACCTCCGTGCCGGCAGCATGCTCGTAGGCGCCCATGCGCGTCTCTCGTCGCGTGTACGCCGGTAGTTCTTTCACCTCTAATATGACGCTCTCTCGACAGCCGCGCTGCAAGCACTGCCGGACACATCTCATGCACCACGACTACCATCTCCGGCGCGTCTCAGGCAGTTGCCTGAAAATCATAAGACCAGCAGGTGAACCCAACACAGCAAGATCGGAGGAACTTGAACGAGCTCCGAATCACTTTCATGTCTCTCGTAGGTGCAGACTCGAGGAGCTTCATAATAATGCAGTCACGTACATCCACTGTCCAACCCGTATCATACGCATCACACCTCATACGCTTGGGACACAACTATATCCTCCGCAAGTTGACGATCGCGATTCTCGAGCGATCGTCCGGTCACCGGTCAGCCATGGCATGGCACCCTTGCTCGCTTCCGAGTCCGCCGCCGCCAGAGGCTCCCGGCTGTTCAACCTGGTCAGCCTCTGGGCTCTGCGTGTATAAGGCTCCTGCCGCGCCCCCGTCCTCTCTTTCCTCATTCCCACCACCACCTCCCCATAACCCCGAGTGCATGGACACTCGGGCAGCTGCGCCATGGCCAAAGTGCGGGCGTGGCACGAACAGCGATCTCCCGCCAATACTCGGTGAGTCCTCTCCGAGCCCACCGCCCTCTCATTCCCCCTTCTGACACTCGAGGCCCACCACAGGCGCGATGACCAACCCGGCTACCCAGCCAAGTGCCCGGATACAGCCACATGCTTACGAGCTCAGGGCCCCGCGCTGGATTCCCAAGGGGAGGGGGGCCACCGCGGCTGCGTTGAATATCCGCCTCTGCGGTGAGTCGTCCTTGTCCTCGGCTGACACCTCGCTTCGTCGTGCTCCATGCTGACACACCTCGCAGATGTCTCTTCCATTGTGCAACTGACGCTCTTGCTTTTGCTTTCACAGCCGCGGTTTCCCCTCGGCTGCCAACGCAGCTCTCGGACGAAGGACAGCAAGACCCCAGCGTCCAACGACGCACTCAAGCCACCCGCGTCTCCTGCAAGTCGACCGACGTGGACCGACCGGCCGGTTCTTGGTTCTCTAGGGGGTGTTGATTGGGGTATTTCCCGGGGATGGCGCTGGCCTCATCGTGGCCCCCGGGTCTAGTACCCGCATTACTGCGGGGAAGCCAACAGCGCCGCGAGTCGTCAATGTATGGGTCGAGAACAAATACTTCCGTTGCGATTCCATCAGATGCTGCGATTCTTGTTCAACGTCGTGCTGCGTCTCAAAAGCTGCCGGTATCACCGTCTGGCGCGGTTATCTCCGTTCGCACACATCGACAAGTGCAGGGTGCTGGGGCCAAGCCTATGCCTCGACTGGAGCGCAGCTATTGCAGGTTCGTCTGTATCTGTCCGATAGTTGTGTCTGGATGTTTAGGTTTGATGGACCAACCGCAGTGCAATCCATTGAAAACTGTTTAGAACGAGGGAATCAGCGATGTACAGGGTCGCCAAAGAGTCGAACGTGGCACCTCTACATATGCACAAGCCCTCTCCAAGTAAACCGAAACGATTCCTCTTGCATACCGGTCACAGTAGTGATTCCCGGGGTGCCAGATGAAGAGCAGGCTTCCGCGCGTTCATCCACCGTGTAGCTGGCATATCTTTTTGAAGAAAGTACGTCATCGCCGTCGAGGCTTCAGCTTTAGCCTTCCCATTCATGAGCATCTTCCCCGAACACCTATGTGCGACATCGACAATGCGCTATCCCGAGCTTTCAAGCAGGTATTACCGCGTGCCTTTTTTTTTCGTCGCTTTTGTTGCGACTTGAAACGTTTCCGGAGCGGCATTTGCCCGTATCCTGTTCATCTTTGCGTCATTCGGCACTAATGTGACTGGGTCCTGCGTTTTGCTAACCCGCCCACCGATGCAGTGTTCGAAGGGCACACACGTACAATGCCACAATGTGCGTAGTATTGTTGCGAACCCTTGCACCTCCACCCAATCCTGACCGTGCGTCCGCAGAGTTATGCCAGTGTGTGGGCCCGTAGTCCTTCGGGCACTACGGCAGCGTTAGCAAGCGCCAGAACGTGTGCTTTGGTGCATCTATGCGAGAGAGGTCTTGCCTCGGTGACTACGTCTCGCCGTATGCGAGAAATCGCACATTCGCTGAAGCAGGACGTAGATCGGGGGGACGTATGGTCCTCTGCGGGTTCGATCTCCATATGCCTCTCCGGTCTGATGAACGCTGCGGCGAGACCTAGACCTGGTATGTACTTACCAGGAATGCGTATCAGTCGATGCATGTCTAACCTTCTGCACCCATCGCATAAATGGCATCCATCGCTGGCCCGGCGCGACATACCTTCCCGTATGTACCGCTACTTCGCCTCACAGATTGGGTCAAACTTGGGCTATGCTCTAGATGTTACCATATGCCTCTCACAGATCCGAGTCCGGAAATGCTTCTCTGTTCCGATTCCGCCATAGTCCACGTCACCGTAGGTCTCGCCGCAGGGGTACGTTGCTGATTTGCAGGGGGTGGTGCAGAGCCTTGTGGGAAACTCACTGTGTGTTGTAGGCACGCCTTGTCCGATAATCTCGGACTGGGCCAGGTTCTAGCGACACCTCACACGGAATGACGAAGCACTCAGTCTCCGGTCGGACTATGGACGTACGTCGTGATTTCTAGCTGTAGGAGTCACCAGGTTATGCGCCTTTGGGAAATGCACGGTCTCGGAGATGTTTGGTACGTTTCCCGACTTCGGACTCCCCGCATAGGTATAAAAGCAACGCCTCAAGAAGTCTAAATAGCACCAATACCACCTCACAGACATCGCAACCTACGATTCACAATGACCAGCAACACCTCTTCACCTCTTGTGCTCGTAGTCGGCGCCACCGGGCTGACTGGCCGTAGCATCGTTAAGGGCCTTCTCGACTCTGGCAATTTCGTGCGTTACCCCAAATCCTCGCTACTCCACGGTATCCTGATCCCCGTACCTTCTCCACACAGCGCGTTGCGGCGCTGGTGCGCCCAGCCTCGCAGTCCAAGTCCATCACGCAGGAGCTCCGAGCATCCGGGGCCGAGATTCGTCTCGGGGACATCACCGACGACGTCGCGAAGCTGAAGGAGACACTCGCCGGAGTCGACATCGTCGTCAGCGCCGTGCACGGGTGGTTGATCAAGGACCAGGCCAACCTCTTCCGCGTCGCGACGGAGGTTGGCGTACAGCGCGTCGTGCCATGCGACTTCGCCACGCCCGGGAAGCGCGGCGTGCGCGCCCTCCACGACGAGGTGCGTTCCACCCATAGAGGCTGACGCGCGCTGCTAATGAACGCGCTGACCGCGGACGGGCAGAAACTGGCCATCCGCGACTTCATCAAGGAGCTCGGCGTCCCGTACACGTTCATCGACGTCGGCTGGTGGATGCAGCTCTCGCTCCCGCTGCCCACGCGCAGCAAGGTGCCCGATGCGTGGAAGGTGGTGACGTACGCGCTGCACGGCGCGAGCGACAAGAAGTTCCTCGTGACGGACTTGCGCCACATCGGCGCGTTCGTCGCGCGCATCCTCGCGGACCCGCGCACGCTCGGGCAGGCGGTGATTGTGTGGGAGGACGAGGTCACGGAGCTCGAGGCGCACGAGATCGGCGAGCGCGCCTCGGGCGAGGCGGACGTGCTCAAGGCGAAGCGGACCCATGTGAGCATCGCGCCCTGCAAAGTTCAGCATGGTATGAGGCTGACGACTACGGCAGTTCTCCGCCGATGATATCCTGAAGTTTACTGCGGAGGGCAAGGCCCAGGCCGTGCAGGACCCCACGAACCTCCTCGCGCATGTGCAGCAGGCGCACGGCGAGTACGTGTACAGCATCCACATCCTCGGCGAGAACTCGCTCGAGAACGCGAAGGCGCTGGGGTACCTGGACGCGCGCGAGCTGTATCCGGACTTGCCGAAGTATACACTCGAGGAGTTTGCGAAGGAGTACTATACCTTGGAGGAGCCTGGACAGGAGTACATGCGGCTCTGATGAAGTACTTATGTCATACATAGTTCTTCGTCCTGAATACTCGAACTCGACGAGGAGAGATGATCATACTCTATACTGCGCGGTACTTGAATTGGGGATGCTATGGCAACGACGTCAACGGCAGAGACGCGTGACTACTATCTGGTGAAACTGCTGAAGTACGAAAGCCTGAGTAAGAACATACGTTGAGAAGTCTGCGATTGCACAACGTTCTGTCGAGAATGACGCTGCACGCAACGGAGTGTAGACCGCGTGTCACGTCTTCACAACTCACGATTTCACCGTGTGAGCTTGTACTGCGCGTGGGCTCAGGCTGCGCTCCTGCTACTCGCTCCGCGGCCGCAAAATAGAGTGCTCCAAGGGGAACGATCTTCGCTCGTGGCAGAGTGGCCCAGCGGTTGGTACTGCGTGGCCTCGAGCATTCTGAGAACTAGCGTGCTCAACCTCGAAGCGCGCAAATGAGGGGAGCGGGAGGAATCACCTCTGATATTCCCCATATATTGCCGCAGCCGCCACCGCATCGTCGTATAAAGTCTGTAAGAGTGTCTCCGAGGCCTGGGAAGCGCCCGGAATCCTGCGACGAAAGTCGAAGCTGAAGTCGGACACGCTGCCGGAGTCGCCAGGGCGGAAACGCGTCTCGATGCCCCCCAGGACCTCCGCCTTCCATAACAACCACTCCTCGGTGTCGTTTGGGAGCAGGTTGTCCAGTACCCTCTTGAGGGCCTCCGGCCGAGCAGGTGCGAGTAGCAACAGCGCGAGCGTCACCGTTGTTGTGCGGGTTCCTACTCGATACCGATGAAGATCCCTGCCGCGTTCGAGCTGGAGGACCTCGCGGAAGAGGATGTCTTCGCGGATGCTCTCTCTGTCGAAAGAGGCAACGTAGGAGTTGTACGCCCAAGACGACGCAAGCGTCGCCAGGAAGAAGAGCTGGCCGTGGAGGTAGCCTTGGGGGATCAGGAGGAGCTGGACGATGAATTGCACGGTGAGGAGCATGGAGCAGACGCCGATGCTGTGGTACTGGGGCTTGCTGTCGTAGTCGAGAGAAAATTGCCCCCTCGTGAGCGCGTTGATTATGCCCGCCGGACCCTTCAAGACTATGAGCTCCGTGCCCCCATCATCCAATACACCGTCTCCACCAGCCTCGGGTAGCGCGGTCGGGGGATGCTTGAACGTCAGGGTCCCCAAGCCTATCACGTAACAGGACAAGCCGCTAGTGATGACGCCCAGGAGGATCACCGTGAAACAGTACCAGTCGCGGATGAGACCGCAACCGATGCACGCTCCGGACGAGATGATGATGGGAATGGCGGCAAGGATACTTGTGAAGACATCTGATTTCCGCGCTATCGTCAAGTCGCCATTGGGAGGGATGTGCGTGAGTTTGACGACGGTAATGCAGCTGGGGGTGTCGGTTTTTCGGACGGGTGTGGAAGGGATGTTCTTATTCAACTTCGTGCAGGCGTCCGCGAATACGCGACCGAGATGTTTCGTTTGAAGTACCGAACCGGTTTGAGTCGAAAGAAACTGCGGACCATCCTTCCCATGGTAGCCAAACAGGGTCGCGGGGTCGACATTTTCACCAGGGTAGAGCGCGTCCCAGAAGCGCGAGCGACTGAGCTGGCCATAGCGTTTGGCAATCTTGTAGCTTCCGGGCTGGTTGTACCAACCCAACCACCTGCGACCCTCGTAGATGTGGACTGTGGCCATCGCGGCGACCGAGACTTCCCCACCGAAGAAACCGGCAACGCCGGATATGTCGAGATCAAAGTCTTTCTTCGAGCCTGACTCAGTCATAGTGCGATGAGTAGATGATACGGAAGGAGAGGTGTGGTCGGCGTGCGAGACAGGAAACTTACCGATGCGGCTTCATGTGCGATCCGTTATATAATCTCAGGCTGCTGCTGGGGGCCAGTTACATCAGTCGCATCTTCGCTGTCGACGAGAATGTATCAGTCCCCACGGTGGTGGACCGCACGGCGTGATCTTACTCAATGGAAGCCTGGGCTGGTCTTGCATGCAACACGTCGTGGTCGTGGCCGTCCCGTTGGGTGTCCACTCGCGAGTCCAATGCAGTTGAACTTCCCCAGAAAAAAGGGGGCTTCGTTTACGTGTCGTAGTGGAACCGTAACCTTCGAGGAGACTCGCACTTACCATACAGATGTCTCTTCGGGTAAGATCGTGCCTCGCATGCCCGAGCCAGAGGACCTCTTGGCAAATGAGTGCCGTACGTCTTGCAGCGTGGTGGCATGGTGTTCATCTGCATTGCGTCTTATCGCCTTCCAGACGGCATGTACAGATCCTGGTCGCCCGCTCATGCAGCAGTGACGATCATCTGACCTGCAATGTGCCGATCAAGGGTTCAAGGGAAACTGCCTTGTGTTAACGGTGGATTGCGCCAGGGAAAAATGGGAACGTACGAAGTTCCTGCGATAGCGCCTAGAGTGGAGACAAGCATACATAGGCGGATCGGCCCATGCAAGAGTACTAATACGATCGTCCGCATGCATGTCATAATCGCCTCAAATGATAGCGCTAATGTGTAAGACGAGCGCGCTTCAAAAGCTCCACCGTCAGGCACGGACTACACTTCACTGTCCTCCTTCCGACTTCGGCTAGAGAAAGCACCGCGCGGTGCCAACGTGCTGTGATGACTTGACTGTCTGTCAATAGTGGTAGACATGATTTCCCTGCGTGGACACATACGTTCAGAGACTACCCACACGTGCAGTAGAGCAGGGATACTGACCTTCGGTGGGCCGCATACAATGCAGCGCCTGCAGTCGCGTCGTTGTAGAGAGTCTGCAACAGGTCCTCCGGGTCATCCGAGTCAGGCAGGCACTCCTTCTGGGGAAACCCGAAGCCGAATTCCGAGTCACTGGGCGCGCCGCCAGAATCGCGGGCACGGAAATGAGTCGCGATGCGCTCCAGGACCTCCGCCTTCCACACGCACCAGACCTCGGTGTCGTTGGGGAGCAGATCGTCCAGCACCCGTCTGAGTGCGTCCTCTCTCGCAGGCGCAAGGAGAAGCAGCGCGAACGTCACCATGGCCGTCCTAGTCCCGAGCTCGTAGCGCTTCAGCTGGCCGGGCTTGAGCTGTAGCACTTGGTCCCGGAGAATCGCCCTCTGAATGCCCGCTCGGTCGAAGGAGGCGAGGTATGAGTTGTACGCCCACGCGCATGCGAGAGTGGCGAGGAAGAAGAGTTGGCCGTGGAGGGAGCTTTGCGGAATGAGGAGGAGCTGAACGATAAACTGGAGGGTGAGGAGCATCGAGCACAGGCCGATGCTGTGGTACTTGGGCTTGCTATTGTAGTCGAGGGAGAACTGCCCGCGAGTGACCGCGTTGATTGCGCCCTCCGGCCCCTTGACGATGATCAACTCCGTCCCTCCGTTCTCTAGAACGCCGTCTCCTGGAGGCGCGGCCCGTGCAGGAGGGGGGTGCTTGAACCGCAGGGTGCCGAGACCTATCACGTAGCAGGACAAGCCACTGCTGACGACGCCTAGGAGGATGATCGCGAAGCAATACCAGTCGCGGATGATAGCGCACCCGGCGCACGCGCCAAGCGAGGTGAGGATGGGGATAGTCGCGAGGATGCTGGTGAGGACGCCGCTCTTCCGCGCAATCCCGTCTGCGGAGGGCGTGTGGTCGAGCTCGGCGATGGAAACGAACCCAGGTGTCGTAGTGCGCATGGGGATGTCCGCGGGAGGGGGGAGCGGCTCTTGGTCGCTGCACTCGTCAGCGAACAGGCGAGCGACGTGGCCTGTCCTCGGCAGTATCGTCCCGGACTGAGAGGCCGTGAACTTGGGTCCCTCTCCGCCGTCGTACTCGAACAGAACCGCCGGATCGACGTTCACACCGGGGTAGAGTGCGTCCCAGAACCGCGACCGACTGAGCTACCCGTAGCGCTTAGCGATCTTCTAGCTGCCAGGTTGATTGTACCATCCCAGCCATTTGCGTCCTTCGTAGATGTGGACAGTCGCCATCGCAGAGACTGAGACGTCTCCACCGAAGAAACCGGCAACGCCAGAGATATCGAGGTCGAAGTTCGTCTTCGAACCGGGGTCGGACATACTGCGAGTGGTGTGATGTGAGAGCGTTGAGGGCAGTGAAGCGAGGTCCTCTCCAGATCCTTATGTAGTCTGTGAGAGACATACAAGGCGGCAGAGAAGCACGCCGCACGGCGACCTGTATGCCGCGTGCCTGCAAGCAAGGGCATATTTTCGCTGCATTATACACCCGTCAGCGATCGTAGACTGTTTGCGGCATGCACATACCAACAATTGCCCTCACGATTGCGTTCGTGGGTCATGGTTACATCCTTGAGTATGCACCAATGAGAATGGGTTGGGCGTGCTGTACGGGAATGAAACAGAGCAGTAGATATGAGGCCAGTGGCCGCCCCACACCACACCTCCGGACGCGACATGAGCCGATTGTTGTACCGTCTGGTGGCTTGGCCCGGATGAGAACATACAATGTGCCATGTAGCCTCAGGCCACCACACAGCACAAGCGTGTACAAAGCACCGGATAGCACTAGATGAGCTGCGGGGACTGTGCAACATGTGTTAACGACACATTTGCTTGCAGGTAGATATACGATGTCACTCACCTGCGGTGACGAAGTACGACCAGTCCCGCAAACCACCTTCCCAGTAGCCCAGGTCATCAACGCATAGCCGCATCCATGGGTTCCACACAAACTAGACAAAGTCCAGGAAGGAAGCGCACCGATCGAATAGTTGACGGGAGGTTCATGGGCAATGGTCAGACGCAACCTCGGGTTGTTTGACTAGTAAGCGCTGATCGACTGGCACAAGAGGCGGCTGCGCTTGTAAACTACCTCTGGCGGATTCAGTGAGAGAAACCTTCGATGGCTTCACCCACCCTCAACACCATCTCGTCGCAACCCCACTGCCCCACCACGCTGACACCAATTGGCCATCCATCGGAACCTTGCCCCGCAGGAACGCTCAATGCCGGGAGTCCTGCCAGAGATGCCGGGACGGTTAAGACGTCCTGCACGTACGCGTCGAGCGAGGAAGCGTCCGACGACGCTTCCTCGGAGCCATCAGGTAGGGGCGGCGCGGTTTGTATCGCCGATGGATGCACAATGACATCTACGCCTTGCTCAGCCGACGAAGTCTCCTGAGAAACACCAAGGTGAAGGGCGTTGGGGAGGGAGAACACGCGGTCGAAGTCCGCCTTTATGAGGTTCCGTACACGTTGGGCTTGGAGGAAGTAATTCTCAAACGCGCTGCATACGCATGTCAGTCACGTTTGGGAATTACAAGAAGCGCAGGTGGACATACTCAGCAGATAGGGCGTACGTCCCAAGCAGCATGCGACGTTGAACTTCTTTCCCGAACCCTTGCGAACGGGTGTACGCGTACACATTCGCGGTCTTGGTCAAGTTGGCTCCGGGCGGAGGATCAACACGCAAGCCTATGGACACGATCAGATATGTATCCACCTCACGGCCAATGAGGAAGGGCTACCGTATTCGATGCCGTCATATCTGGCAAGGTTGCTGCTGGCCTCTGCACTAGAGATAACATAGTATGCACTGAGTGCATACCGTGTGGAAGGCAAGGATATGGGAACCAGAGTCGCTCCTCTGGCCTGGAGTTTGCCCAGGACTCCACGTACTGAGTCGATGACACTAGGCTGTAACTCCTCCGGGAAGTACTCCTGCGATCCAGGTGTTACGCACGTCTACTGACAGGGCCAAAGGCGCATACCTGAGGAACGCCTACTCGCAGGCCAGTCAGGTCACCATTCGCGAAAGAGCCAATGCGCCCTGTGCATAATTGTGCTGCGTCCGCTCTCGTCTGAGGTGGAGCAGCAGTAGAATCTTTCGCATCAAAAGCTGCGATATGCTCTGCGGATACTACTTCAGGCTTCGCTGAGTGTAGTAGTTACATGGGTGGACTGACCATGGACGCGTCTGGCTGTCGGGACATCTCTTGCCAAGACTCCGACACAGTCGAGGCTGTCGGCGAACGACACGACGCCCCACCTGAAATAGCGCTCAAGAAGAGCAGATATGTCCGGAGTGCATGCCAACTTACCGACTCACAAGGCCATATGAAGGCTTGAGGCCGACCACGCCGCAATAGGATGCGGGCAATCTCACGGACCCGCCGGTATCCGTTCCGAGTGCACTATCCTTCATGACCTTTCAGAAGCATGGCAACAGTGAGCGCGGGGATACGTACGCGTCACAAAGTCCAGCTGCAACAGCAGCAGCGCTTCCTCCGGAACTTCCTCCTGCAGACCTGCGCTCCGCACGGCCTTCCTTGAGACAGAATGGATTGATGACCGGGCCGTGCACGGAGTGCAGGTTGAGGGAGCTGGTTCACGGTTAGAACTTATGTCCGATTCGAGAACGGACAAACTCACCCCATCCCAAACTCGTCACAGTTCGCTTTACCCATGATCTCAGCACCTCCGCCCGAAATGAGTGACACAACAGTCGCGTCGAACGGAGAGGTGTAGTTCTCTAGCATTCGAGACGAGCATGTCGTTGGTAGATACTTCGTGGAAATGTTGTCCTTGACGGCGATTGACATGCCCGCCAGTGGACCGGTGCCTGACGGAGGGTAGGGCGCGCCATGTTCTGAAGAGGAGACGATGGCGTTCACCACCTGAGCAGGACGTGTTGCTTGATGCGAGGCATTGCGGCGCACAAGATTCGTCCTAGATGGTCTGCAGCATCGTCGGCCAGAGCGGGCGAGCATAGTCTGAGGCACAAGCCAACGAGCGTCGTGGACGGCGCGAGTGAGGTCGACGCGGCGTTGGCGCGCGCGCTCCGTAGCTTGTGACAGGGTCGGTCACAAGCTACCGGACACCCGGATTGCCTGTTTCGGAAAAATTTGTGGCAGACACCTTGACCTCCAACGCTGACCTCGGCCCATGTCCACCCGCACTACCTCCGCCAAGGGCCCTGTGCTCAAACCTATTCTAAAGAAGCCGAGACTCAGCTCAGATCAGCCGAAACCCTCGAAGAAGAAACCGCTTGTCCCCGAGAAGTCGCGCGTGAACACCGATACACCCAAGACCGCGTCTGACAAGGGCAAGGGCAAGGAGCGTGCCGTCGCGGCAGAGCCAAAGCCAAAGCTTAAGAAGAAGACCACGTTTGCGGCCAAGGACCCCAGTTCGTCGACTCCCCTGCCTACCTCCTTCAAAATCATCTGCGGGTCCTATGAAAAGCTCCTCTACGGTCTTGAAGGCTCTGTCTCTTCCGAAGAGTCTGGCTACAGCTTCCAGATTAAGCCTGTATTCATCTTTCCCGCACATGTGTCTTGCATCAAATCCGTTGCGGCGTCGCCCCAGGGAGGGAAATGGCTGGCTACTGGGAGCGCAGACGAGATTATCAAGGTGTGGGACCTACGGAGACGGAAAGAGATTGGTGGGCTTATGCATCACGAAGGTGCGTCTTAGTCTTCCCACATCTCGTCCCTCCACGCGTACTCACGCGTTCACAGGGTCTATTACGCACCTCGAATTTCCCTCGCGGTCGCACCTCCTGTCGGCTTCCGAAGACGGTACGCTATCACTGTTCCGCGCGCGCGACTGGGCCGTTCTACGCTCGCTGAAGGGGCATAAGGGCCGCGTTAACTCCGTCGCCGTACACCAGTCATGTAAGGTCGCGCTCAGCGTAGGCAAGGACCGGACGCTGCGTATGTGGGATCTCATGCGGGGGAAGGGCTCCGCAAGCACAAAACTAGGGAAAGGTGCGTGCTCTGAGAAGGCCAGTGTAACATGGTACTCATGTTGTACTCATGTTCGTCCAGAGGCGGAACTTGTCCGATGGTCAACGGACGGCTCGCTCTTCGCCGTACAGGCGCAAAATACCATCGACATATACAACACAGTGAGCCCGGCACCTCGCATCACCGCTCAATAGCCATTGACCCTGTTAATCCTGTAGGAAATGGATCTCCTCCATAGCATCACTCATCCATCGCGCCTCCTTGACATCAAGTTCTGCAAACGGGTCGACGGAGAGGGAGAGCTCCTTCTCGCCGGCGGTGAGGACAAGAAGCTGTCTGTGTACGAAGTGCCCAAGGACCACGCGAAAATCCCTACCATCATCGCGGATATGGTCGGCCACGCAAATCGGTGCGTTTGTGTGCCGACGCCTGTACGACACTGTACTAACCAAAGTCACCAGTGTAAAAGCCGTGGATACCATCCGCATCCAGCTTCCGGAGGGCGCCAGCCGCGAGTCAACCACCGTGGTCTGCACCATCTCCTCTGACGGCAAAGTCCGCCTCTTCGACCTTGCCGCGCTTCCCGTCTCCTCAGAAGAACGGACGCAGCTCGAGCCCGTGGCGGAGTATGACACCAAGGGCACTCGCCTCACCTGTGTCGCGCTCGCCGACGGCGATGTTGACGCGAAGGCGCCCGCGAACGGCAAGCGGAAACGCGAGGATGAGCGAGACGAGGACGACAGTGACAACGGCGAAGCCGAATGGGATGCTCAGCACCCGGCCGAGGACGGGAGCGGCGACGAGGAGGGCAGCGACGATGATGAATAGGCGCGTCGGTCCATCCCGTGCGACATCACCTTTTCGAGGGCGAAGGTTCGGATCACAGTAGAGTATAAGCAGTCGTATGTGATGTCACTCGCCCATTCCTACTGTGCCTCAGTATATGCGCATGGCGTCGGGCCTTCTGGCATAGACGAGCAGTCACTAGTGGTGTCTCCCGTGGCCTTCGAACTTCGCGGGACTTTTTGCGAGCTGCAAGCACTGAGCGCTGCGACAGGGGAGTCAGAAATCAGGTCTAGGGATTAAGAGAGTTATCAAGCTGCAGTCAGAAGTAAGGTCGACTTGCCTGCGCCAGTGATAGCGATGATGTCCCGTCGTCGTGCATGAGGTAACCACAAACAGCGGCGACAACAATCCCAACTTGAGAAGACACACCGTGAAAAATACTGCGCTGCTGGCGGGATCATGAAGCACGTAAGCATCGTAACCAGGACCAGAGTAGCGATGTTACGGAACATATGTACACGGGTTATACAACACGGGCTGCAGGTCCATAACAAAAGATCCAATTATGCTAACAATCCTACATGAAGTCTATCGCCCGTTTCCTGCCTCTCGGGGGCCCAACATCGCCGGTCGCAGGCGCGTCGATGTCGGCAGAGTCATCTGGCAAAGACGCAGGCGGCAGGGGGAGGTCCTTCACGACGTCCGGCGCGGGCTTCTCGACCCACATCGCGTCGTCGTCGTTGGCCTCCTCGCGCGCCTTCCGCTTCTTCTTCTTCGGCTCGGGGCCAAAGCTCGGTATGCTCCCGTCGTCCTCGACGTCGAAGGACATCAGCGAGGCCTTCGCCTTCTTCTTGTCCTTGCTCTTCTTCTCCTTCTTGTCCGAGCCCTTGCCCTTCCGCGACTCCCGTTCTGAACGAGGCACGAACGTCGGCTTGAACGTCGCGAGGTCCACCTTCTCGAGTGGGGCGTTCGGGAGGGGCGGCGGAGGTGTCGGCGTAGCCGTCTCGGGCTTAACAGCGGGCTGCGAGGTCCCGAAGAAGTCAAGCGGAGCGGGCGTGGTTTCCTCCGCCTTCGGAGGGGCCTCCGCTTCATCGTCGCTATCCTCGTCGTCGCTCGCGAATATCGCCTTGAAGACGTCCATGGCGGGTCGCTCGTACGTGAGGATATCCTGCCCCTGCGTCTCGTCCTCGCCCAGGCCGATGTTCGCCAGATTCCGCGGACCACTGCTGCGCCCGCCCGCACCCGCGTCTGAGGATCCGGCGATCATCAAGGGGGCCGTTCCGAGAGTAGCGTCTTCTGCGCTCGCGCCAGGGGCGCTCTCCGCATCCTTCTTCGCAGCGGTCGTCGCAAACTCGAACCCTTCCGATGCGGCGCCGGCAGCGGCCGTCGTGTCCACCTCGGGGTCCTTCACGCCGAAGCGCTTGCACAGGAGGCGGGCGGGTTGCCACGGCTGCACCTCGCGCGTCAGAGGGCCGAACATGCCCAGCCGCACCGCGCCCATCCGTGGGTCCTCCTTCTCCTCCTTCGCCTCGCCGTCGGGGCCTGCGCCTTCTACCGAGGGCTCGGGCTGGTGAAGGCCCTCCACAACAGTAGGACCCGTCTCGACGACGACGGCACTGCGGAAGCGACCCGCCATCGCGCCAGAGAGCGGCTTGAACACAGCGGCCGACTTTGCGTAGTCCTCGAGCTCCTTGTAGAACTCGTCCGTGCTCTGGCCGGGCAGCGGGCCGAAGCCGACGCTGTCGACTGGCTCGCCGCTCGTGTGGTTGGCTTGGAAGGTGAGGAAGGCGGTGTAGCGGGACTGTTTCACTGGGTCAGCGGTGAAGGGCTGGAAACCTTGTAGGGCGGCTTTTGCCACGGATGGGTGGAGATGGGGGATGCCCCGGGGACCTGGTGGAGGTGGACGTTGGCTGGGGGAAGGAGGTCGGGGTGGAGCTGCGGAGGAGTCCGACTTCGCGTTGCGGATGCTTTCGAGGCGTTCGCGGTCTTTCTGAGACATGAACTCAAAGACAGAACGCGTCTTCGCTGGCAGAGGGGTCTCGCCGAGCATGGACCCACGCTGGGAGACCAAAGGGGTGAGCAGGACTCTGAAGGAGATGTTCGGGGCGACTGACCTGGTCTGCAGATAGCTGACTGCTTTTCCACGCTGCGTGCGATGTTGGCTGAGAGTCCAGCTTTGGTTGGGCGCCGCCCATCGGCTGATTCTCCTTGTTCTTGTCTTGCTCCCATACTCGACGTGGATTTGGCTTCCAACCAGGTGGTACCTTGGGTAGTGGGAACCTGCAACTCGTTATTACAAGCAGTCGGGACGCATTTACTGAGTGTAAATACCATCCGTCTTCAGCCACAGGCTTGCCCGACAATACGAAGCCCTTCAATACCGGCGTCCCATCGTGAAACGTTTGCGTAATTCCCGGTGGCACTCTCTTGTCAACGAATGTAAGCGAATCGACATCATGAAACGACTTTTGGGGACCTACAGGTTCTCGTCCTGAAGGTTGCCTGCGAGTGCTTGAACCAATGCTGATGTACTGATCGTCGTCGCCGAGGGTATCGTCGAAGGCTGGGCGAGAACGCCCCGGCCCCGTCCCGGCATCATAAATGTCAACATCGTCGTCATCGGCGTCGTTCAGAGCACCCAGCCCGAAGCCGGCTGGATATAGGTGAGCAATATGCCCAGCTGCTCCGGCATATGGACTGAACCTACCAGCAAGTCTTGGTTCACCACGGCCTTGTTCACCATCGGTGGTCTGACCCAGGCTCTCATTCAGCCCCATGCCAGGTGAATATCCCAACCCGTGGAAGTTGTCCTTCCGAGGCGCTATGATGACAGGAATGTCCCGCCTAGGATACATATGCTTCTTGGCCTCCTCGACGTCGTCTTCCTCGCCATCGACCTCATTCGACGGGTCCAAGAAGCCGGCATCTTGACGCTTGCGTTGAGCGTATGTTACGCGCGGACCGATGCCCTGGCCGGGTCGCCAGCCCATCTTCTTCAGGATTTGTGCACCGACGGAATCTTTGGGAGCCGGCGCAAGAGAGGCAGCCAGAGCGGCAGATATTGGACTGCAGTATGCCGTTGAAGAGTCGACACAACATAGGGCAGGACGGGATACGCACTCTTCTTCCACCCCTGCCTGCTGTCTTCGCTTCTCGGCAGCCGTACCACCAAAATCCATCTCCTCATGTTCATCGACGAGCTTCCGGCTCTCGCGCAGCTCCGCGAGGTCCTCCTCATCCATGAAGTCCTCCGGCCGGGCCGCCTTCTTCTTGGCGCGATCGTTCCGAGACGATACAAACGTCTGTGGTGTCCATCCTGGTGCAACAATACTGATATGAGCGGCGCCTTGACACGCGCACAGTAGCCGGGACTCACCCTCTTTCGAACCGACCGTATTGAAGTATCCTGCGGAGAATCCTCCAGTGAAAGCCCCATGCAGCCTGCGCCGACCCTTCTCATCTCTAACCTGATGAGAGGGGCTAATGTGGACCATCAAGACGTACAGATGCGATGGCGTACGTACCTCCTGTTTCCATAACGGCACGAACTCTCCAGTATCCCTGGACTTCTCGAGCGGCGGCAATGGCGTTCCAATCTGCGGGCACTTGGTTATGTACATACGCTAACGGCGAGCAGTAGGGGCATTGACGTACCAAGCAGAACGACTCATGAGCCTTCGAGCTCGCGGTGTCTACCCCGAGGTCGTTGAGCTTGCGCTTCAGTCGGCTTGTCATTGCGGGCAGTGACTGTGCAAAGCCACTCAGTATTTCGCAAGGTCACTTCCAGTGCAATCGCGAGTCGCTGGTAGATGATAGTAGCGGTTGAACAAGGATATAGAGGCGCAGAACAGGGCCGCGGGACAGGAGCAGGAGTGTGGACAGCCCGGGCCAACGGGAGCAAGCAGGAAGCAGCCTCACCATGTAGGCGCCCGCTGCAGATACATAATGAAGATGACGTAACGTCTGACATCGGAGACTACAAGGTTTTAGCTACTAAGGTAGTACTATGTACTACAACGTTACGCCCGCCGTAGCGCCACGACGAGGAAGAGCTGCGCGCTCGAAATAACCTCACTCATCAGGGAAGTGAAGAACGCAAGTCATCCAATGCTCTGCCAGTACCGTACCTCGACTCGACTCCTGCGTACTTCAACTTGGGCACCCGACGTTGTTCTTAGAGTCAGATTATCTGGCCGTTTTCGAGGCGACTCGGAGGCGAAGGGCTATGACCCTTCTGCGAAAACGCGGAGCAAAAGTCCAGGCCTAGGGCAAAATAACTGGTGAGCGGTGTATCCAGGGACTGAGTACTGAGGTCGGGCATTGACAATATTGAACTCCATACATGCTGCATAGGCGTCAGAGGCACATAGGCGGCCCCCTGCGAGGGTGAGTGGCACCTTCTCTCCGTCTGCTATTTGGGGTGACGCTGAAGGAGAGCAGGACAGGCAGATCCGATCCGACCGTCAGCGCTGTCTTCGGCCCAGTCCTTCGCCTGTATCTGGGACAAACGTCGCTGGCCCCAGTCTCATCGCTTGTTGCTGCTGCCGGGTCCAGTTCGAGGCCGTCTGACTCCGACTCGGTCGGGACTATGGCTCAAGCAGCTTCGGTAACCGTGGACAGGGATCTCAACGGATGGCCGCGAGCGGATGCTATAACAGCGTAGAGCTTGTCAAGGGCATCACACGGGATCGGCCCCGCCAGATTGGCCGGCACGTTCGACAAAGAAGTGGTCTGTTGGTTCTCGGTGCGCTCACTTGATTTTGCTCAGTTCCATGTCTGAGTTCTTCCCTCGTCTGTCTATCCATGTGAGCCTTTGCCTCTCTTCAGCCCACGCGCCTTCCCCGCAGTATCACTGCCGTACGCGATGTTGCTCGGGGACAGGTCATGGGCACCTCATGCGGCCGCTCTCTCCCACCACCGATAGTCTTTGGCGGCTGTCCAGACCCTCCGAGGTGTATATAAACTCTTCGACGCTGCCCCAACATCCCCAGCTTCGAGCCCCACACCGAAGTTTTACCCACTGCAGTCCATTATATTTCCAGCTCGTACTTTCCTTGCCTTGCTCGTTGCAACACATACTCTCCACACCTGCCTACCCTCCTCCTTTTCTTGCTCCGTACCGCACTCTCTCCTACTGCGTTACTTGCGTTTCTCTGCTCCCATCTGTAACTTTGCCAACGCCTTCGACCTCACCATGCCATCTGCACAACTCCCCAAAGTACGTAACTCGACAGTAGCAGCTCGCCTGGCGATCTAACCAAACCAAACCAAACACAGCACGTTCAGGTCCTCGTCATCGGAGGCGGCCCCGGCGGAAGCTACACCGCCTCCGCTCTTGCCCGCGAGGGCTTCGATGTTGTCCTCTTTGAGGCGGCAAAATTCCCGAGGTCCGCTGCCGTAGATTACCGGCCTCCACTCCTCAGTATGCTCACAGACCTTCTTACTGCCCCAACAGATACCACATCGGCGAATCTCTTCTCCCGTCCGTCAGGCACTTCCTACGCTTCATTGATGCCGAAGACAAAGTCGTCAAACACGGTTTTGCCCGCAAGGTAAGCCTTCGAAGTTACTGCCAACCTGAGGACACGCGCCTTGGCGAGCGAACTGCTTAGCTCGCCTTCTTGCGGTTTTGGATCCGGTCATGTACTTCGATCAATTACTGACCGCACCACCTTGACAGCCCGGCGCCGCCGTCAAATTCAACCAGCATAAGCATGAAGGATGTGAGTATCTGCATTTCCTCTTCTCGCCGTACTTCTCGGATGGTCGTCCCGTCTGAAAGGCGCCATTTGCGCCACAGTCTGTCCATAGGAATCGTGCCTCGTGTTGTCGTTTGCGTCAATCACCCCTTCCCGAGCTGACCGCTTTCTTGCAGACACGGATTTCATCGCCCTCGGCGCGGACAACGGCTCATGGAACGTCGTCCGCTCCGAGTTCGACCACCTGCTCCTGCAACACGCTGCGGAGTGCGGCGCCCAGGTGTATGAGCAGACGCGTGTGACCGAAATCCAATTTGAAGAAGCTACGCCGGGCTCCCCCCTCGGATCTCCACGTGCGGTCGAGTCCGCGCTCAACGGGAGTCCGAACTCAGACTCTTTGGGGCGCCCTAAAAGCGTCAGCTATGTGACAGCATTTGGCGGCACCGGAGAGATTAGCTTCGATTACCTCGTCGACGCCGGCGGCCGTGCGGGGCTGATGAGCACCAAGTATGTCTCGTCTTCGTGCCGTGATTATCAGAATTGCGCTGATGCGACTCCATTCTGTAGATATCTCAAGAACCGCAAGTTCAACGCCTCGCTCAAGAATGTCGCGATATGGGGATACTGGAAAGATACCGGCATGTATGGCCGAGGAACCACCAGGGAGAACGCTCCTTACTTCGAGGCCCTCACCGGTGAGTACCTTACTCAGGGCACCGGGTTCTCTGAGATCGATGAGCACTGACGCCTTATGCCGTTGTTTCAGATGAGTCTGGCTGGGCATGGTTCATTCCTCTCCACAAGGGCGTCACCTCCGTCGGCATCGTCATGGACCAGAAGCAGCTCGGCATCCGGTCCCGCGCCATGTCGTCTGCAGGGGGTCTCAACGACGCAAGCCGCGATATCCCGTCTACACGCACATCCTCCACGCTGGCACAGCGCTACCTCGCCTTCCTTGAGCTAGCCCCCGGGGTGCTCGACCTCATCGGCAAGGGAGAGCTCGTATCCCTGAGGACCGACGAAGACGTCGATGATGACGCGGAGATTCCGCTCGCGAGAAGTGCCAGTGACTACAGCTACTCCGCTTCACAGTATGCTGGCGCCGGCTGGCGACTAGTGGGGGACGCTGGAGGTAAGCTTGAGTCGTACTACGCTATAAGCTGCATCCTCATCGTCTCCAGCGTTCATCGATCCGTTCTTCTCCTCGGGCGTCCACCTCGCCATGACCGGCGGGCTGTCGGCTGCTGCGTCAATCGCTGCTTCGATTCGCGGCGACTGCCCGGAAGCAGATGCTGCTGCTTGGTACAGCAATCGCGTGTCCCTCTCGTACACACGGTACGCCGCCCGCCGGATAGCCTCTGCGTTTCGCTCACGCGTCCGCCCAGCTTCATGATAGTCGTCCTCAGCGCATACAAGCAGATCAGGTCCCAGTCCGAAGGCATACTCGCGGACGTCGACGAGGTCAACTTCGACAAAGCGCTCTCCTTCATCCGCCCAGGTCAGTGCTGCAGCACAATCCTGATCCTCACCCGCTCACCGACGTGCGTGCAGTCATCCAGGGCGGAGCCGACATGGGTGCCAGATTGTCGGAGGACGAGGTCCAGCGGGCGCTCGACTTCTGTGCGCACATCTTCGAGCCCACGACTCCCGAGCAGCACGAGAGCGTCCGCCGCAAGCTCGAGCAGGCTGGCGGACACGCCGCAGCCCCGACTGCGCCCGACGCCCCCATGCCCGATGCGGACCCCCTGCGCCGCCTCCTCGACGTCCGCGCGCCCCTCGTCGGCCAGGCGCAGCTCGATCAGCTCGTCCGCGAGCAGCTGCACCCGCAGGGGCCCCTCGCATCGCCTGCCGGCGCTCCTGGCGCGCCGGACGCCATGACGCAGCAGCAGCAGGACGAGGTCAGCATGGTGCTGAACAAGGTGAACGCGCGCCGCGTGATCCATGCCGAACACGGGAACGGGATCAACAGCCTCGAGGAGGAGGAGCTGGCCGGGTACACGCTACGCCTCGGGCGCGGAAAGCTCGGGCTGCGGAGGGCGGAGGTCAACAAGGACTGAGGCACGCCGTCGTGAAGTGGGCCCTGAGAAGTGCAAAGCAAACCTCGGGCGACGTACGTTGGTGAGGATAGAGGTTAAGGAAGGTATCATCTTCATCTTCAATGTATATTTCGATACTGGGATACCCTGGGATATCGCTTCGCGGAGGTGATCCGATTCGTGTATCCGTCTCGACGTTGTACAGTTGTATGTTGTGTCGTATCCACACTGAAATCTAGCGTTTATACCATGTACATGTCCGCACGCCTAGCCTAGCACGTCTTCTAGCAGCAGTCCGCCAGCCTGCATTGTTCATACTACGGCGGTGTCCGTCCAGTGAAAGGAACGCCTGTATATATCAGGAGTCCGTCAAAGCGAAGTCCTCTCTGTCATGGGTATGCGTTGCCCCCGAATCCGCAGCTCGGCGCGCGCAGTAGTCATCCCAGGCACGCGCTATCTCGGTCGCATGCGATATGCAGAGAATGCGAATCCACCGAAGGAGCAACTGATACAATAACAGTATATAACCCACGCGTGCGAGTGGGAGCGTGGCACGGGGCGGTGAGGCGCGATAGGCAGATGCAAGACATGTGAGAGCCGGAGCGAGGGCGCGATGCATGCAAGAGTCAGAGAGCGTGCAGGCGCGGGGGTGCAGCACATGCGAGCGCGAGCATAAGGGATGCAAATGCGATGGCATGAAGACGCGAGGGCGCAAGAGCTAGGGAGAGAACAGGAGACTCCTCGGAGTCGGTGCGCGCCGAGACCCCGAGCTGCCAGGCGAAACCGAGGACAGACAGTTGCATTATGAGAGTAGCGGGAAGTTAGGTACATAGAAGCACTCGTGAGGACAGTCTCGAGGCGAGCAACTATGATATAGAGAAAGAATGGACATCGCATAGTCAGCGAGTATATACACGGTATTGTGCGCAGTCCCTCCTGGTCACGAACCTCAGTAGCAAACGATAGCCGCATTTATCCCGCCACTTCCTTCGTTCACGGTTAACGTTCACGCCCGATACGAGCCGACCATGCGCGGTCGTATTGCGAGCAGAAAGGCGGCTCGGTGTCACCTCGCGCGCACGCACAGCCCTCGCGGCGAGACGTCCCGAGAGTGCCGTGGAGCCCGTGTTCGCCTTGGCTCCGGAGCGCAAAGCGAGCCTTGTTCGAGTGCGCCGATGCGCCTGCGTCCGATCTCGAGAACGTTACCCATTCGACCCCGTGGACGTTGTACATGGAGTAGTCCGGTCGCGTATGAGCGGGACTGCACACGATGAGCTGCTTGAGTGGATAGCCCAGCGCGGCCCTCTCCGCTGTGACCTCGAACAGCTGGTGGAAGTCTTCAAGCGCGCAGGCGGGGTTCAGCACGGAGAACACGAGCGTCTTCAGGTTGGGGCAGGCCACTGGCCTGGATTGTACGAGCCGGTCGCGGAGCTGGGGCAGCATGAAGTCGCCGGCCGCCACTCGGCAGACGAGTGTCTCGAGGTCAACCATCGAGTTGTTGATTTCGGAGAGGATAAGAGTTGGCTTGGAACCCTTCAAGTTCTGCGTGTGACGGGCGCGCCTCTGAATGGAGGTGCCAGTGATGCGTATCAGTTTCGCGCTCTCCGACATCGACAAGATGGGTAATGGAGAGCGCTGTTCGGCGAAGGAGGGAGGATGATATCCCATGAACCGGTCGACAGCGAAGTTTACCCAGAGACGAGGAGCGCTCCCCGATTGGCCGCAGATGTACCACATCAAACCCTCCTCATCGGTGTCCACCATCATGTTCTTCAGCAGTGCCTTCGGGTAAGGGGTGCAAGCTAGGCTAGAGATCATGCGAGGAACCGTAGGAGCGACTTCTGACCAGCCCTGGATAGCCGCGCCAGCAAGAGACAGCTGACGCAGCCGCGACAGCAAGGCGGGGCTCACAATACCCGCTTCACCCTGCGTAGCAGCGGGCCAGACCGAATTGTGTATATTGAGGAGTGTGAGAGCGGGCGCGTGTGCAAGGAACCGCGAGAGAGACTGCAAATGCCTCGAATGAGAAGCAATCATCCCGGTACGCCCAGTGATGTGGAGTCGAAAGGTGAGGAGGTTAGGACAGCGGTCTGTGGGGACTATCGGTGCATGCGATACAATCAGTAGCGATTTTAACGCGCGAGCTTGCCCGCCGAAGAAGTCCCACCCATTACCAAGCCCTGTAATAGCGTAGGAACGCACACCGTTACTGCCAGAGATGACAAGAGCCAGTGACTCCAACGAGGGAGCGAGCGCTCGCAGGGTGCGGGTGAAGATAACAAGCTGCGTCGGGCTTTCGATGCGGAGAACGAGCGTTCGGATCCGCGTGCGAAGGCGCCATATCGTCTTCTTCTGCGTCTTGGTCAACCTCCCGGTGAGGACATCAGCATGTACGGCGACGGGCAATCCTTGGGCGCGTTCCGCAGACTGGAGGGCGAACGGAGAGCTGGCCGCAATGTCTGTCCAAAGCAAGGGGGAATGGAGAGCTGCCGCGCGCCATTGGCGGCACACCTGGCTGGCGGCGATCAAGGAGCGGTGGTCCATGGGTGACGATGGAAAGTCCAGATGGAATTTCACGAGCGCTTTGTCCTGCGCAGCAATCGTTCGGTGGGTCGGCTCAGGGGCACGGCGTAGATTGTCGAATATGGCGACCAGGATCTCGTGTGGGAGGCGGTGGATGGGCGAGACCACGGTGTGTGGTCGACATTTGTGAGATAGCATTTGCAAGACGTTGTTTTCCAAGGTGCGCAGCTGCAAACACAGGGAGTGTTAGAGGGTCAGAACGGTAGTGCGAAAGGTCACGCCTACCATTCTCGCGCTAAACCGCCGTACACTAGGACGGGAATCAGCGATGTATTCAAATAACGTGAGAGGCGAGGCTCACTTGAGGGCTTGCAACTCCTCCTGCAGCGCGAGCAGGGAGGAATGAAACCACCCAGTGCGTTCAAACGAGTTCATCTGGTGCTCGAGGGGTATAACGCAGACTGAAGAGTGTGATGAGACAGGTGGATGCGGGAAGGATGGCCTTGCCGTATGGCTCCGCGAGTTATATAGGTCCAACCGACCGTTGCCGCAGCGCATACTGCACGCCCTGCGGTCCACTAGATTACCACAGCACGGAAGCCTGAGTAAGGAGCTTGGAATTCCTGCGTAGTACACGCAGTGAAAAGGCAGTAATATCTTGAGCCATGCGAGAACACTTCGTTGTCGTCATCGTCAGATGTTGTTCGAGGGCCGGGGTCCTGAAGCACAGTGGTGCATGAATGCGCAGCGGCACTGTTGAGTGCACGAGTCGGCGCCACGTTGCCTAGACATCTGATTGCGACTGCAGGGAAGCAGCAGCAGCAGCAGCGACTTGCACAGTCCATCTGAGGTCGGTAATGTCAGCAACGTTCTTTCGCGAGATACACAATACGTGTAAAAGGAATACCCCGCTTCATGAGTGCCTCATTCGCCGCAGCGCTCAGCAGTCTCTGTATTCTTCCGCAGCTGTTCTGTACTGCCCGCATTGAGAGGTTGTAATGACCGCGGAATTGTCGAGGAATTTGGGTGCCACAAGACTTCTCAGTGTTCGAGCCGACATCAGCAACAGAGCAAGGTCGCAGACTGCTGAATCTTCGACGTGCCGCCAGACGACTCGCATACATGGGCCGGGCCGGGCCTCCGGGCGGCTACCCGACTGCGGGTTTTGGGCACTTGGCGCTAAACGGTTCGTTTGCAACTTCGGGCCACTCAGAGCAGTCTCACCCAGGTTCACGCATGCGGTACTTACCAGCGCGGATTCGAGTACAAGCCTGCTGCAACTCCTGCTTCTGATGTCGATGCGTGGCGACTATCCATGGGGCAGGACCTCTGACCGGAGATACCATCTCCTGGGTTGGATTGACGTCTGGCGGCCTCCGAGTCGCATGCCACCTGGCCACAAGCCCGGGCCCCTTGGACTGTCCTCACCCGGGATGGTCTTTCATTTGGCTAGTAGGAGGCTCAGGCTCTCAGACTCAAGACAGTTGTTTCTCCTGAGTTCTCTATATACAGTGAGCGCGCCGCATACATTGAAATCAAACTGACTCGGACACCCTAGTATCACCGCAGGGTGTGAACATGAAGGTACACGACGTTCCACGAAGGCTACAGATCATCACCGCAGAACCGTTTCTTTCAATTGTACCGCAGAATGAACCCCCGCAGCAGGTTTCCTCGACTTCAGACCTGGTGGAATATTCATTCATGACGGTGGCCTAATCAGATCAAGCGCGACAAACAACTTATACGTGGCGAGGTAGTTCGGGAAGCACGTCGTAAGCACGACCCAATGTGCTGGACACTTGCGTATGCTCTTGCCGCCTTCGTGTATTTGCGCGCGTCGGCGCAGCGATGCGCAGAGTATGATGACGAACCGCAGAATCTTACTAATGACCGAGATGTTCGCAGCTCGCTTTCCGACTCGTCCCCTTCCACGAACACCGCTGCCCACCACCCGGAAACCTCCCCCCTCCAATAGCTGTACAATGTGACAAACTCTTGCGCCAGGTTTCTCTTACCTCTGATCGTGTGGAGCACCCGCTGACCGCGCTTCCCAGGTGTTTGATGAATTCATTCGGCACATGTGCCCCCTCGAAGCGCCGTGCCACGGCGTCCAAATGGATATCCCGAATCCTACGCGCGTCAACGCTCGGTCGCACGCATCCTCTCTGCGCGGCAGGCAGAACTGCGCCCGGTGTCCATGTGAAGGATCCCCCAGCGTCTTCACGTCTTCGGCGGCGGGTTGCACGCGGTTCGCTCCCCTTCCCTGCCATCTCTGCTGTCAGCACGCGCCCAAGGCTGTTCAGGTTCCGGTCAGTGCGGGTGAGCGCGGAATTTTTTGCGAGGTCGTCGACGGACCTCCTAGAATCCCAGGGCTCGGCGACGTCTGCATGCGGGTCGAGGCCTACCACGGAGATCTGTGTCTGCGGCATCCCTAGGCTCTGCGCGATGACCCCGGAAGTAAGGTCGGAGGGGCGGGTCTTCGGACCTTCGGTGAGTTCTTACGTGATTGACCTAAATATTGGGAATTCCAGGATGTCCCCCGACAAGCGACGATGCCGCGACGCTGCCTTCCTGCGGCGAACGCCCCCTCGGATTCGTGGTCGTGGCCGTAATTATACCTGCAGATCTTATCGAGACCGAAGAATCCGGGGAAGCGCCTGAGGCTCAGGCTTGAGGGCGCGAGAAGGAACGACGCTAGCCGGCATTCGAAGCTTCTCGCGCGAAGACTCTGACCAGGGTCTGCGACTTCGCGTCGCGAACGCCTGGGCGGGTCCGAAGTCGTCAAAATCAAGCGTCGTTCGCTGGTGCGCTCGAATTGCCTCGTCCGCTCCAGATAGCGAGCGCCGAGCATCACGGTTTGCCTCCGCTTGCTTATCATCGTGCTCTGAGCGCTAACGCGTCGCAGGTCAGCGGCCGCATCGCCTCCGAAAATGTCGACGTTCCTGGCCTTGGAGTATATGTTTTTGCCAGCAGTTGCAACTGGCCAATCCATTTATAGCTCACTCTTGAAATGTTTAACGGCCGATGCCCTGGAGCGTTGATGGAGCTGATTTGCGGCCCGCCGGGGGTTCGAGTTCTCGAGAAGTTGGTGAGTGCAGTGGCACTGAAAATTGTATGCAAATCCCGATCTTCTTCGAAGGAGGATGCACGACGGGCAATGGCCCATATTCGGGCGGGGGATACTCCGGTAAGACTAGAGGTACTGTACCTCTATCACGACGCTATAACCCCACTGCATTGAACCGGAACATGCTGCATGTGACGAGCATATGCCGGACAGATCCCTACGTGAGGATCACCAGTTGAGGGCTACATCTGGAAAGCGCAAACTGTTTCTCTCAGCGTAGTTAAAAGCGCGGGAAATCCTGACAATTCCCCGCATATCCTCCCGCTGTTGATGCACTCGCGCCAGCCACATGATCAATCTGAGCTTTTGGTGAATCAAAGCTTGATGAAACCAGAGCGACAGGGTTCTTGTTCTCAACATTTGCTTTCCATATTCCTCAGGCGGTTTGCGCCCAGGAAAACGTGAGGAATTCGCACAGCATCCGCGAACTGTTACAATTGAGCATACTCATGCGGCTATACTGATGCAAGGGGAACAGTCCTTCGGCTTTTCGTGAGGAATTACTCACCCGAATATGGGCCATTGCCCGTCGTGATGTTGGCGAGACGATCGACAAGATCATGCATCATGACGGGCGTCGCCAGCTCTCGTTCAGCTGCTTCTCCCGAGACCCAATGCAGCCTCTGGAACAACAGACCCACGAGTTCAGCGGCTAGCCCGTGTAATTGAGACAAGTGAGCGAGAAAACTGCCTACTGCTGTATGGAGTGCCGCGTGTAACAGTCAACGGCCTTGAACGCGACGGTACCAGCTGCTACGTACGATCGCAGTGGGCACTCCGCCCCACAGTGTAGAAACTAACGGGCGATAAGCGTCCTCCGGGCACCCATCATTGCGCGATCTTACCGCGAGCGATAAGCCTGAGGGTTTGCACGGATACCGACGTTCAGCCGTGTTGGTGGTGTAGCTTCTTCCTCCACGATGTTGTCATTGTATCCACCTCGAGGCTCGCAGACGGTAGCGTCCAGGCACACGTAAGTATCATGTGCGGCGTACAGGGGATGACACGAATGGTCTACGCATGACATAGCCGAGTGGGAATGCAGCACTGGTTGGTGTTGAATGGCGCTCCGGACGTCACGGTGGTTTGGCGAGTTACTGCGATGGTCCGCCCGCGGTGCCCACGTAACATCTCCTAAGCCTAGTAATGCGAACATGAGCCGCCCTCGCACGCGCATCCAAATGTGCTATGGCGAGCTTCGTTCTCATGCCATGTCCAAACCCAGTATGCACACTGCCGACGCCGCCGCCGCCAGGGCGGCTGGCGTTGTGGGGTGCCTGGAGAACATCATGCGCGTGAGCAGGAGCTCGCACGAGTGCCAGTCCCGATCGAGCGAGATCTGATGGGGATCTCCAGCTGCGATCGCGGGACGTGGGGAAAGTCTGTCGGAAAATCTCGAGTGCCTGCCATCGGGAGTTGGCCCCCAGCGACCCCTCCTCCGAGCCCGTCGCGTTTTTGCGGCCGTTTGCTACGTTTTCTTCCGACCCTCCCTCCGGAGCTCGACACACTCTGGCAAGCTGCCCTCTGTGCGTGCAACGCTCGAATGTGCGGGATGACGACCCTCCCATCGTTCACTGATGTGATCGGGTGTGCTGCATAGCACGGCAGCAAGAGAACAGACCGACGGGCGTCTGGTCGAGATAGTCGGCGAGTATTTTCTTAGCGCGATCAATCAGGCGGCTTATCTGTGGCGTCCACAAGCTCCCCCGGGTCCTTATCTGCCCTGTCCCGTTATGGGCAAGGCCCACCGGAAGACTGCCGGGCGGTATAAACCCTCGAAGGCCCTCTCGAGCCGTCGAGTCTCTTCCCCTCCACGCCCGTTCACCTGAGGTCGGGTCCGCCGCCTCCGTTCTTTAGCCCCGCGCGCGCGCCCTCGCGCCCCACCTTCCCACCGCCCCCCTCCATCCTCCGCCCGCTGCCCGCCATGTCGCAGTCAAAGGCCTACGACGAAAAAGCAGACCAGACAAGCTCTGTCGAGAAGGGCGTCGTCCACGACTATGTCGTCCAGGATCACGACAACCGCTACCACTTCGACGCTGCGGATCTCGATCGCGTCCAGAGGAAGCTCAAGCAGCGCCATGTGCAAATGATTGCGGTGAGTAACAGCTGCTCAGTCGTCCAACCGTTCATCGAGTGCTGACGGCGGATAGATTGCTGGTACCCTCGGTACCGGTCTTTTCCTTGGTTCAGGCCATGCGCTACAAGCAGCAGGGCCGCTCGGCGCGCTCATTGCATACGCCCTCGTTGGCAGCGTTGCTTATGCCTCCCTCTGTGCCATCGGCGAGATGACATCCCATGCGCCCATCTCCGGCACCTTCCCTCACTTCGCTGCGCGGTGGGTCGACCCCGCGTTTGGTTTTGCTACGGGGTGAGTACCTTGTTACCGTCATTGCGCAGGCCGCTCATTTCCATCAAGCTGGAATTACTTCTATACCAACGCCATCTCCGTGCCCGTCGAAATCACTGCCGCCGGTATCCTCCTGACCTTCTGGGATGATAACGTCAGTGTTCTCGACGCCAACCTCCCATGCAAAAACTCATCGTCATATGCAGATGAACCATCAAGCAGGCTACACCGCTGTAATCTGCGTTTTGGTCTGCGCCATCAACATCTTTGGAGTAAGGTGGTTCGGCGAATCAGAATTCGTCTTTTCAATCATCAAGCGTACGAGTTCTTGCCTTTTGGATATTATTACAACGGCACCTGACGACAATCCGCATATGTAGTCCTGCTGATCACCGTCCTCATCATCACCGGACTGGTCATCGACCTTGGCGGTGGTCCCAACCACCAGCGCCTCGGCTTCCACGTGAGTCCCGTCCTGAATGGCGCTCGACGGCGCAAATCTTGCACGCCGTTCGTCGAGCGCCACTACTTGTAGCCTTGCAACTTACCATCTACATGTTTTCGCCCTCAGTACTGGAAGGACCCTGGTCCTCTCAACGGTGCTGGCCTTGAGCCCAACCACAAGTCCCTGGATCAGTTCCTTGGAATCCTCTCCGTTCTCGTCCAGGCGGCGTTCTCGTTCCAGGGTATGGAGCTGGTCGCGATGTATGTACCTAAGTTGTCCTTGCAGCTGCATAACGCTGACATCCTCACCAGTGCCGCATCCGAGACTGAGAGCCCCCGCCGCAACATCGCGAAGGCTATTCGTCGCGTATTTTGGCGTATCCTTCTCTTCTACGTGAGTCCTATCTCGTGTACTCAATGGACATGATATGAACGCCGTCATCCAGCTCCTCGGTGTCCTCATCACCGGCATGATTGTCCCGTTCAACGATGACTCGCTTCTTCATTCGAGCGGGACGGCGGCTGAGTCGCCCTATGTCATTGCCATGACCCGCGCTGGCATCAAGGTGCTCCCGCACATCATCAACGCAGGCATCTTCACCTCCGCGTTCTCTGCTGGCAATTCGTTCCTGTTCTGCGCATCTCGTGTCCTCTACGGTCTCGCCCTCCGTGGCCAGGCACCGAAGATCTTCACCTACTGCACGAAGGGTGGCCTTCCCATTGCCGCCGTCCTCGGCTCGAGTGTATTTGCCCTTCTCTCGTTTATGAACGTGTCGAACGGCGCTGCCACCGTCTTCAACTGGTTCGTCAACCTGTCCACCGTCGGTGGTTTCTTCGGCTGGTTGTCTATGAACATCACATACCTGTTCTTCTGTGAGTACCCGGAAGCCGATCGCATGCGTGCGTACCTCTGACAGATAGGCGCACAGACCGCGGTTTCCGTGCACAGGGCCTCGACCGCACAAAACTCGTTTACCACAGCAAGCTTCAGCCGTGGCTCTCATACTGGGGCATTTTCTGGATCGTAATCTTCATTCTCATCAACGGCTTCGCGGTCTTCTGGGACTTCAACGCTTCCGGCTTCCTCACCGCATGTGAGTGTTCAGTACCCGCCATGCCGGGTGAACAACACCGCTGACCGATGCGTTTTACAGACATCAACGTGCCATTGTTCATCGCCTTGTACGTGGGCTGGAAAGTTGTCAAGCGCACCAAGATCTGGAAGCCCCATGAAATGGACTTCGTCACCGTAAGTCTCGCATGCTGTCTCCATGCGCGTCCCCAGTTCTCATGCCAGCGCGTAGGGTATCCCCACCGTTGAGGAGACCGAGATCCCCGAAGAGCCCCCACGGACCTTCGGCGACAAGGTCTTCGCCGTCCTGTTCTGAGCGCGGCGTGCGCGTGCGTGATTGTGCTGTGTGTTGTTGTGCTGGTCGCGATGTCGTGCTGTCGTGTAATGACGTTGATGACCCTGTGTGTGCGTTACCCCCCGCTGTCTGTGCTTGCCCTACGGCTCCGTGTATAATCTACGATATCCCATTGCTTGTCAATCTCAGGGTGCCTCTCCCTTCCGACAGCCTCGGGACCGTGCGCGCATGCGCGCGCGACTTGCTCGCGGGGATGACCCCCGCCCTGCTGCGCGTGTTTGCGGAAGACCGCGCGGCGCATCTGGTTGCGATTCGTTGGGACAACAGCTTCCTCCGCCTGGCACACTGAGGCGGCCAGTAGGCTCCGCGATGGTATTGCATGAGTCCGGCGCACCACCTCGCGCACAGATCATTTGACCCCTCCCGTCCCGTCTATGAAGTGGGGCGCGCGGGGCACGTCCATGACGGCCCCTCTGAGACGTTGCGGGGCCGGGAATAGTTGTTTGTCCTGGTGCTCGCGACGCTGCGAAGTTCGCCTCAGGAGACAGGAACAGAGCCTGGCCGTACTCGAATCTGTGCGTACATTCGCGTCGAGGCTCTCAGAGCAGGGAAGATGTATAGGGAGGGTGGGAATCATATATAGCAGAGGGATGCATATATATTACAACGCTTCGGCGCAACAAGAAAGTATCAGAATCGGAAGGGGGTTGTAGTACACGCTGTGGGGTGAGTAGACCGTCGACGCAGGACGTAAGCGTACAGAAGTTGAGAATGTATCATCTGATGAGCGAGAGGAGCAGAGGAGGAAAGCACGAGCAGCACGTCGCGCGCAGAACGTTCTGGAACAGAAAAATGGGTACGTAGCAAGAAGACGGGCGAGCGGCCGGGGCGCGTTCATAGGTAGGGATGGGATTGCGGCACAGTGTCTGCGGCGTGCGTGCCCAGGAGTCGAGGTGGACGTGTGGCGGCGGGAACGCGGGAACGCGGGGTGACGATGCCGCTGGGGTGTGGCATGAGGGCGTGTTGTGGAGTCTGCGGTATGGGCACGTCAAGATCGACGATGGGAGGGAGGGGCGCGGGAGAGCATGCCAGTGGCGCGGACGAAAGTGTACTCCTGGCGGTGTCCACTGCGTTGATGTCACGGTCAGGGTCGGATGAAAACAGCGTGGATGGTACCGTTGCGACTGGTGTTCACAGAGAGCAGCGAGACGGCGAAAGGGAGCCCGGGTGACTAGCGATGAGTCCGCGGAAACCAGACACTCAGTAAACGCGGATCAGCACACATCGCGTGTCATTGAATATCGAAGCCGATATACGAGGAAATGTGAGGAGAGCGCAAAATTGCAAGCATGTATCAAGTGAGTGCGAGGAGCTTGACTGAGCACCTGCCAACCCGGGATGAGGTGTAGGCGTGATTCGGTGAGGGGAGGGAAGAGCGCTGGGACCTGAGGGAATGGAAATCCGGTCTGGACGTCCGTGGGGTGTGAATGTTATGATGAAGAGGGGAGCGAGTATGTGTTGCTCGGGTTCACGAGCAACGAGAGCGAGTAGTCGGAGACTACGGGTTCTCTGCCGATTCTTCACGAGGTGTGGACTCGATGTGGCGCTGCTGGGAGCCCTCTTGCGCAGGCATGCCCCGGGACGTAGGAGCACAATGCTCCTGAGTGGAACGATTGGGCGAGACGTCTGACCTGGTGGATAGTGCCACGTCTCCGTGAGGCTCGGAGACGCGAATTTCCTGTAAGCCGCCTTGTGCCGGAGTAGTAGACGTCCTGGCAGCGTGATCTGGAGCAGAGTGAATGGACGAGACCTCGCGGCTCGTGAAAGACTCGGCCGCCGCCCCGCTGGTCAACGGGAGAGCCTGTTGTTGACATTCAACGTCAACCGGTAGAACACTGGACGTCGCTACGAAGCATGTAGATGGGGCGATCTCTCTACCAGGAGGGGCATGTTGTTCCTCCTCCCCGCCGACCGCCGAGGTGGCAGACGTGGCAGAAAGATTTCGGCGAGCAGACTGCTGAGAGGAGTCCTCCGGAAGTGCAGAGGCGACGACCTCCATACCCGAGAGTCCGGTAGGAGAGGTCACGTCCTGGGGAGATGTCCTATGCAACCCAAGAGGCAGCGGGAGAGCCTGTTGCTGATTCTCCACGTCAAGCGCCGGAACACCGGACGTCGCAGGTACATGGTGCTGGGCGGAGAGTTGTGGCGACGCTGAGGCTGCCTCTTTGCTATCAGAAGGGGCGTCTTGTGCCGTCTCACCGTCGACCGCAGGAGGGACAGATGCCGAGGGAGGTCGGCCGTGAACAGACTGTTGAGACAAGACCGCCGCGCTTGCAGAGGCGCCGATCGCCATACCCGAGAGCTCGGTAGGAGATGTCACAATAGTGGGAGACGTCCTGTGCGAACAGATCAGTCAACAAAGGGCGGACACCAACAACAGTAGCTGAATGTGTACTCACTGGCCCGCTGGCTCACCCTTGATGCGAATGACCATGTCCCTAGTGAGCCTAGGCGCTAACTTCGGGATTGCATTTCCCCAGAACTTGTAGAGTCCACACCGCCCGTTTGTTTCGAAAATTCTTGCTTAAGCTATCCCTAAACCGTTTCGAAAAATCTTCTTGAAGCAATTCTTCCCACGTAGCGTATATTCCATCTGTCGGTACTTTTGTCCACCATATTACAGCTTCCCGTACGTTCACAATGGAACAATAAGGGATATCAATCGCGAGCAGAGCATGTTGGCCAGTCGAGCATATAAAAAAAGCTATGCGCGAGGCTCGAACACCGGGCATGCCCAAATTGGGGCATCTTGACAGAGATCACTACCGCTTCGCCACGGGTACTACCGCTCAAGAGAATATTCTGCTACATCATTCGACGCCGTCTGCCCTCCACACCGCCCGTTTCGGAAGTCCGTGCTCACATGAGACTATCCTATGGCTTTTGGTATACTGTCACATAAATATTAAGCCTAAATGGCTCGGAAGACGGTGCTTGTAACTTGTATACTGTTACAGCCCAAGGGAGCCCAAACGGGACTTCAGACGTCCACACCGCCCGTTTCGGAAGTCCGTGCTCACATGAGACTATCCTATGGCTTTTGGTATACTGTCACATAAATATTAAGCCTAAATGGCTCGGAAGACGGTGCTTGTAACTTGTATACTGTTACAGCCCAAGGGAGCCCAAACGGGACTTCAAACGCGCGCGCGTCTGAAGTCCCGTTTGGGCCGCCCTCAAACTGGCTATAGTACAGCATGCTTCTTCGCATAGAAAGGCCTCCTGGCGTAGTTGGATTGTGACATGGTCCTCTTGCGCGTCTGCCGGTTCGACTCTTCCTTATGCACATTTTTACCACAGGGGGACATTTTCGTGGCAGTGCCACAGGCGCCTATTTCCCCGCGCGCGGGAAAAGGGACTCTTTCAAGAAGACTTTTCGAAACCGTTTAGGATAACTTCAAGAAGATATTTCGAAATGAGCGATGTAGACGGCTCCCAGAACTTATCATCGTAGTCGTAGGGGTTAGAGAGTATGTCGGCCATGCGCATGTAATCCGGGATGAGATCGTCGGGAATCCATTCCAGCAGTTTGCCAGATGTGTCCTCAACGAGCCTTCTCATGACCTCCCTGAGAGCCATAGCGTCGACCGTTGTCCGGAGATGCTGCACCCGATCTGCCGCGTATACTCGCAGCACAGTGCGAATCAGCTCCGTCAGGACGTCCTGCGTGTAGGCGCGCACAGTCTCGAGGTTGTTGAAGGGGAGGTCTGCCCTCAGGCCTTCGGTGGTGCACTCCAGAAAAGCGTCGATACTTATCAGATACTCCCTAAGGGCAGCCTTTGTGCCACCTAAAGGATGGTTTGAGTAGAGCGACTCGGTACGGCGAAAGTGACTATATGCCCCGGATATACCTTGCAGGGGCTGTAATCAGCGCTCATGTTACCTCGTGGATTACGGAAGAGACATCTCACCAAGAAGAGAAACACCGACTAGGGGTTCGTTGCGGCGCATAGCGTTCTCCAGTAGCATATACCGCGGCGAGGCGGCACCTGGAAGCGCAAGGCTCAGTGGATCGGTGATATCGCGATTGTCTCTGATTGCGTCAATAGTAGACATCGCCCACTCTGCATCAGCTGCCTTCATGCCGGACGGCCACTCCGCGCATTGTAGGTAGACACCCAGTGCCTTGTCCTCGTCGTCCAACAGAGGCGCTTGTTGAACTTCCGTGTCTACGGCTGTGCCAGACCGGGAGTGGCAGTGTTAGTGGCCGTGCGTCTACCATACGCCGGCATGGACTTTCCTACTTACCATATACGTACATTCTTTTGTTCTGTACTTACTCGGCATTCTGCCATCCCTCCATATGGTTTCTGGTACGTTCTGCGATGCTCCAGACTATTCTAGACATGTCTGAACAAGTAGCATTACTCAGCCTAGGACTCTTTGACTCATAGTCGATTATGCTCCCCTCCACTCTTCCTAACCTCTTGACTGTGCCCGCCGACACTGCTACCAGGGGGACATTTCTGCGCTCGTGACGCAGCCCTGAGTGCTTTTTACATAGCCCTACCTAGCTCATACGTACGTCGCTACACAGGCCTTTTGTAGTCCGGCCTTTCTTCTCTATACCTCGACCAGGCCCTGCACTTGCAGCTGCCAGTCGTTGTAGCCGGGCTCACTCTGAGCTTAGGACCGGAGGACAACCGTTTGGACCCTCCTTACTATAGCTTTTTGTCGTATAGCACTACGTACCTTACTGTAGCTTTCTGGGGCACAGTTGGCGACTTCTATCCGGACTTTCGGGCATTTCGGCTGCCTGGATTTCTGGCTCACCTCAATAGGTGTTCATCTCTCTCCCCGTGCACACAGCAAGTCAATCATCGCGCTTCCCTGAACCGTTCTGGATCCCACAACAGCAGAGCCTCTGGTTCTTGATTCTGAAGAAGAAGTCGACGCCACTCTCGACAATACCTCTTCTTCGGAGTCCTCCTCTAACGACTGCTCGGGTCTTCCCCATTTCTACGACCAGGACGATCGCGTAGATCGCCACTACGACGACAGTTGGATCGAGTGTGATCACTCTCCCTGTCCTAATCGCTATTCAGGAGTTGAACCTCCTGTACCTCCTGGTCCCTGGGCAGTTCCTCCAGAACCATCTCAAGCTCCGCTTCCTCAGTCTGCTTCTCCGTCTCCATCTCCATCTCCTTCTCCTCCTTCACCGGTTTCTCCAGTCCTCTCGCAATCTTCTCCAACTCCTCCTCTCCATCTTGACTTCAGCGAGGACTTCACCGACTCTCCCCAATTCTTTCTACTCGCCATGGGAGACGTCAAACCGGATTCCGTCCCTGTCCTCTCTTCGGCCGCTCAGTATGCGGACTGGGCCTCGAAGATGAAGGGCTACCTGATGTTCGCGCAATGCTGGGATGTCATCGCTTCCAGCGATACTCCTCCTACCGACGGCGATGATGCCAAGGAATGGAAGAAGCACAACGGGCAAGCTTGCGGTCTAATCTTCATGCGGACCAGCCCTAGCTTCCATTACCTCCTCGAGACCAAGACGACCACTACTGCCGACGGCACCTCCTCCTCCAAGGCTGCTACCCTTACTGCCAAGGAGATGTGGGAGGCGCTCAAGGACAAGTTTGGGAAACCGAACTCGGCGCACGTCTGGGGTCTATTCGAGACTCTCATCGGTGAACCTCGCATGTCGGATCAGCGCTCACTCCAGGACCAGATGAGTCGGATCGTCACGCGCATCCGCGAGATCTCGACCAACGGCCTCGAGTTGAAGGAGAACATTCAGGCCCTCATCCTCCTCTCCAAGGTCCCGGACTCCTATCGGTCCATGATTTCTGCGCTCATGGCCACAACGGCTCTCGACAAGATCACTGTCGACGTCATCCTCGAGAAGACGCTCTCTGAGGAGGCTATGCGCAAGACCGGACAGTCCGCCGCCCGGATCTCCAGTCGTCAATGGTCTAGGCGAAGGTACAATCAATGCTGGGACTGTCATCGATGGGGTTAAGTGGAACATCACGCTGCCAAATGTCTGCTACGTCCCTAAAGCATCGACGCGGCTGTTTTCCACCGGCACCATTGAGCGTAACGGTTATTCTCTCTTCCAAGGAGACGGGAAGATGACCATCTTCGACAAACTGCCCAAGGGCTCTGTCGTTCATGGTGCTACGATTTCTATCCCTGGACGTAAAGTCCTGGAGGCGTGCTACCAACCGCGTTCAAATCTCTATGAGCTTGAGCTCGAGATTGCGGACAGTCTTAAGCTCGACCTTCACGTTCGTTCGTATAAGACCTGGCATCGTCGCTTCGGACATGCAGGCAAGGAAGCCATCTCCAAACTTCCTAAGAACGTGAAAGGTGTTGACGCTGTCGATCCTGCGGATGTTGAACCCTGCGAGGGATGCGCCTTTGGCAAATCCCATCGCCAACCCTTCTCTCCTTCAGATAAGCGTGCGAGCGAAGTCCTTGAGCTCGTTCACACTGATCTGGACGGACCTATGCGTACTCGCTCAATCAACGGCTACTCCTACTTTGCCGGTTTCATTGACGATCATTCCGGTCTCGCTCGTGTCTACTTCCTTAAGCACAAGTCTGACGCTTTCCGTGCGTTTGACGACTACAAGGCGTGGGCTGAGAACCAAACCGGAAAGAAGATCAAGCGAGTCCGTTCGGATCGAGGGGGGGAGTACACGTCAAAGGAGTTCACCGATCATCTTCGCAAACATGGGATCGAGCATCACAAGACTGTAGCCAAGTCGCCTCAGCAGAATGGACGCGCAGAGCGCTGGAACCGTACCGTCGTCGAGAAGGCCATGTCCATGCTGCACCAAGCTGGACTCAGCCACGGTTTCTGGCAGCTAGCCGTCGAGGCCGCCGTCCATATCTACAATCGTCAGCCCATGCGTCGCCTTAAATGGCGCTGCCCCATAACTGTCTGGGATGGGACCGTCCCCGACGTGTCCTACTTCCGAGTTTTTGGGTGCAAAGCATATGTTCACGTGCAGAAGTCAGAGCGCGCGGGGAAACTCGACAAGAAGGCTGTCGAGATGATCTTCGTGGGGTATGAGGCTGGTTCGAAGGGGTACAAGTTTTGGAACCCAGCCACCCGCTCTATCGTCGTGTCTCGCGATGTGACATTCGACGAGGAGTCTTTCCCTGCACGTCAAATTTCCGGCAATCGTCCAGTTACCCCTGACGATAGTCCGTTCCCAGAGTACAGCGAGTCGCCGGACGACGCCTCCAATGCGGACTTCGACGACGTCCTTCCTCACCTACCTCTTCCTGATCCTCCTCTTCCTGAGGATCATGAACGTCCACCCTCTCCTCCACCTGCTCCTCCAGCTCCAGCCCCGGAGCCTGCTCCTGCCATGCCTGAACGTCCTCCGACGCCTCCACCAGTCCCACCTCCTCGTCCTGCCCACCAGCGCCAGCGTCACCAGCCAGTGGGAGGTCCTAGCATTGCTCGCGACCGTCCTCGTCGTGAGAATGTCAAGGTACCTGAAAGGTATAGGGACAGCGTGTACGGCGATCTACCTCCTGCTCAGGTAGAAGCAGAGATTGACGATGACGGCGAACAGCAAGCTGAGACGCTTCTCGCTTTCCTTGCTGCCTCTCAGTATAAGGCGGGCCTACCGAACAACCATCGGGAAGCCATGCGTTCGCCTGACGCTGAGAAGTGGAAGCTTGCTGAGCAGAAGGAGTACAATTCCCTCATCGAGAACAAGACCTGGATTCTCGTACCTCGCCCTAAGGACCGGCAAGTCGTCGCCAATCGTTGGGTGTACGACATCAAGCACGATGGCCGGTACAAGGCTCGCCTCGTAGCCAAGGGTTTTACTCAGGTCTGGGGGGAGGACTACAACGAGACGTTCTCGCCAGTTGCTCGCTTCGAGTCCATCCGTTACCTCTTTGCGCATGCCACGCTGAATAATTGGTATTCGGAAACCATGGACGTCGAGACTGCGTTCTTGAATGGCGACTTAGACCAGGTGATCTACATGGAACAACCTGACGGTTGGGCTGTACGCGGCAAGGAGAACTACGTCTGTCTACTGAAGAAGGCTATCTATGG